>JAJKFI010000005.1:30818240-30896197 GCA_029204185.1 Lerista edwardsae
TCTCTCTCTCTCTCTCTCTCTCTCTCTCTCTCTCTCTCTCTCTCTCTGTGTGTGTGTGTGTGTGTGTGTGTGTGTGTGTGTGTGTGTGTGTTCAGCACAAAGCCCCTCCCCCAAAAGTCTGAATTTTCTCAAGGCCCCTGTGGATTGTGAGGACCTAAGCCGTAGGTTGTTTAGCTTATGCCTAAATCTGGCACAGCCGGCAGGGCAGTTGAGTGGGAGGCCAGTGGAGCTGTCAGGCGGACATGGGGTTTGAGGCAGCATCTGCCAGCTCACTGATTCACCCAGCCTCACAAGCAGACCAGCCCACTTTGGGCAAGTTCTGGTTGTTGCTTCATTTTGTCTTGACCTCCCACATATCTAGTTTCTGCTAACAGTTTCTGAAGCAGCAGATGCCCAAAAACAGGAGACCCCTGGGTGTTGGGTGGGAGATGCTTCTGGTGTGCTTTCAGAAGGGAGAAGCCCAATTAGAGACCAAAGGAAAAGTGGACCTGTTTGAGAAACTGTCTGAGGCCTTTGGCAATGGCCTCTTTTTTTTCCTTTTAGATGCTCTGCTGCTTTTCCCAATCCAGCTGTCTTCCTTTTGCTCAGCATATTTAGAAAAGGACTCATCAAGGGCTTTGTGACAGCCCACTTTAATGCTGGGCAGTGCTGGTGCTGCTCCGGGAGGCGTTCCTGGGCAGGGTGATGTTGTAGGGAGGGGGCATAGCCAAGTGGGGAGGGCAGGCTGGGGATGGTTTAAGTCCAGGGGGGTGGCAGGTACAGAGCCTCAGCTGCTGCAGAATCATAAGAACATAAGAAGAGCCCTGCTGGATCAGGCCAAAGGCCCATCTAGTCCAGCTTCCTGTATCTCACAGCGGCCCACCAGGTGCCCCAGGGAGGCATGAGACACAAGACGCTTGCATCCTGCCGCCAATCCCTTGCACTCGGTACTCTGAAGTAGCCCACCACCAGTGTAAGGAGGTTGCACAATCCATCATTGCCTATAGCCCACGATGGACCTTACCTCCAGAAATCTGTCCAATCCCCTCTTAAAGGCATCCAGACCAGATGCCATCACCACCTCCTGTGGCAAAGAGTTCCACAGACTAACCACCCGCTGGGTAAAAAAGTACTTCCTTTTATCTGTTTTAACTCTCCCAACCCTCAGCTTTAGTGGATGCCCCCTGGTTCTGGTGTTTTGAGAGAGGGAAAAGAACATCCCTCTATCGACTCTATCCCTTCCATGCATAATTTTGTATGTCTCAATCATGTCCCCCCTCAGGCGCCTTTTTTCTAGACTGAAGAGCCCCAAACGCTGCAGTCTTTCTTCATAAGGGAGGTGCCCCAGCCCTGTAATCCTACCCCCCCTCCCAGGCCTCCAAGCCTGACACAAGTCTTGTTGGTTCTTATGTCATCGATTGAGCTGGGAACCAAAGTTTCTTTACCTTAACGCTGCTTCCCTGGCCCCACAGGATACAGCAGTGGCCATTTTGACCCTGCTGTACTGTGGAGCAGCAGCCCCGATAGGATTGTGCTGTGAGTCTCTCAAGTCATCCTGTTCTACACTTTGAGATCAGGCATCCCACAGGTGCCCTAAATCCTGTTTGATAGCTGTGCCTGCCGAAATGCAGCAGATATACAATAGCTGAGCAAGTCAGTATTGCCCTTGGGTCAACGGGTGCCACTAGGCTGCGTTCTCACAGCATCATCCAGCCTCACAACATAGACGCTGGGCTGGATCACTCACCTAACTAGTTTGCGTTGCCTTTCAAAATAATATGAAGAAAACTCCTTGGATAAAGGCAAGGAGCATCTGCAGAGGACTGCATGTAAAAGCAGGTGGGGAGATAGTGGGAAATTGATACGATTGTTATGTCTTGTAATTGTGCTAAAACTGAATCCCTTCAAACTCTAAAATGCATGCACTCTGTTTCACTTTAATCATTTGTTGGGTGCAGTGACAGTGTGTCATCATTATTGATATGAAAAATAATCTCCAGACAGCATAAATGCTTTGAATGTGTCTCGAAGGCAGCTCTTTTCATTGTGCCGCCCCCCATGTATTGCTTATACCCCTCTTTTTTATATTCGTAACAGTTTTTTTTTTAGTGGGAGGTGTTAAATTTTAATAAAATAATATAAGTAGAGCATTTATCCTCACCTTCAGATTTGTTTAAACCTTAAAACTACCTTCGGTCTTTATGTGGGATATGTCTATTAATATGTCAGATAAAAATGATCTTTCCAAAACGTTAGCTTTAGTTATGTGGAGAAATTGCAGAGAGCTTTGTTATTTTGAACTGCTGTAATAATAATTACATAGGATCAGCTCATCATAACTACATGACTCCCTGAGAGCACTTTCAGAATTATTTCCCTGGAGGCCTAGGTACGAAATGCAATATATTGCTGTTGGCAATCCACAGGAATAGTTGAGGACTACTGGGTAAGCCACAGGAATGCAGCATCCTGCTCAACATCAGCTCTGCCCTGTCCAGAAAACTTCCTTTGAGGTACAGTACCAAGATAGTAAGTAATCCCTTCTTGGGAACTGGTTCTTTGCCAGCTGTGCACTAGTCTAGTGCATGCACTACTGGTTGCCAACTGGTATAGTATCAGTAATATGATGCATCTACACTTCCTAACAGCTAGCATTTAGCAGTCCGACTTTCTGTTAGTGCCTGGAGTAATGTCTGCACTTTATACTTCTTTCAAAGTTCTGCCTGCCTATATTGGATACTGTCCTCTGTTGCCAAATTGTGGAAAATGCTTTTCAGCATACAGCCATGAGATGCTAAGCTTTACTGTTAGTTCTCTTTACAGCAAGTTCAAAAGATGGCTGCTGCTATCCAAGTTTAAAAGACTCACCTCAGAGGACTATACATTTTTTAAAAGGGAAAACCTCTTATTGTTGGTGTACTGAATTAACTCAAGATGTTTATCTTCTGCCATAGCAGAAAGGCAAAGGGGTGGGTAGCAATTAGGACTCTAAGGCACCACAACAAGTAAGATAAATGTATTTTAGGTAGCAATCTGTACTAAAAAAAGAGAGAGAGAGATAAGATTGCAAATAGAATTCCTTTGTTATAAGACTGGAGATAAAGCCTTGTTTTTTTGTGTTGAGTATATTTACATCCAGAACACCTTGAGCTTGGAATTCGTTGACTTACCAACAATACATTAAACTTTCTCCGTTGTGTGTTCTGTTCCCAGATGAGGTGGATGGGAGTACTGCTAATTCATGGCCTGGCAGCTATGTTAATTTAACCAGTAAGGGCCCAATCCTATCCTACTTTCCAGCAGTGATGCAGCTGCAGTGCAGCCCGGTGGTAATGGAAGAATTGTTCCCTTACCTTGAAGTGGTCTCCATCACTGACCCCCCCCCCCATTATAGAACATAGCATGCAACCCATTGTCACAGCTGCATTAGCTGTAGAAAGGTGGATGAGATTATGTCTTAAATTAATTTAATCAGTCAACAAGTTGCCTGGGGTTTCCAGGGACAATTTTATTGTCAGAACGTTATAATTCTGAGCAATTTTCTGCTTGAGCTCTTGAAAACCCACATGGGCAATTAGCTCCTGTTCGGGGGTTTCATATATATGCTTCTATGAGAATAATTCTAAAAGTACACATTAGAATATGCTTTTCATTTCCCTGACTCCAACCATCTTTGGAAAGGTAACATGGATGCCGACTAGTGACTGGAGGCCATTTATGCCCATGTCGTGGTCCTCTTGCCTTCCGCATGAAAGAAGCAGTGGAATTTCATTCTTTCATGCAAAATATTCAAATGCCAGATAGTGTTCTTCTAATTTTTACTATACTATCAGGGATACGATCTAATTGTACAGTTGTAATTGTACAGATGGGCAGCCCAATCGTAAGCTGCCCAGCCCCCGTAAGAGCAGCAGAGCCACAGGAGCCATCAGAGGTTCTTTGGTGGAAGGGAACATTCATTCCCTTCTTCCAGGTAAGGGCACTGGCCCCACAATTGGGCCTCCTAAAATAACCTGTACTGGTTATTTTGCTGGCGGAGACTGAGCTCCTCTGTGACAGGTTGCGCAGCCTTACACAGAGATTAGGGTTCAGTGGTGGAGGACACTGCTAGTCCCTCCTGCTCTACCTCTTCCCACTCCCAGTTCCACCATCACCATGCCCTCCCCATCCCAAAAGAGTTCACCGACAGTGGCAGGGAGACTTAATGCCAGGCAGCTCTGCGCAGGATCCCCCATGGACCTGGTGCCTGGTACCAATTGGTATTGGACCAGCACCAACGGTAAGCCCATACTCCCAGTGCTAGAAGTGATTTATGGCACTTTTTGTGGCCTCCACCACAAATCCTGACCTCCATGTAAGGCCACGTGTCCCAACACAGAGGCCTTTAAGTCTGCACTGGCAAAAGAGCTGGCACTGACTTGAGACCCATAGGAGGGCCTGTCCTCTTACCCTGGGAGCTTCCTATGGTTGCCATGGCGCCCATGGGATGCAACAGTTGCTGTTTGGTTACTGCTGTTCCTACAGGCGCCCAAGCACCGTAGGATTGGGCTACCACTTCTGAGAGGACATGCATTGCATTGTGCTGTACGTCCCATTGACACACATTGGACTTCAGATTATTTACCACTTGTGTCTCATTGATTTCAATAATGCTTACCTGTGACTAACTTTCTTCAGCTACAGACTCATGTGTACGTCTAGCTTAACCAGCAGTATCTCTGATGGAAGTCAGTGGTGTTTTGGATGGGAAAGCATGTCTAAATTGGGCATGTCTAAACTGGCATGTCTAAATTGGGTTTCCATTTTGTAATGGAGAGCCAGAGAGCTGCCCTTTTGCCTTTAAATTCTCCAACACATTGGGAGACAAGGCAGCTGCAGATGGTCCTTTCTCCCTACTTTCTCCCATCTCATCTACATAAGTAACAGGATTCCAGATATGCCATGTGCTAGGTTGGGGAAGGGGAACTGAACTATGGAAGGAAGGGACAGGTAGATACCACGATTGCCTTGCCTTCTGATGTGCTAGAGAACTGAACATGCAGAGAAGGTATCTGGGTTGGAACCTGGTAAGCCTAATTCAGAATTCCAGAGAGGCGCTGTTCTGAAGGATAATGTATACAAATGACCTTTCAGCATTGGGACTCTGCTGTATTTTTTTTTTTGAGCATAGCTGTTGTGGGTCCCCTATCACGGTCTTTCTGATCTGAGCGTACATTTTACGTAACTTAAATTAAATATTATTTCAGCAAATTAAATCTCTCTGCTGCTTTATATGCATGACTGTTTCCGATTTCAATATGCTTTGCCCAGCCAGCCTGCATAATGAATTAACCTCGCATTCTGCAGTTGGGAGCATTGGCATGTAGCAGGAATGGAATTTTCTTATGGGTTGCTGAAGGCCATTGGCAGCAATTTCCCAGGTGTTCCATTAATGCCTCCCTCACAGATGATGCACGGGCAGCTAAAGTCTGCTCCCAGTGGCTTACCCTTATCCACATTTGGCAGCTGCTGGCCTCCTCCACTTTGCTGTCAAGCTCATCGAGTACTGCAGGGCAGGCTGTGGTTCCTCAGTAAGTCTCTTTTTCTTCCACTCCCCCCCAATCAATAAGGTAAAGTATCAGCTAAGAAAGTCTGAGGCAGAGCATGCAATTCCACTGTCTGCAGTGACATTGCCTCCTTATCGGGCTTTACGTTCTTCTGAGCCTGGGGATAACTGTAATGGCCCTTATTCAGCTATGTCAGCTATGATGGATGGAAAGTTTAATTAGCAGGAGTGTTTTGCTGATACAACAAGACATTTTCTGTTGTCTTGGGGTCCCAAATCTGTTTGCTTGTGAAGGCTTCCTAGCTGCTGGATGAATTAAGTATTGGGAGAGTGAGAACAGATACAAGGAAATACTTTTTTGCCCAGTGGGTAATTAATCTGTGGAACTCCCTGCCACAGGAGGTGGTGATGATATCTGGCCTAGGTGCCTTTAGAAGAGGACTGGACAGATTTCTGGAGGCAAAGTCCATCTCAGGCTACAGGCCATGATGGGTGGTGCAACCTCCTTATTTTAGAAGTAGGCTGCCTCAGAATGCCAGATGCAAGGGAGTAGCAGTGGGATGCAGACACCTTGTTGTGTTGTGTGCTCCCTGGGGCATCTGGTGGGCCACTGTGAGAAACAGGAAGCTGGACTAAGTGGGTCTTTGGCCTGATCCAGTGCGGCTCTTCTTATGTTCTTAAATATCTACCCTCGCTTCCTCCAGCTTGGCATTTGAATAGTAGATATTCATGTTTCATTATTTACAGATCCCACATGGAGTATGTGTGAAGTCTTATCCATACAGTGTTAGTTTAATATCATGATTACTGTTATCTTCGGAAAGGAGCATCTGGAGAATGGGGGTGGAGAGCAGGTCGAACCCTATCAGCTGGACAAGCTTCAGTGCACCATACAAGCCGGAAACTTTGATCTCAGGTGTTCAATCCTTGTTCTTTTCTCTGCTTTGTCGAGTTTTGCTGGCTTCTGACATCAAAGAGACAATCCTCTCTGTGTAACATGCAGGATCAATATTTGTTCATGTTGAAGTTTAAAAGCCTGTTCAATCTTCCCATCTGTTCCTGCTGTTCTCCTGTGTGATGAATAAATGCACCAACCAACCTCATCTTATCTTCAAACTGCTTAATTGGAGGAGGAAGGTACTTAATGCTGCGGTCATCTAAGATGTTGCTTAGTCCTTGATGCCCTGGAAAGTAGTGAACATGCGAAATGGTACATCACCAATATTGAATTGGTGTTTTAACTGAGGGATAGTACTGGCATTTGACATCTTCTGATGTCCTTGGATTTTCCAGTGTTCTTAGCCCAGGGTCACTCTTGAATGGGGAAAAGGGCTCATGTTGGAAATTAACTCATTGCAGTCCTTGTATGATTTCTGCAGCATGCTCAGGTGCTTCATCTTTGGAGCCTTGCAGATTTAACGTCTTATATAGAACTGCAGGCCAGAGGGAGTGGCTACATGTCATCCCAGCTGGGTCATTCATACAACAGCCTATAGTTCTTTATCTGGAGTGTCAGGTAAAGACAGCAGAGGATCAGGGTGCAATCCCAACCTGGAGTTAGGCCAGCATAGTTAAGCCAGCATAGTTTGGCCGGCACAAGGGACACCATAAAGTGTGTTTGGACCACTCTCAGAGTCTGGGAGGATGGAGGACGTCCATGTGCTGGCCTCTCTGACTCTGAGAGTGGTCCAATCAAACTTAACGGTGTGCCAGCCAAACTTTGCTGGCTTAACTATGCCGACCTAGGTCAAGGTTAGTCAGAGAGGCCAGGACACATACGTGCGCCATCCTCCGTGACTTTGATAGTAGTGCAAACACCCTTTACGGTGTCCCTTGTGCCAGCCAAACTTTACTAGCCTAACTGTGCTGGCCTAACTCCAGTTAGGATTGTGCCCTCAGTCTGATGCTACTGATTGAAACTAAGCTCCCAGCTCTGCTTTGCCTCAGAGTGCAATCCTATACTAAGCCAGACTAGTGAGGCTGTCATAGGGCTGTATCCTAAAGCCCATTAGCAGGGCATTAGGATCAATGTCTAGGACAAGGGGAGGTTTTCCCCTTGCACACGGGTAAGCCCCAGGCATCCCTATGGGGCTGCTTGGATCTGCACCTGCTGTTTTGCAGGTGTAGAGGAACGTGCATGGGAGCGGCCCGAATCGGGGCTGCCATGGTCGGGGACGGGCTTTAGGATTTGGCACTACGGCTGTCCTGCATCGCAACCACCGTTGCCACTCAGTTATGCCCCCAGAACACCTCTGGAATGCTGTTACGGAGACCCTGCGCCGACCGAGCGATGCCGACACTGGTTTGGCACATGGCCGGCGCTGCCAACAGTCACGGCGGCGCTCAAGTGCCAGCACTGCTGCTTGCGCCGGTCCAGTGCCACAGCGCCATCACAGACACGCTTTATGGCACGTTTGCAACAGTGTTCGGCCAGCGGAAGAGCTTAGCGCCGGCTCAAGGGGGGTATAGGATTGTACTGTCGGTCTTGGTAACTCAGGCTGCCGAGGAATTTCCAGCTAAGTCACTGAGGAGAACTCTCAGGATCTAACTCTGTACCCCCAGAATACAACTTTCAAAATGATTCACTTTCAGTAGGCAGCAAGTGGACAACAACAGAAAGACAGAAGGGAATTGTTGCTGAGTACCCTCAATTGTGTTCAGTGCAGTTTGGTCATCATGGAGAAGAACACAGAATAGCAACCTACAGTAGGTCCATCAACCTCAGGACCACAGGATGGTCAATGGGCAGCCAGGCCTGAATCCAGAATGAATTCATAGCAGGAGGGTTTGCTTTCTAGCCCAGAGTCCTTGAGGCCAATGACTTGCTGCAGGAAAGCTGGTCTCTGAATTGAACCAAGCTGACTGCAGTGCTCTGTTGATCAGGCAAGACAGGAGACTAGTCTCCTGGTCGGGCCAATCCAGAAGCTACACATTGCTTGTCAGTTGCAGGCACGTGTTGCTCATGATACTTCAGAGCTTGAACACTGAATTCAGAAGTCGGCAGTGCAGGCTGGCAGCTGGGGAAGGGAGGGAGAGAACAGGGCTTCATTTATTTGGCTGCCACAGAAACACTTTCCAGAACTGCTGTTTCCTGGCTTGTATTGCTAATGTCAATAATGAATGTTAATCAGACAGCAATGGAACCTTGTGGTGATAGATAAATCTGTGCGGCAAAGTGATTTGTCTGGTGTAACATAAAATGGAGTGTGTGTTGTTCTGCAGCTGCAGAATAATTAGAGTGAAGTGACGTGGAGAGTTTTCTTTTCAAGATCCAGAGGGTCATAAAGGGCCCATCAGTAGCAGAGCTGTGGCTGGCCTGCCGAACAAAGTGTGCAGCTGCTGCCAGAGGAGGAGAGCACATATTTGTGGGGACGGTCCCAGTTCTTCCCATTTTAATGCCAGTCATTTGTCCTTTTAGTTAGCTTTATTCATCTGATTCGTGCGGCAGTAAATAAAGTAGTATCTAAGATGCCCCAGCACATTTTGATCATTCTGTATTGAACTGAGATAGCTGGAACCTGTTACATGATTGTTATAGAGTAGAAGATCTGCGTATGGAAGCTCACCCACAATGGAACTGAAAACAATTTTTTTTGGCAAGCATATTTGTAAGTTGACCAAAATGGAGGAGATGGCATATAATTCTGTTAAATATTAGCAAGCAATGATCAGCTAAGCCAGTGGTTCTTCAACCTTTTAGCACTGGGACCCACTTTTTAGAATGACAATCTATCCAGGACCCAACAGAAGAGATGTCACGGCTGGAAGTACCCTCATTGTGACCCCAGAGCCTGCTGCTTTCCTGAGAATGCAGCAATAGGTGGGTTATTTCTCAGCCATTTTCCAATAGCAAGGTGAATCAGAAAGAAGAAAAGCCTATTTACAACCCTGACGCAAGCAAAACAACCACATACTGCTCCCCTTTTCCAGCATCTCATCTTCCCATATTTTCAATATGGCGGCTCTAGGTGCTTCACAACTCACCTGAAATTGGCTCACAACCCACTGGTGGGTCCCTACCCACAGTTTGGGAATGCTGAACGAGACAATTTATGGAGATATGGTATCTTTCCATGCTATTGCCCATTGCCCCATTTCTAAGAGACCAATTGTGTGTTATGCACAAGGATGTGCTTCATTCAATCTGTTATTTCTAAATATCCATTAACGTATTCCTGTGTTAACAAGTCTGCAGCCTGTTCTGCTTCTGAGGCTTTTTAAATATAGAGATGCTCTGAACAATGTACATGTCGTCCCCCCCCCCCAAAAAAAAACAGAGCTGGCAATCGCTTTCAGCAGCTGCTCTCACAAAGAGACACTTCCCTAATTTCACATAAATGCTCATCCATTTTCATTCAACAGTGTCTAGAACTGTTGCAGAAGCTGCTTTCAAATACTACATTACCAAATGTCTGGGTTCCCCCCCCCCCCGGTGTGTTTTCAATTTCAGAAAAGAAATTTGGGCAGATAAGATTCTTGATGACTTGTGGTGGTGTTCTTGTTGCCACGACCACTTCAAAAAAGAAATTAAAGGTCATTGTGCATTCACAGCCCTATGAAACCAATTTGCCCATTTATAACATCCGCTGGGTTGATGCATTAGCAATGTGTGAATTATTTTCTGTTGGCTAGTACACCATTCAGTAAAGGGAAGGAGATGTTATGTTCTGTAAATATTGGGGTGAAGCCAGATTTTAGTAGTAGCAACAAATTGTTTACAAGTGGGCTGAGCACATCTTAACCCATTGCATTACAGAAATGCATTCCAGCGAGTTGAACCACGAATCTTGCTTTTCACATCTTGCGTCATGCCACATACATATAGATGAATTAATTTATCCAGGCATGCTTCGCTTTCAAATCACCCCCCAAATATTTAAGGAACTGTGGCAAGACCATTCTGATGTATGTAATGGGGGAGAGCCAACTGACACTCTCCCCCATTAAGCTAATTGACATTCTCCACTGCTGGCTTTTCTCTGGTTCAAAATGATCATGTTGGAAAGTTCCAGAACCATGCTTTCAGTGCTCTCCCAAGGAGATAGGGGAGGGGTGCATCTATATACTAGACATGGTAAGGGTGCATTCAGAGTGCCCCCACTGCTTTTAAAATGATATATCAATTTTAAGTCTTAGATTCGGAGCCAGGAAGGTGATCATCCTAGGTATGTTGCTATTTCAGGTAAATGTACATCCCTGGTGCATTTTGTTGGAATTATCTAGAGAAATGTATGTAGTTTCTGAATGAGAAGCAGTGTGCACCTGACTGTGTGCAAGTTTTAGATTAATTATGTAGTCTGGAGGTGTCTATGCAAGAGAAAGGTTGAAGGAAATAAGTGCTTGAGTTGGCCATGAGAACACGAAAATTACACAGATTGAAAGAACCCAGACGGCCTTTGGCAGCTGCAGAAATCTTTTGTGTTGCCATTTGTGCAAAATGTCGTGAATCGAAAGCATGTGCACAGAAATAAAGTGTAGTGAAAATCCCCACAACCCAGTTTTTTCTAGCACCACAAAAGGCTTCTGTGATGCATCAGCACCCTGAAGGGGCTGCTGAGACTTTGGAGACAGCAACTATGTTTGCCCCATTGTGGTTAGGTTTATTGTCTGTACATCTCCTTCCCCAGCTGACTTGTGAACAAAAGGCTTCCCTTTGAGCCAGCTCTTTGGATTCAGAAGGCCACCTGGAACTTGAGATTTAGAGACTCAGGTGACCCTCCTTCATACACAATCCCACAGGTGAAACCCACAGGTTATAAGAAGTGGGTCAGTGCCCTCTCCTTTGCAGAGCAAAAGCCCTGGTCTCAGAACCCGGAGCAGGGGCTCCGGCCTCTGGGCTAAACAAGGGTGCAGGATTGTCCCCAGGCTCCACTCTCATTACAGAGGTGTCTTCACACCACAAGCGGCAGGAAGGCAGTCACCTTCGGACTGTCTCCGAAGGAGGGGGCATTGCTGATATCGTACGTGCCCCCTCCTCCAGTGAAGCTTGAAGCTTGTGCTTGAAGCTCAGAGGCAGCCTTCCCTGGGCTGTCTCCAGAGGCAGATCTACAGGGAGGGCAAAGTGTTGCAAGAAGCCTTACCCTGTCATGTGAATCCCTCCTCTCCCTTGCTGCTGTAGCCAGTAAGCAAGGCCAAGATGTTGCTTTTCCCTGTGAGGATTGGCTAAAACGGTGCAGGGGAGGAGTGATTTCCACTGCAAGGTAAGGCTTCTTGCAAAACTTAGAGCTTTGCCCTCCCTTAGATCTGCTTCTGGCTGTCTCTGAAGGAGGAGGCGCTGCTGATCTTGCGCGTGTCCCTCCTCCAGGGAGATGCCGGGGAAGACTGCCTTTGCCCTGGGAGCTCAGAAGCAGTCTCCTCCAGGTTCTCCCTGAGGCAAGAGGCACTGGCCGCCTCCTGCGCACACTCCTCCTCAGGGGTGACGTCACTGCCCTGGGGGCGCAAATGGGCAAGAGTCATGACGTCACTTCCCCAGGCACTGGGGTAGAACATTATGGCTCTGCCTGGTCTGATGGACTCACCCTGCTACTGCTTGGATGCACCTAGACTAGTGTGAGTGTGTACAGTAGGGAAATAATTCAGGGAAATCACATCAGGTTTTGGTTTTGTCACTTACATTTTAATGTCCTTACCAGCCTTTGCTGCCCACCGTTCTCTTCTGTTTGTTGGTTTATCTGTGCCTTTCTTTTTATCTTTGCCTTTTTCGCCCCGTAGTTTTGATTGTTTTTACAGCCAGTATAAACATATTGTATTTTTATTGTTTTCTTCTTGGTCTCAGTCCACTCAGGAGGAAGTGAGTTGCCACATCTCCCAGCCCAACAAATTCCACTGTTCTTTGTTTTTTGGGGGGGAGAGGGGGGAGCCTGGAGCCTTGGAGATTTTGAAGTTTGTTGTACTCCTCGGAGAGAGGATTTCCCAGGGTGGATGTCTTTTAACTGGGCTCCCTCGCTTTGTGCGATGGCAACAGAAATTACCATATCCAGTTTATTCCCAGTTTACTAGGCTGTGCACCCATTTTGTCCACTGTCTTCCCTTTTCATTTCAGAGAACAATAGGGCCAAAAGAGTGAAGATGCTCACCATTGTACAGCACACTGCAAAATATTCTTACCTTCTGTACAAATTCCTTACTGTATGATTTGATGAGGTGCCCTCTGTTGCCTGGAAAAATCTGACCTTTTGGAAGATGTGCCCTACAAATAATGGAAGTAATACCTACAAATAATGTAACATGATAGTTTTAATGTAATAATAATAATAATGAATGTAATGTATGATGAAAAGGACTTGGAAGGTGCTTTTTCTCGAGGCTGCAATCGCCATGTCTGACTGCAGAGCAGTGGAATGCACAACCTTTTTGCTGTTTGTTGTAAAAGAGAGGGGGATACACAGACTTTAAAGGCATTTTTTAACTGTGATGGAGGAACAAATTGAGAGGAACAAACTGTGTCAGACTGCAATCATATACCACCATGCCCTGGTATCCGCTGGGGTTCCATTCCACTTCCCCCCCCCTCCTGGTGGATACCTGAAACTGTGGATACTGGGGATCCATTTTTAAAGATAAGGGAACATCAGTGGTTTTGCTGCAACAAGGTTTTAAAAAAGATATTTCTTTAACGTTCCCCTATCTTTTTAATAGGCATCCCAGTATCCATGGTATCCATGGGTAACTGAAACCGTGGATACCAAATCAGTGGATACCAGGACATGCCTGTACAAAAGTTCCTGGATGCAAGTCCCATTCACAGACATTCACGTACAACCTCCTACTTTCCTCAGTCCAGGGCTAACTGCCCTGCCAACTGGGAGAGTTGTCACAACCTCAGTGGAAGACAGCTGAATTGTGCAAAATAAATGAGTAACAACTGGGCAGTTATTGCTCTACAGACTATGGAAAAAGACCCTCAGTCCTAGGGCAGAGGATGTCATTCTTAAGCCGCAGTGGCAGTATTTTGTTTCCTGTTTTTAAAGCCTAATAGAATGCCAGGAGAGAAGTTGTCAGAGTGACCCAAGTCTATCCAAATTGTATAACTTTTTGGTGGTGGTGGTGGTTGTATTTTATTAAGGACAGTCACTTGGCATAAAATTCCTATGGGAAATGCATGGTGTCCTGAGACAAACAGCTTGTGGAAAAGAACACAGCTAATCATTTAAATGCAGATGTCAAAAGGCTAAAAATAAATAAATTCAAAAGGCACTTTACAAAATGATCTCCAAGGTTTATGTAGGATGAGTGGTTTTATTCAGTATGCAAATTAAGTCTCTGCGGTGAAATTACAGCGATATAATAGCATACCTCAGTGATAATTTTAGATGGTTGCATTCTGTTGGTCTGGTGCAAGAACACATTTAATTTCTATAGAATCCAATATCACAGAAAGAGCAATTTTCTTGTGTTTTTCTCTTCCTCATTGTTCCCTGTGGGTTTATTCTCTCCTAGACCAGATCTGTCATTGGCATAGTGTTTTTCTATCGGGGATGTGTCTATCATCCTAAAGTGGCTTCAGATACGGCATATATTAACTTATCCTGGTCCCTCCCACATTACATCCCAATCTTCTGCAAAGGACCCAGTCTAGAGCCCATTACCGTGGGCGGTACGCTTATACTGCCCAGGCAACTGTCACGCATGGTGCCTTAAAGCACCCCCAATGCCAGCAGTAAGCCCTTACTGCTGGCTCTGGAGCAGTGCCATGGCCCCTTTCCCCTCGGAGCCTCCCAGGGCTGCCTGGCTACTGCTGTGCTTCCAGGCAGTCAGGCAGTTCAGGATTAGGCTGTAAGCCTTTCCATCCGTTGAATTGTGTCAATATCCAACCTAATTCAGTGCGACATTTTCTGGCATTGCCCTGGATTTGCGGCACATCAGCAACAGGCAGATGGACTGGTAGGCTACTGTGCTGGCATACGTGAAGATATGCTGGTGTACCTTGAGGATCGGATTGGTCTGTAGGTCAGTTCCAGTGTGGGATGCAAAAACGCAAAGAACATGACCACAGATAGCCATTCTTAGTAGTATAATGGGCTTCTTTCACATGCTCCATTTTCTGTTACTAATGAGTGCTGCTGCAGATCATGGAACGTATTCTTGACAGTATTTATATACCACTTTTCGATAAATAAAATTCACAAAGCAGTTTACAGAGAAAACCAAAGAGCTAAACTGTTTCCTGTTCCAAAGGAGTCCACAGTCTAAAAAGATGCAGAAAGTTCACTGGCAAGCAGCCACTAGAAAAGGAAAGACATTGTGCTAGGGTGAAGGGCAGTGGTGTCATCTAAATGATTTAAGAACAGGTACTCGCTTTTGATTGGCACGTGTTGGGACCCGCCCACCGGAAGTGACGTCATAAGCCAGAAGTGATGTCGTGGCAGGAAGTGACATGAAAAAAGCCCTTTTTGAGGCCTCAGATTATTTTAAACTGACCCAACAGTTGCAACAGTATTCCACAGCACCCCCAGAACATGTTAAGGAGGCCTGGCATCATGTTAAAACCCCAGAGCAACTCATTTTTCAGTGGCAAGGAAAGGAAAGGCTCCGCTCGCTGCCTGCCTGCCTGCCTGGCTCTGAGAACATGCAGGCAACTCAAACATGCAGGAAATTCAAACGTTGCAGAGGGCGGAGTCGGCGAGTGGGTGGGCGAATGGGCGGGGCCAGCTGTAATCCTAGAAACCGGTACTCGCGTACCCCCGTGTACCCCCTGCATGACATCACTGGTGAAGGGGGACAGTTGCTCTCCCCCTGCTATCTATAAAAGGAATGCCACATGAAAAAGTGTCTCTTGACCAGGGCAACTTATAGTCCAATCCCAAATCATGTTTTAGCCATGCCAACAGGGTGCACACTGCCAACAGGGTGCACACTGCATCCTGCAGTTGGTGGGGGCAGTCACGGTAGCCTCCACAAACAACATATTAGAACTGGAAAAGGTGCAGAAGAGAGAGACAAAAATGATTACTTACTTGGGGAACCTCCCTTAGGAGGAAAGGCTACAGTGCTTGGGAGTCTTCAGTCTAGAAAAAAGGCACCTGATGGGGGACTTGATTAAGACGTACAAAATTATGCATGGGATGGATAGAGGGATGTTCTTTTCCCTCTCTCACAACACCAGAACCAGGGGACATCCACTAAAATTGAGTGTTGGGAGAGTGAGAACGGATAAAAGGAAGTACTTTTTTACCCAGCAGGTAATTTATCTGTGGAGCTCCTTGCCACAGGAGGTGGTGAGGGTGCCTAGCCTACGTGTGTTTAAAAGGGGATTGGACCAATTCTGGAGGAAAAGTTCATCATAGGCTACAGACCATAATGGGTGGTGCAACCTCCTTTCTTTAGAAGTAGACTATCATGGAATGCCAGATTCAGGGGAATGGCAATGGGATGCAAGTATCTTGTTGTCTTGTGTGCTTCCTGAGGCATCTGGACTAGGGCCACTGGACTAGGAAGCTGGACTAGAGGAAATAGAGGAACAGGAAGCTGGACTGGATGGGCCTTTGGCCTGATCCAGCAGGGCTCTTCTTATGTTGTTAATATTTGTCTCCTTACCTTGGGGGGGGGATGTTATAGCTGCATCAGATCTGGAAAGTTGTTAAGGGTAGGGCTTTGAGAGTTATACAAGCTGGAGAGCAAAGGGAGAAACAGGTGAAAGAGAAAAATCCTGGCATTAAGCAGGCTTGACTTCTGTGGAAGTAATTATCATAGATTTTGCTTTCCCTTGTAGACTGCCCAGTAATAAGAACATAAGAAGAGCTTTGCTGGGTCAAGCCAAAGGCCCAGCTTCCTGTAGCTATAGTGGCCCACCAGATGCCTCGGGGAGCACCCAAGACAACAAGATGCCTGCACCTCAGATGAGAGGCCCCCAACAACCTGTTCCCTGAAACAACTGCCTCAGTTGGCCTCATAAGAACCTATGAAAAGCCTTGCTGGAT
This sequence comes from Lerista edwardsae, assembly GCA_029204185.1. Classification (NCBI taxonomy): domain Eukaryota; kingdom Metazoa; phylum Chordata; class Lepidosauria; order Squamata; family Scincidae; genus Lerista; species Lerista edwardsae. The sequence goes on from JAJKFI010000005.1 coordinate 30,834,684, forward strand.
CAGGCCAGAGGCCCATCTAGTCCGGCTTCCTGTATCTACAGTGGCCCACCAGATGCCTCAGGAAGCACACAAGGCAATCAGATGCTTCCATCATGTGCCAATCTCTGCCTCTGGGAATACACCCATATCTGCATGATATGATTACCGCATGAGAGAGAGGTAGTGGCACAATGACCTTTACTCATTGACTCCCGAACAGATGATAGTACAGAAATAATTTTCTCGATGGATAAATAGTCCCCCTTATACTACTGCCATGGTCCCAAAAATGGTCATGACTTGCTGCTGCAGTGTTGCGCCAGTGACTTGCAGCTCAGTGGCTGCTGGCATGTTCTCCTTCATCCATACTTCTCCATTGCTTTTCATGGAAGCACAGGGGTTGTGTCCACAGTCATAGATGCATATGACTGATGAATGGTTTACCATCTGCGTCAGACCCTCTTGCCCTAGAGATACGTATGGGGCCTCACCAACGATTTTCTTCCTATTTCTCAGTCCTGCAATAGCCATCTTTCCATCCATCCTTGTCACTCCTATTAGTTCTGTGCTCTGCCTCTTCCTGCCTGTCTCTCTTTCTCTACCTTCACCTCTGCAGGTTTGTAGCTCTGATAATACTTACCCTGCCCACACAGAGGAAAATGCCACTTTGGCGGGCTTGAGTGCACGCTCTCAGCAGCTTCATTTCCCCCCTGGGATTTCTTGATTTCCCTTGAGGTCTGTGTTCTCTGTGATAACATTTTCACACCAACCACCTCCCTCAATCTGTTTCCTTTTAGATGAGAGAGCCCTGGAGATTCATCGTGCGTGAGGTAAAAAAAAGTGTTATTTAGAAATGTACGCAATGACCTGGTAAAAACCAAGCTCAGCTGCTCAGGGTGATTAGCCCTAAAGCAACCTTGGTCTAGCACCTGAAGATCCTCCAAAGCTATTTCTGCCAGGCAGAAACTTCATAGCAACCTTTCTCTGCTAGTCCCAATGTCAAATTCTCTTTGGTTTGTCCAGTCAAATGTGCTTTTTTTCTGGTTTGAACAGTGAAAAGTGCTCTTTTTTTTTCTTTTTTTCTGGCGTACAGACATACTTCTGCATCTCTCTCTTTCCTCTTTGATTTCCTTGAGGCAAATGACTTTCATAGCTTTCTTTCTACCTGCATGTATGTGATACATCTATCTTCCCCAATGGTGAATCTACCATTCAGCTGGGGGGGGGGCAATTGCCCCCAGATGCCACCTGCCACAGGAGCAGGTGGCATCTAGGAGCAGTGGGGCCCAATGCAGGGCATTCTTGCGGAGGGCCCATCCTCTCTGCAGGGCCCCCCACTCACCAAGAAAAGTACTTGTTGTGCCACATGTGGCACCTGGAAATAGTTGGTGGTGACATGGTGACATCATCGCCAGCTGCTTCCAGGAGACCCATTTTGGGTGGTTTGGAGGCAGGGGCAGGTGAGAGTGCCCAAGGTAAAGCTGCTCTGCTCACCCCACTGACTTACAACCCATAGAGATGCTGGCTGCAGCAGCAGGCGATATGCTTGCTGTGCTGGTGTGGGGGCCCCCAAAGCGCGGGGCCCAATGTGATGACATTGGTCACATTGGCTTAAGACCAAAAGCATTCTGAACAGTTCGGAATGCCCATAAATAATCTTCTGGTTTTCGCTGGAAAACCAGAAGCATTATTTAAAAGTGTTCTGAAGCTTTTGATGGAACATCGCCCAAGGCTCTGGGAGTGAGGAGGTGAGTGAGTGAGTGGGGTGCCTGTTGCTGGAGGGGCAGGCATCTGTTGGCAATCCTGCCCCTGGGTGGGCGCAGGGCTGGGGACGCTGCTGATTTTCCCTAGGGTGCAATCCATGCTTGCTCTGGAATAGGCAGGCTGCGTGGTCTGCACTGTATCCAACATAAGGTAGGTGCTGGCTGGAAGTCACATCTTGATAAGGAGATATTTTTCCCCCTACCTGGTGTAGAGCACCAGCTACTGCAGTAGGACAGAATTCAGAATTCAGCCTGTGCTGATCAGCTTGAGCCTGATCCACCTCCTTTCCACCCTCCCCCTTTCAAACATGCCTCCTCCCCACCCCCCATTCCACCCTCTCCCACCCCCTGTGCCACCCGGCTCTGAACTGACCTGCACTGTCGCCAGTGCACATCATTGTACTGGCATGCTCAGCTCACAAGTCATTCCCGTGCCAGTGCAAGGGGCTTAGGCTGGCGCAGTGCCCAGTTTGGATTGCTCTGTCCATGAGTTTTAGATAAAGAGTAGCCTGATGGGCCATTTAGATACGACCCTTTAAGAAACCAACGGTGGTCTCCGGTCAATTAGTAGACTACACAAAAGACCCTGAAAGGGAAGACGGATCTTTCACTTGGAGAAATAAATAGCGTGACTATGACACTTTTAAGAAGTAAATATTTTCCGTCTGTTTCTGATTGTCTGTTTCCAGCAAACAGCTGGACTGTCAATATGGCCCCATCACCTTTTCCTAAGCAGGTTTGTCTTAAACGGGTTGCAGAGACAGCTCTGTTGATCACTTTCATTCCCCCCTCCCTGTAGCTAAATTAAAATGCCCAAAATAATACATTATTAAAACAACATTAAAACCAAATGTCATTAAAAGCAGAAAACCCAGATAAGACATTATGAGAATTCTGAGGAATTTCATTCTGGCTTTCCTATCAGGCTCTTGGCAGAGTCCTTATCGTAACGTAAGATGAAGTGATTTTTTAAGTTTCATGTTCGTTTATCTATCTGGAACTCACCTAACTTGGTTCAGTGGAAGAGGACATGGGAGGCACACACAGAGCCCTTAATGCGTCATAATTTGCTTTTGCCAAGCGGGGGGAAATAGGACTCTATTATATCCTATGAGCATCCTATGTACCCATGGACACAATGCCTGTGCATGAAAGAATCAAGCCATTATTTGTTTTGCAGTGATCGCTGTAGTTTCCGGGAAGAGTTCATGTTTTTGGGGAGTTAGCAGTAACTATTGAAATTCTTTTGATGTAAAAAAAAAACAAAAAACCAAGAAACTATTCTGAATGAAAATCTGACGTCAAGATAACAGCTGCCATCTTTAATTCAATTAGGGCTCAAGCCAGCTATAGGTAATCAGATTTCTGTCTCTGTGATCTTGGTCGGTGAGTTATCACCCAAGCCTAACTACTGTAAATACTGCACGGTGATGCAGGGGCACTGGCACAGGTTATGCTGCACCCCATTGGGGTCTCCTCAGGGTAAGGGGGTAACCCCCAGCAATTGCTATAGGTCAACTCAGACCTGTGCCAGCAATATCTAAGTTGATCCATGAAGGTGGATTGGGCCCAAGAAGGGTTTTTTGGATTCAGCGCTTGCCACTGAACCCGGGCCCAATTCCCCACCCGCCATCTTCCCCACACTTCGCCCTCCCTCCGCCCCATTCAGTTGCCTCCCCTGCCTCATTCTGCCTCCTGCACAGGGCTTACCTGCTCTGGTGGGCTTCTGTCACTTCCAGCGTGCACAGGAAGGTTCTGGCCTTGCCCCTCGTGTGCTGGTCCCCGAACTGCCGCAAAGCGCTTTATGGCACTTTTGCAGCAGCCTGCGCTGACAGAACACACATTCTGCTGGCACAGGCCTCGATTGGTTTGGGCCATTAAATACATCCTTTTTGCATGGGGCCTAAAACTGCTTAATGGCCTTAATGCATTACTTTTCCACGCACTGAGGCTCAGAGCTGGTAAAAGCGTTGAGAATAAAAATATATATATATATTTTAAAAAGCCATATGCTAGAATACATTAAAATGAGATAATGCCTCAAACTTTTTCAAGGCGTTGGCTTTAGGAAGATGCCTTCTTAATGTGAAGTTTGCAAATGATGTCATGCCCACGTCTTCTGATCTGATCTGTTTTGTGGCTTTGCCTACGCCTTATCTACTGTCATTAAAATCCAGACACGCTGCACATCTTCAGTGCCTCCAATGACCCTGGATTTTCGAATGTAGTATCCAGATTGCTTTGCAGACTCCATAGCAATGTCAAGACACTTCTTGGTCACTTTGGCACAGCAACCCCAGTGCTGAATTCCATGGAAGCCTGGTCTGCCCTGTTCAGATAGAAATGCTCCATTGATGGGGGTTTCGAGGGCTTTGAATAGGAACTGGGTGCACAATCTCGCATTCGCTGAGAAATAAGCCAGATGACTCTGAAGGTGATTTTTTCCATTTTGTACGTGTAGAGAGGAGGAGGAATACATTAGACTCAGATCTGAAACTGCTACAGTACATTTCCTTCACAAAGAAATGCTTCTGAAAAACAGCATATTGGGATGCAATATAACCACAAGGATGTTTCATGACTAATAGTGCAGGACGTACTGCAAGCTATGCCTGTACACTCAAAAGTAAGTAAGTCTCATTGCGCTCAGTGGGGTTGCTCCCAGGAAAATGTGCATAGGAGCTTTCAAAATGCCAGCATGTAGCGTCTGCTCATCGATCCTTTTTCCAAACTCAGTTTGCTGTTTGCATTCCCCATAGCATTTTTTCCCATACAAGAGAAAACATTATGAATTCATCCTCTGCTAGCTTCCTGAATGCAATTATACGGGCATCAGACAGATGGATTTCTTGTGGAGCTATCACAGTAAAACCACGTGGAACGTAACCTCTTCAGTAGCTGACTTAGCAAGAACGCTTGTAGTGTAGCTCCGCTACTGAATTGGTTGACTAGAATTTGAACAGATGTGGTAGAACATTGAGGCATCTGGGGAAATGCCTGCAATGGGAAAATGCAATAGAGAAATTCTCGTTTGCCTTTGAAGCAACTTAGAGCCCAATCCTATACAGATAGGAGCAGAAGGTGCTAAATGCCCACAACTGGATGAGATCCCTGTGCTGAATCTGAGCAGGCTGGTGGTCTCCTTGGAGGAAGGAGACCTCTTATTCCAGCCTGCTTAATGGGGCTTCCCGAGTCTGGGTGCAGAGTCGAGAAGTTCCATGTTGGGCTTTCAAGCTTGATATGGGGGACAGGATCCAGCGGAGGACACCTCTGCTAGTTCCACCCCCTCCCGGACCAGTCCCTCCCCACGTTCTGCTTTCCCCTTTCAGAAGGGCCTCCTTTAACGCACTCTCTGCTCTCTGCCAGCAGCCAGGGCTCCCACTGCAGCATTGATGGAGCGGTGCATGTCTCCACATCGGCACTGCTTGCTCTTTGAAGTTACTCAAACATGCCTTACGGCATGTTTGCAACATCCACCACCAGTGCTGGGACTGCAGCGCTGGTGCTGATGCAGCACAGGATTGGGCTATTCATGTTTAGACATCTGGTATGGATAAGGAGGTTCCACTTATGCAGCATCAGTTGAGAGCGCAATCCTAACCTGGAGTTAGGCCGGCACAGTTAGGCCAGCAAAGTTTGGCCGGCACAAGGGCCACCGTAAAGTATGTTTGGACCACTCTCGGAGTCAAGAAAGGCTAGCATGCACATGTGCACTATCCTCCCTGACTCCAAGAGTGGCCCAAACACACTTTTCGGTGGCCCTTGTGCCAGTCAAACTTTGCTGGCCTAACTGTGCCGGCCTCACTCCAGTTAGGATTGTGCTCTGAAGAACATGGACTTTATTAATCATCACTGGAAAATATACAAGAATTCTACATTCCATAGGATAATTCTTGTAACCCAAATATCGTTCTATTGTACCATCTCAAAAAGAAAATTTAAACATCTTAGATTGAGATGTTTGAGGTGACCGCCTTATGAGATCCCTGCCAGAAAAAGACAGACTCCTTCATTGATGAATGATTTGGGGTTTTAACAATAATGAGCCACATGACAAGATGGTAATCATAATAATTTTCTTTTCTAAAGGTGGGTTAATGCAGCTGAGGCAACAGGGCACCCCTTGAACCTTTCACCTCATTTAGGCATATTCAGTTGTGAGTTTAAATAGCGGGTGATTTGGAGATGATTTTCTTATTAAGCATTTCTGTGTTTTTTCTTTCCTTTCTTCCCCTGTACATCCACTATGTCTGTCCTTCCCTCCCGCACTAAAAGTGGCTGTTCCACTATCTCCAAGTTCCTCCTGCTGTTCTGCAATAGACCAGTTCCTGTCTAACCCTGAACGTATTCTGTAAGTCTTTTATTTTATTACGTTACACTGCACGTTTGTGTCTGTGAGTCTGTGTTTATATGTGTAGTATGTGTCTTCGTATGTATTCATTTTAACATTCTTAACCCCATTATTCTGTGGCACAACCTTGTGTGTGAATAAACAGTGTGAAGAACTTATAGCTGGAAATTAAGTATGTCATTTCCTGGCAACACAAAGGACAAGTGACTTGTGTGCGTGCGTGCATGTGTGTGTGCATGTGTGTGTGTGCTGAGTGTTCTGTTTTGTCCTGGCTATGATTTTTATTGGCAAGTCATTGATTGGGTTCTAGCAGCATTATGCACAGTGCTCTGTGGACGTGCCCAGAACAGAAAGTACAAATTTTGATCATAAAACAATAGAAATTGTAGAGTTGGTTGTCCACCAAAAACTGCAAAGGAGCTGATCTTTAGCACAGAAAAATGTTTCTTGTTTCTATGGTCTTTCTATGGTCTTTTAAGTCATGGTAAGACTGATTGGAAAATGCTGCTGCCACGCTAATGCAACCCAAAAGACTATTGCTTCTCTTGTTATTTCAGCTTCTGATCATCACCAGTTCAAGGCTCAGACTACATGATATTTTTCTAATATTCCATTACTGAAATCATGAATTCCTCTTCTTTTGTTAAATGAAGTTTCCTAAAACTCAAATCAAATCAAATCAAATAAGCCTTTATTGGCATAATCAGAACATACATACAATTAAACACTATGAAGAAAGGGAGAAAAAAAAAGGCTGGTTACCAGTCCCTATTACGAGAGACTACAACACAGGATGAAAAAAGGGCTACACTCGCAGTTACGTCGTGGGCGGAATCACTCAACATAAAATAAACTTAAACAGCATCAGAAGAACCTGATTTGTTACTTAAAATTGGTTCTAAAAGTTGTAGAGTACAGAGTTCCTAAAACTCTGTACTCCAATAAAAAGAAATGTATTAAAATATTGTTTTGAAGGCAAGCGCATGATGGAAATGTATTGACATTATCTCCAGTTTTGAATATTTCTGCTAGGTAAAACTTTAAGGCATTCACTGAAAACCGGGAAAAGACCATTCCCATGTACCCTTGATGGGTTCCCATTTATTTTCTTCATTGCTCTTCTGAAGGCTTGGAAAAGTCCCATTTCCAGAGTGTCAAGTAACCACAGGGAATTGGGGGTTTCCCTTACGTTGCCCAGTAGGCAGGTGTTTCCCCCTGGGTAGCCAACATGAATTTAGTTTACTGTACTGAGAAAATACGAGAAATTAAAGCACATAGTGGCTTTATCAACTGTAAGGATCTGAGATCCAAACTATATTGTGATAAGTCTCTTGAACCAAGTTGTTTTTAGTTGGATAAGGGTGCAGCAGGGGCATACTGAAATTTAATTCTTCCTGTCCTCCATAATCCCATTCTAGACTAAGGCCCCAAATTGACTTTTTAAGAAAGGAAAAAAAAAAAACCCTTCGTTGTTACCAATGAAGTAGTTTCCTCCCCCCCTTGTAAAAAAAGCAGTTATGGCCAATGGGGGAAGGCATATGCAGATATCTGGTTGTCTTGTGTGCTCCCTGAAGCATCTGATGGGCCACTCTGTGAGGTACAGGAAGGTGGACTAGTGGGCCTTTGGCCTGATCTAGCAGGGCTTATGTTTTAAAGTCAGGATCTAAACCCAATTTGGGCCATGGTGGGAGATGAAGCTAAAGTCCCCTACCACTACCACCCCTGTGATCCCAGTCTACTTATTTAAAAGTAATTCCAGAATAAGCTTAACATGACATGTAATTTTATGTTTCAAGGTCAGGATCTGAGCTTGCACTGAGATCCTGCACTGAGGCAGAAGCTAGCAAGAGCAAATATTTATAATTCATAATATTTATAAGCTGCTTTTTGGCACACGCATGCACATGTATGTTCACACACAAAAGGTTTTCCAAAGTGGTTTACACAGCAATGATAAACCACAATTGGTGGACATTCTGGAGATAATGTTTAGAACTAATTTGCTATGGAAAGCAAAGTTCTGACCTTGTAGCTTCCATAAATGCAGTGTGCTCATCTCCTTGTTGCTTTCTTGTTTCAAACTTCTTTGTGTGATAGTGCAGTTCAATCAAGAACATGTTCTGCAATTCGCCAATGACAAGACTCCTGTTTGTCAGAGTCTTCAGAGCTTTGATTAGGCTTCAATACAGGAATATGTTCACGTTGCTAAGGTAATTTTAGAATGGAGTGACTCATCGTATGAGGAAATTAGCAGTACCAAGATAACAGTTATGATGAAATGATTGTGGTTGATAGGCTGGAAAGATGAGAGGCTGAGAAGATGACACAGGGGAAGTTGTGTAAGGCACTGCAGCAATTTACAAAAGTCACCCAGCTACAGGTTGCAGTGAATCAGTGCCCAGTCCTATCCAACTGATGCACCCATGCCAGTGGGATGCACACTGCATTCTGGGAGAGGGGGGCAGTGACAGAGGCATACTCAAGGTAAGGGAATGTTCGTTCCTTTACCCCAGGGCTGCCTTGTGGCTTCATCAGCGCTGGAATGTTGGATAGGATTCAGCCCTAAGTGGATGGATGTGGCTGTGATCCTGCCCAACAAATAATTAAAGGGTCATCAAATCAATTCGCTGCTAGTAAGATAAATCAGATTCAGCATGGAGAGGGGTACAGTGGTGTCTTTTCTATTTAAGCTGAAGCCAATATTTAGAACAGTGGCAGCCCACTTTTATTCTTGGACTCTGCTGCTAGAACTAGTGGAGCATGCTTTACGGCATTGTAAACGCCATCATGGAAGCATGCGTGGCCACATGCTTCAGGACCACTGCTGCACTGGAGCATGATCAAGGGAGGGAAGGGCCATGTTGCAGGCAGGAGGGGGTGTATCCCAGCACAAGCAACCTGTGCCCTGGTTGCTGTCTCTCGTGAGCAAGCCGAGACCAAGCCCCTTTTTCTCCTCTGACTTGCACCAGCTATAGAGCAGGTCCAAGGAGACCCATTGGTGATCAAGGGGCTTATAAAGGGGTGAGGGAAAATATTCTTTCCAAGTTTCCCAAGCAGGCATGCGCGCTCACACCATTATAGCATGCAGCACAGCCTGTTTTGGCGTAGCTTCATGCTATGGTGACGAGAGCTGTACTCAGCTCGCAGCTCACCTGGGCAGGGTGACATCATTGGGCCCCCAGTGCGGCCGCCCCAGCCCAGTGCATCACCCAGCCACACCTCCCTGTGGCCAGAACCGCTCCATTTAGAAGCAATCAGTGCAAAGGAGGGCGGGGGCAAAAAGCGCATAGGTTTTTCCACGCCACTGCACCCAACCTCAGCCAGCACCCACTGCACTTGTCTCCCCTCCCCCGTGGCACCTTCCCTTCGCCTCTGATGATGACACAAAAATAATTTTGTGTATATATGTTTGTATGCATTTTTCTGGGGGAGGATCCATAGTTTTCATCAGATTCCCGAAGGGGTTTATGACCCCAACATAGTTAAGAACCTCTGCTCTAACTAGTTAATAAATTGCAGCTCCCTGAGTTCATAGGCAACATGAAAGGGTGACTGTTGTAAAGTGAACATGAAAGCTTTCACTTTCTGTGAATCAAGGCTTGTTCTCATAGCAGAAACCTTCATTGCATCTAAATCTGGCTTCTGTTCGCTTGTTCTCTCCACACACACACACACACACCCGTGTGTGTGTGTGTGTGTGTGTGTGTGTGTGTGTGTTAAGATTGTAAATATCTGACTGTGTGTGCCTATTGATACATACAACACTAGACATACATCACTACTTGATATCACTAGTATTCTTCGTTTGTTGAAAGGCCTTACATGATAGCAATCTGGTGGGTTTTCTGAAGAATTTCCCATTGTAAATGTATCCACCCACTATGTAGTTTCCAATATGTGCATAGTTTTGAAGATATGTCTCCATCTGAAACTTTTAAACAATTAGTATGGTTTTTTTAAAAAACAACAACAACACCCTGCCAGGTAACTCTGTTCCCAAACTTTACATTCAAATTTTGCTTATTTTACTTTTTAAAAAATCATGGACACCCACACAGAGATGAGTTGTTCTTAAACAGATTCTTTAATGCAGTATAAATTGCTTGGTATGTTGAAAATTCAGTTGTTTTTCAAAAGGTAAGTGCCTACAATTTGTTTCCTAAAACGGACTTTGTAATTATGATGTTGTTCTTTTGCTTTCAATAAGGGCCCAAGAATCTCATTAGGTTCATTTAGAGATTAAAGTAAAAATATACTTTGCTGAAAACTTCATTTTGTAACTTTCAGTTACTAAGCTAAATGAATATCAACATCCTCACCAGCAATTGTGCAATGGAAGCGTTCTTATATTAACATATTCTGTCTTCTACTTCCCTTCATTGTCTTTCTTTCATCGTCTCTTCTTTGGCCATTGCTTCTACTGGCAATATGGATCTTGCCCCACCTAGCTGCCTCTGTTCTTTATAACTCATACTCCACTGACATCCCTTCTTAACACACATATTGTTATGAAACTGGGAATTAGTTTAACTTTGTGATAATTGAAAGATTCAGAATTCTTCTTCATGGGAGAATTCTTTAGAAGAATGGGAGGCTTCAATGAAACTTAGAGCACAATCCTAAACTGGAGTTAGACCGGCATAAGCTAAGCCAGCAAAGTTTGGCCAGCACAAAGGCCACCATAAAGCATATTTGGACCACTCTTGGAGTCAGGGATGATGGCTCAAGTCTGTGTGCTGGCCTCTCTGACTCCGAGAGTGGTCCAAACATACTTTACGGTGGTCCTTGTGCTGGCCAAACTTTGCTGGCTTAGTTTATGCCGGCCTGACTCGATTTAGGATTGAACCCTTAGTGTGTCCTCAGGTAACCTAAGGGAGAGAATAAAACAAGAGGCAAAGCTCCACAGAGTGCAAAGTTGCCTAGAAAATGCATGCAGCCTAGTGTTCCTTACAGGAGTGCTTTGCTCTCTGTAGCTATCCAATTTCCAGCCCTGTGTACTGTATTTGTAAATAAAGCACCATAGACTCCAGTGATCTCCAAGAAAGCCAGAACCCAAGTAGTGCGTCCCCCTGGAACTTCTCACCACTCAGAGAGGTGTGGAACAAATACATGACAATATGACAATAAAAGGGGTCCTCACTGGTTTCTTTAGGAGGCAGCAGACTAGACTAGTCAACCAATTTTAAAGAAGCCAATTTGAATCAAAATGAGCAGGGGAACTACTGATGGACTTGCCGTTTACCATTTCAGGGGAGCAAACAGCCTCTCTGACTCTCAGAATGCCTCCTGCAATGAGTGTGGGCGGTCCTTGGAGTGGCATGGCTGGGGCGCAGTACCGGCGCCCCTCAGCCGTGACAGCTGGGATCAATTGACCCCATAGGCTCTCCCCCCCCCAGGAACGCCACTGAATTTGGCATCCTGAAAATCTCCAGCTTTCTTTTTTCTTTTTATTTCTAAACATAGGAACATGGGAACAGCCACACTGGATCAGGCCAGAGGCCCATCTAGCCCAGCCTTCTGTATCTCACACTGGCCCTTCTGACGCTTCATTTTGTCTGTCTAGCTTGTGTAGCTGGGATGATTGAATTTGACGTTCTGCTCAAATCTCAGAACGTCAAAACTCAGAGGGAAGGCGGAATACACTCTTCACATGGTCAGGAGAAGGGTATCGGTGCACCATGTCGATTCTTTGCCCTCCCTATAATGCTCACTAAATTATGTAAGAGTAGAAAAGTAAAAGTTCTTGCTTTGCATAATGAGTATTGTTTGCAGAATCAAAATGCAGAATGCATCTTTCTTAATGCAGAATGTCAGTCTTTTAGCATGAAGCATGTGCAATCAATTCAGCTTCCTGGTGGCTATTTTATTTATGGAGAGGTATCATCTCAGCATCTATGGGGGTTCTGTTCCTGGAACCCCTGAGGATGCCAAAACCCTCTGTTTCCCCCTCCCCCAGGAAAAACTGGAAGTGACATTTGTATGCCTTTAGACGGCGTTCTGGGGGCCGGGGACACCCTGCATTGCCTCCCCCAGTCTCAGAACGCCCTCTGGGCATGACCGGATACAGCTCCAGTATTGTTCAGAGAGCTTAGGCTGGCCCTGATCAGGGCGCAATGTGGGTCAGAAGATCCACCTTGAATCAGATCCACAGCTGAAAAATCCACGGATGATCAGTCACCATGTGTAGTATTTATTTTTTAAAAAAATGTTATCCTGCCCTTCCCATGCCGAAGCATATTCCCAAGGCAACTCACAAAGTTCCATAAAACAACAAATTTACAATATTCAAAATAATATTGCAATTCAAACAAAAGCAATTCAAAACAATTGGGGGGGGCAGCTATCCAGAGCGGTAGCACAACAACAAAAACCACACCTAGTCACAGGAAAGAGAAGACAGCCTTATTTTTCTACTTATTTTAGGAAAGATAACCTTATTTTTGCTGCTCACTCCCTTTCGCTGCTCACTTTGCTTCAGATCATCCAGGATTCATATTACACAGCCAAGGAAAAAAGCATCCAATGCCTTGATTGAAAACTTTTCTGGTTCAGAAAAGATGTTTCCATTTAAACCTCACAGAGACGTACCCACTGCACTTTTAGCATAACATTTTGCTAGGTGTCAGTGGCAAAGTTTCCTTTCTGCAAAGAAGATTGTAGAATGTCCTAGCAGATGAACAACAAAGGGTAAGTCAACAGCATAAGATTTCTGTCTGACGTGTTCGCTGCACTTATCCCTGCGGATGACCAAAGGGGACTCATCTATATATACCGTATACTATCTATGACATTGTCTTTCCTTTTAACACAGTAATGACTACAGTTTACACAGCATAGTGAGATGGGAGTTAGAAAACATTCCCATTCTAAGGGTCATCTTCTTGACTCTGCAAGAGCTGTTTGTGCAGTTTTCAGTCAGTGTGTGAAAGATGCACATCATTTGTTTTGAGAAATTGTCTTGGCAGCACACTGGGGCAGAGATTACCAGCATGCCATCCCTAACACTGATATTGTTCGATGAAGCCGTGTTTGTGGATTTATGAGCCTGCTCTTCATCCCGTCCTGGTAACAAGCAGCTACATGACAGACGGCACCACAGGCGACTGAGTATAAATAAACGTGCAAGACCTTAAAGAGACACTGTGGTGGGTGCCCCAAGAATATTTGTGTAAGTCATTGTACAATGTGCAATGTTTGCGGAAGCCTCATGAAAAAGAGTATGGTATACTGAAGCCATTAAAATCATGATGGTATTGTATTACAGAAATCTGACTGGCCAAGCAGGGAGGGAAGAATCTCCCCAGTTTTTGTCAACCAGAATTCAAAGATCTGCCGCAGCCAAAGCTACTGGCATGAGGAGCAGGACTTGCGATGGTCTGTGGTGTTTCCATCCCCCTAATTAGGTGCTCTGCCCGTATGTTGTCCTAAGAGACTATGCCTGAAGTTGCGGAACCAGGGCTGGATCGGGATTCTGCTGATGTACTATCCACTTTGCTGCCCAACGGTCTCCTGCCCAGAGATAACTGGGTGGTCTTGAGTGAGATACTGGAATCCCTGAAGACCTTGGTCCTGTAGAACTTCAGCGTGCATGCTGAGGTCCCCCAGTAATGATGCAGTTCAGATGTTCATGGCTGCCATGAAAACCATGGGCATGACCCGGCCAATGATGACTCCTGTTCTTTGGGGAGAAAGTGGCTTTTTCTTCAAGTCAGCTGACAAGTGGTCTGATGGTGGAGATTAACATCATTCCATTGTCATGGACAGATCACTACATGCTTGGGTTTAGACTTACTGCAGACTTAGACCTCTGTGGGGGTAGGGAACCTATTCAGAAGGTCTGTCCCTGGAGATGCATGGATCCAGATAGATTTCTGACAACTCTGGGGGATTTTCCAAGGAGATACAGCCAATGAAATGGCAATGTATTGTAGACAGTCAGCATGGTGGTGGAACATTTGAAATGACTAGTCTGACTGAACATGGAGTAGACTCCAGTTTAGGAGCTCCTCCATGGTGGTGACAGTAGTGAAGAAATCTTTCTTCTCTCCCAACGTTGTGAGCTGTGCAGAGTCATCCAGCTCCACTTTTCTGAGTGAGCCTGTTACATCTGAGTTCGCAGAGAGATTCCTCAGGGGCTCACTGTGACCAGTCTGTGAAGCACTTCACAGATCAAGACTCTCACATCCATCACAGTTTAGACACTAGCTTCATTAGTCCAACTGTGGATACCCCTGCAATTGCTTTACCTTTTTTAGATTCTTTTCAGCGTGGGCAGCCCATGGGCGTGGACATAAGTCAACCATGTGTGTTCTTTACCTCTGCCCATTCTGGCTAGAGAAAGCAGATGGGGATTTGCTGAAGGTGAAAGGGACATGGTTAATTCTCTGTGGTTGAGGAGTCAGTTCCAGCTCCCTTGATACTGACAGTGGTCTGACCCCATCTGAAGTAGCCTTTGCAAGAGCCTAACTTTATTCAGCAAATTATTGACCAATTCCTGCCAATTTTTACATTAGAACAGCTTCGCTGGATCAGGCCAAGGCCCCATCTAGTCCAGCCTCCTGTACCTCACAGTGTCCCACCAGATGCCTCAGGGAGCATACAAGACAACATCTCACTGCCACTTCCCTGCATCTGGCATTCTGAGGTAGCCCATGTACCCTTGCAGAAACCTACCAAAAACACTATTCCTCTCTCACCGCTCTGGGGTAGGTGAAAAAACTGCTATCTATGGCTAATTCAAATTACAGAAAAAAAATTCCTACCAGCCCTCATGATGAGCGACCAGCTAATCTTAGACTGGACATACCCATCAGAGCATGTAACCTGTGATGGAGTTTTTCTCTAATTTCTGGGAAAGGTACTCAAGCAGGATGTCACCGATAGGTTGATATTGCCCAGCTTTCTCTCTCATTCCAGTCTTCACCCAAGAGAACTATGGAGGTCCTGAACTGGTGCCTGGTGTCAGTAATGGACTGAATGAGGGTGAACGAGCATTAATTAGATCCAGGAAAAGCAGTGAAGACACCAAAAACCTGAGATATAGATTATCATATAACTCTTGATGGATAGCACTCCTTTGAAGGAGCAGATCCAGAGTTTGGGGTGCTCCTAGACCTGGCCTTGGCCCCTAATCGTCAGATGTTGGCTATTCCTGGGGTTGCCTCTAACCATTTTTACCTGCTTTGCCAACAGTACTCATTCCTGGATTGGGCAGACCTGGCTAAGGTTAGCCATGCATTGGTAATGTCTAGATTTGACTTTAGTAAGACACTCACAGTGGGGCTGTCTTTGAACATTGCCTGGAAACCTGAACTACCTCAAAATGCACCTGCTGGGCTCCTGAAGGAGTCGTGACCCTCTCATACCCCTCGTGATTCAACTACCTTGACTATTTGTAGGTGATGATGTCTAAAGCGCTAAATAGTTTAGGACTCTGATACTTGAAGGACATCTCCTGCATAAAGCTGCCCACCCCATGAGAATCAACTCAGATGCGCTGGTTGCAGGCAGCATTTCCTTTTGGTGCTTGATTTTCAGAAGCTTGAGACGGCTGTTGTAGCTGACCAATTTCCCTGGAACTTAGAATTGCCTTCTTCTTGCTGGCTTCTCATGGGGATCTTAACAGTGCAATCCTATTCATGTCTACTCAGAACTAAGTCTCATAGTGTTCAATGGGAATTACTCCCAGGAAAATGGGTATAGGATTGTGCTCTAAGACTGTTTTAAAATTCCCCCTAACTTTCAATTTGGCTTTTGAGGTTCATTTTATGGTTGCTTTTTTGTGAGTCTAGTTTTTTTGTAGATTGTTTTGTTTTTATTGCACTGTTTGCTGTATCTTTCCTTCTAAGCTGCCTTGAGCACCAACAAGGGTGAAAAGGACAGGGTATAAATTCTTCAAATACATAAATGAAGTGAATATACATACCTGCTATAGACAGCTAATGCATTTGAGAAGAGAAGAGAAACTTGTCCTACAACCATAAAAAGACCTCATAGTGACTAGAGTTAATTGGACTCCTGTGTTCCTCAGTGCCAGTGGCAGTGATATGAGAAGGTACTAATTTCTGTGCATCATCTGTGCAAGATGGACATTTCTTCATCCACGTAAAGAAATTTGAAAGATGAGCTTTCTCACCGATTTGGACGTTTGCCCATTTCTCCGACCTAAGCAACGCTTGAACTCATTTTTGCTTCCAATCCAGTTCCCGGGGGTGATGCTGTTATAGCGATAGCTGTCATTGTAGCATGCTAGAGTGGCAGCCTAAAGGACTGTCCAAAGAGCTCTGCCTTCCTGAATCATGGTGAATCATGGTGCAGATGGCAGCGCCATTTTCAGAGCTATAAACAGTATCATTGTCATAGCTCTTTGAATGGTACTGCCATATGTCCCGGAAAAGCAGCATTAGATGTGTAAGGGCTTTGGGCCAGCTGGATTGCCTTCCTCAGTCATGTGGAATCCTGAATGGGACTGAATGCGACATTCAGCTTTGGAGGAAAGACTCTTAAGGACGTTCTCGCTTGTCCTCAGAAAGCCCAAGTATATTTCAGTGGGTTCATCCTTGGACCGAAGTCTTTGCAGCGATTCAAAGAGAAAATGGCAGATGTCATTTTGAAGATGAAGATTGCTTTCTTGAGCAAATAATTACTCCTATGGTAAACCAAAATCTCACTGTGTATGTATGTGGCACATGTACATAGGCGTGTATGCAGATACTAGAGAGATGTCTTGCCTACAAAGCTATAGAATAATTCTGCTTTTCCATACAACTGGAAATATTTCCATTTGGATTTGCAGGTGCTTGCAAATGGAAAGTACCCACGACGACAAAGGAACATAGTATGAAAGATGGAGTTGTATGCAGTACTTTTTTTAAAGAAGTTTGAATGGAAATGGTAACAGATAATTTTAAGTACCAAGCAGAAATGTTAAGGAATTCCGCTGCACTGTAGACAAATATCCTCAAAAACCATCATGGCTTGGAGAAGTAGGTGGGCAGCCCAATCCTGGGCTGCCTACCACCAGCACTGGGACCACTGCACCAGCAGTGGGCATTGCAAACATGCTGTAAGGCATGTTTGAGCCAGCTAATGAGTAAGCGGCACCAGAAGGGAGGCTTGCACTGCCCCATTGATGCCACTGCAGGAGCCCTGGCTACCAGCACAGAGAAGGTAAGTGCCAGATGGCACAGGGGCATGGGGAGGGGCAGGGTGGAACAGGGGAAAGACTGGCCTAGGAGGGAGGTTGGAACCAGCAGAAGCTGCCTCCAAAAAGACCCATAGGCCATCAGGGAGCCTATGCAGAGATAAGTAGAAGTATTTTTCAGTTACCTGTGGCAGGCTTCCTGATCAACACACCCTCCGCCATGGGATACAACATTCGTTTCAGCTTCAGCACCAATGCTTACTTTTTTTACAGTGAATGAGTGAGGACTCCATGTCCTCAGAAGAGTCCACCCTACTTTGCAGATTTCCTGAATATCAAGAAGCCTGCTCAGACCAGTAATTTGTGCAGGGATGTAACAGGCAGCCTCTTCTGAGGGCAGGTCATTCTGCTCCATCTTTGCAGCTGGGGGGATTGAATGGTCCAGTTCCACCAAACGCAGAGATACGACAGAATTACTTGCTGCCAGCAGCATTTTAGCTATATACCTCAACACAGTGTGTTAGTATGCCCACACCATTTTGGAAACTCTGGGTAGGTATTTTAGGGGAAGGAGAATAAGAGAAATGGTAGTATCTATGGATCATAAGCTTAAATTCCAGAATAACCCTTAATAAACTTATAGAAAAGAAAAGCAACATTTTTTTTTAATGAGATGAGGAGCTTCTGTCTACAGCCATGCCGAACAAGAACAATGATTTCACTCTCTTCCTGTCACAAAACTAAATGAACCAACCACATTGGTCCACAGTCCATTGCCAGGAGAGTGACTGGGCACATCTGTGGAGGCTGCTGCATGCTGAGTCACTGTCACCTTACATTCCCCTCTGTAGATTTGTGGCAGCACGACTTGACATTTCTGCTTTCCTTCCGGAGAGAACAGGGAGCGAGCAGGCCCCCTCCCACTCCCCTCCCCACACCAAGCTATTTTCTCTGATTTAGTGCCAGCCATGATTTCAAGGCAGTCCACCGAAGATAAAAGTTGTTTTATCTGCCCCACTGCTGCTGTCTGTGTTTGCTGTTTTGTGTCTTGCAGTTCGTGATTAGATGAAAAAGGTGGTGACAAACCATCGCAGGTGAGCGGTTGACTCACAGATCGGAAACAGGCATTTTGTCCATTCGTTTGTTTTTTCACCTGTTTGGTTGTTAGTATTGTGGCCCTGCGGGAATCAAACACAGTCAGTGATGTCAAAACCACCCCCAGTCCTCCATATCATTTCTGACTTGCCCTTTTCAGCTGTGCAGGCTGGTTCCAGGATGCTGCCTTCCAGTTAGGCCAATCACTTCGTGGCAGTTTTGCCTACTGTTCACTGACTATTTCCTGTCCTGTCATGCCTGAACAAAAAGAATCAACGGTGTGGGTGGGTTTCTGTTTTAAGAACACAAAGCAGTTTGCACCAAAGCAGTTACTGCGGTGCTGTACTGACCTTGTTTACTCCTGTAAATGCCTGAACATTGCCTTGTGGCATCCTTTTAAGTGTGCAGTTTCTGGCTGTAATGCTCTACAGCAGACATGAAAGAGAGCCCTGCTTTCACAGCTAAACAGTGCTTAACTTGTTCTGTAATTGACTGTGTCCTCCTGCCAGGTTTGATCATGGTCAAGTCTTGCACCAATTCTTCAGCAGTATATCTGCAGGGATATTGTTCAGGCTACAGAGCTAGGATCAAGAGGATTATGTGTATGAGAATATCTGTATGGTATCTTATGCTGAAGATATTATCTTTTGATACTTTGTCACAAAATGAACTCAGGAAAGAGTTTTGTTTTCTTCTGTTTTGTGGGTCATGATTCCACCTTCAGAACATCGAAGACAGCTGTGAATGAAAATGAAGGATACTGGAATGAGTTAGTCTGATGATGAAGCTACAGGGTAGTTTGACTTCTATGCCTAAGATCAAATTGATTAGAAGGTGTTTTTATTATGATAGATGGACTGGTGGACCTTGCAAAGATACTGTTTAAGCTTCTCTGCACTGGATGGTTGCCTCTGCTGCTATTACGTGACTGCCATTTTGCTAGTTGTCAAGCTATTCTTGTTTTTAAGTTATGAGCCTTTTTGCCTGAAAGGTAAAATCTTTTGAAATAAATGTTTAGGATGCAGTCCAAACTACGGCCTGGGCTGGTGCACGCTGCTTGTGTCGGCCCAAGGCTGTTGCAAACATGCCGTAAGGCACATGCATGCCAGCCCAGAGCATGCTGGGTCAGTGCCGGGAACACTGCTGACCCAGCCATGCCATGGGGACCACCTGGTATGTTATTCTCGCGCTGGTCAGGGGAAGGTGGGAGGGAGGTGGGTAGGAGGCAGAATGGGGTAGAAGGAGGGGCCCTGCGGGTGAAGTGACCGGGGGGGGGGGGCTCACCTCCTAACCTAACCTGATGATGAGTAGTAGTAGGCTACTTCAGAGTGTCGGGTGCAAGGGAGTGGCAACAGGATGCAGGCATCTTGTTGCCTTGTGACTCCCTGGGGCACCTGGTGGGGCCGCTGTGAGATACAGGAAGCTGGACTAGATGGGCCTTTGGCCTGATCCAGAAGGGCTCTTCTTATGTAACCTCAGTCCCCAGGCTGTGCAGCCCCACCCTGGGCCACTCTGACTTGTGCCTGCTATTTAGGAGGCGCAAGTCTGAGCATCCCCATTGGGCTGCCTGGGGCTAACCCCCGGGTAAGGGGACAAATGTCCCCTTGCCCCATGGTGAGCTCCAGCTGCCTCCTACGTTGCGTAGGATGCATTGCAGGCCAGTTGGGCTTCCTTCTCCTGCACAGGTTAGGATTGCACTGTTGTTTGTTTAAATCTTGTAAACAAGTAGACAACAGTCTAGGTTTAGGACCAGGTCCTTAGTCCTTATTTTTAAGCTGTCTTAAAAATACAGCTTAAAAATAAGAGTCTGTGTATTTTTTGTGACATACACTATACAGACCATCTCTTGTTCTTTCTACTGAATAATCAAAACGAATAAAGAAATAATTGTCACTTCATGCTCAGGCAAGGGGGAGACGTTTTGCTCCCATTCAGTTCACCCCCGTATACATTGAGAAACAAGTAACCCCTTGACCTACTGGATTAAAATATTGTGCAAAGTGCCATGTTTAAAGATAGCACAATATTACAACAATTAAAGGAAGAAATGACTGAGATCAAGAGATTGCCTAGAGCACTTTAGTTGGAACTAATTAGGAAAATTAATTTACGACAGAGGAAGGATCTGAACAAAGCAGAGGGCTCTTATTGGGTCTAAGATGCAGCTGTGACAAACCAATTCATAAAACTTCATACCTGAAAGTGATCAGTAACTCTCTCTCTCTCTCTCTCTCTCTCTCTCTCTCTCTCTCTCTCTCTCCTCCTCCTCCTCCTCCTCCTCCTCCTCCTCCTCCTCAAAAAGGAGGACAATTTACAATCTCAGGGTAAATCTGTCCACTTTCTCAGTATGAAAATTTCCAATGAATTGTTGAGGAAAAAAAATAGTGATTCTCATTCTAAGGATCAGGATGCATGTAACTTGCAATGGGTGTGTTGACCCCTTTATTTTACAAATATTTATTTTATACACTGCACATGTGATTATTAGGGGGCTTCAACACTTTGCCCTTGCTACACTTCCAATCTGGATCTCCCATTCTCTCTCTCCCAGCAGTTACCCACCCATCTCCTCCTGGGCATGCAATTCATTGTTGTTGCTGTTGTTGTTGTTCAGTCGCTGTCATGTCTGACTCTTTGCGACCCCATGGACCTCAGCACGCCAGGCTTCTCTGTCTTCCACTAACGCAATTCATAAATAACCTTAAAATGATGCTTGAAAAGCAATTATTTAAGAGGGTTGCCAACTGTGATTAAAGCTACTCCTGGAAGTATTTTTCCTTCTTCCAGCGTGATGTAATGTCATGTAGCCAAAGAGGCCCTTCTAAAATCTCCAGATTGCTTCTGGTTTTCTCCTGGATATTGATGCTGATTCCCCAAGGCTTTAGGCCAGTCTTGGATGGTTGGCAACCTTATCTTTGTTCAATGGAACGTTAGGCTTTCAGTCTGCCCAATGTGGCTGTTTTTGTAATAGCAATCTGACATGCTGTTATGGAGAGACGGGGTTTGTAAAAATGTCTCCCAATGCAGCTTATCCAGTGTCCCACAGCCAACTTCAGTGAAGCAACATCAGTTTGTTTCTGCATTGAAATTTTTGAGGCTTTGGAGCACAGCTCTGCTATCCTCTTAGTTCCCTCTTGAGGGTATTTCGCAGTTCAGCAAACAGGCTTGTGAGCTGCTGTCTGGTGTTCTTTCATCCGCATGAAAGCTAATTTTGTATGGGAAGTGGCTCTAACGTACATGCCAGTTCTCTAAGTACTTTTGCTGCTGTGTTTTATCATCAGCTATACAGGAAGTGTCTGGGTGACAGTAAATGGTGTGTGGAGTCTGTAAGAGGCGTTTATCCCAAAAGCCTTGACTGCTCAGCCTTGGAGCACCATTAATGATAGGCAGCTTGGAGAGCCACACAGCAAAGGTCCTGGGATGCTGTCTGAGAAGATGTTTTGCAAGTGCTGTGTAGTCACTTGACTCCAGAACTTTGCATTACAAACTCTCTGAATGTGTGAATTGGCCCAGCCGTAACTCGAGTCACCCATAACTGGGTCTGAATCATAGTCATGGGTTTGAATTCAGATCCCCATTTTTCTCTATCCACCATATCTCAGAGCACAATCCTAACCTGGAGTTAGGCCAGCAAAGTTTGGCTGGCACAAGGGCCACTGTAAAGTATGTTTGGATCACTCTTGGAGTCGGACAGGCCAGCACACAGATGTTCGCCATCCTCCCTGACTGCAAGAGTGGTCCAAATGCATTTTATGGTGGCCCTTGTGCTGGCCAAACTTTACTGGTCTAACTCCAGGTTAGGATTGCGCTGTCACTTCCAATCCTTAGTGATCTGCTATTAAGTGTCCTTTTCATGTAATTACAGTGCAAACAGTTTGCACTGTAAACAGAACAAGATATTTGTTCTTGTACTGGAAATAATGGTGCGAATTGCTTCAACCAACTATTATTTTTCCCTTTTTTACTCTTTTCTAAATTTTTGATTATGGAAATATTCATAGATGACTGGGCCTGGCTTCAGCCTCTGAATGCACAGGGCACACATTTTTTAAGAATAAATATTTTGGCATCTCTTTTCAGTGATACAAGGAAATTTATGATGGCAGTAATTTATCTCACAAAGTTAAGTGAGCTTATTGTTCAGGAAAGGCCCTCTGGGGTATCGACAATATTAGGGACAAGCATGGAGCTCTAAACTATTTGGCGATGGAACAATAAGGCAGCCTCTGAAATAATAAACTTTAAATTGCTTATTTAAGTCTTGCAATTTTGGAATTTAATCATACCACAGATCAAATGAACAGGCTAATAGTTCCCCAGATAGGCATTGCAGGCTCAGCTGATTTATGGTTGTTCAAGGTGGCTGATCTTAATATAAATTCATTGTTTCCTTTTTTTCTAGCTGCAAGCAAAACAACACTTTGCATTTTAAGTGGTAGTAATTTATGAGACATAATTAAGACCTATTTTGTTGAACGCTGATTCTGAAGTGGTTCGTTCGGATCCCTCGGATGTCATGGAAGCATTGTATATATTTGTCGCTTGACTGTGGGAGGGGGTAGCAGTACTGAGCAAATACCAGAAGTGATTTCAGGACACACAGGGAGTGGACCTAGAATCATAGAATCGTAGTGTTGGAAGATGTCTACAAGATAATCTAGTCCAATCCCCTGCATGTAGCAGGAAATCCACCTAGAGCAGCTTCAGCAGGAACCTGTTGACCCTCTGCTTGAGGGAGATCCACCACCTCTCTCAGCAATCTATTTCACTGTTGAACCGCCCTTATAAAGAAATTCTTCCTGATGTCCAACTGGATCCACTGCAACTCAAACTTCCCTCTCACATGTTACTGCCAAGCCAGATTTCTCCCAGATTTCTCATACCTGTGTCTTTGGTTACTTTTGCCTAAGTGTAGAACCTTGCGTTTGTCCCTGCTGAACTTCATCTTATTCGTTTTAGCCCAGTATTCCATTTTGTCAAGGTCTTCCAGAAGGCTTCTACTGTCTTCTATTGAGTTTGCTAGTCCTCCAAGTTTAGTGTCATCCACATATTTGATGAAGTCCCCTTGTATCCCTTTATCCAAGTCATTGATGAAAATCTTAAAGAGAACTGGGCCCAGTACAGAGCCCTGGGGCACTCCACTTGAAACTGTCTTCCAGGTAGACACAAAACCATTGATGATCACACTTTGTGTACGGTTATCCAACCAACTGCAAATCTACCTAACAATAATTTCATTCAGACCATATTTTACCAATCTGCTGATTAAGATGTCATGTGGAACCTTGTCAAATGCTTTAGTGAAGATAAATCACATCCACAGCATTCTCACCATCCAGTAAGCTAGTCACCCGATCAAAAAAGGAGATGAGATTTGTCTGGCAAGATTTGTTTTTGACAAATCCATGTGGAGTTCTGTTAGTCACTAAGCTGTTGTCTAGATGTGTGCAGATTGTATGTTTTATCATTTGTTCTAATATCTTCCCTGGTATTGAAGTCAGACTGACAGGCCTGTATTTTCCCATCTTCCTTTTCCCCCTTTTTGAAGATTTGGGACCACATTGGCCTGCTGCTGAGATGTCTTGTGGCATCTCCCCCATCCCCCAGGATTTCTCAAAGATAATTGACAGAGGATCTGCTAGTACATCCGCAAGTTCCTTTAGCACTCTAGGATGCTCCCACGATGCCAAATGACTTGAATTCATTTAGGCCAGTTAGGTGGTTCCTGACCAGTTCCCTGTCAATCTTAATCTGCATACCTGTGCCTTCTAGGTGTTCATTACCACTGTGTGAATATACATATTTTCCCCTATTGGCCAAGGTCCAGCATGCTCATTTGCACAATCCTCCTTCTGGGAGAAGACTGACGCAAACAACCTTTTTTACATTCCATACCAAACATATTAAGGACCTCAATATGTGTTTGAGGTGTTTGAGAAGGCTGCACATGTTCACTTTTTCCATCTTGCTGAGCCAGATGGAAAGCTACAGCTTTGTGGGCCCATCAAGGATTGAATAAGAGGGACTGCACACTGTGTGGATGAAAACTAGAACTGTATGCACCCATATTCTCCCTTCTATAGCAAAACAAAGCTTCATTTCTTGGTTTTATTTCTGTTAGTCACCTTGCCCTTTGACAATTACAATTCAAATTGTAAACCATTAATTTTGAATTGGAGCAAATATTGAGTACACATCAGAAAGTAATGTTCTGTTTTGCATTGGCAGGGCTGGCAAACTGGAGTAGTTGTTTCAGTCTGCTGATTGGGGGGGGATACTCATCTTTCTGCCTCCACTGCTGCCACTTTTCTCCTTTTCAGGAGAGGTCCTGACGGGCACATTATCTGGTAAGGGGGAGTAACATTTAGCATGTTGCTGCAGGTGCCAGGAGAGCTGGACCTATACAGTGCTGAACACCAAAGTCATCCAAACTTTTATTAGTCCTTGGAAATTCATTACCTTGTCCTCACTGCTTTAACAGAGAGTGACATGAAACTGAAACACTTGCTTTTTATAACAGACATTAATCCTATAAAATATATCTTACTTTCTGTCTTTTTTACTAGGAATGTCAATTATTTTATTATTATTATTTATTTGATTTCTACCCCGCCATTCTGCCCAAAGGCACACAAGGCGGCTTACAAACAATTAAAAGGCAATACAAGCCACACTATATACAATTAAAACATATTAAAAAAATATTAAAAACAGTTAAAATTTAAACAAGCCCCGTGGATTGAAAGATGTAAAAAAATACCAGTCTGCCTGTCAACATATAAAAGCTTGTTGAAATAAAAAGGTCTTCAACCCCCGCCAGAATGTTGCCAAAGAGGGAGCAGTTCTTAATTCTAAGGGGAGGGTGTTCCAAAGTTGGGGGGGCCACCACCGAGAAGGCCCTATTCCTGGCCGCCACCCCTCTCACCTCTCCCAGTGGCGGCACTGTCAAAAGGGCCCCCCCCAGAAGACCTAAGAGTATGGGCAGGATTATATGGAAGGAGGCGGTCCCTCAAATACCCTGGCCCTGAGCCATAAAGGGCTTTAAAGGTCAAAACTAGCACCTTGAATCGGGCCCGGAACGGAACCGGCAGCCAGTGTAGTCACCGAAGCAACGGCCCAACAGAGTCGAATCAATGTGCCCCAGCAACCACACGAGCACCCGCGTTCTGTACTAGTTGTAATTTCTGGACCGTCTTCAAAGGCAGCCCCACGTAGAGCGCATTGCAATAATCTAATCTGGATGTCACTAGGGCATGGGTCACTGTGGCCAGGTCTGCGCAGCTCAGGTACGGTCGCAGCTGGCGAATCAGCCGAAGCTGAGCAAAGGCTCCCCTGGCCACCGCCGCCACCTGGGAGTCCAGGTGCAGCTGTGGATCCAGGACAACCCCCAAGCTGCGGACCTGCTCCTTCAGAGGGAGTGCAACCCCATTCAGAGTAGGGCGATAGTCCAATACCCGAGCTGTGGATTTCCAAACCAAAAGCACCTCTGTCTTATCCGGATTTAATTTCAGCTTGTTCGCCCACATCCAGCCCCCAACTGCCTCCAGGCAGCGATCCAGGACCTCAACCTCAGAATCAGGGGGAAAGGAGAGATAAAGTTGGGTGTCATCAGCATATTGATGGCACCCCGTTCCAAACCCCCGGATGACCTCTCCCAGTGGTTTCATGTAGATGTTAATAATTATTAAAACAGAACTATATTAATAGAACAGAAATATGCTAACAGAATATTACTTCAGGAAGGAGTGCTAGTTTGGGTAGAAAGTGTCTTTCTGCTTTCCACCTTCTCCCGGCATTTTCAAAGCATCAATTCAACATGTGCCAATTGGGGCCTGCAATCTTAGTTTGATTCTCATGCCTGTTGAGAGCCTTCGTGACTACAAGAAAACACCACACACACAAATGTCAAAATTAGGATTGCTGCCATGGTGTGCGGAAACTGAAAGATTGGTTTAAAGGTCATATTTATTCCAGCACATGTTGAGTTCTGACATATTCCAATAAATTGTATGTTGAGACTTTGAAAAGATCAGTTCGGATTAGTTTTAGTGAGCTATTTAAATGAATGTACAATGCAGTAAAACAACAAGACGATGTCAGTGACAGAATGATTCATTAGCTGGGAGGATGGAAAAATCAGCACAACAAGATCTTGGCATATTCCAAAAGGTTCTGCAGGCAAATACAAAGACTTTCTTCCAATAGGCTGTTTTCCCAATTTTATATTTACTGGGTTGTAAACAGTAGCCAAGATTTAGGTACAGTTTTCCATATACAGTATGTTATAGTACAAGTCAAATGTATTGCAAAGTCACTCAAAAAAGGTGCAATATTGCATGAAAGAATTGCATGCGCTCAAAGGTGGTGCAACAAGAGAGTCCATGGCAAATGTGAAATTAAACTGATTGATATCTCTTTTGCAGCCAGTGGCTGAAGTGTTTTGCTTCTCATCACTTTTTTGAATAGTCTTTGAAAGCACTTGGAATGTTTTTATCTACAGGGTGTTTGGAAAGTCACTGTGCACTTATGTATATTTATTTATGAAAAGTGCACAGTGACTTTCCAAACACCCTGTAGTAATGAACCTTTACTCATATCTTTCATAAAATCTTCAAATAGTATTTGCATCACTATGATTTACAATGCTGTGAAAACAAACCAATTGAAGTTCAGCTTCCTTCTTAAAAAGGAAAAGTGTCTTGCCTTTTGGACTATTTGAAAGAATCCCAAAAATGTCTCCAGTGGCCCTTTAAAATGTCAGAAACTCAGAAGCAAAGAGAATAAACTTCTTTAAAAAATATGAACTTTTTGAGATGGAGACACTTTTCTGAAGGAATGTGCTTTAGCTAAGTTGAGAGGCTGTCCTACCCCCCCCCCCCCAAAAGTTGACTTGTTTGTGTTTCTATTTTTCTAAAGGGGACATTCTTTTAAAAAACCAGAACAGTTCTGAGATACATTCAAAATAGTCTATTTCAAGCAGCCCAAGAAATCAACTCTCTAAAATATGGGTTAGTGTTTATGGAGGTATTTGATCCTAAGGACGCACATATAATAGTCCAATCTTATCCTTTCCGCCCTCCTGGTTCCGCCTTTCCGCCTTTCCGGTTGATGCACTGGCACCAAAATGGCAACGGCTGAATCTGGTGGTGGTGGTGGTGGTGGTGGGAATGGCAGAGGTCTCCTCTTCCCTTTATAGAGGTCTCCTATAAGGGACTGTTCCCTTACTGGCATGGCAGAGTCTGCTTGGACCTGTGATAGCTATTTTGCTGGTGCAAGGCCACATTGACCTGTGCCACAAGATCAGGCCCAGAAAGGGGTTAGGATATTGGAGTTGCTGACATTGCCAATCCTACCCCCTCCCAGGACCCAATCTGCCCATTTCCTAACCCTCCCCACCGTCTGCAACCCTGTTTTGACCCCTCCCCATCCCAATTTCTGCCCTCCACCACCCCGTCTACTGCTCCCTGACTTTACCTCTATCAGTGATTAGCGGGCAAAGCTACAATGCAGCTACTGATGGAGTGCCTCTTGCTACTGGGGCTGACTGCTTTGCAGCAGAGTCAGTGGAAAAAGAGAGCTGATGTTGGACAGTGAGTATAAGACTGAGCTGCTTACAGAGAGGTTAGGTTCCAAGGTCTGCTTGGTGACATCAGTGTAGGTCAGAAGAGCTGGGTCTTGCCAGCCTAGTGCTCTCATGCCTGCTCGGAATCGTCGATGCAGCTGTCCACTTACAGACGTCTGTAACTTGGGGAGCATGCGTAGTTGTGAATAGTGACTCCACTAGTTCATATCCAGCTCTTTTCTTATTCCCTAACAGTTCAGTCCTATTCATGTCTATTCAGAAGGTGAGGCTCATTAAATGAAATGAGACACATTCCCAGAGACGTGTGCATAGGATTACAGCCCAAGTCAAGTTCTTACTCCTTAAAATGGTTTTCTACTAACCTGGATGTCTTCAGTAGGACTGACTTGTAATCAGGCCTTTTTCATTTATGCCCTTTGGGTCCACTTTTATCACACAGCTCGTTGCCCTGCTTTCCACATCTTTCCCCTCTCTTTTTTCTTCATGTGGTTGAACTTTACATTATCTTCTCCATTGTCTTTTTTTTACCTTATCAAGAAGCACCATGTGCCTTGATAGTACTGAGTAAATATATTGACGGGTGGGAGTGATCCCTCTCGTGTACAAACATCCATGAACATTCATGGGGAAAATGCTTGTCACATGCACATTCTTCTAAATATTTTAAAATAGCCATGACTTACCATTTGTTCATCTTAAAAGAAAAATAAATGGGACAGCCACTTTTAAGCCATGTTGTGATGCCATTTCCTCTTACCACAACTCTGGTTTATATTCGGTTCTGGGAATTTTAAAACAGCAAGTTGCAATAAGTACAGGCTCATAGAAGGACCCAGGCAGGATTAATATTTCCCCATTCTGGGGAAACCCTTCAGATACTATCCAAATTAGCAAAGCACACCATTCCTTCAGTAACCGCTCTCCATCTTTAGAAACTTCCTCTATATCTTCCTTGTATTCCTTAGTATTACTGTATATACCCCACTCAAAGGTGTTGTGTGCACATCTTCCTTCTGAATAAAACCATGGTAACTGACTTTTAAAAAGATGAGCTGAGTATCAAAAGCTGGTCATTAATGCATTCAGTAGAATGGGGAGCATGTTTGCCTTTAAAATGTTTGTATGCATTCACAGCATAAGGCCTATGTTAAAGCCACTACCCAAATGATTAGTAATAGGAAACATAATGCATAGCAAAATACACAAATGTAATCCTTATTAGGATCCTGCCTGCCTGCCTCCTTGGCATGGGTCACTGAGTCTTGTGTGGATGCCTTAAGCTCTGCTTAAGTAATTTCCCACAATTTCTTGTGGAGAAATAAGCACAGTCTCCTCTGTTTTAATTACAGAATAAATTGCCTGCCAGCTTAGAAGGAACATTCCTTGTTCTAAAGGTTCGGTCACCTTGCACTTTGGGTCTTTTGTTTCTGTTTTGGCAACAGAAAGCAGTTGGGTGCCTTGTGAACCTGAGCAGCCCTGTTGTGTGTGACATTCTAGGGTGGGTTGTTGTGGAGGTGACCACCAGCCCTGCAGACACATAGCATGTTGTGTGCAGGGGGGTGGAGTCCATAGGTGGCAAAGAAAATCACCATACCTTCATTGGGTGTTGACTGGAAAGACATAGGGTGAAAGAAAAAAATCACTGGATACTATAGGTCAGTGATGGCAAACCTTTACTTGGCACCCCTGCGTTGGCACTAATGATGTTGCGCCAATGCAGTGATCGGCTGCACTTTACTTTTGTGCTTGGCGTGGCAAAACTTAGGAAAATGCTTAGTTTGACTCTGCTGGCATGTCAAACCCCCCCCCCCAGAAAAAACAAAAAACAAACATTTATATTCATTTATTTAAACAAAAAAATCATGTGGGGTGCTATGTATTATATAATGAAACATAAAATAATTGCAAAAATGAAAAATGAATAAAACAAACTCAGTTTTTGTCAGGTGTTGGTAAACCCTGGTGTGTTACCCCGAACATTTTGGCATGTCACCTTGACTCACGTGTCATAGCTTCACCATCACTGCTATAAAGGAGAGTGGTGAAGAAGGCCAATACCATGCTTAGGTTAAGTAAAAAGGGGGTTAAGAATAAAATGGCCAATATTATACCACTAGCTTTTTGTTACCCGGCGTTGCCCGGGTGTTTATATCTCCCATCCCTGACCCATCCCTGACCCATCTCCCAATTTTGGCCGTCTTCGACCATTTTCACCTAGGGCCCCCGCGCACCCCCGCGCACCCCCACCCCCGGGGGCGGTCGGGAGGCCTGACCCCCAGAGTGTCTGTTGCCAGGCTGGAAGGCACGCGCATGGCGAGTCTGGTGCACATCGCTCCAGGCGCTCCAGGAGGGCATGGCAGATATAGTGTCTTGCACCCCTTCCTGCACTCCATGCCGAGGGGGGGCGAACCCGGACTCCGACGGTGTCAGGAGCATCGCCGCTCGCTCCAGCAACCCCGGAAACTATGGATGCGACGCCGATTTTGGCCGTTTTCGACCATGTTCACTTGGGGCCCCCGCGCACCCCCACCCCCGGGGGTGCTACGGGGGTCTAACCCCCGCAGTGTTTGTTGTCAGGCCACAAGGTGTACGTGTGCCAAGTTTCGTGTCGTTTGGTCCAGGCGTTCCAGGAGGGCATGGCGGATGTTGTGTCTCGCACCCCTTCCTGTCCGCCACGCCGAGGGGGGGTGAACCTGAAGTCGCACAGCGTCGGGACCGTCGCCACTCGTCCCGGCGACCCCGGAAACTATGGATTCGACACCGATTTTGGCCATTTTCGACCAGTTTTGCGCGGGGACCCCCCTGAACCCCCCTGGGGGTGCTAGGGGGCCCCGCCCCCCGCAGTGCTTGTGGCCAGGCCATAAGGTGTATGTGTGCGAAGTTTCGTGTCGCTCGGTCCAGGCGTTCCAGCAGGGCACGGCAGCTGTTGTGTCTTGCACCCCTTCCTGCCCCCCACGCCGAGGGGGGGTGAACCGGAACTTGCACAGCGTTGGGAGCGTTGCCACTCGTCCCGGCGACCCTGGAAACTATGGATTTGACACTGATATTGGCCATGTTCGACCGTTTTCAAGTGGCCCCCCCATGTACCCCCACCCCTCGGGGTGCTAGGGGGGGCCCGAACCCCACAGTGTTTGTGTCCAGGGTGCTAGGCTTCCGCATGCCGGGTTTGGTGCCAATCGGTCCAGGCGTTCCAGCAGGGCATGGCGGACGCTGTGTTTTGCACCCCTTCTTGCCCCCCACATGGGGGGGAAAACCGAGATGTCAACTGCGTCGGGAGCGTCACCACTCATCTCGGCGACCCCGAAAACTGTGGGTTTGACTCCCAGCTTGGCCGTTTTTGACCGTTTCCATGTGGGGACCCCCTCGGACCCCCACCCCCGGGGGCGCTAGGGGGGCCCGACCCCCGCAGTATTTGCGGCCAGGCCGCTAGGCGTCCACACACTGAGTTTTGTGCCAATCGGTCCAGGCGTTCCAGCAGGGCATGGCGGACGCTGTGTTTCGCACCCCTTTTTGCCCCCCACGTCGGGGGGGGGGCTGAACCCGGATTCCAACGGCATCAGGAGGGTCGCCACTCATCCCGGCGACCCCGAAAACTACAGATTCGACGCCGATTTCAGACGTTTCCGACGATGTTCACGCGAAGACCCCCGCGTACCCCCACCCCCGGGGGCGCTAGGGGGGTCTGACCCCCGCAGTGATTCCTTCCAGGCTGCAAGGTACATGTGTGCCAAGTTTCGTGGCCGTGGGTCAAGGCACGGAGACATGTATAAGGAACATACACACACACACACACACACACACACACACACACACACACACACACGTCCATTTATATATATATAGATTGTACAAATCAATGGTAAGGCCACATCTAGAGTATTGCTGACAGTTCTGGTCACCACATCTCAAAAAGGACATAGTGGAACTAGAAAAGGTGTAGAAGAGAGCACCAAAGTGATTACTGGGCTGGGGCACCTCCCTTATGAGGAAAGATTACAACATTTGGGGCTGTTCAGGTTAGAAAGAAGGCACCTGAGGTGAGACATGATTGACAGCACGATCCTGCCCTGCTCGTTGCGCCTACGCTACATCCCAGCATCAGCGCAACGTCATTAGTGCCAACGCGGGGGTGCCAAGCAGGACCCCCATGTCAGCGCTAAGGCAATGGGACCGGTGCTGTTGCTCCCGCACAGCGCCTCCTTCGCATCAACTGAAGCCAGCCGGCACAATGGAGGCGACGTGTTGGGATAGGGGTGGGAGTGGGTGGGGGAGGGAGGTTCAGGGTGGGATGTGGGCGGGCCAGCAATTGTGCCAGCCCGGGACATGGCCAGGTTCCGGATTTGGCCACACAGCTCTGTTTAGCAGGCGCAGATCCGAGGAGCACACCGGGGAGTCTGGAGCCTCCCCTACGGTAAGGGCACGAACATTGCAGCGTTGGATATGGTGCAGGCCCATTGGCCTTGCCATTCCAGTGCTGCCTAGGATTGCACCCTGAGGCATACAAAATGATGCATGGGGTGGATAGAGGGATGTTCTTTTCCCTCTCTTACAAAACCAGAACCAGGCGACATCCACTAAAAATGGAGTGTTGGGAGTGTTAGAACAGATAAAAGAAATGAGAACCTTAGCAGATGCCAGGAGTTGTTGGGGTTTTGTTTTTTAAAAAAACCCACCAAACAAAACTGTAGCTCAATTGTAATTCGGTCTGAATTTTGTTGACTTCAGTTACTCATGCACTTGTTGTGTCCAGACTTGACCACTGCAGTTGCAACGTATGTGGGTCTGCCTTAGAAGACAATTCGGAAGAAAAAATATTCATCCATTTGCCTGGAATGAAAATGTCATATACATGAGAAGGAGTTGTATGGAACAAGCTAAGGGCAGGAAGCCTTACAGAAATGGGCCAAAAAGGAAATGTAACAGAGTCCATGAGCAGAGTTGCTGAATGAAGGGTAGATGGAGCCTGAGGGATGACTGTAGGACAGGAGGCCAAAGGAAAAGGCCGTAGGATCGGGATCAACTTTCGTTGGAAAGGGTTGCCATGTCTTGAAATTGAGATGGCTCCTGTGCAAGAGTCACATGGGAGAATGTTGCTGGCTGTGGCTTCAACCTCACTGTAGCTTTGCAATTTGCCATTCACAAGTGCCGGCCAAGAGCCAGTGGGGTAGTGTGCTGATTTCATATATTTGAATTAACCAGCCAATTTTTTTCGCTGCAGGCTACTAATTCAGTAGTAATTATGTTATAAAATTGAACTGTGGCTCAAAATCTGTATGGAATTACTTACGGTGTATAATGTAGTAATTGATGCTTAATGAAGAGGGAATAGAAATGCCAAAACAATATAATACAAAGGGAACCATGCATGGATTTTTAACCAGTTAAATTACCTCCCCCACCCCCAATTAATTGCCTTTGCTATTCTTGTGAATAAGTCATAGCTTTAGAACTCCGTACACCCTTAGTTTTAAGTTAACACTGAGAACAATCCTAAACTGGAGTTAGGTGGAATAAGCTAAGCCAGCAAAGTTTGGCTGGCACAAGGGCCACCGTAAAGCGAGTTTGGACCACTCTCAGGGAGGATGGTGCACGTCTGCGTGCCGGCCTCTCTGGCTCTGAGAGTGGTCCAAACATACTTTACGGTGGCCCTTGTGCATGCCAAACTTTGCTGGCTTAGCTTATGCCGGCCTAACTCAGTTTAGGATTGTGCCCACTTTGTCTCAATTCTTCATAAATAAAAATGATTCTCTGCTTCCCTTGGTCAAAGTCATCCTCTTTTGCCTGACACTGGTTTCACAAATGGTTGTTTCTATAAGAATAGAAAAGCATGTGCCTTTTGCACCCCCACCCCAGTTCTGAGTGAACAAACCACCCAAAAATAATCTGGAAGTGACTCTTCCTCCTTGGCACTGCAGGCTGGGGATGGGGGAGAGCACAGTTCCTTTCTTCTCTCTTGTCTGCAAATATATGAAGAGCAGCTTTCAAAATACCAGCCGAACTCCAAGCCTCCCCTTCTCCCAGCGATGGAATCTGTTAAGCAGGAGCCAGAACACTGGGCAGGACTTAACATGTGATTGGCAGCCCGCCCATTCCATTCCGCTGCCTGCCCGCCCGCCACGCGGTCTGCCTCCGGTTGGCCGCCCCACCGCTGCTCGCCCAGGCACCCGGCGCGCCCCCACCCGTCTTCCCTGGTGAGCAGGCGCCCACTCCAAGGCCAGGACAGCCCGCGCGGCGGGCGGGCAGGCGGCAGAACGGAACGGGCGGGCTGCCAATCACACATAAGTCCCGCCCAGCGTTCCGGCTCCTGCTTAACAGATTCCATCACTGCCTCCTCCTTTCACATGTTTTCCAGGGCCTGCTGGGATTCTGGGAAGTTCTTGTCTGGAGCATGACAGCCATTCTCTATTGTCCATTATGCCCTAAGGCTACCCATGTTAGGGTGGGGTTGATTGTTTGGTTCACACCGAAATAATTTTAGTACAGTATTTCTTTTACAGTTGCTCAGTATTTCAGTTTTGTCGTTATAGCCTCGACCTCCCACACACAAAGAGGTGAGATAGAAACTGTTAATCTGTTTCAAGAGAGACATGTGCGGAATATACAATGTTCTTGAACAACTCAGCAACTCACAGAAATATCAATAAGTAAATAAAGCTGATTGTTTCTAGGCGGAATTAGTTGAAGGCATTTGCATTTTACTTCTGTGGAAGACATGGGTGTTGATGGACATTTAAGACATCAGAAGACATTGAGGGTGCTGCTGTCCTAACCCGGAGTTAGCAAAATTTGGACATCACAAGGGACACTGTAAAGTATGTTTGGGCCACTCTCTGAGAGGCCAGCACACAGATGTGCGCCATCCTCCCTGACACCGAGAGTGGCCCAAGCATGTTTTACGGTGTCCCTTGTGCCGGCCAAACTTTGCTGGCCTAACTGTGCCTGTCTAACTACAGGTTAGGATTACGCCCTGAAGCATATGGCAAAGAGGTTCTACAGGCAAGATATATTGCTGTGTCTGATTAAACTTGCTCAGATCCACTGGGACAGGAGCTGCAAGCTACCTTGAAAGCAAGGGCGGGCATATAGGGCAGTACCTAGTACCAACTACTCAGTAACAAATTGGAAACTACTAGTGATCTATCTTAATCAGTTTGGTGGGAGAAAACCCAACAACAAATAGCAGAAATCAGAAATACAGTCATCAAGGTTTGACAGTGCTGCTGTTTCTCAGCGAGATCTTTCTGTTATGAGTCATACTCAACAGGAGATGGTTGGCATTATGTGAGAGAGAGTCTCCGAAAAGCTGCCGTGTGTTATGCATAGTGACAAGGCCCTGCCCAAGAGCAAGTTGCACATGAGGAGCAGAAGACGGACCTGTTGCATCCACTGCCTCTCTTTTCTCCTTTTGGGTGGGAGGGAGGGGGTGATGGGGCAATCCAGTGTTCCCACCCTCTTGACTCCAAGCAGGGGGGAAACCACAGCTGCAGAAACCATGCAGAAGGCTGTGATCAGGATCTTCCAACCAATTTTCCCTCTAAGCGGTCTGCAGTGCTGCGTGATTCTGCTTTGCTTCCTGCATGGGAGTTCTGGATCACCAAACTTCCAGGAACACCAAGTTCCCAGTTGCACTGAGCTTGGTTTCTCAGGGCTTTGAGCTGTGCTGCTATGCCTCTTAAAAGGAATAGTTCTTACAACCCCACCTCATTCCTTTCCCAACTGACAGCGTTTTTTTTGCACTACTCAGTTTATTTACAGGGACCACATAAGGAATAAGTTATGGGGTAGGTGGCTGGGATGGGTGGCCTTCCAATCCACTTTTAGTGAGTTAAGTGGAAATTGTCCCTCTTCACCCCTGCACAGTGTCTTTTCTAGTGGCTGTTGCTGCTGGTGTTCTGCATTTTTTTAGATTGTGAGCCCTTTTGGGACCATTTCACTTTACTACTGCTGCTGCTGCTGCTGCTGCTGCTACTATTTGCCTGTAAACCACTTCGTGAACTTTGTGTTGAAAAGCAGTATATAAAGATTGATTGATTGATTGATTGATTGATTGGAAAGCAGAGTAGAGGAACTAGGTCCACATCAGCAGGTGTGTATCTTACCTGTAGTGCCCCATGGCACGAGCCATGGGGCGCCAGGCAGTGGCGGGGCGCCCTTGCGCGTGGTGCGGGAGAGACCACGCGGTTGTCGGCCCACCTGCCCGCCCACGCCTCCCTTATGCTCCGAAATAGAGCGTTTCCAGGGTAAGGGAAGCGTGTCTGCATGATGCGTGGGGCCAGGGTGACATGGGGGCGCGGTTTCAGAGCCTGGTCTCTGGGCGTGCCTGCATACCATGCTGGATAGAGGCAGTTGCAGACTTGGCACAAACAACATACGACGTCTCTGTTGCCCCCCGCCCCCCTGCTGTTCAGTGTGAGCTAGATCGTTCACATCATCAGTGGGCTGGTTCATTATGATATAATTTCTACTCGTCTTTGTTGACATGAAGTATCAGAAGGAGATCACCCATATTCTGATGCTTGTTGTGTTTCATAATGCTGCAACTATAGGAGGCTTATCTTATTTTGAAATTGAGTGACTTTGGAAAGAACTCTTTTTCTGTTCTCAAATACAAAACTATGTCAACATTTTTTAGAGTGGCAGCTATAATTCCACAATGATTTCCACCTCTGGGATAAAGTAAGATAAACCTCTAAGTAAGCATTGACCTTCTGAAATGCAGCTTTAATGCCTGCATTAGGTGATGAGGAATCTAAGCTGACAAGAGGCATATGAATCTAACGGCAACATGGGTTTTAGGTTGCTGCAAGTCTTATGGCAGCCATAGGGCAGCCTGGGGCTCAGGTTGGCCTCCCCACTGAAAATGGTAAGCCTGTGTCTGAAATGTGCTGCAGATGATGGATCTGCATTGTTGCTCCATGCAAAAAAAATTTTCACTCAACTTGGGTGCCCTTGGGCAGAAAGCCAGGATAAAAATTCATTTATCATCATCATCATCATCATCATCATCATCATAAATAATAATAATAATAATAATAATAATAATAATAATAATAATAATAATAATAATATGAAACAGATATTTGCCTGGCATCAGACATCGGAGCCAGAAAGCAAACTTCCCTGGGGAGAATATTTTGCAGGCAGGTGCCACAGTGAAAAATGCCTTCTCAGGGAATTGGCAGGATCAAGAAGACGTTTGAGGCTAATCTTAAGGTTAGGCAAGTTTGTGTGCGAATACAACCATTGACAACCATGGAAAACTGCATTGGGGTGAAGGTACATCAGCCTCCGTGGTAATGACCACGCATATGCTTCTCTTGCCCCAGTATATGCTCCTTTGGGAACAAGTTTACCAACTTCCCAAAAATGGGACTGCCTTTCCTGACAAGCAAAATCCTCCCACTTCCCCTTTCAGTTCAACGCTCATCTTAATTCATAAATTGCAAACTGCAAGGAAAAGGTGCATAACACTTGAATAACACTTCAAGTGCATAACACTTCAAGTGCATAACACTTGAATGTTCATATTGATTTCAGATATGTTTACTAAGATAGCGAAATTCTAGGCAATTCTGTAGGATCTCATCAGCAACTTCACAATGCAATCCTAGGCAAGTCTACTCAGAAGTCAGCCCTACTGAATACAATGGGACTTACTTCCAGGTAGGTATGTATAGGATTTCAGCCTTACAGCCTAACCAGGGCTTAGGCTGATAGATCTCACAATCCGTCAGTGTAAGTCCTGGAATGACGGTGCAAAAGTTGTTCCACTGTTGTGTGGGCTTTGGCTGCCAGCACAGACAGCTAGAGACCATGTATGAGAAACAGCAACATGCTGAGCCTTCTCCAGCCCCTGCTGCTGCTGGTAAGCAGCCTGGAAGCAGAACAGGGGAGGATCGTGGGTGGTTTGATGCAGGGAGCAGGCCAAGGCAGTGGCGGGAAGGGAAGGATCTTATTGGCAACAGTGCATGCCAAGATTCTAGCCTCCATTTCCCAGCCTGACATGCTCACGGACTCTTTTGACTTACGCAAACTCAGGAGCTGGCATGGGCCCAAGGAGAACCACTGCAGGCCAGGTGTTCAGTGGGGAGGGAAGTAAAAATGGTTGTTGTTTACTTCTTCGGATGCCCACGACCATCACCAGAGAATGCAATGCACACACTGTCGGCCATGCTGCATCCGATGGACTGGCGGAGGATAGAATTGGGCTGCTGGTGACTTCCTAGTACTAGCCCTTTGAGCAGGGATTCCAAGACTCCATTTGAATGCTAAAAATTTGTGTCTTAAACCAATATAAAATAGTGTTGCGTTTTTGAAGCCAATGGAACCCAGATCCTTGAGGGTGTTGCCCTTGTATTGTGGTCCATGGTTAGCACTCAAAAGGTATCCTTCTTCTTCCCTTTTATTCATCCCACAATGCTTTAAGCCTTTCTGACTTTTGAATTGTGGGTCTTGGATACCCGCTCAAGAAGTCTCTGTGCCCCAAAGCAGGTCAATCAGACAAGGAAACAGGAAACTTGAAAGTAAATGTTCAACAGAAAAGGGAAGAAGAAAAATAAATATGTTTTGGTTAAAGGTTTTCTTTATTGTGACAGCCTGAAGAAAGTCACACTTTTCTCAGATCTTTTGCTCAGAGGATGCTGGGAGCAGTGTTAAAAACAGAGCTCTGACGAATCCCCTGGGCACTGTAAAGTGTGTTGAGATGAGTTAAAAAATATTCTGGTTTTCATTTTTGAAAGACAAACCAATGTTTGGTTCCAGATGTGAATGCTCTGAACATACCTGTTATTGTGAATGAGTCTGAGAATGGAAAAATAAAATAAACACTTGTCAAATAGTCACAAATTAAATCAACGTTTAAATGTTAATGCAAAAAAGGTAAATTTGACACGTTGGAATTAGATTATTTCAAATAGGGAGCTAAGGAGAATAATATGGCACCCCAGCTGATATTGGGGCATGCCTGTACTGTTTTTCCTCGTTTAACCAACAGTCTTAATTAAATAATAGTGCCTTGTTAATGGTCTGGTTGGGAAACTGAGGATTGTCATGTTACTCAACAAAGTGCCGCAAAGTCAGTTACTCCACCAGTTCTTATGCATTTTGACCGAAATGTATGCCGTGATAGTGTGCAACAAAGATATATTTGTATTCAATGTGTGTGACTGATGAACTAGTTCAGAAACAAAAACTTGTGAGCAACAGAGCTATTCTTAATTTAAACTAATGGTCTTCTTTATGGTTATTTTTCAGTGGTGTTAAGTAGTGGCTAATAGACTGACCTGTGAATCAGGATGAAAACATTATGGGTGCAATCCTAACCTAGAGTGTCACAAATGCACCGTAAAGCATACTTGCACCACCCTCAGAGTCAAGGAGGCTGGCACATGGACTCCAGGTTAGGATTGCACCCTAAGGCTGCAATCCTATCCACACTTACTATTCTATACGTACTACATATTTACACACTTACTATTATACACACTATCCATACTTACCTGGGAGTAAGCCCCATTGACTATAATGGGACTTACTTCTGAGTAGACATGCAAAGATTGGGTTCTAAATGGCTTAGACAGGCCACTCTCTCAGTTCAGCTTCCCCTCTGCAATATGGGGTAATAATTCATGCAAAGTTGTTATATTAACATTATGCATGTGAAGCATATTAAGGAAAAGTTACATATTTTTGTGAGATTGGCAATTTCACATTTGAGTTTCTCAAGAACTCTTGGATGTTTGCCATCTGGACCCAATGATTAGTCAGTATTTTTTTAGAGCTTCATCCCCTTGTTGTTATGATTTGACTTGGTTCTTCATTTGCCCTCCCTGGGAAAGTTATTTCAGACACGTGTGTCTTCTGTAGTGAAGAAAGGTGCAGCTTCTCTGCAATTTCCATATATTCTTTATAATCACAGATTTGGCTCAGCACCGGTCCCCTGGACCTGCACTGAGCCAAATTCGGGTCAACCTGAAGCCTCCAAGGATGACAGGAGCTGTGCTCTGGTCACCTCTGAAGGTGGAAGAAAAAGTCCATCGTGGGCTGTAGGCCATGATGGATTGTGCAACCTCCTTACATTAGTAGTAGGCTACTTCAGAGTACCGGGTGCAAGGCAGTGGCAACAGGATGCAAGCATCTTGTTGTCTCATGCCTCCCTGGGGCACCTGGTAAGCCTCTGTGAGATACAGGAAGCTGGACTAGATGGGCCTTTGGCCTGATCCAGCAGGGCTCTTCTTATGTTCTCTTCTGGGGCCTGTTGAGAATGGCTATTTAGGCTGAAAAAACGTAATTTCCGGTTTTTTGGCAAAACCAGAAGTTGCATTTTTCATGCCTTCTAAGGCATAATGAGGCTTGGGGAAGCCTTGGATATGAACGTCCGCTTCTGGCAAGGTGCCTCTGGCAGCTGGATTGGGCTGCCCAGGGCCACAGTCACTTCTGGCCATTACCACAGAGCCCATGCTAGAAAGCAATGCTGCCTACATGTGCCTAAAAAGAGAGAGAACAGATGCTTCATGGCCTGCAATAGTTAACATACAGAGTTGCCTCAAGCTTTCTACCTTGTTTTTTTATGATGCAATTGTCAATTATGCTTCTTGCATTTCTAGTTACAGAGCCGAACAGATGGTGGAAAGCTTATTTCAAGGCAACACATCTATTAAAATAGCCTTGCCTGGGGTCCCAAGCTATTCTTCACTGTAACCCTGATTCATTCGAATGAGGAACTATTTGCTTTCTCTTTTTTATTAGAAGGAAAGAGGGCTTAGGTGGGAGACAGGTATCGTGCAAAACAAGTGCAGTGGCTGTTTTTCTTGGACTGGTGCAACAGATCTCTACATTTGTAACTTTGTATGGATAGTATGGATAAAGATTACTGAGCTGGCATAGTTTTAAATAATTTTATGTGCAGCCTAATGGCATATGGTTTGTTCTTAAACTGGAGCTTTGGGTTGGTGTCAGGTGGTGCTGCCACCTGTTCATTTTTTTTACTACCCTGCATAGTTTTCTGACATCTGGGATGGCTGCCAGCCCATGCAATAAAACAGCAGGTTTTTCTCCTGGGGTTCTCCTCCCGTACGTAACTGTGCAGTGTTGGGACTACGGTTTGGGGCCTCTGACCTTGTTGGGTATGTCTTCTTACCTTCTGTCCCAAAGCAGAGAAACTGTGTAGTTTCCATCCGGGTGAGTGCCTAGAGCAGTGATTTTCAACCTTTTTCATCTCACGGCACACTGGCAAGGCACTAAAATGGTCAAGGCACACCATCAGCTTTTTGATGATGCTCCCTTCTTTGCAATATAGAACAACAGAGGGTCAGCACAGGGTCAGTCCTGTCAACTGGGCCTTTCCGCTAGTATGACTGTGATAGAGTGGATACTTCCTGATTTCGCCATGGGGCGGTGTGTGCGCGTGTGCGTGTGCAGAACAACCAAGGGTGTAATCCTGTGTTATATTAAGCACACTTAGTAAAGCCACTATTCTATAGTACATTTCAAACAAAAGCATACTCTTGTTCACATATGTTGTTAAAACCCTTCGGTTCCCTTTGTTTGCTATGCTTGGTTATGGCCATTGGGTAACTGGAAAAGCTGGTACTTTCATGTGTATATTTTGGGTTTGGATTCAACGATATTTCATCAGACAAAAAATAATACACACGTCCTTTAATTTTAAATTTGGGTTTACAAATGTTGAGTGAGGGGGAAGCACACAGAGGAAGCTTTTGCTTCAGAGAAGGGTCGCCGAGGCATTTCCTTCATTTGTTCTAATTTGATTTTTTCCCCCTTTCTGTAGGTACACAGTCTTGCATAATGGTCATCACCAGGAACATGACAAGCTTCCA
The DNA here is from genome assembly GCA_029204185.1 of Lerista edwardsae. NCBI lineage: Eukaryota > Metazoa > Chordata > Lepidosauria > Squamata > Scincidae > Lerista > Lerista edwardsae. Next base: position 30,876,436 of record JAJKFI010000005.1, read on the forward strand.
ATTCACAATGACCCCGAGTCCCAAGAGTCCTGCTTCTGATTGAAGTCCCAAAACATGACCCACTATGCAGGACAGTCCAAAGGTTGATATGCACCAGGAAGTTGACGCCAGATCAATGTTGCCTGCATGGTCGTAATTGCCCTCTTCCTATCCAGATTTGTTATGGGCTCCCACAGTGAGGACGGACTTGCCAACATGAAACAGTACACAGAGTTTACAGAGAGAGGAGCAAAGATATATTGTTGTTGTTGTAGAAAGATCCCCAGAAAGTCTTAGTGCTTTGCAGATGCTGAACAAACAAATGAGCAAAAGATGAAATGTTCCAAGTGATGTTTGCACATGTGCGTGCTCACACACACACACACACACACACACACTTTTTTTTTGCAGCAACCTGAATCTTTCATATTTGAAGTTTGCATCTGAAGGATTGGAAGTTTGACCTGAAGTGCTTATATCAAACCATACTTTTGCTGTACCAAAACTAGAATTTGAGAGGCTGATTTTTCTCAAGTATTTTTAATCGGAATCTCTCCATCAAGAAACACTCTGCCCCCCCCTCCTCCCAGCATGACAAAAGAACGAGTCCTGTATTTCTGTGGATTTTTGTTCACATGTGTCTCTTTGCCAATCTACGGCAAGGAACACAAATTGTCAAACAAGAACAGAAATGTGACCCAGAGAGGTGGAACTGACTGTGGTATGAAGGGGCAATATGTGGCTCCTATCAAATGGAGATGTTGTGAGCAGCACGGTCCTGCAACAGTCACCATTTTCATCAGTAAGATGCTGTATTCAGATGCTTCACATGTATTACTCAAATAAGGTCCTTGTTGACAAAGGACCGTCTAGGCAGCATTTTGAAAGAAAAACTCATCAAAAGGCCGAACATTTATATCTTTAAAAAAACTCAGCTGTCACAACTCACCAAGTGCCATCTTGATGTGTGTATCATTGTGTACATCCGAAGTGATGGGTGCATTTGAAAGGCAGTCCCTCTTGAGTCCTTTAATTCATTGCTCTCCTCTCACCCCATTTTGCCATAAGGTGGGTCAGTGGCTCAGGGAGGATGGGTACCCTTACTAGGGTATCTTTGGTTTGCCAGGGTTTGCGGGAGGTCTGTGCCCCCCAGGTGGAAACAGGATCAGAGCCCCCAGATCAGGAAGGCCAGTGGCATCATCAAAGGCAGGCAAAGCTCAGGTTCCAGAGGCAGCAGCTGGCACGAACTGAGCCTGGCAGGCTTTTGGCTTGAGGAGCCGTTCTTGGGGCTGAGGCTTTGCAAAGCCAAGTGGAGCCGTGCTGGTTCCCACGGTCATCTGCCCTGGTGCTATGCTAGCTGATGGGGCCTATGATGCTGCTAAGGTAGCACTTCTGGGTAATCGCTGAGGCTTCATCCTCTGGAACATTGGCACGGCAGGTACAATGCTGGAGCACGTGGCTGCTGGGCTTTGATTTTACAGCCCTGGTGCCTTGCAGGGTTTTTCTTTGCTTGCAGTCCTTCAGAACGTTCCGATAGTTCCCCAGTGCAGCTGCCCTTTAAAAGGAGGCCAACCATGCTTCTGTTTGCTACTGCCTGCATGCAGTTGTTACTGACTGCCTTCCTTAGTGGCATTGTCCCCCTTTCTTTGCATGTATGTTGATAGGCCTTGCTGTAGATCTAGAGACACTGGGAGTCTGATTTTCACCCTATGGGAAATGCGCTGGTCCAGTCCTGGGCCTGTATTCTCCATAGCTGAAGGTCTAACCCAAAGACGACAACCTTGCTCTGGAAACTAGATAGGTATTTTGTTACATTGTATAATCGTGTACAGATTTTTTTTTAATGTATAGAAAGAAACATTATTTATTATTCTTATTTTTAAAGGGAATGTTTGTTTTTCCATTAAAAGCTTCTAAGTATAGGAGCTAAAATGTTATCATCCGTTTTTTTTAAAGATTATTGTTCTGTTGCTATGTGACAGCTACTCCCTGTAAAAAGAAAAGAAACTTTTTTTTATGGTAGAGTTAATGCAATTCATACACCATTTCATTGGCTTACTCTAGTTTGGATGTGTGGTGAGTTACATTCAAAGCATGAAGGTTATAATGCCCTTATAAGGTGATAATGCCCTGCTAAACTCTTGGGTTATATGCAGGTAACCCTATTCTTTGAGTGCTATTTTAATCCACATGCACAGGGTATTTCTTGCTGCTGAGCCAAGACTTTCTTGCTCTGTGCAGCACATGAAACCAACTTCCTAGAATGAATGCAACTCGGAGCGGGGACTGGAAACCTGGAATGTCCTGTGACCTGTGCTTTCTTGCTAAAACGTGCTCTGAAGCCCAGTAAGAGGCTGCCATCTGCTGGGCTATAGAGAAGCTTATTGAGTCGCTGAGCAAACTACACCAAGGTATGCTTCCTCGATTGGAAAGCTAAGAGGAATTGGGCTGGGTCAATTTGTGTGACCTGGTAGTTTGAGTGACTGCCATGCTTCCTCTCTGCCTGTCCCCTCAGCCAGAGAAGTTGAAAGAAGCCAGTTACTACACCATAGCATCATGGGTTACCATACTTCCTTTCTGGCTTTTTTTGGGGGGGGTGGGGGCAGGCAGTGCACTATTTAAACAAAGTGCCCCCACTTAGAGCACAATCCTAACCTGGAGTTAGGCCGGCATAGTTAGGCCAGCAAAGTTTGGCTGGAACAAGGGACACAGTAAAGTGTGTTTGGATCAATCTTAGTATCAGGGAGGATGGCACACATCTGTTTGCTGGCTTTCTGACCCAGAGAGTGGTCCAAACATATTTTACGGTGTCCCTTGTGCCGGCCAACCTTTGCGGGCCTAACTCCAGGTTAGGATTGCCCTCTTAGTTTGGGTTCTATTGCAAATACCCATTTGCCTCCTTCTTTGATATCTTAATTCTATTGATCTTCATCCTGTGTATGTATATGGTTGTTGCCAACCTTCCAGGATTGATTCTCCAGGGATCAGCATTCATCTCCAGTTGACTGCTGAAAGCAGTCCTGGAGATTTTAACAGAGCCTCCAGAAATGTTCAACATTACATCATTTTGAGGGGGAAAAAAATCAGGAGTAGCTTCAATTGGAGTTGGAAGCACTATGTACATTAGACAGTCGCTAACAGGTTTCTCTAACTGGTATATCAAATCTTCCCCAAGTTTTGTTTGAGATCTATACTGCCCTTCTGTGCTATTCTATGCTGCCCTTTAGATGTTCTCCTAGTCTTGTGGGAGTTGCTTACCTACAAGCAGCTCCTAAGAACATCAGAAAGTCCTGCTCGATCAGGCATACTTCTCTCCCATCATTGCAACTAGTATTCAGAGATATGCTGCTGGAAACAGTGCATCAGCCACTATGTCTAATAGCCATTGATAGACTTGTCCTTCATGAATTTGTGGAATTCCCTTTTAAAGCCATCCAAGCTATAGGCCCCATCACCACATCTTGTAGCAATGAATTCCGCACAAGTGGGAAAAAATACCTCTTTTTGTCTCTTGCTCTTTGATAATCTGTATGATTGGATGACCCCTGGTTCTGGTATTATGAGAGAGGGAGAAAAAGCAGAATTTAACATCTCCCTGTCACCACCCCATGCGTGATTTTGTAAGAATCACATCACAACTTAGAGCGCAGTCCTAACCAACGTTCCAGCAAGGGTGTTAGAGCAATGCAGCTCCAAGGCAAGGGAACAGAAATTCCTTTACCTTGAGGAGGTCTCGGTGGCTGCCCCCCCCCCAACTGCAGGATGTAGCACATGCTCCATGCCATTGGCACAGCTATATCAGTGCTGGAAAGTTGGTTAGGAGTATGCCCTTAATTGCCTTTTTTTCCAACTAAAATGCCCCAAACTTTGTAGACTTCCTTCATAAGGAAGAAAAAAGCTCATGTGTGGCAGTAGAACTCTGTGAACTGGGCTAATCACATGGGGTTTATTTAATCAGCATTCCAGGAGAGGGTTGTCAATTTTATTGGAAAAACCCACACCATTGTTCCTGTCCACAGTGAACAACACTCGGCATGAAGAACATCTAAAGGGCACCTGCACCAAATCAGGCTCTAGGGTATGGTTTCTGAATAGGTTGTGGGTTTTTTAGAGCTTGTCTGTACAATGTCCTTTAATAATCCAAAGAACTGCTAAGGTTAAAAAGCAAGTACAGGATTTGTGCCCTTGATAGCTCACATGTAAGCTTGGCTGAACTAGATTATTATTGTGAACAAGTGCAGATGCCGTTATCTGACATATTTGGAGGACATAATTGTCTGTTGAATAAAACAGTATTCTGTTGCTGGAGTGTTGGTAATTTTTTCTGAAGTTCTTCACACTTAGAGCAACTTTTCAGGGCGTTTTCTAAGTAATTGGTATCTTCCACACACATATATGAACAAAGCATTACTTAGTCCCATTAAAAGCAATAGCGTATCCTATGTCACAATTAATTTCAGCTCCATTTACATCTATAAGAAATTGTGGCATCTTTTGCATGTGTTTGCAGCACCCTAAAACTACTTACCAGCTGCTAACGGGGCAGAAAGACACCTGTTAAAGTGCTGTCCTTTTACAAATGTTCCTCTTCATCCCAGCATGACCTTCTTTCAGTGGCTGTTGCTAGTGTTTCATCTGTTTTTAGACTGTGGTCCTTTTATGAACAGGGAACCATTTATTGATTTATTTTCCTATATAAACCACTTCGTTAACTTTTTGTTGAAAAAGCTGTATATAAATGTTATTAATGATACCTACAATGTTTAAAACAGCAGATAGAACCTGTTAGCCTATGGAAGCATTGGAGTCAACCATCTCGGAAAGTAGTTTTGATTTTAAAATTATGATAAAAGAAAACTTATGTGTGTGTGTGGGGGGGGGGGAATTGACCTTCCCTTAGGTACCTGCAAGGACGTTCTGCTCTCTGTTTTTATCTTTAAGGAGGTCAACCACCCTCACCTGAACATTTTTACACACGAGAAGCTCTATTCATGTCTACCTTCAATACAAGAATAGGGTCTACATGAAAAGCTGGTGACTGGAAAGGAGCAGCTGCAAGAGCTCAGAGGAGAGGTCATATACTTCACTTAGGAGATGTTCAAGCCTGTCTGTGAGATACAAAGCAGTAAACAGAGGTGTGTACACTTCTGAAATGCCAGGGCTGGAAGCAGGGCTGGCTCTAGGAGGGGCGGGGCTCAATGTGGGGCATTCCTGCAGGGCTCCCACCTTCCCAAGGGGCTGCATTCACCAAGAAAATGCCTTTAAGAGGGGATTGGATGGATTTCTGGAGGAAAGGTCCATCGTGGGCTATAGGCCATGATGGATTGTGCAACCTCTTTACATTGGTGGTGGGCTACTTCAGAGTACTGGGTGCAAGGGATCTAAGCATCTTGTTGTCTCATGCCTCCCTGGGGCACCTGGTGAGCCGCTGTGAGATACAGGAAGGTGGACTAGATGTGCCTTTGGCCTGATCCAGCAGGGCTCTTCTTATGTTCTTATGTTAAGAAAAGCGTTTGTGGTGCCACATGTTGCACCTGGAAATAGTGGTGACGATGTCACCACCAACTGCTTTCAAGAGGCCCGTTTTGGGCAGTTTGGAGGCAGGGACAGATGGGAGGGCCCAAGGTAAAGCTGCTCTGCTCACCCCACGGACTTACATTTCATAGAGATCTTGGCTGCAGCAGCAGGCAATATGCACATTGCCCTGGTGTGGGGCCCAGTGTGATGACATTGGTCACATTGGCTGAAGGCCGGCCCCGACTGGAAGAACTTGCGAACTACATAGCTTCTTTGAGAGAAACAGCTGAGGAACTGCAGCAACGCACCACCACCATGCCCACATCAGAGGAGCACCGTATTGACATGAAATTCAAAGTACATTGATCAGACATGGCCAACAGCCCCAACAGGATTACTAGCCCCAACAATATTATTCAGGTGCGATCATAACCAACCTTCCAGCACTGACATACCATTGACATAGCAGTGTCAGTGGGGTGGGTACTGCATCCTGCAGTTCGTGGGACAGTCACGGAGGCCTCCTCAAGATAAGGGAATGTTTGTTCCCTTATCTCAGAGCGGCATCACTCGTACCACAGTGCTGGAAAGTTGGTTAGGATTGCACCCTCAAAATTGCTGATCAGCCCTGGTGCTGCTTACCTGGCCTGATTTAGGTACATACAGCAGGATCAGGAGTGTGTGCAACACACTCAGTGTGAGCACTGAGGGAAAGTGCAATCCTGTGCTCGGTATTTTATTATTCATAACCCTGAATCTCTACGCATACCTTCTTGCACAGAAAGAACATGATTCTTTAGGTAACCGTGATACAATTGACCGTGTATCACAGAGGGCCATCTCAGGGCCTCTGAGAAAATGGTGGGAATATTATACTCCTGTTATGTAGTATTTTTATAGTATTTTATATACCTGGCTATCGGTTTGAAAAAATGAGATTGTAACTGAGTAGCCTTACTCAGACAAAAAAGGAATACTTATTATTTTAGCGTTGTGATGTAAAAGAAAGAGAAATTTCACTTTCACACACACACACACACACACACACACACACACACACACACTGCAGCCTTTTAACAGTAATGAGGTTTTCAATTGGGGGAGAAGCCCACCATGTAAAGGCCTGTGTGATCAAAGGACAGACAGCTGTCCAACTTTTTTGCTATGACTGTGGCTTTTGATTAGAAGTTTCTAGTTCGCCACCAAACTCCATGTGGGCCTTTTATTGACTTTAAATTCTCTCAGCTAGCATTCTGCTCAGTGGGTTCTTCCAGCTGGCTTGGTCTATCTGGTAGATTTGATGTTTGATCAAATGTTGTTGCTTGAGAAGCACTTCCTCCTGTCCTCTCTGATTAGTTTTTCCATTGGCATTTGAAATGAGAAACCAGCTTAGTCCCAAACCAAATGTGCAGCTATTCCTTGGGCAAAAAATATCCATGCGTCACATCCTGGCTTTGCGAGCCCAGGTTCACCGCAACCCAGTGGCTTTCTTTGTGGCACAAGCCACACTAGTCCCTCTTGCGGTTCGTCCCTCTGCAGAAATCCCAGCAGCAATTGCCTGCCCAAAAGGGGCCAGAATTCTGCCCTGAAGCTCTGCCCTTCGGGGCATTATACTTCCTGGGAATATACTGCACTGTGATTCCCATTTCTGAGGGTCACAGGAGACATCCTCTTCTCCAGGCTGGATTAACGTAGAAGCAAAGCAACATGATATGGGCCCTGCAATTTTGAGGGCCTTGGACATACAGCACTAAGGTAAGCAGAAAGCAATGGAAAGCACCTTGCAGTGCAGCACAGTGGGGAGGGGTGGAGCTAGGAGGAGGAGCAAATGGGAATATCTACCTTTAATGGATAAACCGGCAAGCTGAGCAAGTTGTTTCTCATAGGCAGGCAAAAGCGAAACGTGCTCCTTCTCCAAAAGAAATGCTTGTTGGCAAAGCAATGCATTAATTAGCTAGCAGCTTTGCCAATCAATGCCAAAGAGGCATGCACAGAGTCTGATAGAGGGCACAATCCTAACCAATCTCCCAGCATCGGGGTAAGGGCAGTGCAGCTCTGACGTCAAGGAACCAACATTCCCTTACCTTGAGGAGGCCTCTGTGAGTGCCCCCCCCCCATTGCAGGAAGCAGCATAGGTATGGACCCAGGTATCGACCCAGTGTGCGGCAGCAATTAAGAAGGCCAGTTCCATGCTTGGGGTAATTAAAAAAGGGGTTGAGAATAAAACAGCCAATATTATCATGCCAATGTACAAATCGATGGTAAGGCCACACCTGGAATATTGTGTCCAGTTCTGGTCGCTGCACCTCAAAAAGGACATAGTGGAGCTGGAAAAGGTGCAAAAGAGAGCGACGAAAATTATTACGGGGCTGGGACACCTCCCTTATGAAGAAAGACTGCAGCGTTTGGGGCTCTTCAGCTTAGAAAAAAGGCGCCTGAGGGGGGGACATGATTGAGACATACAAAATTATGCACGGAAGGGATAGAGTTGATAGTGGGATGCTCTTTTCCCTCTCTCAAAACACCAGAACCAGGGGACATCCGCTAAAACTGAGGGTTGGGAGAGTTAAAACAAATAAAAGGAAGTACTTTTTTTACCCAGCGGGTAGTTAATCTGTGGAACTCTTTGCCACAGGAGGTGGTGATGGCATCTGGTCTAGATGCCTTTAAGAGGGGATTGGATGGATTTCTGGAGGAAAGGTCCATCATGGGCTATAGGCAAAGGTGGTGGGCTACTTCAGAGTACTGGGTGCAAGGGAGTGGCAACAGGATGCAAGCATCTTGTTGTCTCATTCCTCCCTGGGGCACCTGGTGGACCGCTGTGAGATACAGGAAGCTGACTAGATGGGTCTTTGGCCTGACCCAGCAGGGCTCTTCTTATGTTCTTATGTTCTTATGCACCATTGGAATAGGTATGTCAGTGCTAGAAAGTTGGTTAGGATTGCACCCTGAGTCACTATCATCCAATCAGAGGTGGAAGCTGGATGAAGGTGGGACAGGAGTTGGTCACTCAGAGACTGAATGGGGCTGAGAAAGAAAGAGGTGTTATATTTATAAAAACGCCGGCTCAAGCAGTCTGGGAGGAAAAACCTGAAGGCAACCAGATTTAAAAAGGAAAGGCAGACTGCCAGAAGTGTGCATAGGACTGCACCCTAAACAGACAATATATACTTATCTATATACACTGCTCAAAACAATAAAGGGAACACTTAAACAACACAATGTCACTCCAAGTCAATCACACTTCTGTGAAATCAAACTGTCCACCTAGGAAGCCACACCGATTGACAATCAAGTTCACATGCTGTTGCACAAATGGAGTAGACAACAGGTGGAAATCATAGGCAAGTAACAAGACCCCACCAATAAAGGAGTGGTTCTGCAGGTGGTGACCACAGACCACTTCGCAGTCCCTATGTGTTCTGGCTGATGTTTGGGTGACCTTTGAATGCTGGCGGTGCTGTCACTCTAGTGGCAGCATGAGGCGGAGTCCGCAACCCACACAAGTGGCTCAGGTAGTGCAGCTCATCCAGGATGGCACATCAATGCGAGCTGTGGCAAGAAGGTTTGCTGTGTCTGTCAGTGTGGTGTCCAGAGCATGGAGGCGCTACCAGGAGACAGGCCAGTACACCAGGAGACGTGGAGGAGGCCGTAGGAGGGCAACAACCCAGCATCAGGACCGCTACCTCCACCTTCGTGCCAGGAGGAACAGGAGGAGCACTGCCAGAGCCCTGCAAAATGACCTCCAGCAGGCCACAAATGTGCATGTGTCTGCTCAAACGGTCAGAAACAGACTCCATGAGGGTAGTATGAGGGCCTGACGTCCACAGGTGGGGGTTGTGCTGACAGCCCAACACCGTGCAGGACGTTTGGCATTTGCCAGAGAACACCAAGATTGGCAACCTCGCCACTGGCGCCCTGTGCTCTTCACAGATGAAAGCAGGTTCACACTGAGCACATGTGACAGACGTGACAGAGTCTGGAGATGCCAGGGAGAACGTTCTACTGCCTGCAACATCCTCCAGCATGACCGGTTTGGCAGTGAGTCAGTAATGGTGTGGGGTGGCATTTCTTTGGGGGGCCGCACAGCCCTCCATGTGCTCGCCAGAGGTAGCCTGACTGCCATTAGGTACCGAGATGAGATCCTCAGACCCCTTGTGAGACCATATGCTGGCGCGGTTGGCCCTGGGTTCCTCCTAATGCAAGACAATGCTAGACCTCATGTGGCTGGAGTGTGTCAGCAGTTCCTGCAAGATGAAGGCATTGATGCTATGGACTGGCCCGCCCGTTCCCCAGACCTGAATCCAATTGAGCACATCTGGGACATCATGTCTCGCTCCATCCACCAGCGCCACGTTGCACCACAGACTGTCCAGGAGTTGGTAGATGCTTTAGTCCAGGTCTGGGAGGCGATCCCGCAGGAGACTATCCGCCACCTCATCAGGAGCATGCCCAGGCGTTGTAGGGAGGTCATACAGGCACGTGGAGGCCACACACACTACTGAGCCTCGTTTTGACTTGCTTTATGGACATTACATCGAAGTTGGATCAGCCTGTGGTGTGTTTTTCCACTTCAATTTTGAGTATGACACCAAGCCCAGACCTCCATGGGTTAATAAACGTGATTTCCATTGATGATTGTTGTGTGATTTTGTTGTCAGCACTTTCAACTATGTCAGGAACAAAGTATTTAATAGGAATATTTCGTTCACTCAGATCTCGGATGTGTTGTGTAAGTGTTCCCTTTATTGTTTTGAGCAGCTTATATAAAGAAGAGCGTATGTGTGTGTGTGTGTATGTTTCGCATAGGCTCCTCAACACCTGGAGCGATCAGCAAAAAACTTGGCATGCATACACCTTGCGGCCTGGCGACAAACACTGCGGGGGGGCGGGGCCCCCTAGCACCCCCGGGGGCAGGGGTGCGCAGGGGCCCCCATGTGAAGACGGCCGAAATCAGCGTTGAGTCTGTAGTTTCTGGGGTCGCCGGGCCGAGTGGCGACACGCCCAACGCTGATGGAGTCCGGGTTTGGCCCCCCCCCCTCGGCATGGGGGGCAAGAAGGGATGCGAAACAAGACGTCCGCCATGCCCCACTGCGATGCCTGGAGCGATTGGAGCCAGACTCGGCACGCACGTGCCTTGCGGCCTGGTGACAAACACTGTGGGGGTCGGGGGCCCCTAGCTCCCCTGGGGTGGGAGTGTGTGGGGGGGCCCTGTGTGAGAACGGTCGAAAACGGACAAAATCAGCATCAGATCCGTAGTTTCCGGGGTCACCGAGGCGAGTGGCAATGCTCCTGATGCCGTGGGAGTTCGGGTTCGCCCCCCCCCCCTCAACATGGGGGGTGGGAAGGGGTGCAAAACAAGATATTCGCCATGCTGGAATGCCTGGAGCGATTGGCGCCAGACTCGGCACGCACGTGCCTTGCTGCCTAGTGACAAACACTGCGGGGGTCAGGCCCCCCAGTGCCCCTGGGGGTGGGGGGCGCAGGGGGCCCCATGTGAAAACGGTCAAAAATGGCCAAAATCGGCGTTGGAAGCGTAGTTTCCGGGGTCACTGAGGTGAGCGGCGACGCTCCCGATGCGATTGGAGGGTGTCAGCATGGAGGGCGAGAAGGGGTGCAAAACTCATAAACTCTGGAAGATCATTTTGTTACCCGGGCAATGCCGGGTAACAAAAAGCTAGTTGGTCTATAAAAAAGACAAAAGGCCAAAATCCTCACCTGGAGTTAGGCCTGCACAGTTAGGCCAGCAAAGTTTGGCTGGCACAAGGGTCACCGCAAAGCATGTGGATCACTCTCAGAGTCAAGGATGGAGCACATCTGTTGGCTGGTCTCTCTGACTCAGAGAGTGGTCCAAACATACTTTACGATGGCTCTTCTGCAGCCCAAACTTTGCTGGCCTAACTGTGCTGAACTAACTCCAGGTGATGATTGTGCCCAAAGTATATCAGGTAACAAAAATTGTTTATGTATAATAGCTCCAGGGAGAAAAAAAGGAAGGTAAGCTTTCAGCTAATTTTAGAACTGCTGTTATTGTTCAATTTTACATGTTTTTTTAAAAGATAAACTGTGTACAGCCCAGAAAGTTATTTTATTTTTAGATTTTTTCAAGTTTATAAAGCAGCTACATCTAGTGGTTGAGCAGAGCAGAGCTCCAACAGCTAAATTGGTTGGGGATTTTCTTTCTTTCTTTCTTTCTTTCTTTCTTTCTTTCTTTCTTTCTTTCTTTCTTTCTTTCTTTCTTTCTTTCTTTCTTTCTTTCTTTCTTTCTTTCTTTCTTTCTTTCTTTCTTTCTTTCTTTCACAATCATAGTATCATAAGAACATAAGAAGAGCCCTGCTGCATCAGGCCAAAGACCCATCTAGTCCAGCTTCCTGTATCTCACAGCGGCCCACCAGGTGCCCCAGGGAGGCATGAGACAACAAGATGTTTGGATCCGGTTGCCACTCCCTTGTACCCAGTACTCTGAAGTAGCCCACCACCAATGTAAGGAGGTTGCACAATCCATCATTGCCTATAGCCCACGATGGACCTTTCCTCCAGAAATCCATCCAATCCCCTCTTAAAGGCATCCAGACCAGATGCCATCACCACCTCTTGTTGCAAAGAGTTCCACAGATTACCCACTGGGTAAAAAAGTACTTCCTTTTATTTGTTTTAACTCTCCCAACCCTCAGTTTTAGTGGATGCCCCCTGATTCTGGTGTTTTGAGAGAGGGAAAAGAACATCCCTCTATCGACTCTATCCCTTCCGTGCATAATTTTGTGTGTCTCAGTCATGTCTCTCCTCAGGCGCCTTTTTTCTAAGCTGAAGAGCCCCAAATGCTGCAGTCTTTCTTCATAAGGGAGGTGCCCCAGCCCCGTAATAATTTTCGTCTCTCTCTTCTGCACCTTTTCCAGCTCCACTATGTCCTTTTTGAGGTGCGGCGACCAGAACTGGACACAATATTCCAGGTGCGGCCTTACCATTGATTTGTACAATGGCATGATAATATTGGATAATATCCACACTTACCTGGGAGTAAGCCCCATTGACTATAATGGGACTTATGCCCAAATAGACTTACATAAGATTGGGCTCTTTTTGAGATTGAATATGCAATTGGTTGTGGGGCTCAAGCTACCACTCCCTCAAAGCACACACCAATATGTTTTTGCTTGTTTGTACTTGTGGGTAAGAGTGCATGCAAGGAAGAGACCTGTGACGACAAAGTTCCAAATAAGTCAAGAATGCTGAAATGGGTTGCAAACATCACTTATAGCAGGAATGTAAATGGCTCCCATCCGCTCTATGTATTTATTATGAAACATTTTTTTTTAAGTGCCTGAAGCAATAAATGCCCAACCTACTGGGCTTTGGCAATTTTAGAAGGGCAGATGCTGGAACCAGTCTTTGAAGCTGTTTGAGATGGTCTTCACTAGTGCTGATAACTAGGCTCCAAAAGTTGGATTCCCTCGATCAGGGGTTGTCAACCTTCTTCTGCATAGGAACCAGATGTGCATGAGAGGGTGGAGCCAAGACAGGCCTGATGGTGCTTGACTGTCACTTAGGTGCAATCTAGGAACTCACAACAGCTACCACTAGCGGAGACCCCAACATGTTCCCTGGCTACCTGGTTGTGAGCTTCCTCCCAACCTTTGGGCAAAGGCAGCTCCTTCGTCATCTGAGCATCTTCTCCTGAGGCAGCAACAGTAGCTGCTGAAGGGCAGCCTGAACCCAGTGGCCATGGCAGACGCATGCAAGCAACTCTTCAACTCCCTGCCCAGCTCAGCAGCTGGCACTGAGCTGGGGTGAGGTGCCATGGTGGGTCGTGTGGTGGGAATGAGGTATTGGCACTATTGAAATATAACAGCAGCGAGCTGAAAAGGAGCTACGGACGGTCTTGGACCTGCCTTCGGTTCAGGTTAGAGGTAGCCAGAGCGGGAAGGAAGCGAGGACAGAACTCTGCATCCCTCCATTGGCGGTGGAAGAACCGAGGACTTGTGAGAAAAGTTGGGTAAAAGCAGCAGCTCAGGAGGCTGCATGGCTGCTATCACCCCCCTCAGAGCCGGATTAAGCAAACGTGGGCCTGTAGCATATGTTATAAAGGGGCCCTAAATTTTAAAATGTACATAAATATTAAAACAAATTATTTACTTGCATAATAATGTTAATTTTACTCATCTGGTGGTATGCCTGATCCAGCCAGTGGGCCATAGGCTGCCTACCCTTGACCTAGGCCTTCGCTGTACTAGGGTGGGTTGTCCTCCCATCAGCTTTTTATAAGCAGTATGCACCTTTTATAAGCAATATGAAACAATTGGTAGATGAATGAGAAAGGAATTCACTTTTCAACACCAAACCCAGCATTGAATAATGATACTTGAATAAAACAATTTTTGAAGAGAAAAAAAAATCACGGGTCCTCTTTATATTCAAGATATATATAAGAAGCTCAGGTCGAATTTGAATGTTCTTCACAGTTTGGGAAATTCAATGAGGGCTATTTTGTTCTATAATTCCATTAAATTAAGCAGCACCTTTCTTGTGGACTTGAAGCAGGGGAAGGAACAGAAAACATGAAGCAACCATCTGGAAATCCTGTCCACCTCCACACAGGTGTTTGTGTGGGGCTGCAGCTGAAATTCACCAGCCACTGCCCACACTTCTAAAATCTCTCATCAAGTTATAGTGTTAGAATTTACAGCAACAAAGTTTTACAGCAAGTATGAACATTCAAAATGAAAGGAAATATAAACTAAAGGATGGAAAGTTTAAAAAGGGGAGAGGGGGAAAGTGCAGCATATTTTTACGAGTGGGAGGGGGTGTAGCAGTCAAAAAAGCTTCCATGAGGAAGCTTCTGCTTTGGAAAGGAACTTGCTGTAGAAGCCTCACAAGTAATCACAGAAGAGAAAGCTGGAAATTACATCAGTCTGACACATAAAGATCTTTAAATGAGGGCTAAGGCCAGTGATGTCATTCAGGGGGAACGGACCAGAACGGGCATTCCGGATCCTAACGGGCTCCGTGGCTGGTTCCGGGTTCCCGACAAGTGCCAATCAAAAGTGAGTTCCTGTTCCTAAATCATTTGAATGACACCACTTGCTAAGGCTGCAATCCTATCCACACTTTCTTGGGAGTAAACCCCACTGAGCATAATAGGACTTACTTCCCAGTAGACATGCATAGACTTGTGCCCTTCCAAGTATCACTTTGCATATGTCATAGACAATGTATTATACGCTCTCAAATAGTGTTCATGATTTGATGGCAAATCAGTGGTTTTTAAACACTTAATTGTCAGATTATAATGTAATGTAGGGTAGTTTTCAGAAGAATTGTTTTGACTGCAGACTTCACTGGAACATCTCCCACATCATAGAACAGTAGAACTCTGTTCTCTACTAAAAAAAGTAGAATTCTTTTTTAAAAAGTTATTTCTACAGACTCTCTCAACAGAACAATTACTGAATTATGGTCTGGATGGCTACAGGCCTTACAGCTCAATCCTGTGCATGTCTATTCCAAAGACAGTTACAGTCAATGGGGTTTACTCCCAGGTAAGTGTGAATAGGATTTAAGAACATAAGAACATAATAAGAGCCCTGCTGGATCAGGCCAAAGGCCAAAGGATTTCAGCCTTAGAATGCAACATGCCCGTTGCATCTTCTCTGCTCAGCAACACCTAGTAGCTCTGGAACTTTCTAGGGCAGATAAGGCAACATTTCAAATTGTGTGCATTATATAGATTTAAGAGTGTTCTATTGAAAAATATGTCAATTTAATTCTTTGTTCCAGTCTTTACACACTGTCCTTACACAAGTATTCAATTAGAAACAATTAGAAATCTGCTTGCACAGAAACAAGGCTGCTCTTGGGAGTGACAAACACCAAGTCAGAAAACAGCAAACGCTCCTCAGTTGCTAATATCAGTTGCCACACATCTCAAAAAGCAGGAGTTTTAGTTTGAGGAAGTGCCAATGAGACCTTTAACAACGTATTACATACGACTTAAAGATCCTCAGAAGACTTCATGAAATTTGATTAGTTGGTCTAATTAAGAACTATCAGTCCATTCATACTGTATCTATAAAACCTACCCGCTCCCTATCTTTAGCATCATGTTTTTTCTAAGTTTTAAGTTTCTCAAGAGAATAGATATCAAAGAACAGCTGTCACCTGAGCTCTAAGCAAAGTGAGACCAGCATGTTTTACTATGGGAATGTATAAGGATTGCGTCTACAAATAGGTTAGCCATAATTACAAATCTTAGAGGTTCTTGATATTTAAGATTCATTTATTGCCAAATTAAAGAGTTTGAGAGACATAGAAGTCCATATTAGTAATAAGTTATAATAGTGCCTCATATTGGAAAAGAAAACCTACTTCCTTTGTTGGACATTCACTGATAAAAAGAGGCTACCCATCTGTTTCCAGACTTCTTTGTCTTTGGTTTTTTTTTTTTAAAGCGTGGATGTGATCTCACACACACCCTCTCCATTCTCACTTAAAAAACACAAACAAGGGAGCTGCGTTTCTCTTAGCACTGAATTACACACTACCACAGGATACACAACCCTGATTATATGCTTTTCCCTATTAAATATTATATCCATTCATTAAATCACACTAATGTATAAAATATATAACTATTGCAGTGGTTCCCAACCTGGGGTCGCAAACCAATTTTCAGGGGGTTGCGAAGAACTTGGAACAGCCATCTTAAAAAGCTGGACACATCTTGGAAGCTTCATTTTGGCTAGGGAAGAGGCTTCCCCATTAAACTGCCACTTCCTCAATGCGAGGGAAATTAGCCTTGCTTTGGGCTCTTCTTGGAGTGTATGTTCTCCCAGGCCTCTTTCCAAGCGGGCATGTCCCGTCTTCCATGTGCTTGACTAGGCGAGTCTCAGCACAAGGGGAAGAGGAATGCAAATACTCTGAGTATTTTAAAAATTGCCTTTGCCACCTTGATCAGCAATGGCATAGAGAAGCCACAATGCATTTTGTGCAGTGTTGTTCTCAGTGCTGACTCATTGAGCTCAAAACTCAAATGTCACTTAGAAATAAAGCATTCAGAACATTCTAAAAAGGATGTGGAGTTCTTTCGACTTTCAAAAAGTCTGATGTATTGTAAATAGTGACTTCACTTCATTAAGCAATAACATCACTAGGTCTTTTGGGGGGGGGGGCAGGAGTTGTCACAACAGGTTGTCATACCTACAAAGGAGGTCCTGGTGCAAAAAAGGTTGGGAACCACTGAATAATTGCTTGTGAATGGAACCCAAAAAACCCAGACATAAGCTCCCTAGAGACACACATAATAGAAAAAATATTATTGAACCCTAATCATTTGCTGTTTCCATCTGTTGAACAGAAAAAATGTGTTTATATCCACCAAGATCTTTCATCTGTAAGATCATAGAATCATAGAGTTGGATGGGACCTACAAGGTCATGTAGTCCAACCCCCTGCTTATAGCAGGAAATCCTCCTAGATCTTTCAACTGAAACTTGACTAACTAAGGGTGCAATCCTAACCACCTTTCCAGCACCAAGGTAAGGGCAATGCAGCTCCTGAGGAGGCCTCCATGACTCCACCCCAAATGCGGGATGCAGCACATGCCCCACTGGCACAGCTATGTCAGTGCTGGAAAGTTCGTTAGGATTGCGCCCCTAGCAATCTATGTTTATGCAAATATGCAATTATACAAGCATTCTGGACATCATAAGGCTACTGAGATAAAAGAGGTACCATACTATAATATCCAATTTCAGGGATTACAATATCCTGAGTTTATTCTCTTCATAGAATAGTGCATCAAAAATACGATAGGAAAACAATGGCTTCTGTTATAACTACAAAAAACTAGCCAATACAACTGAAGAAAACATTATCATAGCCATGACCATAAACACAGGATTTAACTGAGCTGAGGTGGTAGGAAACTGCCACAGGGCTCACTTGGATCCAGGATGTGTTGCCAAAGAAACCAAGCAATAATTGCTGGTATCCAATGCTAGTCCATTAAGTTCACTAGTGTCATTTTAGAATGAAACTTTAAATCGCCCCCAAGGTGAGTACCTTCAGTGATTATGACTTCATTAACCTCTTTGGAGAAAAGGGTTGAATTCTATCTTCTGTGAATGTGCTCATGTACAGGTAAGGGATGATTCACCCTGCAGCTCTCCACACCCAATACAGTCCTGTTACTGTGCAGGCAAATTTTGGGAGGACACAGGGAGCTGCTGTGCTGAGGGGATCACTTTGCCTGCATGAGCTTCGACTCACACTCCTTAGGATACAACCCAAAGTGAGCATTGTGGAATTCAGACAGAAGCAACATGATGAGCAGCCTCACATGGAGCACAAGTTGACCCAAGTTTACTGACTTTGTCATAATGTAGTTGCATTTTTTTAAATGCAAATATATCACTGAAAGAGGAAACAGCAACAGTAAACACTTTTAAATGTATTGCTTTTTATTACTCTTTCACAATATTCTTTGTTTACTGGATTCTGAAATCACTGATTGATCTTATTTGTATTCCTTTTTCTTGGAAGTCAATCATTCACCATTTTTATAGGTCACTTGCATGGCTGCTCTTCCCACTTCTGTCATTCTTCACTGGTTGAGCTCCTCCAATTTAGTTCCCTTTGAAAAATGCACAAGACTCAGAAACTGTTCAACAGATTTACTTGGACTGGACTCTTAGATGCTCAAGAGAAAAAAAGGCACAGATTAAAAGACTCCTGTGACTCTTGAACACAGCATACAGTGCTTTGCACGTGGCGAACAAAAATACTGCTATGAATCATATGGGCTACGAAAGTGAAACTTTTTCTCCCTTGCCTTCATTAAAATGAACTTAAATTAAATGTCATCATATAAACATATGAAATAAAGTCGACTTTAGGAAGATTTCTTTTTCTATGTAGAGTCCTCAGTATACAATGCAATGTCTCATCATACATTTACTATAAATGCTATTTCAGTAGGCGCTGGGGCAATTGTGAAGCACACAAGGTCCAAGCCCACTAAGTGCCCTAAGGCAGTGGAAGGAATCCACTTGCTTTCTTTATTGGCAAGGCCAGTCAAAAAGGTAGGAAGTGCTGGAAGCCTGCTGACGGATCCATTCAGATGTAATCATCTTCAACTGGTTCCCCATTAACGTCACAGTAATGGATGAAGATAGCTACCACCCGCTGGAACACTCCTTTCTTCATTTGACGGAGCTCAGAGATCTCCTCCCCTATTGTTTCCATGCAGATGTCTGCTGACAGCTGTCCTTTTCTTCGGGGAGCATAGATAGTAGCTAAAAATATAAAAAGAAAAAGAATGGAAGCTAATTGAAATGCTCACTGACTTTTAAAAATCAATAGGCTTTGGCTATAACCCTATACACCATCCTAGAAATAAGCACCACTGAACACATCAGGACCAGTTACTTCTGAATAGACACGCCTAGGATTACGCCTGTGTTTTAATCATAGGTTTCTGTGGCTAAACAAAAAATCTTCCACTATCAGCCTTACTGTCCAGAATATTGGCTTTTCCAACCTCTCTCTCATTAGGTTCAAAGCTGCTCTCTGTATAACTGAGTACTCCTTTACTCCCAGCATATTCTGATGCCAAGTGGCTTCTCTATGTGTGTTTTTTCTGAAATCCTAAACATTTGATGTGCCCAGGCCTAGGTTATGCCTCCTTCCATTCTATTTACCACAAAATGGTACCATTCTCTCATTGTTTTCTTTAATACACTAAACCCATCGAATCGAGTTATCCATTCAGTCATATCTGACCCTTGGAGATTCCATGAAGCCATACAAACATATAAAATCACCAATTCAGCAGCCAAAGGATAACAATGAAAATAAGTCACCAGGCAGGAAATGCCTTTCTAAACAAGAAGTCCTTACTCTGATGTCGAAAATCCTGACACATCTTACTGGGGAGGGCCTTCTAGAGAGTGGATGCCACTGTATGGAATGCCACTGTATGGAATTTAACTGAAATTGGACTATGTCTTCATGCCACACAGAGCTTCATTTGCTTTTGGATAGAGACAAAACTTATAAATATTTGAGACTAGCTTTTATGTACCCGGCTTCGCCCGGGTGTTTATAGGTGCCATCCCCGACCCCCAGCTACTCACCAGGCATACAGATGGCCCATTTATATGTCCCATCCCTGCCCCCCCTCATATGTGTGCCCAGGTGTTTATATGTCCCATCCCTGACCCCCCCTCACATGTGTGCCCCGGTGTTGATATGTCCCATCCCTGACCCCACC
>JAJKFI010000005.1:30896207-30912392 GCA_029204185.1 Lerista edwardsae
GGGTGTTGATATGTCCCATCCCTGACCCCACCCCCACTCACATGTGTTCCCGGGTGTTTATATGTCCCATCCCTGCTGCTGTACTGTATCTGTTGCTCTAGGTGTAGTAGCCCTCTGTTTCATATCCTGTAGTTGTTTGTGATGCTGCTGTACTGTTTGTGTTGCTCTAGATGTAGCAGCTCTGTCTCTCTTATCGTGGAGTCTTTTGTCACGCTGCTGTACTGTTTCTGTTGCTCTAGATGTAGCAGCTCTGTGACGTAGCGTTGCAAGTTGTTGTTGTTTTTTCCTCAGGTGTTTCCTGTGTACACTGTTGTTTCATCTTTGTAGCCTTTGGTTGCACCTGCCCAATTGCCTTACGTTACACAGTGAAAGTAAACTTTCAGAGAGAGCAACAGCCACAGCACCTTGTGCCAACTGTCCACTGCCAAGCAGGGACCGCCCACATGTCCACAGAACACATTGTATCGGTTTGCCTGCGTGAAACCTGTTTGCTGTTGTTTGTCTTCAACTGTCAAGAGTTCAGTTGCTGCCTGAAGATTCCGCATGTCATTTGCATCTCATCATGACATCATCAGAGCCTCGGAATGCTGAGGCTCAGCCCATAGCCACCCATAGAGAACCACAAATTCGCTTGTACCCGCGCCCGTGGGGGCGCGATCCGTTCCAAAACCGCGCAGCGATGGTTTCGGGGGGCCAAGGCACCCGTGTGCCGAGTTTGGCGCGAATCGGTCCAGGCGTTGCGGAGCCTATGTGGAACAAACATACATACACACATACACACATACATACATACGCTCTTCTTTATATATATAGATAAAGAAATGTGTTACATCTACTTACTTTTTTCATCATCCTCAAAATCATATCTGGCATAGCCATTAGGCTCTGCAGTTCTGAGTGATCTCAACCAAGGGAAATCAGTAATCATGGAGTAGGGAGCCCCATCCACGAGACCTACAATTCACAGTCACAGAGAAAATAAGGAAGATTTTCATCTTTTTTTTTTTTTAGCTGCAATTCTTCTCCATCTCCAACTACATTACAATCTTCTAGTGCAGAAACCAACACACTGAGCAGAGTTTGATCACAGCTGAGATGGATATATGGAGAGGTGTTGGCAGCCCTGGCCCTGCCCCCTCTACACACTCATCCTTCACACATTAGAGAAGATGCACAAGGCGACTCCAATTGTGAGATCTGTAGGCTGCAATTGTTACCTATCTACTAGATCACTATGCAACCATCGTCTCTCACACGTGGATACACATGCAACGATTGGGATGTCCCAATCTTGTCCAATGGAAAGAAAGAACTTATTTAGGAAATCAAAACATTCCAAATCTGTGCAAACCAAAAGTTCTTTATCTTCTCCAATCATTTAGTTTTGAAAAGTTGACTTGCACTGTGACTTTTCTTCTTACTAGGGGTGCAATGTTAACCTAGGCTGGCACAAGTCCCTTTTGCTGGCCCAGGAGTGTTGCAAATGCCCCATAAAGCAAGTCTGGACCACTCTTGGTGTCAGGGAGGATGGTGCACCTGTGCTGGCCTCTCTGACTCAGAGAGTGTTGCAAATATGCTTTACGGTGTGTTTGTTACACTCCTGGGCTGGCACAAGGGACTGTGCTGGCCTAACTTAGGGTTAGGCTTGAACCCTAAGTTTCATACTACAAACAATTGCTGGATCACCTTTGCATCTAAACAAAAATATCTCTTCTACGTAAGTTGTGCATCTGTGTAAGTAGCGATAAACTGGCATAAAAGTGAGGGCAGCCTATTTCTAACTCTGTGACCCCAAGTTACATTTCTTTTACCTCTCTCTTTCTTAAAACAATTTACACTTTGAAAAACAGATCATTTTCTTAGGAAATATAGACATAGCTATTTCCCAGCACTCCACTGTGCTCACCTTCTAGAGTGTAAATATCTCTCCCCCAAGGATACTTTGCATATTTCTTCAGATCATCTTCTGTTCGCGTTGCTTCAGGGAAGAACTCATATTTAATAAGCTCTCTAAAGGACAAAAAGGAAGTATGGAAAATAATAGAAGATTAAAAAAAAGTCATATGTGATTTATATAGCCTATAATGTAATTAAGAGCTAAATTTTGTGGACTTACATTTGACCTTCAGTCCCCTTGTTCATAACAAAGGCCCAAAATTTATTTATTTATTTAAAGCGATCTATAGCCCACCTATCCCATGCTGAAGCAAATGCCCAAGGCGGCTTGTGTGAGAAGGCACTACTTGACCTGAATCGATTAGATTCAGACAAGCTAGAGATTCGCTGACCCTCAGTATCTGAGACGAGAGAGTTGAAACCATCAGGACTGAAACAGAAACCTCAAATACAAGCTCTAAAATGATCTCAGCATCACTCTGAACCAACACAAATAATGGAGGGGTTATTTGTGGTAGCAGAACAGACAATTCCTATTGATGGAGACCTGGTTAAAATGCCACAGAGCAGCATACTGATTTATCACTATAGATATAAATTATTCCTCATCTCAAATGAAGCTGAAGAACAAGGCATTTCTAATGCATCGAACGGCTATCCACATAACTAACATTTTACACCTCTCTGAACAAATCTTGAAATGCTCTTATAGGAACAGTAGGACAGGCAATTGGTTAATTTGATAGACCAACAATAGTTCCAAAATGTAGAAGTCATTTCCACTGAATTCAGTGAAACTTGCTTCCATGCCTAGCTTCAGACGATCCCTTTTGGTCTGCATATTTATTCATTGATCTAATCCATTATAGTATTGAGACAGACTTACTGATTAATGTTTGCTATCATGTCCATCCAGCTGCGAATGCGCACCTTGTTGCGAACATTTGGAGGATTACTGAACTCATGAATTATACAGATGTGGTATGGGTAAGGGCCGCTAAAGATCTTTTGTTCTAGAGTCAGCGTATCAACCTGTGAAAAAAAGTCATAGTATGGCTTGCAATTAAGAGGAAAACAAATATTTACATATAAAAGTTGGGTTACGTCCGATTATCGCTTAAGGTTTGCTGACAAAATATGCCATACAGGTTGTGTCTCCTTATACACTGATTCAGGATCCACATATTTGACCCGCCATGTGACCCATCACAGGTTCCAACTAGGAGGCTGACCTGTATCTTCTGGATGTGACCAGAAGTGTGTTCCAGCCACACCCAGAAAGTGGTCTCTTCCCTGGGCCTCAGAATGCCCCTGGAAGGCTTCAGAAATGCACTAGAAAAACTGGAAGTGCATTTCTAAGGCCTTCTAGGGATCTTGAAAAGCTCAGAGATGCTTCATGCAAGGCCTCTCAGACCTTAGACCACCTTCTGAGTGTGGGTGTCAGCTTCCACCCACGGACTGCATTATCCACAGTTTCTGTCGTCCACAGGGACCCCGATAACTGAACCCCCTGCAGATGCCAAATTTGGACTGAACTATGAATACTTTTGCAGAAAACACTGAAAGACGCAATGGCATGAACACACTCCAAAATGTCAGAGTCATGTACACAATGGAGTTTCTGTACAAGTTTTCCAACAAAGCTCTGCCAACACTTCCAAAACATGCATGAAAAGGAATAATAAATTTTTTTAGTTTAATGAAATATGCAGACCTAAACTGCATTCATTTTTACCCTCAAATGTTATATATAACATTATATATGTTAAAATATTAATGTTATTTTAACTCAATGTTGAAATATTTCTCAGATAAAAAGCAGAAATGTCAAGAATATGTTAAGATATGACTAGAGTCTGAATAAAAGTCACATCCTAACATATTCTTGACATTTCTAATTTTTATCTGATTAATATTTTAAATTTTTATGTTTTAGCAGCTGTTACTCTATTTGGTAAGCTGCCATGTGGACTGGATACAGGACGAAAAAATAATTGTCATTATCATGATCAGCAGTTAGATCATCTCAGCAAGTCTGTTAATGCAGCTTGACCCTTCAAAGGTGTCCTGCCAGATAGGTGGCTTTTCTCCCCATAGAACATACAGGTGTTTGGAGAAGCAAGTGTCACAAAGAACTGCTCTTTCTTGATGCCATTATTATACAGCGTGATAAATACAGGCATACCTGGACTTACATTCCCTTGACTTTCATTGCTTTGCTCTTTCAACCCTTTCAATTATAATTTCATCCACATCCTTTCCTCTCTCATCCAATTTCATCTTCAATGTACTTCTGTTTATTTTTCTTTATTTCAGTTTCACATGTGTTATATTGTTACTTACGTTTTTCATGGGCTAAAACATTTTTTGCAAGCTAAATAAGACTATGCTTTGACATTCATCCATTTTTTATTTTCATCCATGCTCTGGTCCCTCACCAGATGAAAGTGCAAGATATGTGTGTATCAGCACTACTATGAATAGCGTACACAGCACCGTATAGGCAGGACCACCAGAGCAACACTAATCTGCTTCAAAAGGAAAGTACACTACAGTACATGAACTCTATGTGGATACCTGCTGCATTGGACGAAGGTAAATGATTCGGTTTCTCTCTGGCGGCATCCGCAGTATCTGATCCAGGACTTGATCCATATTTAATTTCTTACATTGAGCATAGTCAAATCGATTGACAATTGGCGCATTTTCTACTTTTAAGTGCTTAAGTACACGACATCTGGTGGCTACAAATTACAGGAAAAGAAATGGGAAGTCAGATATATGGTAATGCAAATGAAGATTTAAGTTTGAATTTAGTCATATTATATGGCATGCAGCCGAAAATGGGCTTCTCCTAATACAAAATGCTGTCTGACTCTACAGTATTACAGAAAGCAAAGTGCTATCAGATTTCCAGGCCATATCATCATTCAAGAAATTTCAATAACCGTATCTAATGACCTAAGCTGCATTTTCTTGCTTTGGTAAAATCAAAATTAGGAAGTGGCATTCTACTGAAAAGCAAAACAGTTAAAGAATTAGGCCCTAATTCTATCTTTTCCCTCCTCCCCGCCCTGCTGATGCAGCTACACCTCCAGGGTGCACACTGCATCCTGCAGGGAGGTGGGGAGGGAATCTAAGAGGTCTCCTCTGGGTAAGCCTCCAGCGCAGTAATGGGTCTACTTGGACCTGCACAAGCAATTTCGCTGGCACTACACCCAGGAAGGCAGAAACAATATTGGCAGTGCCATTGCGGCAGGTACTGCCCCCTTCCCCTCTTGTTGTACCCAATTCTTTTCCCTTCCTGCCCTGCTCCCAACCCCCGTGCATTGATTTACCAATATTGGAGGGCATGGAAGGTCTACTGGTGCATTGCTGCCACTAATTGCAGCAGTGGCTCAGCAGCTCCTGATGTCATGGCATGTTTGTGACAGCCATAAAGTGCCTCATGCCACTGGAATCCTAGTTCTACAGTTTAAATGCAGCTTAGGATTGGGCTGCCCACCAGTCAATTTTAGCACACCTTCAGTCTTCACTCTTTCTTGCCCCTTCTATGCCTATTTCTTCCCTGCTCTGCATGACTCTGCTCTATCCATCCCTTGCTAACCTCCGATGGTCCAGCAACAATTTAAAAAAAGCATCCATAAGCAAGGGGAAGTCTGGATAGTTCAACAGCTGACAAGTGGCCATGGAATCTTAGTTTGAGTGCACAGGAAAATCAGTAGCATCCACATTATTATGACTCAGAGTGAGAACTCCAGCTGGGCATAAGAGTGGAGCTTCAGCATTCACAACTGCAGCTTTCATTTCCCACTACAGGTCTTTAAGGCATTAAACAAGACACCCTGTAGTGCACCTAGCTGGGTCAAGGAATATGCCAAGTATGAGGAAGGACAAGTTGTAAAAACTGCCAAAGTCTGACAGTCAAGCATACATACCGTGAATGAACATCATTTTAGGGCAGTCTTTCAACACCAGATCTGTTATGCCACAGTTTGTCAAGGTGATCCCAACAAGGTTTTTTGATTTCAGTGTCAGAATCTAGGAATTAATTTTAAAAATTAAGGACGACTACATAAAGTACACAGAAAGACACATAAATGACTTTTTTTTAAGCCAACACTGAAATCTAGGTAACAAAAGCCCTATGAATAAGTTTATTCTCTAATACAGGTTGATTATCCCTTATCTGAACTGTTTGGGATGGGAAAGTGTATGGATTTCAGATTTGTCTGGATTTTGGAATAATTAAATGTAATGAGAAATGCTTCCTCTTGCTCTTTTCACTGTTACCAATTTGGGTGTCTGCTTGCCACTTTGACATTTTTCAACAATGGCACATACCACAGAACCGAGAATAGGACTTACAGCCTGTACATGGGAATGAGCACAAGACCTTCTAGTGTTCACACTACAGAAAGTAAAAAAAAAGCCTTGGACAAACAAGTCTGGATTTTGGATATCCGGATGAGGGATCATCTACCTGTACTCTAGTATTAACGTTAGTAATATTTTTCTAATGAGAATGGGGTGAAAGTCATTTTTGAGGTCGACCGCGTCCTTCTAAAAATTACAGCTAATTGTCTAGCAAAGGAAGACATGGAACTGACAGTTTCTCTAGTAATGAAAAGCATACCATCATCCAGACTACCAATAAAATGACGGCTTTTCGTTTGGGGCTAAAAACCTCACCTGGATGTGATCATCCTCAATCACAGGATCGCTTGTGCTGGTGGACTTGTCGGCTGTTCTTTTTCGCTTCACTGAATGCCTGGGCTTTGGCTTGGTCGTTTCTGAGGAGCCAAAAAAGAAAAGAAATAGAAGAGGAAGTTAGTTTCCCCATATACACATAGGTGTAGCAATATTGTCCAATAGCCCTTTAAAAATTTTTTTAATGTGTGCAAGGAATACACATGGGTTGTCTTCTTAGAAATTCCAGGAAAACAGGTTATTAGCACAACAAAAGAAAGGTCTCCAATCTAACTGTCCCCACCAAATCCATTGCTAAACTCAGTCAAGAAGGCACATTATTAAGCCAAGAGACCTCCTGGGCTAGCAACTGTATCCTCAACAAAGGCAGCATCCATCAAGACCTATCAAGACCGTGCTTTTCAACTTATTCATAAATGACCTGGAGACAGGGATAAGCAGCGAGGTGGCCAAGTTTGCAGATGACACAAAAATTTTCCGGGTGGTGAAAACCAGAAAGGATTGTGAAGAGCTCCAGAAGGATCTCTCCAAGTTGGGGGAATGGGCAGCCAAATGGCAGATGCGTTTCAACATAGACAAATGTAAAGTGATGCACATTGGGGCAAAAAACCAAAACTTCACCTATAGGCTAATGGGTTCTGAGCTGTCTGTGACAGCTCAGGAGAGAGATCTTGGGGTGCTGGTGGACAATTCAATTAAGGTGTTGACCCAGTGTGCGGCAGCAATTAAGAAGGCCAATTCCATGCTTGGGGTCATTAAAAAAGGGGTGGAGAATAAAACAGCCAATATTATCATGCCATTGTACAAGTCGATGGTAAGGCCGCACCTGGAATATTGTGTTCAGTTCTGGTCGCCGCATCTCAAAAAGGACATAGTAGAGCTGGAAAAGGTGCAGAAGAGAGCGACGAAAATGATTACGGGGCTGGGGCACCTCCCTTATGAAGAAAGACTGCAGTGTTTGGGGCTCTTCAGTCTAGAAAAAAGGCGCCTGAGGGGGGACATGATTGAGACATACAAAATTATGCATGGAAGGGATAAGAGTCGATAGAGGGATGTTCTTTTCCCTCTCTCAAAACACCAGAACCAGGGGGCATCCGCTAAAACTGAGGGTTGGGAGAATTAAAACAGATAAAAGGAAGTACTTTTTTTACTCAGCAGGTAGTTAATCTGTGGAACTCTTTGCCACAGGAGGTGGTGATGGCATCTGGTCTTGATGCCTTTAAGAGGGGATTGGACGGATTTCTGGAGGAAAGGTCCATCGTGGGCTATAGGCAATGATGGATTGTGCAACCTCCTTACAAAGGTGGTGGGCTACTGGTACCAGGTGCAAGGGAGTGGCAACAGGATGCATCTTGTTATCTCATGCCTCCCTGGGGCACCTGGTGGGCCGCTGTGAGATACAGGAAGTTGGACTAGATAGGCCTTTGGCCTGATCCAGCATGGCTCTTCTTATGTTCTTATCAACACAGATCCCTTGATGAGTTCACAAAGGCTCCCACAGGAGTCTATGAACAACATGAAAACCTTTCATTTTTCGCCTTCATCCTGCCTTGCTGATGGTCTGTTGTGTGTTTGACCTGCTGGTGCTGTGCAAACCCATAATCATTACAGCCACAAGGTGGCAAGATTGGTAACCCCCACATCCCACCCACTTCCACTCTTTCTTCCCACGTCTCTCCCTGAGCACAACCAAAGCCTTTGTGGGCTACCTTGCAGCCTGTCCCTCCTCCCTAGGAAAGCAGATCTGGTTCTCTTGCCATGCTACTCCTTGAAATAACAGTTACTACCTAGTTTGGGGAGGATAGCTTCAAAGCCCTCTTTCTACCTTTAAAAAACCACAACTTTGCCTAGGAGGTTCACTTGGTTTTAGAATCCTGGTCCTGAAGATCCTACAATACGTTGCTCCCTACACAGTGAGTACAGATTGGTAAAAACTTGGTCTTTGGTATAGCTGTGTTTTAAATCCACAAATTCCTCACTATCTTTCACTATCTGACTCATGTGCCACCAAACATAGTGCTAGTTGTTCACCAAACAACTTTCTCATTTGTGTGAATAAACTCTTTACGTGTATGAATATTCTGGTCCCTTTCCCTATTATTATTAAATTATCCCCACAATGAAGTTTGTTTTCTTGCACCTTTTCACTCTCACCTCCTCCTTCCTTCCATGGTGAACCACTGAGCTGTGCCATTACCCACTAGACAAAATCCCTGCACCTCAAATAGTATTCTCCTTCCTGTGTGTGCATGTTACATGTGTTGAAATAACACAGTAACAGCAGAATAGCCTGACTAATTTCTTAACAGTCAATTCTTAACCCTGTGCTGGAACAGGGAGACCAGCTTGCCTGCCCCGTATCCAGTGCACGGTTGGGGCTGAATGCCGCGCAACCCAGGGTAAGGGGAATTTATTTCTCTTATCCCAGGTTGCACAGCAGCTATCCCAATAGGGCTCCTTAGAGCTGCACCTGCAAAATCACTGATGCAACTCCGAAGGGCTCAGGGAAGGCCACCTGGGCCAGTGATCGGGGAGGTGGTGGTGGATCTGGCCTATGTAGGCAAGGCTGGTCCCATCCACATCTCCAGGATGGTCCGCCTGCGGCCTGCACTCCCCCTGCCAGCCTCAGCTTTCTGGGCCAGGTCCAAGAATCTGCGCGGGGAGAATGGTGCATGGACATGTGCCATCCCTCCCCAAGTCCTGAATCGTTGCGCACATGCTTTAAAGTGCATTTGCAACACTGCTGGGCCGGCACAAGGGACTTGTGCCAGCCCAAAGAGCACCTAGGATTGTGCTCTTAAAAGTACTCTAGAAAATACAGCCATTTAAGGTACTCGTTTCAGAGCAGCAAATAAGAGCCCGTGCGGTTTTACAATTGAATGCTGGAAACAATACAGCACAATGGCAGAAGTGGTTTCACTTCTCAATCAACAGTTCCATAAATTCGTCCTATTAATAAAAGTTTTGAAATTACCTTTCTAGGACTGCAGTCTTAAACTGCACTTATCAGAGGGAACTAACCATATAATACTATGCATGTCTACGCCGAAGTAAGTACCATTGTATTCAATTTGACTTACTCCAGGTTTATGTGGATAGGACTGAAGCCGAAATCACACTGAACCTAGAGAGGTATGAAGCCTAATTTAAAAACAAAACCCCCCAGACTGTTCAAACGAAGCTATGTCACTTTAAAATTTATCTATTTGCAGCAACCTGAAAAAATCTCCCTTACTGCAGAGTGCTAAAAAAAAAATACAAACTCTTAGCCTAACCTGGAGTTAGGCTGGCACAAATAGGCCGACACAGTTTGACCGGCACAAGGGCCACTGTTAATTTGAATTACTCTGAGTCAGGGAGGATGGCGCACATCTGTGTGCTGGCCTCTCTACTCTGACTCCGAGAGTGGTCCAAACATACATTATGGTGTCATTTGTGCCAGCCAACCCTTGCTGGCCTAACTATGCCAGCCTAACTTCAGGTTAGGATTACGCCCTTTACTTAGAAAGATTAACAGATCACAACAACAAAATACTGGACTGAATACTGTTTACAATTCACTTAGTTTGTGCAGGACAACATAAAGAGCAAGTTCTACAGAACATTTTCCAGAGATTAGGGGAGTTTATTTAGCCAGAGCGTATGTATGCTGTGTGGTAGAGTCATATGGCACAGTCCCTGATGCAAGATGGATAATGGAGAGCTCTTGTCAAGGAATCTTCTGGAAACCAGTAGTCTATTCACCCAACTCTTACAATAGGTATGCAACTGATCCAGCCACAGAACACAATCTAAAATACTGTACCAGAACTCAAACAAAGGAAGTAATTTATTATTTATTTATTTAAAAGATTTTTACCCCGCCTTTCTGCCTAAAAGGCATTCCTAATGTGGACTCATTAATAAACTGAAGGAAAAGTAAAGTAGTTGCCAGTACCACTTTTTTTTTTTTTACTTAAAAAATTTGGAATTATAAGCAGAAGAGTGATAGATTCTATTCTGTTGCAAGTAGCCCTTTCCAGCCAAGGATTTTAAATGAAATTGGATAGAAACTTTACCATATGAACTTGGCCAGCTTTAAGATTGGCTACAAAAGCCCTGCTTATAGATCATTTGATCTCAGAAGTGTTGTTGGCATTAACCAGAAACACGGCCTTTTTGACAAAGGCCACACATCTCTGGAACATCCTGCCCAGGTAGATGAGGCTAGCCACATCCTTCCCCATCTTTGAACACCACCTGAAAACTAGGCTACTTTGCAGGGCTTTTGGTGTCACATGTGATCAGCCCTGGGGGGGGAAAAAACAGTTTTTATTGTCCTGTAGATGTTATACTGTTATATTATTTTTGAAGTTTGTAAGCTGCCTTGGTATTTCTGTGACTGAAAGATGAAATATAAATGGGAAAAATGAGTACATTTTACATTCCAAGCTGAAGCCTCTTTTAGAATTTTGTAAATAGCTGGACCCAACTAACAAAGAGAAGTTCAATATTAGGCCCTGTGCATTCTTTTTGTTCACAGATTTACATCCAATTAATATTTCCCTGGGCCCACATACCTGCAGGGAACTGACATTTACTAGACCTCTGGGATATGACATACAAATATCACCTCATTGTCTGAATAGAGCAAGAGATGGCAATGCCTTGAGGAAGAAGTAAAGTCCCTGTCCGCCTAACAATCACAAGGAACTAATTCCAAGCCGTTAAAAAGAATAACAAATACAATTGCAATGAATTCTTAATTAAGAATACAGGTGGCTCTCATTTTCCATGGGAGTTCAGTTTGCAGAACCTCTGCCAATACCAAAATCCATGGGTATTCAAACATTTGGGCCACCCCAAAACCTCAGACCTTGACCTCACTGGTTAATGAACACCTAGATCAGTGGTTCCCAACCAGTAATCTATCCACAGGAATACATGACAGGACCTTTAGGGGTACTCAAAAAAGAATTGAATAATAGCAGAAAGGGCAGTTCTGTATTAGAATTAAAAGCAACCAATTACAAACATTTTGTTAATATGAGAAGTACAATTTATGGAAAGGGGCTGCCAAGGAGTAGGCAAGTGAAAAAACATTGGGAACTACTGATCTAGATGATGGTTTAGATGATCCCTTGAGCTATCCCATGTTATCACAAAGATGAAGATATTGCATAGAGATATTTCTGCTACAATTGTTCATTACTTTTGTACCATGTACCATGACTGTAATACACCTGTCCCTCTCCCTAGAAATTAATTGGGTTAATGTGAAATGAAAACTATGTACATGCAACCATACCTGATTGAGACACCAGAGGCACGTGGGAAAGTCTGCTCCTGGCTCTTGTTAGAGGCCTGCGGGGGTAGTCTTCATAATATTCCATTTCATATGCCCCTTGCTGTGAACTAGTGCTCTGTTCCTCATTAGCAGTCCCAGAGACCCGCTCATTAGTCCTCTCATTATTGGTCTCCCCAGGAGAACCACAGTTTGGTAATGTTCTCAGAGAGAATTCCGCTCCTGCCACACTGGGCCCATTCATACCACAAGCACCACTGGTTGAAGGACATTCACCATCCAAGACCCCACTAGTCCTCCTTTGATGGCTCTGGGGTATATAGCATGAACATCTGGAGCACAAAGAGCTCTCCTCATTGTCCACCTCACTGGAAACCTCATTCTTGCAAGCACACTTCCCAGAATCCTCTGCAGTTGTAGAGGGGGTCTCACAAGAGTTATTTATTCTTGCACCATCAGGGCTTTGTGAAGCAGCAGTGCCTGCAGTCTCTAGAGTTCCTGAACCAGCACCACAGCCTGGGTAACAGTCTTTGTTTTTGTTTCTTTCGGATGTCACATCACTGGCCGCTTTCATATCTGCTTTTATCTGCTCACTGGTGACTTGGCAACCTTTTTCACAGCTGCTCTCCTCAGAGAGGAACAGTTTCACCCGATTAGCATTGCATCTCTTCCTCAGCGGAGCTTTGCCTTTACCACTCACTGCTGCGACAATATTGGGCAAAAGGAAAGAGCACTTTGAGGTGATGTAAGACCATGCAAGGCATACTATTAACAGTTCTCAATGCATAATGGAGTACCTCTGTAAGATACCAAAACAGCCCATCATTGTGACAGGTTCTGGGTGGAGATTCAGGGTGCAATCCTAAGCAGCGCCGGAATGGCATGGCCGATGGGCC
Organism: Lerista edwardsae; assembly: GCA_029204185.1. Classification (NCBI taxonomy): domain Eukaryota; kingdom Metazoa; phylum Chordata; class Lepidosauria; order Squamata; family Scincidae; genus Lerista; species Lerista edwardsae. The sequence goes on from JAJKFI010000005.1 coordinate 30,908,994, forward strand.
TGTGCCATATCCTAGCGCTGCTTAGGCAAGGCTGGAGCCTCCCTGTGGCAAGGGCACTTTCGTACCCTTACCGTAGGGGAGGCACCAGCCTCCCCTATGGGCTCCTCGGATCTGTGCCTGCGCCTCCTTATCGGGCTTAGGATTCAGCCTTATGGCCGATTCCCAAATCCGCCCCCCCTCCTGGGCTGGCACACCTGCTGGCCCACCCACAACCCGCCCTTGTCCCGCCCAGAACCTCCCTCTCCCCACCCACTCCCTCCCCTGATCCATGATGGCGCTTCCCTTGTGCCGGCCAGCTTCGGCCAACGCAAGGAAGGCACTGTGCGGGGGCTGCGGGTCCCGTTGCCTTAGCGCCACTGCCAAACAAATGTTTTTAATGCCAACAAATAATGTAAACAGGCACACCAAAAGAATGATTAACAAATAGTAAATGGCATGAAGAAGTATACAAAAGAACGGACATGAGAGAAAACTACCTACAGGTGAGCCACAGCTGCTGTTAATAACCTTCCATAGAAAGCTTTTATTTATGCATTAGGTGCTTCACATAACAGCAATGATGACTATTTTCGGTATACACATGAAGAAGCAAAAACTCTCACCTGAGGGCTCTCGAATTTCTACTGGATCTCTGACTCTCTCCTCCCCATCTGAGTAACTTTGTGCAATGCTGTTTGTAATACAGGATCTTGAGGCTGCCACATTCTCATCTTCATCCTCACTGTCTGAGTCGTGCACAGTAATAGGTGCCAACTTAACATTCGGCTGAAGGCCACTGGGTCCTGAGGAAAAAAAAAGATACTGGTAACAGATATTATACTTGGCAGGGACGTGATGAACTCATGTACTTTGGTTTAATATTAATATTAATATTAATATTAATATTAATATTAATATTAATATTAATATTAATATTAATATTAATAATAATAATAATAATAATAATAATAATAATAATAATACTTGGATTTATATACCGCCTTTCTTAGGTCACCAGATTTCTCTAATGACTATAACTCAAGGCGGTTTACATGGGCAGACTTTATTCAGAAACCCGAAGGTTTTTACAATTTATACAGAAATGTTCTATCTTTCAAGAACTACACACATACAGATGGATCTTTCTGGATTTAGTCCTTCTTTCTGGCCACCCGTGTGTCTTCTTGCTGGCTGATAAGCGGCTTCCCTGCTCCCACCAGAGAAGCGGCTGAACTTCGGCACAACTCCCCCGCACACAAGGCAGCCGAAGCTCGGTATATAATCCAATACTATATCTCAGTAGTATGACATATCAGTGTGCAACAGTGAATGTGGAGGAAATAAAGAAGCCAGGTGACATTCGAGAGTAATCTTTATGCTTCCAACAATGGCCCCAAAATTGGAATGCCTGCCAGTTCCTTGACAAAAAAAAGTACATCATTACTGAAAACCACTAAGAGAATAACAAACAAGCACTGAAAACCACTCTGTGCAAACAAGCATGGAGTACATTATATTGTTTGTTATCCTCTTACTATTTACCTACCAGAAAAACATAGGGAGAAGTAAGCCAAGGATATAATGTGGGATCTAATTTGTATTTGTGCCCAGAATGTACAGGTGCTTGAATATACATTGGAAAGAAGCTCTTTAATAGCAAGAAATTCTCCACACAAAGACAACAGATTGATAGACCCTGAAGGCCAAAGTAGACACAATATGTTACGAGTTAAAAATGAGAAATAGGGCTCTTTAACCTATAAAACAGGCACCTGAGGCCTGACTTGATTGAGACATACAAAATTATGCATGGGATGGATAAAGTGGATAGAAGGAGGTTCTTTTCCCACAATACCAGAACCAGGGGACATCCACTAAAATTGAATGTTGGGAGACTGAGAACATGTAAAAGGAAATACTTTTTTACCCAGCAGATAATTAATCTGTGGAACTTCTTGCCACAGGAGGTGGTGATGGCATCTGGCCTAGATACCGGGACAAGTCTCTATTATGACTAACTTAATATACTGCAAAGCAATGAGTTGAACCAAAGATATGTGGTAATATCATTAAGTAACATCATTTCAGCTATTCTACTCTAAGTATCCAAAAGTGAAAATTGTTTCACAATTGAATTGTTTCACAATTGCTATTCAAGGCAAACAAAAATAGAGCAAGTGAAAAACTTAAAATCCATAAGCTATGCATTATATAATATATATGAACATTAAATTAAAAGATCAGAGAATCACTATGAGCTGTACAGCAAACTTAAAATGGGCTGAGGAAGCCTCTGCAATTAGAATAGAGCTGTTCTTGTAAGAAGAGCCCCGCTGGATGAGCTCAAGGCCAATCTAGTCCAGATTCCTATATTACATCTCACCAGATACCTCAGGAAGCACACCTGCATCTTGCTGCCTCTCCCTAGCACCTGGTAAAAGGTATTCTACATCTAGGGCCAGTCCAGATGATGAGTTGCCCACACCCATCACGGCCCGTAGCCTGCAATGGACTTTTCCTCCATTAATCTGTCCAATCCCCTTTTAATTGCACCCAGGCCAAACTCCATCACCACCTCCTGTGGCAAGGAGTTCAACAGGTTTTTTACCTGCTGGATAAAAAAGTATTTTCTTTTATCTGTTCTAACTCTTCGAACCCTCGGGGTGCAATCCTAACTTGCGCTGGATTGGGCAGGCTGGTGTGCCTGCGCCGTATCCAGTGCAAGTTAGAAGCTGGCTGGAGCGTCCAAGGGGCAAGGGCATGTTCACGCCCTTACCCTGTGGTAGACGCCAGCCACCCCAATGGGCTTGGTCAGATCTGCGCCGGCTGTTGCATACTATAGTTTAGGAGGTCAGCAAGTTCATTCTTCAGTTCCTTAATAACTCTTGGGTGGATGCCGTCTTGGCCCAGTGACTTATTTCTCTTTAATTTGTCAATTAGATCTAAAACATATGCTAAAGCATAGCAGCTAAGAGCATGCTTGGAAATCCACGATTCAAATTTTACTAAGCATCCAATCCTGAGTTCTGCAGTGCCAGTGGTATGGTATGCACGTACTGCTGGTGCTGGATGTCGCGAACATGCCATAAGGCACATTTCGTGACACCCAGAAAAGAGAGAATGGTGGCAGTGGGCCAGCGCCAGTCAGCGCCAAGCCTCAGCACCATGTTGACCTTATCATTAAGTTTTGAGGGCTTTTGGGACACGGGAGGCAAGGAGAGGGAAGAACTGGGAGAGGGGAGGATTGGGCTGAGGAGGGAGGAGGAGATGGCCGCTATATCCTATCCTCCCTTCTGGGCTGAGCAGCCCAACATGAACCTCTTCAACCCTGCACCCACTCACTGCTACGAAGACTCCCTTATCCTGAGAAGACTTCTGGTGGTGCCAGTGCCCACAGGTTCCAGTGGTAGCCATTTTGGT
>JAJKFI010000005.1:30915275-30952201 GCA_029204185.1 Lerista edwardsae
AGAGAGAGAGAGAGAGAGAGAGAGAGAGAGAGAGAGAGAGAGAGAGATCTTTAAAAAAAATTACTTTGGGAGGTTCCCGGAACATCTGGTCCAGAGAGATAAACTCCAGGCTTGGTAGTAATTCAATAAACTGACTAAAAGAGTCTAGCTTTATTGCATGGCATCTAACCAAGGTGAGATCAAACAGCCGAGTCCATCTTGAGTGATCTATGAAAAAAGAAGACAAATTGGTGTACTATAGAATTTCTTACCTAACGTATCACTGTGTAAGGGATTACGGACATAAGTATGGAAAAAATCAGACATTATAATATTAAATCCACAAATCAGGATGAAAGTTATGTTTTTAAGACATTCATAGAAGCTAAAATATTATATCCAATATCCATAGTGATATTAAAGATATCCACTGAAATTGATACATCCAATTATGAAGAAAGGGACTACATTCAACTTGCTGAGGGAATTTCATATATTTACCAGGTGTATTTTTCCGGGCACAATACCTGTAATCCAGCTGCTTGGATTGTGAAGATGAGGACAGTTGTATATGACAAGGTATTTAATGGAGGAGAAGACTTCATTCACTGCTTTCATACCGATGTCTGTGATGATCCCTGGATTTTCTACCACATCAGCCAAGCCATACTTCACTAGGTCTGCATTGATCATTTTACCTGGAGATAGACACAAAGAATTTAGCAGCCTAATCTTTGCAAAGTTCTTTGCATGGTGTGCATGGATGGTGTGCCTTAACAATTTTAGCACCTTGTCAGTGTGCTGTGAGATTAAAAAGGTAGAAAATTGCTCCTTTAGGGTATCGCAGCATATGCACAGGGGTACCACGGGATGTCCACAGTGGCCCCTTCTATTTCTTCCCCTGGATGCCACCATCTTGGATTTCACAAGATCCAAAATGGCAGCACTGAGCTGAGCCAGAAAAAGGCTGTGGGGGCTTTGTGACCAAGGTAAGTTTGGGAACCACAGCTTTGAAGAAAAAGCCCAAATTACTTTTGAAAGTCAAAAATTCTCTCCAACTTACACTGGCATGAAACATGTCTCATTTATATTGACTGCCATATCTACCAGAAATGCCAATATAATTCCACTATGCTAATCCTGCTCCAGAAAGAGGGGAGTGCATATTCATTTAAGGGCCCAAACTAGGTGCAACAACTGATGTGTGGGATTGGGTCCACAGCTGAATTCATATGTTGTGATGGAGTGATTTGAAACACAAACAGGTGGACATGAAGGAGGAGCTAAATGCTCCTTCCCTGTCCATTCTTTAGATCCCTAAACCACTTCTTTGTAGCCATTTTCTCTATCACTGGATCATCAAGACTGGAAGAAAAGCAGGCTCAGAGAAAAGTGGCTTTAAAAATTGGTTTGGGGTACAAAATAATGGGCATGGTGAGGTAAGCTCCCCTCTCCAGCCTATGTTGCACATTCCATCTCTTCCCCATCTCCCATGTGAACTCCCTGCTTTGAAAGGAATTGTCATGATGTGAACTGTCCTGTCCTAGTCTAGAAGTTCTGTTGCCATGTGTAGTTATGTTCAGTCTTTAAAAGTCTGATTAACAGGCTGCAGAACCAAGGATGGGTGGGCGATGGCATGGAGTTGTAATGACACACCAACAAACCTCCCCCATCTAATGCACCAATGTGAAACATCTCCAAAGGTTTAGGTCACCTACACCATATGCTGGTGATGGGGATGAGCTGCCAAGTGGCAAGTTGACATGCCCTCCTTATACTGCAATCCTATCTGTGACACTCCCAGAGAGACTGTCTGATGCTACAATGCCTACCTGCCTCTCTACAATGCCTCTCTACCTGCCACCCACTCCATAGGCACAAGATTAGTAGTAGACATAGTACTCCACTGTATATTTCTATGGGAACTATGTTTCTGCTTTTGAGGGTACACTGAAGGCAATATAGTGAAATGTTGGGCTTTCAACCATATTTTACAACAGTTTTTTTTCCTGCACCTGTGTAGAGCTTCCTCCTTTTTTGGTGCTGATCACAGGGGACCACCTAAAGGGAAGTGGGGGCTGCATTTCACAAAACTTATCAGCTCATCTGTTTTCCCTTGCTAAGGCCCAAACTAAATGTTCATTAGAAAACGTTAAGAGGTGTTTTAACCTCACACACACAAACAGCCATGGTCCTGATTGGAGCTGTGGTATGGGGATATTAATTCTTTCTACTCACACTGTATTCTCCCTGAAAATTTCCCACCCAATGCTACTATTTGCTGCATTGATTGTTGATTTGGGGGCAAACAGAAGCCTCAGAAGGGATTCAGTGGGAAAGCAGTATGAAGCAGAAAGAGTTAATATTCCCTTTCCCCATGCTCCAATCCTGATCAGAATCAGTCTTCCAACCTTTTTTTTTCTATTTTATGAAAAGCACTTAATGCATTCTTAGTTTGGCTGCAAGGTTTTGAAATAGACAGATACAATAAAAATCCAAGTCTATTCTGACAGCTGCTAGGTAACAAAAAAGAAACTTGAATATTTTCATACACTGCAGCAAAAACTCATCAACGTATCCAAGATGAAGTGTTTCAAACAGTGGAAACTCCAATTCTGCCATCTTTAATGCAGAGAACACACCATCTTTGGTTAGGGAAGGCTGAATTCGTACTTCGTGCAATCTAAAATGAGATAAAATGTAGCATGAGTTGCTTACATGATAAAAAATATCCTGCTAGAAAATGTAAACATTATCAAAATAGGTGTTACATATTATCAAAATAAAGTGTTATAAACAAAGCAATGAATTCATGGTGCGACACTGAATGTTGTGCTTCTAAGGAGCACAATAACTTCTCAAGCGAATAGTTTTGCAGTTGCATAACACTGCAACAACACACTGACACAATTTTTCTTTTGGTGATTCTCTAACACATTTGTTATAAGTGTGACATAGAATAGGCAGAGACAGAATTAGTAATGTACCAGAGAAGCAATTAATATCAATATGAAAATTAGTATGTAGAATTTAGGCCACGGTAGTGATTTGCCAACAAAGAAATGGAAAGGAGAAAACTGCTGATACAATGCAGATACCTTCGGGCAGCAGTTATGATGAGGTAGCCAAGGTCCACTTCCAGAGCATTCTTGCAAGCTCCCAGAACTATAGTGTGCAAATTTCTGAAGCCCCCTGTTGGACAAGGAATAATAAAATAAAAACCATGACTTGGAGGAAAAGGAACCTCATATGAAATGGAAAACAATTCTGCTTGCACAAGGCAGGGTCCTTGCTGATTTTCGACAATTCCTCCCATCCACTTCAGAGTCCTATGTCAAACTGCACGCTGTCCTGGAAATTTGAGAACCTCCAAAGGAACTTTTCAGGGAGGATAGCGGACTGTACAGCATAAGGAGAAGTCAGCAGATATCGGAACTCCCACTTTGCAATTCTCCTCATACAAAGCCTCCTTTGGATCCAATACAATGCTGTTATTGTGTTTGTCTTTTTTACCTTGTATGATCAGAATGTATATCCTATTTCAGAATGGAAGCAGTTGCATGAGCCTTATTTCTGAGCTGTGTCCATAGTTAAATAAATAAGACATCAAATAAGGGTGGAGTGGCTACATGAACAGAAGTGCCTTTCTGCTTGCACTTAGCACCTCTGGATCAACCCACCATCTATAGTCTCCAAGAATTACACCAGATCACTAGAAAGAAAGCCTCCCTCATTGCTTTTCTAGCATGCAATTTTAATTACCAACTTCTTAAAAAAATAAACAGGAAATAAGGCACTTTAAATGTAGCATTACAGTAGGACACAAATACTCTCCCATTTTTCAGGGATCCAAATGTATTTGAATGCAAACTTTGGTTCTCACAAAACTTCCCATGAGTGGGGGGAGGTGGGGAAAGAGAGAAGCAAAAGACCAGGGTTACTTGTACTTGAGTTCAAAATAAAAGCAGAGAGAAATCTAAATGTAGGGCGCAATCCTATGCAGTGCCAAAATGGCAAGACCAACTTGGCAGCACCATATCCAACGCTGCATAGGAGAGGCTGGAAACCCACTCACCCCCCAAGGCAAGGGAGCATTCGCTCCCTTACCGTAGGGGAGGCTCCAGCCTCCCCTAGGTGCTGCACGGGTGCAACTGCATCAGTCCTGCTGGCAGCACCAGTCCTGTTGCCTTAGCGCCAATGCGGGGGTGCTGCTTGGAACCCCCGCATTGGCGCTAACGACGTTGCATCAGCGCTAAGCGCCAAAAAGGATAGCACTGTTAATTACAGCATTATCTTCATCTGTCTGCAAACAGTAACACTCTAGGCACACTTTAAATCTCCAGTCTTGTGCGTTAAAGTACTGGGAGTATTCCTTTTTATAAGATATTCTGTGAAGAACTAACAGAGAACTACATTTATTTTTGAAAACTACAGTACAGGAACCTCTAAGGGATAAGATATCCCTTATCTGCTTGGGATGGGAAAGTGTCTGGATTTCGGAATAACTGCATAAATACATTGAGAAATGTTTCCTCTTGCCCTTTTCACTGTTACCCATTTGAGTGTCTGCTGGCCCATTGGACATTTTTCAGCAATGGTACATAGAGCAGAGAACAGAACTGTACGTGAACTTACAGCCTGTACGTGGGAACACACACAGGACCTTCTTTCTATATAAAGTTTTTAAGAAGTCTCGGACAAAAATGTATGGAGTATCTGGATAAGGGATAATCTACCTGTACATACAATTTTCAATTCCAAATAAGAGGTTGCATACCAGATCTCCAGCTGTCTTCTACAACATGTTGGATAAGACCTCCAAGGAAGGGAACTCGAACTAATTCTAGATGTTCCAGGTTTCGGGCAGAAGCTAAGCCTGTGACCAAGGGGACATACTTCAACGAGTTTGTGGGTCCTACAGAAGCAAGCGTTTTCCAACAGTCAGTATCCACACAGGCGGACAAGCACATAGGCAGAGCAGAGATGTTATCATGAAGCAGAGTCTATACCATGTAGTATTTCAAGTACTGTATCCATATTCTTGTGCAAAAATTGCTAACATTTTTTTTTTACATATATCTCAAAATTTCTGTAATTCCGCAAAAGTACTATAGGAGATTACCTTGGCAAAAATGATGAACTATTAGAGAAATTTTCCCTTATTCTAACACAGAAGAGAAGGAATAAGCTAGAATATCAACATCCTTTAAACCAATACCACAACTAGCAGTTAGCAAACTAATAGTGAACATGCAGTTCAAATCTCATCTCAGTTGGCAAAGGAACAAACAAATAGCTTAATTACTATTTTGCTACTTAAATTTGCTTTGAGCACATATCAATGTTTACTACTGAGCATTAAAATGATAAAAGGTTTTCTGTTATCTTACCTGCACAATTTCTCATGACAAAAGTGCGTAAGCTGATGCAGAGGAAATCTTTAAAAGGCTGTGGCTTGGTAAGCCTCACCCACTTCAGATACAAGTGCCGTAGCATTGGGATGCAAGGAATGTCTGGGACATTAACTCCTAAAATACAGGAAATTAATGCAGGAAGTCAGGTCCAGAAATTAATCACACATTTCAAGGACAAACACAGAATTGCCATCATAAATATAATTGCAGGGAAAGTTACAGCAGTTTCTGCAGAATAGCACCATGGAGCAAATAAAAGTGCTGAATTAATTGCAAGTTTAAATACAATATGCTGTGCTGGGAAAAATGTTGGAATAAATGTCTCTTCTAATCTTATGGCTTTTCAAAAATTTCAAATCTAGTGGTAACAGAAAAACTTCACTAGAATTCTTACCTACTAAGTGCAAAGTTTGAATTTTAGCTCCTATTGGTATTTTCAGTTTATTTTCAGGAGGGATTGGGAAGGCACCATTACGATTACGAAACTTCCCTAGGATGTGAACTTGCGGCATGTATGTCCAAATGGCTTCTACCAGTTCCAAATGGGAAGTCTCAACACCCTAAACAGAAGAACAGAATTGAGTGAAGGGAAAGACCAAATGTCTTAAGCAAAACTGTTTTTGTTGACTAAGGCCCCAATCCTAACCAACTTTCCATCACTGATGCAGCCATCCCAACAGGGAATGTGCTGCATCCTGCAGTGGGGAGGCGGAAATGGAGGCTTCCTCTAGGTAAGGGAACATTTTTTCCCATACCTTGGGGCTGCATTGTAGCTACATTGGTGTTGGAAAGTTGGATAGGATTTGGCCCCAAGTCTTATTATTAAAGCAAGAATACGTTGATAAGCTGGAGTGGATGCAGAACAGGGCAATCAAAATAGTGAAGGGGACGGAAACTAAGTCCTATGAGGAATAGTTAAAATAATGTGCTATGTTTAGCCTAGAGAAAGAAAAGCTAAGGGGGAGATATAATAGCTGTCTTTGAGCATGTGAAAGGCTGACATATAGAAGAAGGGCTGGATTTCTGTGGATCCTGAGGGCAAGACTGGAACCAATGAGTTGAAACCATTGTTCTCAGTAAACTGCATGGCAACGGAGCTCAGATGAACCAGAAGTTGGCAATCACATCATTGCTGAATACCAGAAGATACCCTGCCACACAGCAAGCAAAGGGGTCCATGCAGTGGCATGGACCCCTTACAGGAAACATTTCTTGAAACTACAAGGAAGTAGATGTAAGGTAGTATTTCCTAGTTGTAAGAATGGGCAAGCACTGGGATAGCTTGCCTCATGCTATTGTGGACTCTCTGACTACAAGATTTTAAGCACAGGTTGGATGGCCACATGTTAGGGAAGCTGTAGCAGCTGCCTGTACTGAGCAGGGAGTTGGACTAGATGCTGTCCAAGGTATCTTTCAATTCTAACGTTCGATGAAAAATCCTCAAGTCCATTTCAGATAAGGAGTACATACATAAACTGAACTGACTTTTCATAGGCTTGTTGCAAACATTCATGGCCAGCATATACTTGAAATGTGCACTAAGTGTAGGGGATTTAGAAAAGAAATGGAATGCTAAAAAAGGATAAAGCAATCCACCTAATCAGATAAGATGCTTTACAAAGAAGCATCTAAAGATTGCCTCCAGAGAGGTTCAAGCACAAGAATTCATGGAAGGTGACTTTCCCAACCCTCATTGCATTGCTGCTTCTTATGCCACTGAGCACTTGTGCAAGTTGCCTCCACCCTCTCGCCATCTGCATTCGCCCCATCACATGTTATCCTGTTTCAGAGGCTCCCTGATCCTAAGAGTTTGGGCCCAGACAAGCTGCTCTTAGGAAGGTATTTCAAACTACAGTATAATAGAATTACACCACAGAAAACAAAAATATGTTCTCTACTGCAAAATGTAGCTGCTACTGCAGAATGCAAAGAACCTGATTTAACACACACACACACACCCAAAAAATCAAAGAAGCACCTGCTAAATACTTAGAAACGAGACGGGAAACTGGATAGGGACTTTGGTGGTCAAAAAGTGAATAACACAGGCACCAGTCTGTTTCTATACCAATACAAAATAACTGCCCACGACTCTGTATCTATTACTACTCTGTCTGCCATCTGTGACAAAAACAATGGACCAAAGAATGTTTCATTCTTTAAATACTTAAATGCACAAATGATGTGAATTTAAGTCTCAAATGATTAAGCACATTTAACTTTTGAACATATGATGCTTACTAGCAGATTTGGGCAAGCTTGCAAGGCCTCAAGAACTCCAGGAATGCTGAAAGCTTCATAGCCCCGAACCCTTCGCCTGTCAAGATGCCTGGGGTGAAGACCATACAGTTGCTCAATGTCCGGCATCTTCTTCAGCAAGGTCAGGAAGCTGGAATCTGTGAATCCTGGAAAAGTTACAGGTATATTATCATTGAGTAAGAAAACAGACATCTAGATGGAAGGAAGACTAATGGTACAGTTTTCAGCCTACAGAAAACAAGATTTGGGGCTCAGCAGGGCAAATATTTGCTGTCACATCTTATTTTAATATAACATGCCCTGCCAGTTGCCTATACAAAAAGGAAGAAAGCACAAACTTTATTTTGTAATTCTGGATCTCAAAGGCAGTTGCTAAAACCAGCAATCTTGGACTACATACAAGTACAGCATAAGTATAACATATCAAATTTTGAATGGAATACTAATGCCGTAAAAGGGAATATTTAATTGGACATGATCCAGCCAAAATAATAAGGCTTTAGAATTTAAACTAAGGAATTGTGCACACACGCATACACTACTTAATTTTCCTGTAGTTTTTTTTAAAGCTTTTTTTTCCGTACATGTAACATATAAACAAATACTATAGACAATACACTTATACAATTGTGCACCCCTTCACCTTCGGGACATCAGTTCGCATAACCTATACAATCCACCTTCTTTTTACTATTATTTAGCCAGAACTACATATCCCCTCTCTCTCCAAATAAAGAGAATCATCTTTTGGATACTGTCCTTTCCCTTCTTCAAAAACATGTCTAAGAAATGCATCCCAGATCTCCTTAAAGTAATTTATTTTCACAATCACTTTTTAAAATTTCATTTCCGTTGTTAATTTATCGTTTATTGCACGCACGCATACACTACTTAATTTTCACGTAGTTTGACAACAGTAAAAATACTCAGCTACAGCTGAATGTTATTCTTTGTTTGACATGCCTTTCGCTATAAGTCTATGCTTACTTTTCAGAGTACAATATAGCCTTGCTCACACGTTCATACACAGACTGGCCAATTTTTCCTGGCAAGTGAAGCAAGCCTACATAGTTCACAGTTCATTGTGCATTCCTTGCTTTCCCATTTAAACACAGGCTCCACATTTTCTCTTTTCAAATCTACTATGACTTCCTCCAGACCCCCAGATTCATCTCCTTCAGGATGATTGCTAAATACCATGAAATAATCACCACTGCCTGTAGGACTCTAGGGATGAAGCCCCACTGATCTAGAGCAATCCTATTTTGACCTGAATGCTTGCCTCATTGCTTCTTCCTAGATCAAAATTTCCTTTTTCCTAAAATATGGAGATGAATAGGGTATTTTGTGCCTCCGTTTTCTCTTCCTTAATAAGTTCCCCTACAATGTGTAACAACAATGCACCATGCTCGGGGGGGGGGGAGGGTACCCCCAACAACCAAGTGCCAACACCAGCCCCACTCACCTGTGGGCATGTACTCCCACCAGCGGCCTGCACAGAGATCCACAACCTTTACGACTCGCAAGTACAGGGTCACTGCTTCCTTTAACTTCCGAGATAGGCATTCCATGCACATGATGTCCTGCAAGGGAAGATACCTTTTGGAGAAAGAGAGAACAAGATTAACTTCTAACTGGCATGGAGAATGGGCTGGCACCCTCTGAGCGAGCTTTGGGTATGCTCAGACGAGGTGCCTCTACAGCAGGAGAGAGAAGCATGGGGTACTTGGCTGAGTTCGGCTGCTGATGATCAGCTGAGTAATGGACACCTCTACCAAGTACAGCTACACATCTGATTCTGTGTTTTCAGATATGCTCCAGAGCAGGAAAGGGATGCACATTTGCGGGGGGGGGGTGCTTTACAGAGCCAGCCACAACTGTGACTTGGAGAGGAAAGCCAGTCAACAATTGTGGAATATGGGCTATATTAATCCACATATGCTCATAATAAGGGACAAACAGTTTTTTAAAAAGGTGGTATGGTACCCTAACAGTGCTTTTTGTTAATGAAGATCTACAATATAGCTGTCAAAGAGGCAGGAAGCTCAAAGTATAAACATACTAGGGATAAAAACAGTGTAATTGCAGCTTTACCCCTCCAGAAAACTTAAGTGGTTGCTTTAATGGAATCTGGAAAGCATCTAGATTTGCCCAAGACTTATGTTTCTTTACCGTAGAGGCCAGCAAATAGCAAGTACTTAATATCCACAATGCTTTCAAATTTCCTAACAATTTCTTACAAGACAGTTCCTTGATGCCAAACTGAAGTTAAAAGAACAAATAAGTGACTAACTGGAAATGTAATTATATAGGTACAGCATGACATATCTAGCAAACTGTTATTTCTAATGCTTACTAGGACACACAGGTATTTCTGAAGATATTGGATTCATGGTGTTTAGCCTTCAAAAAGCACCTATATAAATGGAGGCAGCAAAATGGAAGAATGTGCTACTTCACTTAGAGGCCTGATGTTTGGCATGTAATACTAAAGTGACTAATACTAGAGACAAAAATATTCCTTCTTACCTACCTAAAGATATGGCAAAGCACTTCATGTGAAAGCTGGTTCATGTAGTCCTTCAGTTCCGCAGCTTTGGTACATATAGGGCCTTCCCGATTTGTGGAACACATTTTCACATTTTTCCGCCTAGGCCCCATTTTGGTAATGCTTGCCACATACAGAGTTGTGGCAGGCAGACACACTGAATCTGAAAGAGCAAATGGCAACATTGGAAAATATAAATCAATATACAGGAAAATCAATACAATTTAAGAAAAAACAAATAAAACCAAAACAAGTTCCAATAAAGGCATTTTTCTGAGTAGGCATAAATTCTCATATATCTCAAGTAGAAAATCTCCAGGTCAGAAATTAAAATTGTAAGAACTTTTGGGTTAGACAAAGCCAATTAGTAAACAGTATACAGCTGGGATTTCTTGTTTAAAATCTTCAAAGGATTTAGATTCAGCAGACAGCTTTTGGAAGGGATGTGATACAGAACTTTTGTCACAACATGAGCTTCTGCAAATCAAAGCCTATTTTATTAAGTATATATACAACATGGCAGAAAAACTAACTTTCTTCTCTTTTGGCCAAACTTACTGGCCTAACTGCTCCAGCCTAACTCCAGGTTAGGAATGCGCACCTTTAGTCACAATCACCACCTTGAGTTGGGACCGGAAGTAGATTAGGGCCCAGTCTATCCAACCTTCCAGTGCTGGTACAGCTGCAATGCAGCCCTGAGGTAAGGGAACAAACACTAACTTTTGGAGGCCTCCATGACTGCCTCCCTACTGCAGGATGCAACGGAAAGTTGGATAGGATTAGGCCCTAGGACTCTTACATATAGATAAGAGAGGGCAGGTAGGTAAGTTTTATAATATCTGTATATACTTTGCATGAAAAGACCCCATGTTTAATCACTAAAATCTCAAAGGCTGGGAAAGACCCCCTGCTTGTCAATGTAAACTTTACAAAGATAGATCCACCAGGGGAAGGCATATGTTCATATATTTGATGAAAAAGGATTTATCCTACAAATATGCCTTGCAAAGCAACTGCTGCTTCTCACCTTGCCAACATGCAGAAAACAGACATGTATGCTTTATTTGCACACATTTTCTTCTGTCAGTCCTACTGATTTTTCCAGACCAATTGGAGGCGAAGGTAGTTGGAATACCATTCAAGAAATCATCCATCTTAAAATAGTAGGTGGCAGTGTCCCTTTCTATCTTTCTTGTTTCTGAATATTTTGCAGCCTTATCCTATGTATTTTTGAAGGACAGTAAGACTTCCTGCCAGGTAAGTACATTCTCACCAGGCGTGAAGACTGAGGGCACAATCCTAACCAACTTTCCAGCACCAGGGTAAGGGCGATGCAGCTCTGAGGTAAGGGAACAAACATTCCCTTGCCTTGAGGATGCCTCCATGACCACTACTCCACTGCAGGATGCAGCACGTGCCCCATTGGCACAGTTACGTCAGGGCTGGAAAGTTTGTTAGGACTGCGCTCTGAGACAGCAGAATACAAGACAGAACTGATTTTATATGAATGTTATTTACAGGCCAATTCTATACTAAGTAACACCAGCATCCCTGGCATGCCAGCACAATGCAAGTCAGATCTTGCAACATTTCTCCACCCAGGGGCGCACCTAGTCGAAATGGAGCCCAGGGCACCCAATAGAAGTGCACCCCCCCCATGGGAGTCCAGGTCTACCCACCAGAAGCAGCCCCGGGTAGACCTGGGCTCCACGGACCCCAGGTTTCCCCATTGGGACCAGCCACGGGTAGACCTGGGCTCCCCTCGAGGGAGCCCAGGTCTGCCCATTAGAAACAACTGCGGATCCTATACTGCTTAGGACAGGTTTTATTTGTTGCTTTGTTTTTAATTAAGATGTAGAATTGTGCACTTAGCATATTTAACAATATGCTGGCACTGTCTCTCCAACAAGGATCTAATAATGATGTTATCTGGTAAGGTATAGAACAAAATGTAACATTTGCAAAGCAAAAAGCACTGAAGGCCTAGAACAGGCTTTGATTGTGAAACATCAAAGTGAAGCCTAGGAAGGGCTTCACTCCAAGTTAGTTTTTACTATGCCTTACTAGTGAGAGTAAGTTCCAATTTATGTTATTACTGTCAAACACCGACACCCTGTAATAGAAAGGGGAAAAGAAACCAGCAAGCAGAGGCCCTCACTTGGAGTAAGTGGGTCACAAACAAAAGGGATGAAAGAGCCATCTCGGGCCCCTAAAAACAGGGCAAGGCTGAAAAGAACGAACAATAATATGTATACGGCTCCTCTCTTGCTGACGCCAGCCTGCTCCTGGGGAGAGCCTCTCCCTTCTCACCAAGCAACAGCAGGTGCAAGCCTAACCTCTCAAAGCAGGGCTGCAGCGCTAAACACACACGCTGTGGAGCTACCCCACGGAGGGGAGCAGGGTTTACTTCAGGGTAAACACAAGGGAGGCCAGGGTGGGCGCAGGCCCTGGAGGAAGGGCACGGCTAAGGGGCTGCCACCCCGTCCCCAGCTCCAGCCTCCCCGACAATCCTGAGAGAGCAGGTCAGAGGTCACTGCTGGCCGTGAAACTGGTCTTCAACTGACAGCCAGTCCGCCCGCGGGCGCCCGTGACAGCTGCCGCCACGGCCAGACGGGCCCTCCGCGCTCCCTCCCCGCCGGCAACAGAGACACACCAGTAGGACCCACGGAACAAAACAATCTCTCTCACCTGCCCGACCACCGCCGGCCGCCTCCTGTTATTGGAGCCCGGATCAGACGAACTGCTCCAGCAGGAGACACTTCCTCCCAGCGCTACATCGCGCTTCCGCTTCCTGCCCGTCAGCAGGCACTTCCGGAAGTCTCCTCCAAAGAGGAGGATGAGGAAAAATGCGCTCCTTTTTGGGTCTGCTTAGAACCCTCCATCGGTGGGGCGACAGTCGTGGAAAGAGCGAAGGGCTGATGCGCGAGCTGTTCATTCCATCAAGCAGAAGGACCTTTTCGGTGCAGTGTTTCCTACTGGGTTTGTGCCCTGCGCAGCAAAAGCCTGCCTAAGTATCGGGTGAGGCTGCTGCTCCTCCCGTATCAGAGTGGTTCTGCGCTCTTACGAGGGCAGGGCGGGCTGGAGGAGAGCGGGAGGAGCGCACGCGGGTAACTGGCGTGTTTCTGAGTAAGAGCAGCGAAGAAAAGGCTCTCTGGAAGCTCGTGATGCTCCTGCCTTTCTCCCGCCATTTCATCCCGAAATGAACTGCGGCATTTCAGCCTAAAGCAGCATTTCGCTCTCTGGGCAGGATTGGGGTAGGAGGAGGCTCTGTTGGTGAAGTGGACCGTAGTTTAGGGAGGGGACGTTCATGCAGAAAGAAAATCTTTGAGGCTCCACCGCCGCAAGTCTCCTCGTTGTCCTTAAGAAAGCGGTGCACCCTGCGGGAACCGCGAAGTGCCAGTGAATAGATCTCAGGGTGTCGGGGTTTCAGGAGGAGATCTATCCTGCGCCTCGGTGTGGGCTGCATGTCACGGATTGCATATATCGGTGTACTGTATATTATTTTTGCCTTCCCCACAAGGCTCGGCGCGGCTTACGGCAGTCTTTCTAAAAGTCAGTGCAGGTAGTTATGTGAAATGTCCATGAAGGAGTGGTGACTTTACGCCCGTCACGCAACCTTCGAAGGCAGGGAAACGGTGTTTGGAGTACAGAACGTGATTATTTCAAGGCACCCTAACAAAGGGAGCTTCTAATCCTGCCTCCTTTATTTTACTCAAGACATTCATTCCACCACTCTTTCTCCACCTAATGGCATTTCTACCAACTGCAATCGAGGGCCGGAAGTCGCTGCAAACTTTCAGACTTTTAGCCCTTGGACTGGCCCCGCCCTTCACGCTCTGTTCGACAGCGATGAAAAGACCACTTTTTATTACACTCCTGACTAGAAACGTTCGGTCTAAAATGGAACTGATTTCCCCTCGCAACTTCCAATGCACAGTACTGTACATGTACAGTATTTAGAGCATTCACCACAAAGATGCTAAAGATTAGAGCGGCACTACGCTGCGTCCATAGAGAATTGGCCATAGTGTTCAGTTTTTACCGGAAGTTCAATGTGTGTCACTCTTGCATTTTTCTGCCTCTGCGTCGCCGTTTTGGTGGTGTCAGGTGTGCTTGGAGAAACGGCAGCTATCGCGCTGCACGGGAGTCGAAAAGGGGCGGAGTCTCAAAATAGCCCGGCTAGCGCAAAGTGATGGGGTGGGGGGTGGGGGCAAAGTGATGGGGCGGTTGGTGGTGTGTTCGAAACGACGTTGTATGCAGCTGGCCACTCCAGCAAAGGGGATACCCAAAGAGGGCATCCCTGAAAACCTAGTAAGAATATTTTTATATGTTACTTAATTTTTATTAATTATATTAATATATATTAATAAATAAATATTAGGTTTGGCAGCCAGACGTCAAGAGCAGATGGGTCCGGTGCAGCTCCTTGTCCAACTGCACTGTCTGGACATGATTGAGGTGGCTGGCTTCTGTTGGGAGGGAGGGAGGAAGGGAAGAGGCCATCCTAGACATTATTTAGGTGGTATTGAGATGTATACTATCTTGGGATATGTTAAACTCTGGGTGGGGAATATTGCTCTACCACCATGCATTTGTCATTTTATTTAATGGGGTTTTAGTCATTTTATTCATTTTATTTAATGGGGTGTGAAAGGCAGAGATCATTCACTGCAGTACTGTGTATGTGCAGTGCTTCTCCTAATACTTTTGGACTGGTGAAAGAAGAGAGACTCTGTATTATTCTTTCAATTTGCTTTATTGAACAGCAACAGAAAGCATGTCTTTGCAAGCAAGGCTTAGACGTGCCTGCTTTCCCATTTGCTTAACCTAGAGAAAAAGGAAAAAAATAGAAATTGATCTTGCTCTTCAGTGGAATTATAGTTCTTCAGAAAATGCTGGGAAACCAAACATTTTGATGAGAAACCTGCATGGATTTACGAATACAGGTAGATGATCCCTTATCTGGAAATCCGATATCCAGAATT
Organism: Lerista edwardsae; assembly: GCA_029204185.1. NCBI lineage: Eukaryota > Metazoa > Chordata > Lepidosauria > Squamata > Scincidae > Lerista > Lerista edwardsae. Next base: position 30,930,461 of record JAJKFI010000005.1, read on the forward strand.
CAGATATTTTTGTCCACAACTTAAAAAAAAACTTTCTGTAGTGTGAACACTAGAAGGTTTTATGCTCATTCCCACTTACAGGCTGTAAATTCTATTCTCTGCTCTTTGGTGTGTGCCATTGTTGAAAAATGTCAGCGGCCAGTAGACACCCATAGGTAAGAGCAGAAGGACATATTTCTTGTTATATTTATGCAATTATTCCAAAATCCAAAATCTAGGAGCTTTCCCAACCCAAGCAGTCCAGATTAGGGATACTCAACCTACATCCACAAATATGGTAAGATACTTTTCTCAATAATGTGCATCTAAATGCTGGGAAGCATAGCAGGAAATATGGGGTATTTATTTTCTTTTAAATGATTGAAAAACAAAATGCGCAGCCACAAAAACTATTTTCAAGGAAAAGGTTTGTTTTTATATGCTGCTAGATTTCCATTGCTAATTGACTTTCCATCAAGATTGTTGAATTACATTTTAAAAGTAAGGTAAACGGAGCTTATATTTTGGTCTGCTATAGGGCTATATGATTGGAATTTTTCATATTTTAAAATGTGTACATTATTTAATGAATGATTAACAGTGTGAATTAGATATTTAGCATATGGGGAGAAACACTGATTTCATGATGTATTTGCTGATCTTGTATCATAACTAAAATCTCATTACAAAACTTCTCAAATTCTGTAATATAATAATTTGCTTACCATCTGAAATGTTTTGACTGCAATCATGTGCACTTGGATTACCTGAATTCAGTCAGGCTTACATTAAATATACTCAGAATTACACTTAGATACAAAATGTGTTTATTTTTCTCTTTCAGATGTGACTTCCAAGGCAATAGTGTTAAGAATGAATTATTGTACATTATCAAAATTGTCATATGTGAAGTCAATATTAGTATTCTGCTAGTAAATTTGGATAATTTTTTTTTCAGTCATAGGTACCATCTCAGTATACACCTAGTAAGAGAATGTACTTACATACATACCAGTTATCTGTTGTCAGATATTTTAAGAATCAGCATGAAGAATTAGACATACCTTTTCTACATTTGCCTTCATAATTTATGCCAATTTTAACTCCAGTTGTGCTATAAAAGCAAAAAAGAAATATGAATGAAGGTGCAATCCTAACCTGGAATTAGGCCAGCACACTTAGGCCAGCAAAGTTTGGCTGGCACGAGGGCCACCGTACACAATGGCACCATACACCGTGGCACAATGGCTGGCACATTTGGACTACTCTCAGAGACAGGGTGTATGGAGCATGTCTGTGTGCTGGCCTCTGACAGAATGGTCCATACTTACTTTACAATGTCCCTTGCACTGGCCAAAACTTTGCTGACCTAACTGTACTGGCCTGACTGCAGGTTAGGATTGCTCCTTGAGTGACTACATGTGATGGTTTGGTATTCCTTTGGAGATAAGACTGGTCAATGGTTGATCACTTTTGACCCCCTTATGTTCCCAGTCTCTGTGACTCTGTCCTCAACTGGATCTTGTCTAATCACTGGTTCCCTCCATGGAAGGTCTTTGTTTTCCCTTTATCCCTCCATCCAATCTTACACCTCCAAGAAGTGTTCCTCTGATATTTCAACTTGGATTCCATCAGCATCTCAAACTCAATATCCCCCTAGCTTTCCATTTAAGTCCTTCTCCTTTGTGTCTTAAAGTATAATGGACTCTCAGTGTCCACTAACAATGTCACCATAGATCCTGTTGAACAGGCATGGGCGCTATGTTTGACATCTGTGTGATGCATCTCTTTCTTTAAATCCTTCCTCAAACCCAACCTTTCTCTTGATGTTTTGGGCACACACACACACCCTATTTCTTTGCCATACTGGAATTATATCAAAGTACTGCCAGAAATTGAAATAAACAGACATTCTTCCTGTTTACCCCGCCTCTTTGCATCTCCTTTCTTTGTTGTCTTGAACTATAGATTGTAAGCCTCACAGAGCAAAGATTCGTCCTTTTGTACTTTTTTTGAAGGGTAATACAAAACATCGTATAATGATGCTGTAAAAACAAAAATGGCAAAACTTTGCAGGGTTGCAGAAGACCTAAATGTCTAGGAAGTATTTGAAAATGTGGCACATAAAGCGCCACCCAGAACAGAGTTGCACTGGAAGCTATGGTCATCTCTCCAGGCTGCTCTAATAAGGCAAAGACCAGGCCCCATCCGTGTTGGCCCATCTATAAAGTCAACTGAGGCAGTTGTCTCAGGGAACAGATTGGTGGGAGGCACCCATTTCTGCCAGCTTGCCTCCGCTGCTTCTCTTTCTACTCCAGCGTTAGTTGGGAAAGAGGGAGACAGAGGAAGAGGAAAGATGGAGGGGAGGAGAGTGCTGAGCTAGAACACTGAGTGAGAAGAGCAGAGCATATCATCAGGATAGAGGGGCAGTATTTCAGATGCTGCCTCATGTTTGGAGGTCTTAGGCTGGCCCTGGGTCCCAACTGTGACACAGGACTTAGATTAATGTGGCAGTGCTGGAATTTGGTGCCATACATCACAGGATGCAGCTGTGATAGATCTGGGCCCCAGGGCATAGTATGCCATTTTGGGTGGAATGAAAGAGCCCCTTGGGAAATCAACAGCAGGCGTGAAGCATAGAGTTGGAAGGAATCTACTAGGTATCAAGTCCAACCCCCTGCCAATGCAGGCTGTCCACAATTACCACCATCCCTAATAGGTGGCTGGCCAGCCTTTGTTTAAAAGATCCCCCAATGATGGTCGACCACCTTTCAAGGCAGACTGTTCCACTGCCAAGCAGTTTTTGACATCAGTCAGTTCTTCATAACAGTTAATTGAAATATCCTTTGTTTTTATAAACCCCTTTACCTTGCTCCTGTCCTCCAGAGTAACTCAGAACAAATCTGCTCCAACTTCCGTAGGGTAGACCCTCAGATATTTATAGATAGTTTCTAGGTCCCATCTTAACCATCTCTTCTCCAGACTAACCATGCTCAACCTGTCACTAGGTCTGCCAAAAGGCTACAGGTCAACCATGGGTATAGGACCAGAATCCTACTGAAAAGGCGCATCCCTGCCTTGCCTGTGGAAAAAGCCACTTGCAGCCATTTAGCAGGAGCAAGATTTTGAAGTTGTCTTAAACTCTTTTTAAGAAGTATGTGAGATGTTTTATATTAACTGCACACTGCCTTGAGCTTTGGAAAAAACAGTTTATACATCTTGTAATCTTTCTAAATAAATACTGCTTACTTATTTATTGCCAAGTCCAGGGCCTTTCGTATAAATTATCATGCTTGCTATCTTTCCCAGAACCCAGTAAAGTAAGGATCATCCCCATATTTCAACTGGGAAGGTGAAACTAGGAAAAGTGGTAAACTTACTGGTTCTGTGCACACAAGATGCATATGTGGGCATGGGTATTGTTATTGGCATCGCATACAGGCAAATATTCCTGTGGGCAATCGATGGACGAACCCTCTGGTGGCTGTGGATACTTACTGCAGCCAATCTAAAAATAATGTTTCTGAGAGTGTTAGCACCTATATAAGGTTCAGCAACATTCATCATTAGCAAGCACGGGATTTAATTGTTGGGTAAAGTGAATGGCTTCCTTTGGCTCAGGGTAAGCTGCAGCTGCCTCCTAACTTGCATTAGGATGCAGCTCAGGCCTGCCTGATCCTGCACAAGTTAGGATTGTGCTTCAAGACATGTTTGCCTACTCATGAGTAAATGCTCAGTTTCACGTTCTTTAAGGCTCAGTGCATTTTCCTTGTCAGCTATTAGCTTGTCAGTTTCACCTTCATGACCCATCAGCAATCAGGCTGTCACCCACCAAGTAGGTGGCCACCCACAATTTGAGAAACTCTGGATTAAGGATTAAATACTCAGTGCTGCTCCCTCAGATCCAGTTTGGCTCTGAAAACTAGGTCAGATTAAGAAGGTGCTCTAACAACTCATGCTGCCTTTTAGTTATGGTGGTTGAAGTCAACCTGTGTTTCTTTAGAGCTTCTTGTATAGCATTCAATGCAGAATTTGTATAAAGTAAAACTGTGTTGATTTATTTTGTTCAGCTATTTTAATGTGTTCATAAAAGACATGAAGTGTTGCATGAAAGAGTGAATGAGTTCAAACATTTTTGTATACATTTTTAGTTCCTTCTGCAAGGCTGATAGATATTTTAGATTTCTAATTAAAAGGCAATAATACTTACACATTGTCCCTTATATGCCAGGTATATTTTCTTTCCACTTCTATAAGGAGAGAGAGGCTGTAGTTAGTTCCCTGATAAGTAAATATTTACCATGTGCTTATGAGCCCTTATAACTTGTTACGCCTTTGATTCCTGGTTCCACATTGTGTTATACATAATGTAAATTTGCGGTCAAACATCTGTTTGGATTTGGGATCAAACATCTCATCAAACATCTCATTCTATCACCACCCCCTTTTCCTGGCAGCTCAGTTTTATGAACATTTGCCCTGTCCTGATTCTTGGGCCTTTGATTCTACTGATATGTAACATAAGGTAGGAGTAGCGAGTGAAAAAATGTGAAATCAAACTTTGCAGTGAGATGATGCCAGACTCGTAGGAAGGTAGATTGGAATAATTTTTTTAAGATCTGGGTAAATGAATGCCATATTGGATGCATGGGCTTGGACGCCAATGTGTCTCTGCACGTGCAGTCTAGAAATCTTACCAAAAGTGCCATACAATAGTCTGCATGTCAGCTCAAAAATAAGTCTTTCTGTGTTAAAAGGTACTTATTCCCAGGCCAGTGTGCATAGGATTTCTTCTGTAACAACTTCTCTCCCAACTCATACAAACCAGACATAATATGCAAAACTCACAAAATTTCAGCACACAGCATGCATTCATTGCCATAAGTCTTGCCATTAGTTCCACAAACTGGAACATAGATTTCAGGGCAGCCAATTGGTTCCTTTTTTGTTTGTTTGTATTTTCTGCAGTTAATCTGCAAAATAAATAAGATTAAATAATATCCCACAAATAATAAAATATCCAACAATCAAGATTCCTTTCCTTTGTTGTTTGCACCTAAGAAAAACCATTATATACTAAAACCCTGCTCTCTTCATTAAAAAATGGAAGAAAGCAGAACACACTCTGGAATTTGAATACTCTAGAATTGGAATTTATTACTTAACATATAGTACAGTGATTTCCAAACTTTTAGCACCAGGACCAGTGACATACGTGGAGGGGGTATACCTGGAGGGGAAGACAACACTGTCCTATGTTCCTCATTTTTAAAAAATCCCACAATGCCTTTCTTTAAAGTTAAGATCAGCTTTTGTCCTCATTCTATCCATCCAATATTCAGCAGCCTAATTAAACAAAATCCTTATGGCTAGGTTGTGGTACCCCTTTGGTTATTCCAGTGGCATAGCTACCTGTGGGGCGGGGGAAGTTCAGTTCCCCAGGTGCCATCTGTGGGAAGGGGGGTGTCACCACCCCAAATTTCAAAAATTGTGAGTTTATGGAATACCACCATCATACTGTGTACCGTTGGATGCAGAATTTCTCCCGGATTTCAATGGAAAAAAACAGTGTAATATCTCTATTCTAGCAAAAGTTGTGACAAAAAAATTAAAAATTGAAAACAAAACTTTTTGTAAAAATTGCTGTTTTAAGGAATAATATCAACACGTTGTATCCCGTTGGATGTGGAATTTCACCAGGAAATCAAATGGAAAAAACACCCAGAGTGTAATAAAATTTTTGTATGGCCAAAAAACAATCCAAAATACAAGTGTTTTATGCGGCCCTCCATGATGAGTCCACAAATTTTGTCAGGGGTGTGTGTCAAAAATATATGGGCCCCGGGTGCAAAATGACGTAGCTACACCACTGGGTTATGCATGTTTATCTGTCTGATATACAAAGGAGGAAAGAATTTGCATGTTCATTCCAGCAGCTCATGAATTCAAACCAGGGGAAATTCCACATTATTCTAAATGGCTGCTGTACTCCTTTTATAATTCTTTGGATGTGAGCTACCTCCACTATTTATTTATTTATTGGCCACATTTCATTTGCAATGTGCAGAATGTGTACAATTTAGCTCCTAGGCAAAGAACTTTGAAATACATTATTAACAAATCTGTGAACTGACCTTCATCTTCCCTGAAGCATCAACAGCTGAAAAATAATTTGAGAAAGAAGTGTCAACAGCTATGTTCAGGAGCTCTCGCTCGGGGTGTGTGTGTGTGTGTGTGTGTGTGTGTGAGAGAGAGAGAGAGACCACTCGAGAACAAAACAGTGAAAAATCGCAGTTTTAAGGAATAATACCATCATGTTATATACTGTACTGTTTGATGTGGAAATTCATTGAAATAAATCAGAGTGTAATATCTTAATTCTATCAAATGTCATGGCCAAAAAACAAACAAACTTCGTCTGTAAAAATTGCAGTTAGTTAAAATTGTGGTTTTTAGAAATAATACCATCATATTACCTACTGCTAGATGTGGAATTTCAGTGAAACAAACTGGAGTGTAATATCAAACGTTATGGCCCAAAAAACAAGCACACAAAAAAAACCCAAAATACAATGTCTTGTGTAATGCTATGTATGATGGCTGCATTGAACCTCCAGATGCAGGGGCAGTATGCCATGGAGTACTATGTGCAGGGAAGCTATAGCAGGGGAGGGCACTGATGTTCATCCATTGCTTGTGGGAAAATACTCATTGCATTTATTTTCTGGCCATTATTATTATTCATGTCCTGACTATGACTTTCTCACCTACTATCAACCTCACCTACATCACCTATTTTTGTTGGGAGGACAAAAGAAAGGGAGAAACCATGCACACCATCCTGAGCTCCTTGGAGGAGAAATGATATAAAACGTGAAAAATATAAATAAATTTGTTGTATGGGGTTTGTCAAAAATTTAGGTGCTCCAAATGTCAAATGACCTAGCTACACCACTGCATGCACTTAAGCTAATTATCAGAAATCAGTAACTGTCATACAAAGCTTTTAATGGTATAAGTAGTCAGATATTCTGGAAAATATACTCCATATCTGAGCATCTCACAACATTTAAAAATGCATTTCTCAAAATAAAAAATGCTGTCTTTCAACCAATGAAGGAATAGCAGACTTACTTTCATTAGCTCATCATGAAATGATATACTGAAGATTTCAGCGAATGGACAGCTACTTTGAAGTGTGCCATTGTATGCAAATACGTTCACCTCCATCTACCTTACTTGGACCAAAACCTCTATACCAGTAGTTCCCAAACTTTTTCAGCCGGTGCTTCAGTTGACCTACTGGGTCATTGGCTACTGGGTCTATAGGGCTTGTGGATTTTTCATGGGGATTCTGTGGCTCTACTGGCTGGTTTCTTTGGCTCTCTCTGGAGCCATGGCTCACAATTTGGGAACTATCTTGCTATAAGACTTATAGACTGTAAGTTCCAGCTTTTGGGGTGAGCTCAGTCAAAAGGAACCTCCCCCCCCCCCCATGCTTCTGGAAGTATATATGCACACCAGGTACTTTACATGGCAGTAGGGACGCAGGCAGCAAATGGACATGATTCCTCTTTCATGCTATCATCCTCAACAATAGTGCTGCTGGTTAAAGAGAAGTCTGTCACCTGTCTACTGCATTACATTTCCTACAGTCCAATCCTAACGTGCATTGGAGCAGGTAGGCCAGTAGGCCAGCACTGTATCCTGGGAAGCATAGTCTCCTGTGGCTATTACTCCTTGTAGTTGTCCAGTAAGTATTTGCATAAGTTTTGATTTATGGGGATGATTAGGAATTCGCAGTAATGGCAGATCTTCACTGCTTCAGGGGCCAAGGGTGGGTATAGGCCCTTGTGTGGTCACAGACCCTCAGGACCAGCACCATCAGTTCTCACTTGTGGAACTGGCCCTGCTTGGTGAAATTCTTCAGCCAATAATGTACCGATACATCAATAACAATGAGGCTGATACATCACTGTTATTGATGTATCAGCCTCTTTTTGAACTCTTCCTCCCCTCCTTCTTCTAAGAATTTCAACTTGTTGTGAAATAATCGTTTAAATGGGATGGAAATGAAAAAAAAGAAAACCAACTTTTAAAAATTGCATTTCTGGTTAGTGATAATATTGTAAGCACCTTGGAAGGGGGACCTGCCTAGTTTATTATTTTACTTTGTAAAGTGTCATGTATTTTGATGATGCCATATATACATGCATACATAAATATTTGAAAAATCCCACCTAATACACAAGTATTAGGAATTATTGAGATTCAGACATCTCTGAAAAAGATTATGGAGCAATTAACTCCATTCAAAACACTGTTCGCTCCTGTAATTTCCTAGAATGATGGTTTCCCCCACTGAGTATTTACAGGGTCATGGCTATCTATTTCACAATATCGTGTTTTTTTTCCTGATACCCAGAGCTCCAGTTTTGTTCACCAAAGCAATAGTAACAAAAAGGAGTCAGACCTTCCTCTCCAGTTTTGAATATGGGGAGGATTTAGTCCTCTGCAGTTGTCCTGACTGAGCTTCAGGAAGTGGGGGAAGAATAGATGCTTGCCCCATATCCAGCCCAGGGTGTGGATTGGCTGCTACACAGCCTGAGGAAACGGGAAAATATTTCCCTTCCCCTGGGTAACAGAGGCCGGGGGGGGGGGGGGGGGCCGGGGCTTTGGTTTTGCCCCAGCCATTTTAGTGGATTAGGGGTGCCGCTCCGAGTAGCCTACCTCGAAGAGTGGCATAAACACGGAGGCTGGTACAAGACACTTGTGCTGGCCTTCCTCAAAGGTAGGCTTGGACTCTTAGTTACCCAGCTCCAAAGGCTATGGTTCCAAGACTGGAGCTGGAGACATTTTGGTGATGAGGATAATCCAGTTGTTCCAAAACTGTGAGTTGTGGCTCCCCTGGGAGCTGTGTAATCCCTCAGCTGTGTTGCCCTCTACAATGTATAGGATTGTAACCCTAATGGGGAACTGTGGCCCTATAGGTCAAGGGAACCATCAGTCTAGAGAGAGAGAGAGAGAGAGAGAGAGAGAGCGAACCTAACTAACTAACTAACTAACGGGATAATCTCTGCAGTTGCACTAGTTTTCCAAAATCCTCTGAAGCCCAATGCAACTGTGGGGGTGGTGGAGGTATGCGTGACTCCTCAGCTCTACACTTGTATAAGAAAGAGGTTTATCTGGAGGCACAGCTCAACATCAGGGACCAATATCTCAGTCCTAGGTATGTATACTCAGAAGCAAGCTCTACTCTTTGATGTGGCTTACTTCCAAGTAAACATGCAAGACTAGGTACTTATCTGGGAGTAAGCTCAATTGAAGGCAATGAAGCTAAAAAAAATGCATACATTTGTTCTGAAGGGGAGGGGCAGGAAGCCAAGCCACATATTTTGGCTTGGCTTCCAAGACCAATTCTTAATCCCTGCTCATGTGAATCATACTTCAAGGCCCTTCCTGGGCATACTGTCTGAAGTTCAAGACAGACATTTTCCTACCCAGGTTTCCTAATCTCACATACACAAAGGAAAATGACAATAGTGTACAGTTCAGCTTCATATGTCCCAAAATAGCAAAAATATTTAATCCCTTGCAATGCATACCTATTTCCCAGTAGTATTTTTATTTTACCTAAATAGAGAAAATACAACACATAAAATGATCGCTATTTATGGAGATGTGTAGATCTTACCTAAAAGGAAGCAACAGTTTGCTAGAGAAACCATCACAAAGATGTTCCTTATCTTCATGGTTAATGAAGACAAACCTTTGTTCTCTTTAGATACAGTCAGTGCTGTCTCCAAGAATTTACTGAGAGCTCTTGTGGCCATACTTATAATATGCCATATCTGTAGAAGCCATCACATTCCTATCATTCAAGATCATTGGTTTGTCACCTCTTACGTAACTCTTATGTAATTTCAACTGGAGCCAATGCAAGGCTGGAGAAATCCTACTTTTCAAAACAATAGCAAAACAATTGATTTTTTAAAAAGTACAATCAACAACCTAAAACAACATAAGGTAATTCAAAGAAACATATCAACAGGAGAATAATATACATGCACAGTAGCGCCAACTTTATAGTGGCACGTCAGCCATCTGCCACCCCAATATCTGCCCCCCACCCCCCAAAGAGCGGAGCAGCGCATGAGCATGCGGCAGGGCGGGAGGAAGCAGCGGGGAACCTTCTCTCACTGGCATCGCCCAAGGAGCCACTGGAGGGCGTGATTACTTTACTTTAGCCAGTGGCAGAACTTGAGAATTGTCATACAAACACGACCCCGGTTGTGTGCAACAAGTGATTTCTCCTCCTTTTAAGGATGTGCTCTTCTTTGTCCCAGCCCGCTGCCTCTCAGTTGCATGATTTGCACATAAAAGCAGCATTGCTGGGAAGTGTTCGACTTTGCTTCTGGAACGGAGTCTAGGAAATTGTTGTTTTGACACTAAATTGTAGCACCCCTTTGTTAGGGGAGCTTTTAAGGGGAAACTAGGTTACATTTAGGAAGATGCTGTTTCTCCTGAAGGACAGGGCGTGCTCAGAAGCTCCACTTTATCTTGACTGTTATCTAGACTGGAGCCCGGTGTTTTTTATCTCAGTTGGTGTTTCACCCCCACTGCCATTTGGGAAAAAACACCTGAGTGGTGGCGGGGGGGAGAATATGTGCACCTTCCCGGCTCTGGGAGCCAGTGAAGCGCACAGTCACACCCTCCAATGTAATGACATCACAACGTTGTGACATCATGACATTGGGTGTGTCAAGAGGCGTGGCTGTGTCAAGGGGTGCAGATATGGCTCCCCCAATGTTGAACGCAAGTCGGTGTCCCTGTACATGCATATTTACAGCAATGAAGAGATATAGGTTTGCTAAGAAACCCTTTACTGGTCAACAGAGCTAGTCAGATGTGAATTAATGGGGCAGCCCACTCCTGAAATGCCCAGCTCCTGTAGGAGCAGCAGTACCAAAATGCTCATTGTTGTATCCCGTGGTAGCCAGACAGCCGCCGGAGGCTCCTTGGGAGAATGGGACGTTACTGGTGGTGAATCGAGGAACCCCATGTCAGGCTGCCCAGGTGAGACGTGGGGATAAGATCTTTTGGTGGAAGCCATCACTAGGTCCCACCTCCTTGCAACTCTTCCCCTGCCTCTGTCCGGTTCCTCCCCAACTCTCCACCCCAAATGGGCTTAACATTTTTGTTTCGTTTTTTGGCCATGATATTTGATAGAATGAAGATATTACGCTCCTGTTTCATTCATTGAATTCCTTGTGAAATTCTGTATTGAATGGTATATAACATGATGGTATTATGCCTAAAAACTGCAATTTTTATATAAGAAGTTGTATTTTTGGTTTTTAGGTTTTTGGCCATAATGTTAGTTAGAATAAAGATATTTCACTCTGGTTTTTTTCATTAAATTTATCATGAAATTCCACACCAAAAAGGTTTATAATATTATGGTATTAAAGAATAACTGCCGTTTTAACAATTTTGGTCCCTAGTGGTGGCACCTGGGGCACCATATCCCCCTGCCCCATAGATAGCTATTCTATTGTTTGTCCAGGTCCCAACCACCTCCAAGCAGTGCTCGAGGGCCCTAAGGGCCACCCTGGAATCTGGTGGAAAGGGGAGAGCTTGGTGTGATCGGCATACTGATGACATCACACTCCAAATCCCTAAAGGACCTTTCCCAGCGGTTTCCATATAGATGTTAAATAGAATGGGGCAGAGCGTTGAATCCTTTGGTACTCCATGCCCTAAGGGCCAGGTTGTCGAAAATATATCCCCTGGAATCAGCATCTGGGACTTATCCTCCAAGTAAGAGTGGAACCACCACAACATAGTAAGAGGGTAACAGGGACATGGTAACAGGGACACATAGGTCATCCACTAAGGCAGTTTCCCCTGCATAGGTCATCCACTAAGGCAGTTTCCTCCCTAAGGCCTGGCTTGAAACCAGAATGAAAAAGATCTAGATAATCTGCTCCTCCCAGGACCCTCTGGAGTTGAGATGCCACCACCGTCTTGATCACCTTTCCCAGAAATGGAAGGTTTGAGACTACCCAGTAATTACCAACATGGTGGAATCTAGGGAGGGTTTTTTTCAGATAGGGACAAACCACTGCCTCTTCAAAGCTAGAAGCAGCACCCTTCCATCAAGGAGGAATTAACCACTCCCCCCTGTCTACCTGGCCAGCTAATAAGCCAGACTGGGCAAGGATCAAGCAGGCAGGCAGCCTCACACTCCAAAAGAGTCTGTCCATATCCTCAGGCTGTACAAGCTGAAAGGAATCCACAAAACTGGTCTAACAAACATTAAGAGGCATCACTGAACATTGTCACTGTGGAATCCACGTCATGATGAATGCACCTGATTTTATCTTCAAAGTGTTTCACAAATATGTCAGTGATTGCCATGTGTTCTTTCTGACCCATCAGAGGGGCCTGATGGAGTAGGTCTTGCACAATACAGAACAATTTGCTGCCATCACCACCACAGATGCTACAATATCACTGCAGATACTGTGGCAACTACTCTCTCTCTCTCTCTCTCTCTCTCTCTCTCTCTCTCTCTCTCTCTCTCAGGTCCTCTGAGACCCACTAGCTGTGGGCTTGGCATCCGCAGATATTCAAATCTGTAGATGTGGAGCCTGCAGATCAGGAGGGTCTATTATATAGCCTATTGTGGATACATGTTCTTTACTAGTAAGGGTCAAGATTGCATAGTACCTGAGGCCATATAAACTGCTGGCCTCTCATTACCTGCAGATGCTCTGACCTCTCCTTATCTTGCTGTCTGGATTGGAAAGAAGGACAAAAGGACGAGAGTGGTCATCAAATGCTTTTTGCCAACCGCTTTCCTCTCCTATGTATGTTTCTGGACAAAGCTACCATGGATATAGGAGAAACATCCTGGAGGAACATTTAGAGAAATTGTGGAGAATGGATCTTGTAAATTGGGAAGTATTGAAAATAATCTTTGAAGGTATCACATACTGGTTTGAGCAATACAAAGAGAGATAATTTATTTCAAATTATGTTACAGTATTTTATTAGCAAAATATTAGTTTTTTTACACCAGGTACTGAAGACACAGTGTCTTTGAATAGAAGAAATGAGAACACCTCTCTTCTGTTCAGAAATAATTCTTCTTGCTTAGCACGAAGTCTTCAATCATTGTCCTTAATGCTGGGATGATTTTAAAAAGAAACAGAAACATTAATCTTTTGATAGTAATGCATACAGCATAAACACCATATGTCACTTAGGGCGTAATCCTACCCTGGAGTTAGGCCAGCACAGTTCGGCCAGCAAACATGTGCCATCCTCCCTGACTCTGAGGGTGCCACCATAAAGTGCGTTTGGATCACTCTCGGAGTCAGAGAGGATGGCGCATGTCTGTGTGTTGGCCTCTCTGATTCTGAGAGTGGTCCAAACATACTTTATGATGTCCCTTGTGCCGGCCAAACTTTGCTGGCCTAACTCCAGGGTAGGATTGCGCCCTGAGAGTGTTCCAAAGGCGCTTTACTGTGTCCCTTGTGCCAGCCAATCTTTGCTGGCCTAACTCCGCCAGCCTAACTCCAGGGTAGGATTGCGCCCTTAGTAAAATATTGGAAAGGAAAATGTGACAGTAGAATTTAAGCAAACTAACAGCCCAATCAATGGTGCCTAGGGATCTGTAGAAGCAGGGATAGCCAAATGGATACCACTGCATCCCTGGGTAGGAGGCTCCCCAGAAGAAGGTGACAGTAATCCCCTTCCCCTGGGTAAAGGCACAGGGCTGCTTATGGGTCTTATCAAGTCTGTGCCAGCTATTTTGTCGGCACAGACTTGATGGCCTCTGTTGTCGGGCATGTGGCCCAACACAAGGTTAGGATCTGGTGGTGGAGACCGCTGCTGTCCCACCCCTAGTCTGCGCCTCCCCCTGCCCAGTTCTACCTTTCCCACACACCCGTGATGCTCCTCCTACTGGACTGTGAATATTCAATAGAATAAAGAAAGAAAAAATAAAAGAACATTGAGGTTTTAACTTCTACTGATGCTCATCTTTACTATAACCAATACTCAGCAGAGGAGAAAACTGAGCAATCAAGATCACTGTGGCTCTAACCATTTGCTTGCTGAAACCCATTTGTAAAAACCTGTCTCACTATGATCTTTGAGAAACTGCTAGTCAAAGCAGAGATGGTTATCTTATGGCTCAAATCCTAAACCTTACTAGCAGTGATGGAGTGCGCACTATGCAGTTTGCGCAGTGTTAAAAGTGCCATAAAATACTCTCCGACAGCATGCTTTCTAGCAGCACCACTGGGAATGCTAGAGACTTCCTGCTTGCACAAGTGGTGTGCAGGGACATCTGCTGGAGCATGTAAGACTGGTACAGGAGAACTGAGGGGAGGAGTGGAACAGGGCAGGAGGAGGATGGCGACAGGGTTAAGGTGGGTGGATCAGGCTCAGGGGTAGGATTGGTGGTGCTGGCACATGCTGCACCCTATCCCCCTTCCTGGGCTTAATCAGCCAACACGGACCAACACAGACTTGCGTCAGTTACATACCTGGCACAGGTGTGAATTGACCCAGTGCAACTGCAGGGGCTTACCCCAGGGCAAGGGGACAATTGTCCCCTTACTTCAAGACCTCTAGCAGTCAAAATTTCCTCATTGCATGCAGTATAGCCTGCACCAGTTATACAGCATTGGCATGGGGGACTTGAATCAGGATGAACTATTAATTTGACAGTAGAAATAGTACACTTCATTCCAAAGACATTCCAATACACACCAATCTCTATTGGTAACATCACCAATACTGAGGGCCCACTCCTATCCAACTTCCCAGCACTAATGCATCTAAGATGCAGCCCTGAAGTAAGGAAACAAACATTCCCTTCCCTTTATTGTTGACCCACCTCAGGATACAGTGCATGCCTCATAGGATGGCTGCTTCAGTGCTGGAAGGTTGGACAGAATTGGAGCCTGAAGGGAATATGTTCCTAGAAAGTTGATCACTGTGGAAAACAATGCTATAGGAGACACCCTCAATGATGAGGCAGGAAACTGGCACTGATTGGCCCAGGTTCTCTAGAACTTACTGTTCTCATTAGGCACAATAGACATCACTCACACCCAGGACAAATAGTGCTATAATGAAACAGCACTAGAGGAAAAGGTGTTTTGGGGGGTATTACACACGTTTTTGTATAAATTTTTGCAAAGGGCTCAGTTTGAATTTTTTTTCTATTTCTGAGTAAATGATTTATAGGTCCTGGTTTATTTATTTATTTGAAGAATGTATACCCCACCTTTCCCATGCTGAAGCAAATGCCCAAGGCGACTTACATGAGCAGGCTAGTCTAAACCACCATTTTTTCAATGGTTGTTTTTTTATATAAATATATAGTATTCTTGTTATCTGCCAATCAGTCCCAGTTGTAGCCTTCACAGTGCGGTTCTCTCCTCTGGCTGTGTATATCATCTAAAGCCTCAGTTCTCAAACTCCCCTCCCTGTCCCTTTAAGGGATTGGGGAAGGCAGTAACGCAATCCCCAGGATCGCGCTGCTGCCGGTGACGGGAGGGGAGTTTGAGAAGCCATGAAGTATTATTTTAAAACTGATAATAATTAAAAGGTAGGCATAATAACCAGAGTTACCGTTTTATCGCATTCACCATCATGCTTGATGTATATGTCATTCTCTTTCCTATAAAGAAACGTGACAAGGTTTTACTTCAAGAAAGTAAAGATGCACAATTCAAATAACAATTCAGGAATATGTCCACAGCAGCATTGATGGAGACATCAAGGAACTCTAACTGAGGGAGCAATCCTAACCTGGAGGTAGATCAGCACAGCTAGGCCGGCACAAAGGACACTGTGAAGTATATTTTGACCACTCTCAGAGTCTGAGAGTTGACCACTCTCAGAGTCCGAGGGGCACATACAGGTGTGCGCCATCCTCCCTGACTGCGAGAGTGGTCCACTTTATGGTGCCAGCCAAACTTTGCTGGCCTAACTGTGCTGGCCTAACTCCAGGTTAGGATTGTGCTGCAAGTTTAAACAAGTTTTGTTTGAATAGCTTTGTCCTCGGAAATGTCATTAATTGGTAAAAACAATGAAATAATAAAATGGTAGTCTTTGTTTCCTCCAGAGCTCGGAGGGCCATTTCATTTACAGCATTTCCACACAAAGGTTAGTATAAATGTACTCACCTTTTGGCACTGCAGAAAATACATAAGCTGCCATATGTCACACCATCATTGCTACAAACAGCCTTATATTCGCACAGTTCAATCAGCTCCTTCTCTGGAAGATCTGGCAACTCACTGCACTTATCCTATGAAACACATTAAACAATATTTTCTCAAACATTCCTTCATTTGCAAGAATGTAAGTACATGTTTTGAATGCAGCATTTTGAATTTACCCTTAACAATATTTATTTCATGAGCAAACAGAGCAAAAAAAAACACCCAAAATGCAGGCCTTCCCTTTCTATTATATTATATAATTGTTCATATTAAACAAAGAGGTTAGCAGTGCCTTCGGCAGTAGTGGGGAGGGGGAAAATGAAGCTGTCCCAAAAGAGCTGGATAAAATAAATTTTGCTCTATGTCAATAGAGTTCAGTAAGGATTTTTTTGAAAAAATTCAAAGCAGTGTTTCCCTCTTCCCAAAACAAATTTCTGCACTTCTGTAAAGTGCTGTGGCTTCCCTGCTTCTTTCTAAACTAGTTATTCCCCACACGCACATGGCTGTACTCTGTGTGTGTGCATGTGTGTGCACTTGGCACATGCTCGTGTCTGAATGATTTTACTTGTTATATATTGCAAGTTTATTGTGGAATTTTGTATGCTGCCCTGGGCATTTGCTTCAGGATGGGAAAGGAGGAATTTACATTTTTACAAAAATAATCTGATAGAACAAAGAGGAAAAATGAAGAAGGCGATTGTAATATTGGTATCGGATTGCATTCAACTGAAAATATGATTCACATGAGATAAAGCACTGGAAAGATTTCACACACACACACACACACACACACACACACACACACACACACACACACACACACACACACCTCTTTCAGAAACTGAAAGAAAATTATCTATAATACATATCATATTCATTTATCTCAGAAATCCTTATACTGTGAGAAATATTTTCATTCAAATATACCTGCATATAATTGTATATTTTCCAAGTAATACATGATATGAGCAAAGAGTAGTTATTCAGGTTCTGAATAAGCAACAATAACTCTGCAGCAGCAACACTAGAAGTTTGGAGGAAAAAAGTTCCTTTATGCCCCATTAACCAGGAAAGCGATTTGAGGCCCAGTCTATCCAGGTTTCCAGCTCCAATACAGCCACAATTGCAGCCCTGAGGTACAAGAACAAACATTCCCCTACTACGAGGAGGCCACTGTGACTGCCTGCCCCTGAGGTTGCAGTGCATGCTCTGGTGGCATGGCTGCATCAGTGCTGCAAAGTTGGATAGGATTGGGCCCACAAATAGATAAGATTGTGTACTTAAGGGACCCAAGAAAAAAGGGATGCTACAGCACAGCAACACAATGATGTCATTATTCTACAGAGCAGCCAAGAACCCTTTAAGACCCTTAAATGAGGGTAGGCAGGACAAAACTGAGAATTTCCTTATCCTAATGGAAGGCCTTCAGGGAGCTATTTGTTCATCAGAAAGGAGAAGGATAATTCTCAATCTGCATCTCTGGCAACCATGCTCTGAGGCCATAATACCAAAGAGAGTTTCTCAACAGAATGACTCCAGGTGGTGTGTGCCCTACCCTAGTGGATGATGAAGTGGATATTGTGACTACTCTTATGGGAAGACCAGTAAGGGCCTGAGAAATACACACTTACATCTTCCGGGGGCTCTGTCACTTCTTCTCCACCACCATTTTCTTCTTGCTTCTGGTCACCATCACCTCCTTCAGGAGGTTCTTCTCCGTCCTTAACCTGTTAGGCAAAAGGATAAAAATATATTTACCATAAGTAGGTTGTACCATAACCTATAATAAGTAGGTTATATTATATTATATTCAATTCAATTTCCAAAAACCTTTATTGGCATTAAAAAATAGTAAATAATGGAACAATGATAAGAGTAACCGGCACAGTAGCTGTGTTGCCCAGAGGAAAAGTCGAAAGAGCCTTTGCTCAGCTTCGGCTGATTCGCCAGCTGCGGCCGTACCTGAGCTGTGCGGACCTGGCCACAGTGACCCACGCCCTAGTGACATCTAGATTAGATTATTGCAATGCGCTCTACATGGGGCTGCCTTTGAAGACGGTCCGGAAATTACAACTAGTACAGAACGCGGCGGCTTGGGTGGTTGCTGGGGCACGTTGGTTTGACTCTGTCAAGCCGTTGCTTTGGCGACTACACTGGCTGCCGGTTCTGTTCCGGGCCCAATTCAAGGTGCTAGTTTTGACTTTTAAAGCCCTTTATGGCTTGGGTCCGGGGTATTTGAGGGACCGCCTCCTTCCATACAATCCTACCTGTACTCTTAGATCATCTGGAGGTGCCCTTTTGACTGTGCCGCCACCAGAAGTGAGAGGGGCGGCGGCCAGAGAGAGGGCCTTCTCGGTGGTGGCCCCCCAACTTTGGAATACCCTCCCCTTCGAATTGAGAACTGCTCCCTCCTTGTTAACATTTCGGCGGGGGCTGAAGACCTTTTTATTTCAAAAAGCTTTTAATTGTTGACAGGCTGGCTGGCTGGTTTGTTATATTTTATACCTTATGATCCACTGGGTTTGTTGTTTTTAAATTCTACTAGCTTTTTGTTACCCGGCGTTGCCCGGGTAACAAAATGATCTTCCAGAGTTTATGAGTTTTGCACCTCTTCTCGTCCCCCACAACGACGGGGGCCGAACCCGGACTCCAACCGCGTCGGGAGCGTCACCCGGACTCGACACGAATTTCGCCCGTTTTCGGTCATTTTCACTTCGGGGCCCCTGTGCACCCCCACTTGCCAGGCCGCAAGGCACGGGCGTGCTGAGTCTGGCGCCAGTTGCTCCAGGAGTACCAGCATAGCATGGCGGACATTTCCTTTTGCACCCCTTCTCGCCCCCAATGCTGAGGGGGGCCCGAACCCGGACTCCAACTGTGTCGGGAGCTTCACCACTCATCTCAGCGGCCCCAGAAACTATGGACTCAACACCGATTTCGGCTGTTTTTGGCCATCTTCACGTGGGGCCCCCTGCACACCCCCACCCCCGGGGGTGCTGAGAGCCTGACCCCCGCAGTGTTTGTCGCCAGGCCGCAAGGCATGCGTGTGCCGAGTCTGGCGCCAATCGCTGCAGGCGTCGCAGCGGGGCATGGTGGGCATCTTGTTTTGCACCCCTTCCCAACCCCCATGTTGAGAAGGGGCCGAATCTGAACTCCCACGGCATCAGGAGCGTCACTGCTCACTTCAGCAACCCCGGAAACTACGGATCTGATGCCAATTTTCTCCGTTTTCGACCATTCTCACGCGCGTGCCGAGTCTGGCGCCAATCGCTCTATGCGTCGCAGCAGGGCATGGCGGACGTTGTGTCTTGCACCCCTTCCCGCCCCCACACCGAGGGGGGGCCAAACCCGGATTCCCATGGCGTCAGGAGCGTCGCCGCTCTCCTCGGCGACCCCGGAAACTACAGATTCAACGCCGATCACGGCTGTTTTCAACCAATTTATGCAGGGCCCCCTGCGTACCCCACCCCCGGGGGCACTGGGGGGGGCCTGCCCCCCCGCAGTGTTTGTCACCAGGCCGCAAGGTGTATGCGTGCCAATTTTCGTGTCGATCGGTCCAGGTGTGCCAGCAGGGCATGGCGGACGTTGTGTTTCGCACCCCTTCTTGCCCCCCACGCTAAGGGGGGGCCGAAACCGGACTTCAACGGCATCGGGCGTGTTGCCGCTTGCCCTGGCACCCCCCGGAAACTATGGACTCGACGCCGATTTTGGCTGTTTGCGGCCATCTTCACGTGGGGACCCCCGGGGACCCCCGTGTACCCCCATCCCCTGGGGTGCTAGGGGGCACCGCCCCCCCACAGTGTTTGTGGCCAGGCCGCTAGGCTTCCACATGCCAGGTTTGGTGCCCATTGGTCCAGGCGTCACAGCGGGGCATGGTGGTCGTCTTGTTTTGCACCCCTTCTTGCCCCCGACGTCAAGGGGGGGGCCCAAACCCAGACTCCAACTTCGTTGGGAGCATCGCCGCTCATCTCGGCGACCCTGGAAACTGGATTTGATGCTGATTTTGGCCATTTTTCACCGTTTTCCCATGGGGACCCCCACGTACCCCCACCCCCGGTGGCGCTAGGGGGGCCCACCCCCGTAGTGTTTGTGGCCAGGCCGCTAGGCTTCCGCATGCCGAGTTTGGCGCCAATCGGTCCAGGAGTTCCAGCAGGGCATGGCGGACGTTTTGTTTTGCACCCCTTCTGGCCCCCCCACGTCAAGGGGGGCCCAAACCCAGACTCCAATGGCATCGGGAGCGGCACCGCTCATCTCAGCGACCCCAGAAACTGTGGATTTGACACCGATTTTGGCTGCTTTTCACCGTTTTCAAGCGGGGACCCCCGTGTACCCCCACCCCCGGGGGCGCTAGGGGGCCCCGACCCCTGCAATGTTTGTCGCCAGGCCATAAGGTGTATGCCTGCCGAGTTTCGTGCCGATCGCTCCAGGCGTTACAGCAGGGCATGGCAGATGTTGTATTTTGCAACCCTTCTTGGCCCCCAGATCGAGGGGGGGCCAAACCCAGACTCCAACGGCATCGGGAGCATCGCCATTCATCTCGGCGACCCTAGAAACTGTGGATTCGACGCCGATTTTGGCCGTTTTTTACCGTTTTCACGCCGGGACCCCCGCGTACCCCCACCCCCGGGGGCGCTAGGGGGGCCCAACCCCCGCAGTGTTTGTCGCCAGGCAGCAAGGTGTATGCATGCCGAGTTTCGTGCCGATCACTCCAGGCGTTGAGGACCTATGCGAGACACACACACACACACACACACACACAGGCTCTTCTTTATATATATAGATTGCTGTGTTTTAATTTTGTTTTTCTGTACTGTTTTAATATTGTTTTTAAATTGTTTTTTAATGTTAAATTTTATATTTTTATGTTGTAATGCCGCCTTGCGTGCCTTCGGGCAAAAAGGCGGGATAGAAATCTAATAAATAATAATAACAATAAAATAATAAGAAAGAGGGGGTTATATCATATTCTGGGATATAAGGCTGAACTTAAGCCAATGTGGTCGGTGTCTTCAACTTGAACCTCACCTCTAAAGGGGGCCCCCAGCAGCATCTGCTGCTTATCCAGAGCACTACTGCATGCAGAGAAGGGGCTGGGGCTCCAGGTGCCTCGTGAGTTTGCCATTCGTCCCCAAATCTGAATTGACTATTCTAATGAGAAGACTGGTAATTATAAACATACTTCTTGTGGTGGCGGTGCCACTTCTTCGTCACCATCATCAGTATCTCCTCCAGGAGGTCCTTCCTCTTCCTTAACCTTTGAGGCAAATGAATACAATGTATCTTGAAGTAAGATATAGTCTGGACTAAGTGGAAGATTGATGGGAGGCACAGTCATTCACCCCTCCCCACCTCCCACATCTCATCACCCTTTACAGTAGTGAACAGGAATTGGGGACAGCTCACAGCCATGACTGTTCTTATGGAAAGACAGCTAAGTAATAGAGAATTATAAACGTACGTCTTGTGGTGGTGGTGCCACTTCTTCTCCATGACCCTTTCCTTCTTGCTTTTGGTCACC
>JAJKFI010000005.1:30962201-30977100 GCA_029204185.1 Lerista edwardsae
CTGGGCTAAGTGGAAGATTGATGGGAGGCACAGTCATTCACCCCTCCACACCTCCCACATCTCATCACCCTTTACAGTAGTGAACGTGAATTGGGGACTGTTCACAGCTATGACTATTCTTATGGAAAGACTGCTAAGTAATAGAGAATTACGTACTTACTTCTGTCGGCGGTGTCTCATCTTCTCCATGACCCTTTTCTTCTTGCTTTTGGTCACCATCACCGGCATCACCTCCAGGAGGTTCTTCCTCTTCCTTTATCTGTTAGGCAAATAAGATATAATCTTAAAGTAAAGTGTGTCATATTCTGGGCTAAACGGAAGATTGATGGGAAGCACAGTCATTCAGCCCCATCTCATACAACTCATCACCAAACGTCAATTAGGGACTGTTCACGGCTGTGACTATTCTTATGGAAAGACTAGCTAGCGACAGTTAATTTCACATGTACTTCTTGTGGTGGCGGTGTCACTCCTGTTCCATGATCATTTTCATCTTGCTTTTGGTCACCATCACCAGCATCACTTCCAGGAGGTTCTTCCTCTTCTTTAACCTGCTAGGCAAATGAATAAAATGTATATTTCAGTAAGATATATTCTGTGGAAGATTGATGGGAAGCATAGTCATTCACGGCCAACTCCCACATCTCTTCTCCAAATGTTTATGTTTGATTGTTAACAGCCATGATTATTCTTATGGGAAGACTGGCTCATGAGAAAATTTCACACGTACATCTTCTGGTAGTGGTGTCATGTCTTCTCCATCACCATTTTCTTCTTGCTCTTGTTCAACAACGCCAGCATCACCTCCAGGAGGTTCTTCCTCTTCCTTAACCTGCTAGGCAAATAAATACATAGATATTTAAGTAAGATATATTCTAGGCTAAATGGAAGATTAATGGGAAACACAGGCATTCACCACCACCACCACCCACATTTCATCCCCAAAGGTGAATTGGAGACTGTTCACAGCCATGACTATTCTAATGAGAAAACTGGTAGGCAACAGAGGAGTTTCTTCCTTAATTTGTTAAGGAAAAAAATAAAATAAATATTTAAGTAAGGTATATTCTGGGCTAAATGGAAGATTGATGGGAAGCATAGTAATTCACCCAGGGGCGGACCTAGTCAAAATGGTGCTGGGGCACCCAATAGAAGTGCGCCCCCAAGGGAGCCCAGGTCTACCTGCACAATGTTGCAGGGGCCACTGGTGCCCCCCTAGATGGCCCCAAGATGGCGCCCAGGGCTCTTGCCCCCCCGCCACCTCCTAGATCCGCAATGAATTCACCCCCACCTCCCACATTTCATTCCGTTTGTGAATTGGGAACAGTTCACTCCCATGACTATTCTTATGTGAAGACAGGAAGAAATCTCCATCACCAGCATCTCCTCCAGGAGGTTCTTCCTCTTCCTTTATCTGTTAGACATTTTATAGTACATGGGCAGCCAGTACATGGGCAGGCCAGCCAGCCTGCTCTGCCTCCTACCCTAGGTCTACACTGTGGATTCAGTCGTTGGGCTGGTTCAAACAGCTCACAGGGTGCCACCACACCCATCAGCTGCGCCAGTTGAGCACTGGCTTAGCTCTGCCAGCACAGCCCTGCATACAGTAAAACTGCATCACTGCATCTGGCTATCATTTATTGCGCTGTTAGAGTGTTGGGATAAATATTTCCAAAATATACAAATACATCTTCTGGTGGGTTTTTCACTAGGTTATCTCCTAGGTTATCTCACTATGTTATCTCAATCTTCTTTTTGTTTTTTTGTCACCACCACCACCATCTCTACTAGGAATTTTTCCCCACTTCTTCATCCCGCTTAGAATAATGAATAAAAGATAGATCTGCAAGAGAGATATTCCAGGCTTAATGGAGTAATGTTTAGAGCTTACCCTTCCAACTCAGCTCCATTTAGAGTTAATTTCTTACTCAAGCTGACATTTACAGCCATAATGATCATTTGGGAAAACAGATAGACTTCTGATTAGATGAATGCTTCACTGTGCATTTTTACCATGGCAGGAGAAAATTACTGTTGTGTTTGATGGCTGAATGCATTTTATGGCCATCACAAGAGATGCAGCACACTAAACAAGGTAGGTCAGTGGGGGAGGTGGAATGGGGCAAAGCGTTGTAGGGTAGGTAGGTGGGCAGCACAGGAAGGGTGGAAGGGGTCATGACAGAGGTGGCACCTTATGCCAGCAACTTGCAGCAGATGCCATCCCCTCTGATACAGCTGAAATATCCCCTTTCCCAGTGGTGTCATCTAAATGATTTAACAACAGGTACTCACTTTTGATTGGCACATGTTGAGACCTGCCCACCGGAAGTGACGTCATAAGCCGGAAGTGATGTAGTGGCAAGAAATGACATGAAAAAAGCCCTTTTTGAGGCCTCAGACAATTTTAAACTGACCCAACAGTTGCAACAGTATTCCACAGCACCCCCAGAACACGTTAAGGAGGCCTGGCATCATGTTAAAGTGACCCAACAGTTCCAAAATCCCAGAGCAGCTCATTTTTCAGTGGCAAGTCAAGGCAAGGCTCCGCTCGCTGCCTGCCTGGCTCTGAGAACGTGCAGGCAACTCAAACGTGCAGGAAATTCAAACGTTGCAGGGGGCGGAGTCAATGAGTGGGCGGGCGAATGGGCGGGGCCAACCATAATCCTAGAAACTGGTACTCGCGTACCCCCGCGTACCCCCTGCATGACATCACTGCCCTTTCCTTCCCCTAAAGAGCTGGCACAGGTCCGAGGTGACCCATTGGCAGTTGAAGGGCTTTTAGGGTGATAAGGGAAAATGTTGCATCCCCTGCAGCAGGATGCAACATAAGCCTCTTTTAGTGTGGCTACATTGGTGTGGTGGTGGAAAGAATAGGATTTGGCTATCTCAAATGGAGCATCTTTTAGTATTAAACTTGTTGGGATATTGAAATGGGGCAGAGAAAATTTACAGACTTGTATGGTAGGTTTCTTCCTGGAGACATGGAGCCCGAATGGCAACATGAGATTCTGCCCGGTGATATGAGCAAATGGCAACATAGAGATCTGCCTGGAGATAAGAGTTAAAATGGTAACATGTGAATTTGCCCAGAGACAGCGGAGAGTTTGCCTGGTGATAAGGTCATGTGATTGTGATGACTGGAGAATATATAAAGACCAGGGATACAAGTTACCAGTCAGTTTGGAGAGTTTGGAAAGTTTTGAGAGTTTAGAGGTTTAACTGTCAAGTGTTTAACTGTCAGTTACAGAGAGAGTTTGAAGTGTGTGCTTGAGAGAAGTCTTTTGGATGAGAGCTGAACATTGATTTATAGAAGCTATGTACAGAGTTTGCTGAAGTTGCTGAAACAGATGTAAAGAAGATTAACTACAATAATACAGAAGTTTTGTTAAAGAAGTCTCTGAGTTATTTCTTGTCTGTGATCATCAGTGTTGGATCTCTGAGTAAACCACTCTGCAGGAGGAGAAGCAGCATATTCATATTTATATATTACTAGCCTTTTGTTACCTGGCGTTGCCCGGGGGACAAAGTATCCCCAGCTTGTATTAGGAGAAGGAATGAATACAGGGACAGAAGCAAGCAAAGGAGCATAATGAAAGTGTCACACTCACTGAGCAATGTCTGCAGGTCCTGTGGCAGGATAGCCCTGACATATGAGAAACAGGCAGAGGTGGCCAGTGAGCTCCCTGGAAATAGGTCCCTCTCAGATCCGACTGGGTGCTGGAACTCTCTGGATCCTGCTCTTTCCAGCCTGGGCAACTGAGGCAGTGCAAACCAGTCTAGTTTC
Source organism: Lerista edwardsae (assembly GCA_029204185.1). Classification (NCBI taxonomy): domain Eukaryota; kingdom Metazoa; phylum Chordata; class Lepidosauria; order Squamata; family Scincidae; genus Lerista; species Lerista edwardsae. The sequence continues at coordinate 30,965,986 of JAJKFI010000005.1, forward strand.
ACTTTCGGTTCTGGCCCTGTGTAGTAGCTGAGCTAATGGAGCCCTACCACATAACCTGCAGAATCGTTTGTGACCACAGGGTGGCAGCAGACCTGTAGCCCAGACCTGTAGCCCCGCTGTGTTCTTTGCCAGGCTGCAAGGTACGTGTGTGCCAGGTTTCGTGGCACTTGGTCAAGGCGTGGGGAAGCCTATTTGGAACATACATACATACAGACAGACAGACACACACACACACACACACACACAGCCACGTCCATTTTTATATATATAGATTCCTCCACATCTCAAAAATAATAAAACAACAACAAAACTGGAGTTGTAATGCAATATCATCTTATCTAGACTAAAAATTGTTACTTCTGTGATTGTTTGCAGTCATAGCAATCTTTGTGAGTAAGGGTATAATTAGATAAGACCATGCAATTTGGCTTGATGGGGCTAAGTTTAATTTTAGTTAAAAGTGAGAGATACAACATGGGAGAAGGGATGGGGTTTGGTAATTTCCCCTCACATGGGTTGGATCTTGATCGCATCTTCCCATGTGTTGTTTTAAATAGAAAAACAACTTTTCATTGGTTTTCAACATAAATTTATTTTACTTAGAACTTGGGATATAATGATTGGGAGTCTTATGTCCTACAACCCAATCCTAAGGTGCCAGGTTGCCATAGGAGCAGGGGTACCAAAAATGGCTACCACTGCATCGTATGGGCACTGCTGCAGACATAGGAGAAACCTTAGGAGAATGGGACATTAGTCCCCTTCCCCTGTGTAAAGGCACTGGCCCAGCAATGGGCTTTCTCAAGTCTGTGCTAGCTATTTTGCTGGTGTAAACTTGAGAACCTCCTTACTGAGCCACATGGCCTGACATGGAGGATAGGATCCAGCGGTGGAGGCCACCATCAGTCTGACCCCTGCTCCACCACTCCCCCCACCGAGTTCCACCCTCCTCAAGCATTCCCTCTGCTCCCAAAAAGTTCACCACCAGCAGCAGTGAGACTTACCTGGCCAACTCTGCACTGGGTCTTCCTGGCGCTGGGGTCTGGTGCTGGCCCGTTGCCAGCGGTAAGCCCTTACCGCTGGCAATAGAAGTACCTTATAGAATTTTTGTGACACTGATACATGTGGTAGGGAATTACTTCCAGCACTTGGCCTGTTAGGATTGGGCCCTAAGACTGCAATCCTATACACCCTTTCCTGGGAGTAAGTCCCATTGAAGATAATTAGTTACTTCTAAATAGAAATGCATAGGCTTGTGCCCTAAATCAGTACTAAAGAGAGAGGAAGCAGATTGAGAGTAACACTCGGAATGCAGACCTGTCCATTTCCATGGTATATGGTTGACCCGTCTGAATGCAGAGGTTAGTGCTGTCTGGTGCAGTCTATTCCTAATCACAAGGAAGATCTTTCTCTGGATATAGCACATGCACCTTCTCACTCTAATTTCCCTTTCTGCTGAAGAAGATATTAGAAATGGCAGTATTCACAATCCAGAGCAAGAACATTTCAATTTGCATGGACATTCTGCAGTAGAACTTCAACACAGAACCTTCCAGCAAATTAGAGCGAGGATCAACTGAACTGGATTTTATAATAATGCTGAACACCATCTCCGCAGCTCTCAGTCAAGACAAGTTTCTTAAAATCACACTGCAGAATTTATTAACTTTACAATTGCCAGGAGGTTGTTATCACTAATTGGGAATTGTCACCATGTGCACCTTTATTTAAATATTTAAAAACATCCCATTTAAGATCTGTAAGTATTTAGCTCCAAAAAGCATGGGGAGTTGAAAATTAAGATGGGTTTTGCTGCTGCATACTAAAATGGTCACCCCAGGATGTTGCTGTTTTGGAATCTAAGAATGTTTTGAGAACCCATTGGACAAAAAAATCTTGGGAAAGAACACAGTAAAAAAGAAACAGTGAAAATGGGAGTAGCCAAAGTCAAAATTGTTGCATTCAATGCAGTTAGAACAAAACTCATGTACATCCTTTCTTCCTCAGTACCTAGAAGAAAAAGTCTTTATTGCTCTTTCTTCTAAAACCTAAAAAGAGCTGGTTTACCTCAGGAACAAAATTCCACAAATGGGTACAACATCAGAAAGAGCTCTGATCCAGGCAACCCTTAACTGCGGATGGATAGACAATTAGGAAGCAGAGTCATTCACATGGAAGGATGTGTCCCCAAAGAGACACCGGTCAAAGCCATGTAATGCTTTGAAAGATAGAACTAGTATCTAAAATGGAGACTGAAAAGTCACTGATAATTTGAGAAGCAGCTGCCTTTACCATGCCGAGTGCCTTAAAGATCATCTCAGCCAACAACTGGCTGCCACATTCTGGACCACATTCTGGACCTTGTGGAAGGACCACAAGTTGTACCTTCCAAAGGGCATTCCCAGTAAAACACATGAGAACGATCCACTCTGGAGGTTAGTAACATATGAATTGTACTGGTTACATCAGGAGAATAATACAGCTGGCCAACCAGCTGAAAGTGCTGAAAGCACCTCTGGTTATGGATGTCTTTTGAAGAAACTGAAGCTGATCCACAATTAGGTGGAGCTTCTGCTTGAAAACCTGATCATTAAGAGGTAGTGAGACCATATCCAGAAGAAGCAGAACACAAGCCTGTTCAACTGCCTCGTGATGTCTGGGCTTTGTTAACCCTAAACCATTATCGTTTGTAGACCCTCAACCAGCTCACCATTGTCACTTGACATCTATTAAAGGAATCCATTACCTACCAATGTCATATGAAAAAAAGAAACGCAGCTGCACATTATCAACAAATGGATGGCATATCACTTCCAATTCCCATATGACCTCTAGTGGGCTTTTCATAGACATTTCACATGGCAGAGAGAACAGGATCTAAAGCCAGGAACAACTCTAAATTTGTTAGGGAGTTTCTTGCTACCATATTCTTAACTGCTCTGGTAACAAGGTACAGGAAGAACCACAACGGAAACCACCATGTGCCACTGTCATAAATTGGCTGTCAGTGGTGGGGAGCGCATCATTGCAGGCCATTTCTGAGCTGTTGCTGTAAAGCAGCAGCAACAGAAGCCTGCTACTGCGGCTGATGGCCTGCATCAGAGCAAGAAAGCCAGCATGGGGGGTAGGTTGTGGGTGGAAAGGGGGAGTAACAGGCCATTTTAGGCAAGGAACCAGAGCCTGTCAGGAGAGATAGGGTGATCTTGCAGCAGTTGCATACACCAGATCTTATCCCCTCCTTTTAAAACCTTTGTGCCTCTTTCCTCTCCTTGGACATGTGCCACTAGAATGGCTAGCATATGTCCAAGGATACCCATAGGCGATCAGGCAGCGTAACCAGCAGATAAGTAAAAATATGTTCATTTACCGCCAGCAGGCTATCTGATCACCATCTTCCCACCACCACCTGCACATAGCATGCAGCCCAGCCTTCATTGGCATGGCTGCGTGCTATAATGTGGCGTGCGATAGGATTGGGTCCTGAGTCAGACTAGAAGACTAGTTTATAGTACTAGAGGCCACCAAGAGTGCTAAGAGCTCATGCTCCACCTATCTTTTGGGAAAGCTTGTCCACCAAGGTGATCAAGGCAGTTTCAGTCCCAAACTGTGGTTGAAGTCAGACTGCAAATAGCAAGGAGAATGTGGAAGGGATCTTTTTCTAGAAAAGATGGGAAGAACAACCTGTGCATCATTTCAGACTTATGCAATGTGAGGTTGTCAATACAGTTTAATTCATGGATTATATTTCCATGAATATTTAACTTCTACCAATTAGTATTCTGAGTACATTAGTTATATTACTTACGGCATAAGTAAAACTTTTTCAGCTATATAACGTCTACCCTTTTCTGCTGCTCGAGGCAGTACTGTATACTGTATATTACAAGTATTCTGAAAAAAGCTATAGTGCATTCTTATTATTTCAGTGAAACTTGCCTGTTTCTTACACTCTCCCCAATACTTTATGTCAAAAGTGCCTCCATATTTCCTAAAAAGAACAACAAAATCAATCAATCAATTAATCATGAACCACTACCAACTGAAACAAAAATCTCACAACATCCATGTCTAGGATCAGCTTGTAACATCAGGTGTTTTATCATCAGTCTGATGCAACAAGCCCATTTAATATCCAGATGTACACGGAGCTTCCAAATTGATGGTACTCCATCTCAGTGGCTATTGTATCCGAAAGTAAATTCACTGACCTCCATTCTTTACAGAAGGTGCATAGGTTAGGATATGTCACTCCCCAAGTGCTACAGATAGGTTTCTTCTCCTTGCTGCATAGTATCTCTGATTCTCGGTACATACTGCAGACATGTGGCTTAAGAAATCATTGGAAAAAATATGAACGAAATGATTATTTGAAATAGCCAGTTTTCCTGTGTTACATATGATGGATCCATAAATATACTGTATATTTTAGGACAATTTTTTTTCAAAAAGGTAGCCTCAAATGCACTTCCGTCCTCAAATAATTTCTGATAACAAGAATTTCTTTGGTGCATACGCATGTACCTGTTACTTACATATACAGTATAATTGTCAAGTAATAATACCATTTTTATAGTGCTCAGCATCATACCTATATTTGGCCTTGGAGGTCACATACGGTCTATGAGCACATAGTGGCAGCACCAATGTATGTTTACCTTAAGTTCCATGATGGAAGAAAGATAGGGTGTTGATGAAATAGAAAAAGAAGTAATGGATATAACTGGTGCATGCAATTGTTAAAGTGTCACAGTACCCGCCCAATCCTATACCCTGGCTGCGTTAGGTACACTGGCGCAACGAGGGCCCTGCTGTTGAGGCAGCCTTTCTGCCAGCTGCTGCTGCAAAGCTGCTAGTGCAGCAGCTGAAAAGCAGTGTGCCTCTGGCAGCATGGTGCAGACTGGCTGCTGGTGGAGGCTTGCCAGTGGAAGGCACAGATTGGGGTGGGAATTGGGGGAACTAGGGGAGATATTGAGGCTTGAGTGGATCGTGGCAGCAACAGCATCCAGACATCCTCAGCAGGCTCTTCAAGAGTTACGCCAGCAAAAGATCAGGTGTAGATCTGAGGAGCCCCATCGGCGACCATGAGACAGCTGGAAAGGTAAGGTATTTCATTTCTTACCTTTCCTAACCAGCCTGGTCCCTGCACTGGATACGGTGAAAGCTATGCGGTGGCAGTATATCCAGTGCCCTGTCACTGGATAGGATTGGGCCCTAAGTGTACAAATCTGTCAGACATTGGTAAAAAACATGCTGTGCTGGCACCGAAGTGGAGTCCATACTGTGTTAGCGCTATTGTACAGCAAAATATAGTGATGCGAGGGTCAGAAGGCTTCCGGAGAAGTGCACAGTTCTCATTTATGGTGGAAAGACTGGTGGAAAGGAGGAAAGAGGAGGAAAATACTCACCTACCCAGAAAAACTGTATCCTCAGCCAAATGCCAACATGGAACGTTAGCAAAGTGGGGGAAGTAAGATCACATAGTGGTTCTCTTACATTTATCAGGGAAATAGCCCTGCTATTGCCAAGAAGCCACAAGATTTTCTTTCCTGTGTGTTCACACACAAGTACTGCCAGAGTTTGTCCTGAATGTTGAAATATCATGAGTTTTGATGACTCACTGAAGCACCTCAAATGCCAGTGAACCTTCACATGTCTCAAAATGCTCTTGTGATACTACCACTCTTGTCAGCAAAGTAGAATACCCTCCACTCCAAATTTCATGGATAAAGTAGGCTAAAAAATCAGCTTCACTTAGCTATATAAAACTGCTCTTTTATGCTTTTCAGTTTATTCTCAATCCCCATCACCCCAACTGTCCCAGGATCACCTTTGCCTAGTTTCAGCATCCCATGAGACTTTGGGTACAATCCTAAGCTTGAGTTAGGCTAGCACAAGTCACTTGTGTCAGCCCAGGAGTGTTGCAAATGCACTGTAAAGCATGCTTGGACCATTCTTGGAATCAGAGAGGATGGTGCATGTCCGTGTGCCGACCTCCCTGACTCTGAGAGGTTAGTGCAGGTCATGAAGGCTTGATGGTGGCTCTTGGTTTGCAACCTGAGGTTAGCAAAGGCAGGGCAAGAACCCTGCCTGCCGAGCAAGTTGCTTGCCAGCCCAAGGGGCTGCTGGGGAGTTCCTGCCCCTGTTATTGGGGAGTGCATGGGCAAACACTTGATGTTTTTGGCTTTTATCTGAGGCTCTGAGTTCTATCTGTGCCTTTATGCTTTTATTCTGTCATCACCTTCATTTGTTTCCTTGCTAATAACATCAAGCAAGTACTTCACTCCATATGAACATAGTCCTACATTTGCTAAGTTTCTGTATAGGCAGAATGTCGTGTGAAGGGATACGAGTACAAATGTTAGAGCCTTTCCACAGGAATTACAAATACTTTGATTTGAAGCTAAATAACAATGATACTAACACATTTTCCTTGATGTACCAAAACTATATTGAATCCATACCTAGAGAGAGAGTAAGAGAGGCCAGAGTTAGTAAATATTTCTTTTGTTGATGATAGAACTTAAATTTGTTAGGTAAAATTGCTTGTGATCAATATTACAATGACATACACAATATTACAATGACATACAGTTGATTTTCTTTTTCAATACATCATCATCATCATCATCATCATCATCATTATTATCATTTTTATCATTATTATTATTAAGAACCAAATTACTTCCCCCCTCCTGCTTTTTTTCTCTAACCAATTCTGGATTTCCCCATTCTTAAGGTTTCAATTTCACTGAAGGAGCAACACAGGAGTGGTAAATGAGAAAATATTATATCACACTGGGAGTACAATCCTAACCTGGAGTTACTCTGGCACAGTTAGGCCAGCAAAGTTTGTCCGGCACAAGGGCCACTGTAAAGCATGTTTGGACCACTCTCAGAGTCAGAGAGGTCAGCACACAAATATGTGCCATCCTCCCTGACTCCAAGAGTGGTCCAAACGTGTTTTACAATGGCCCTTGTACCAGCCAAACTTTGCTGGCCTTACTGTGCTGGCCTAACTCCAGGTTAGGATTTCGCCTTTGATAGTAGAAGTGATTTCCTATACTTTGGAGCAAACAGAATCTGCTACATCTGAACATGAAGAACTGTCCATTGGTTTGGTACCAACAGAGTGAGCTTCCAACATCAAATAGTGATCCATTGATGTGCAGCAACTCAAATGATTTGGTCTAATACACTTGTGCCTGAAGTAGCTGAAGTAGCATTCAAGTACTGTACCTGAAGTAGCATTCAAAAATTGTCCAATAGTCCAACCCACTTAGGGCCCAATCCTATTGAGCCCAATGCAGGTGGTATGCTTGTACCACCCATGTCTCTGTCACAAATGGCGCCGTAAAGTGCCTCCAACGCCAGCAGTAATCTGTTACCACTGGTACTGGGGTAGTGCCATGGTGACAGCAGCCATGGGTTCCCCAGAGGGAGCCTTGTTGGCCAGCGAGTGGTGAGTTTGCCGCTCACCAGCAATGCTGCTGTTCTGGGCACAATGGGAGGCCATTCTGGGGCAGAAGCAGGGATGGAATGGGGGTGGGACCGGTAGTGACTAATCCAGTTTCCAACCTCCGAATAAGACTGTGTGGCCTTACTAGAAGGCCCTCGCTAAAAAGCCAGCACAGAAGCGAGTAGACTCGTGGCCCGCCCTGCCCGTAGTCCACACTGCACCCTTAGTCCTGTGGCTACCTGGCTGCCACAAAATGCACAGATATCCATCCTGAGCACTCCTGAGCAGTCAGGCAACATAGGATGGGACCCACAGTCTGATGAATAAATGGATTACTGCAAGGTGACAGCCACTGCAGTCAATTAAAACCAACAACAATAACAGTGGGCATAAATGCCAGATCATCTGTTCTTAGAAATGCACATATCAATCAATCAATCAACAGGTACTTATATACCGCTTTTCAACACGAAGTTCACAAAGCTGTTTACAGGCAAATAGTAATAATAAAGTTAAATGGCTCCCTGTCCCAAAAGGGCTCACAATCTAAAAAAAGGCAGACTGCCAGCAACAGCCACTAGAAAGACTGCGCAGGGGTGAAGAGGGACAGTTACTCTCCCCCTGCTAAATATAAGAGGAGCACCACTGGAAAAAGTGCCTCTTGTCCAGTTAGCAGGGGTTAATATGTGGCAATATGTGGCATGTTGTGTCTTTTTTCTGTAACTCTCTTCCTCCTCCTTGCTCTCCTCTGGCTAGATGACTTTGTCTCTAATCATTCAGAAGGGACCTACCATCATGGACTGCTCTCAACATTAAGAAAAGAGCATGGCAGGTCACACAGATTTAGGAGAGGCCTCTGGTTTCTCACAAAAGTTTCCCCTTGCCAGGAAAGCCAGCATCAGTACTGAGGAAATGCAGTATCCCAGTTAACCTGGCCACTGCTTCCCCAATCAGCTAAGAGCTCAAGAGCAGGCTCCATTGCCACTTTCTACCACAGTCCTGATCCAAGTGGCCAGGGCAGCATTGCTGTTGCAATCTTCTTTCAAGGTATGTCATCAGCTGACTGCTGCCACAACACATGCTGACACTGCAGTGACATGAAGCCACCCCCACAGGCATGTGGCTTAGCCCCAATGTTTCAGGTTGGGGTAGAATAGGTAATTAAAAATACACTGAAAGGGTAATTAAAAAGAGAACAAAAAGAACATAATGGCATATTAGAACACGATATATAAAATCAATATTTTTTCCGCAAAGAAAACCTGATACCACCTCTCTTAAACTCATCCGAATAGAATATGCAAGTATTCACATGATTTTGTGGCACAGCATACATGCGTTGTCATAGGTATGACCATCACTCCCACAAACTGGAACATATTTCTTAAAGCAGGGCTTTGGGTATTTTCCATAACTATAGTATTTTCTGCAGAAAAACTGCAAAATGAAGATGAAATTAGTTCACAATAGGCAACAAATTAGAATACTTTATTTTTCTGTAAACATTTATTCTTTAAAAAAATAAACAGTAGCTGTAGGATTAGAATCTGTGCTATTTTCTTTCTCCAAACAAGGATGTAAACAAAACAGTATGGAAACTAACGGCCGCATCCTAATAGGTCTACACTCTTGGAACTAGCATTCTGGCAGTATAAGGTCCTTTATGGCTATTGCAAAGTGCAGCACACCAGTCACTGTGGCCTGACCACCTCAAGTGGCCAGTGGCTAGTCGGTGCACCAACATGCAGGGAAGGAGCCATAGCACCAGTATAACAGTGTGGGGGATGGGCAGGATGGAGTGGGCAGCGGGATAAAAGGGAAGGGCAGGGTGAGAAACAGGGTGGAGATTGGGATGGGGAGGAAGGTGGATCGAGGCCGGGAAGGGTGCGGTATCAGCTGCAGCCAGTACTGCTGAGATCCTATCCCCTTCTGGCCTCGATCCACCCTCCAAGGTCCAGTTGGACTTGAGCTAGCTATATTGCCAGAGCAGGACTGAGTAGACCAGCACTGTGGCAAGGACTTACCTCAGGACAAGGGAACAAAGTTCTTTTATCTAAGGAGGCCTTAACAGCCCAAAAGCTCCCCTGTGGGATGTAGTGTGCACCCTATTGGCATAGTTGCATTGCTATTTGGGAGTTAGGGAGGAATGGACTGCCTGTGATTTTATATACCGTATATAAACTGGCAGCCCATCTTTAAATGCTTCCCCTTTCTTTCAAATTTGAAGCAGACTTTCTTAGTTGGCTTGTCAGTGCAAAAATGGAGTCCTTTTTATTTAAAGTCTTATAATTCCCAAGATAGCATTTAGCCTCTCCAACCCTGTCTTTTTTTCCACTTATCTCCTTGCCAAAGATTAAGAGTGCCATCCTAACCTGGAGTTGGGCTAGCACAGTTAAGCAAGCAAAATTTGGCCACTACCTCAATACCCTTGTGCAAAGATACTGTGGACACAATCCTAAACTGAGTTAGGCCGGCATAAGCTAAACCAGCAAAGTTTGGCCAGCACAAAGGCCACCGTAAAGTATGTTTGAACCACTTTCGGAGTCAGAAAGGCCAGCATACAGATGTGCGCCATCCTCACTGACTCCAAGCATGGTCCAAAATGCGCTTTATGGTGGTCCTTGTGCAGGCCAAACCTGCTGGCCTAACTGTGCCAGCCTAAATCCAGGTTAGGATTGCGCTGGAAAACAGGTTGTGAAATGCAATTTTAACCACAATTTTTGCTTACTCAGAGAAGGCCTCATAGACTTCGTCTTGCACAGCCAGGCAGGCATGCCTGAACAACTTTTCTTCATTTTCTTCAACTCATGCTACTGACTGACTAACTGACTGGCAGCGGTTCTTTAGGGATCCAGACAGGGATTTTTCCCAGGCCTAACTAGAGATTGTAGATATTGAACTTGGGATCTTTAGTATACAAAGGATGTGCTCTACCACTTTGCTACAACTGCTTTCCAAATGCAGAATGTGAGTAGAGGGTTGTTCTTAAAACACTGAAGAAAATAGGTTATTAACAATAGTGTGAACCAACCTTTCCTGGAATCCCGTCACCTAGAAAATAATTTGAGAAAGCATTAAGAGCTATGACTCAGATATGGTTGAGAGCTCATATGTATTTTGAGTTATCAACAATAAAAAAATAGTGACCTCAAAGATTAGTTGCCAGAAAATTAAAACTGTCCCATAGAAACAAAACAAATTATCATCAACCTTTTCTAGCCATTTTAACAATCAGGGAACCAAACTGAATCCGAACTCTAATCTGAAATCTCATTTAGAGAGGTGGTGTTATTGCTTTTTTCCTTTCAATGAACTGGAATCCAAACCTAAAATATCCAGATTCCCTTGACCTGAACTGGAACTTAACTCTTAAACATAAGAAATGATAATCAGTACAAAACCTGTTGCATAGTAAGTAAGCGCATAATATTTCCAGCACCGAGGGAAGGGCAGTGCAGCTCTGAGGTAAGGGAACAAACATTCCCTTACCTTGAGGAGGCCACTGTGACTACTACTCCACTGCAGAATGTGGCACTACCCTATTGGCACAGCTATGTCAGTACTGGAAAGTTGGTTAAGATTGCGCCATAAGTAAGTAAGTAAGTAAGTAAGTAAGTAAGTAAGTAAGTAAGTAAGTAAGTAAGTAAGTAAGTAAGTAA
>JAJKFI010000005.1:30979127-31000829 GCA_029204185.1 Lerista edwardsae
TAAGAGGAGCATCATGTGAAAAGTGCCTCTTGCTGAGTTAGCAGGGGTTATATACAATTAAAATAAAATAAAATAAAATAATCAATCAATCAACAGGTACTTATATACCGCTTTTCAACATGAAGTTCACAAAGCGGTTTACAGGCAAATAGTAATAATAAAGTTAAATGGCTCCCTGTCCCAAAAGGGCTCACAATCTAAAATAATAATACTTGTATTTATATACCGCCTTTCTTAAGATCACTAGATTTCTCTAATGACTGTAACTCAAGGCGGTTTACATAGGCAGACTTTTATTCACAAACCCGAAGGTTTTTACAATTTACAGAAATGTTCTATCTTTCAAGAACAGCACTCATACAGATCTTTCTTTCTGGATTTAGCCTTCTTTCTTAGCCACCTGTCTGTCTTCTGCTGGCTGATAAGAGGCTTCCCTGCTCCCCCAGAGACGCAGCTGACTTTGGCACACTCCTCCTCCCACGAGGCAGCTGGAACTCAGCTTTTGATCAGCCGCAGTTTGCAAGGTCTGCCGCTCACAGAGACTTCCGGTAGTCTAGAGCTCACGACCTTCGGATCTTCAGCTGTTATCTTCGGGCAAATGGAGGCATTAACCCTCTCGGCTAAATCTTCTGCTTCTATACAGTTATATACTGTATAACTCTGTGCCGCAACACTGGCACAGCCTCCACTGTATGCTATGGGCCAGCCAGGGACCAGGCAGCAATGGAGAATAAAAAACCTTTTACCTTCTCCATTATTGCCATTATTGCCCCAATGGGCCTATTCAGATCTTTGCCAGCTCTTCAGCTCGTGCAAATATGAGTGGGTCCAAGGAGGTGTGTCAAGCCTGAGCTATGATGACATAGGATATTGGCAGTCCTGCTGCCACTGATACCTTCCTCTAGACTGCCTTCAATGTCCCTTGCCAGTCCCAAACCCCACCCTGATCCTGCCCTGCAAAGCCCCATCTGCCAACAGATAGGATTGGGACATTATTAGTACAGTAGTGCATAGTCTGGTGATGCTGTGGTGGTATTATTATTATTATTATTATTATTATTATTATTATTATTAGACTACTTCATCACAGCCTATGCTTTGGGACCTAGCTTCTTCTTCTTGTTATCGTTATTGTTATTTTTCTGTAACAAATAGTTTAAAATAATTGTACAATATTGGATTCAGAATCTAAAGATCTTTTAAAAAACTAACATCAATTCAAAGTGTTATGCTCACTCCAGTAAAATTTACAGTGGCTAGCCACTATGCCGCTGTACAGGAATGTATGTAATGTATGTAATGCCTTTCCCACATTAGCTAATAGTATTTTTGAATAATTATGCACATAGTCCCTTGGAACAAGTTTTACGTTAACTTTTCCATGCATGTCTGAAAGTTTAGTACTGAGATTCCCCCCCCCCCAAGTTTCCTAGTTGTAGATACACAAATCAGACAGACTGTTGTGTATGCACTGCCTGCTCTACATACCACAAACTGGCAAAAACCATTTGCACAACTTTTAAAGTATGGCAATATACATCAATTTCTTTATACCATTATTTTCTTTTATCTGTACAGAGAAAAGGTAAAGTATAAAGTGGTCCTTATATAAATAGGCCTTTTTGTTTTGTAATCCATGTAATCCATGGAGGAAAGCTATGGCGAACCTAGACAACTTAATAAAAAGCCGAGACATCACCCTGCCAACCAAGGTTCGCATAGTCAAAGCTATGGTTTTCCCAGTAGCAATGTATGGCTGTGAGAGCTGGACCATACTAAAGGCAGAGCGCCGAAGAATAGATGCTTTTGAATTATGGTGTTGGAGAAGACCCCTGGACTGCAAGGAGATCCAATTGGTCAATCCTACAGGAAGTCAAGCCTGATTGCTCCCTGGAAGGACAAATCTTGAAGCTGAAGCTCCAATACTTTGGCCACCTCCTGAGAAGAGAGGACTCTTTAGAAAAGACCCTCATGCTGGGAAAGATTGAAGGCAAAAGGAGAAGGGGGCGGCAGAGGATGAGATGGCTAGACAGTGTCACCAAAGCGGTGAAATTGGGCGAACTCCGGAAGCTAGTGGAGGACAGGGAGGCCTGGCATGCTGTGGTCCATGGGGTCAGGAAGAGTCGGACACGACTTAGCGACTGAACAACAACAACAACAATATAAATAGGCGATTTGAAATAGTACCATAGTGGAGAGGTGTCTTACCTAAAAAGAAGCAACAGTTTGTTAGAAAAACAATCACAAAGATGCTCCTTATCTTCATGGTTAATGAAGGCAGACTTTTGTTTTCTCAAAATGCTGCCAGTGCTCTGCTCCAAGAATTTATAGACAACAATCATGGCCATACTTATAGTATGGGCATATCTATATTAGCCATCACATTCTTAACCTGACTCAAGACACGGTTTTATCACAATTAACAATGGAGATCCTTACGTTATTTCAAATACAGCTGACGTAAGGCTAAAGAAATGCTACTTTTCAAGAACAATACTTTTCAAGAACAATTGTTAACAATGGGATTTGGAGGAAAAAAAACCAAGCTTGATATCTTCTCAACAACATGGTGTGCTATGTTTGAAATATGTATTTGAGCCCAACCGTATGGGTGTGTTATGCCAGAGGAATGTGCATTCCGCCAGTATCCTTGTGATGGTTACATACATGACTCGGTTGAAGCAAGTGGCCAGATCTCTGTGAAGACAGACTGAGGATGCCTGCTGGTATAGGTAAGACTGCTTGGGGTTGGGAGGAAGGCAGGGAGAGGGTGGAATGGATGGATGGAACAGGGAGGAGCTTCATTCTTCCTTTTTATTTTAAACAAGATGGGTCAGAGGATGAGTGGGCAGACTCTAGAATGCAACACTGCACCTCCCATGACTAACTCATACAGGGCTACCTGGTGCAAGAGTAAGATGGCAATCACTCCAATGAACAGGCGCACTCCTGGCCCAGCGCCGAACATGGGAGTGCCACGATGAAGGGCAGCCTCTTCTGAGCCTGGACCACGGCAATCGAGGCTGGCTCACTTACCTGCCCTGGCCTCAGAAGGGGGTGCCTTGCATTGCGGAACCCCCATGTTCGGCGCTGGGCTGGGAGCACGTCTGTTTGTCAGAGCGGTCAGGTCGAGCGCAGCTCAAGCATGCACAGAAGCAGTTCGTTGGCTCGATTGCAACACGACCACTGCGCATGCTCACGCTGCCCTCAGCTTGGCCTGACCACTCTGACAAACAGACATGCTCCCAGCCCAGCACCGAAGATGGGGGTGCCACGATGAAAGGCAGCCTCTTCTGAGGCTAGGGCGTGCGAGCCAGCCAGCCTTGATTGCCATGGTGTGGGCTCACAAGAGGCTGCCTTGCATCGTGGCACCCCCATGTTCGGTGCTGGGCCGGGAGTGCGCCTGTGCCCCCCCACAGCTCCCTGCATCTGTCAACATCGTTTAGGTGCTTATTGCTGCAAAACTGTTCTTCCTTTTACAGGCTGCTATAAGCATGCAACATAGCACAACATGCAGGCAGGCAGCCAACCAGCCAACCAACCATACTTGAAAAGACTAGATCAAACGTTAACAGGAAGCTGTTAATTTCCTACACATTACACTATGAGCTTGCATGTTAGCATCCTGTAAAAGAGAGCAACATTTTTGCTTGGTGCCAGTGGTAGGCACCTAACGGTGCAATCCTAATCAACTTTCCAGCCCTGGCATAGCTGTGCCAATGGGGCATGTGCTGCATCCTGCAGTTGTGGGGGGGGGCAGTCCTGGAGGCCTCCTCAAGATAAGGGAATGTTTGTTCCCTTTCCTCAGAGCTGCATTGCCCTTACCCCGGTATTGGACAGTTGATTAGGATTGCACCCTAAGTGACATTGACTACAGAGAACCAGCACTGTCACTACTAGCACATGAACAAAGAGCCCCATCTGATTATGGTTACTATACTCTCCCACAGATGCCACTGATGCAGATTTGCTCGATCTGCAAAGCAGAATGACATGACCTTTTGTTAACATATACCTCCATGCTTGATTATGATCTTGCCTCCATATTGCCTGAAAAAGATACGATAGGCTGATTTGTGTGGCTGACAGAACCCACAATGTGACAGTGTTAACAGCAGATGAATTAACAGCTCCCATTGATTCAGAATGCAATCCTAACCTGGAATTACGCCAGCACAGTTAGGCCAGCAAAATGTGGCTGGCACAGGAGCCACCGTAAAGTGCATTTGGACCACTCTCGGAGTCTGGGAGGATGGTGCACGTCTGTGCGCTGGCCTCTCTGACTCCGAGAGTGGTCCAAACATACTTTACAGTGTGTCTTGTGCCAGCCACATTTTGCTGACCTAACTGTACAGGCCTAACTCCAGATTAGGATAGCACCCTTAAGGTGGTTTTCATGGAATCATAAAGTTCAAAGGGACTCATAAGGTCAGAGTGACCAGATACAATGGAGGACAAAGTGCCTATACCTTTAACCATTGTATGCCTTTAACAAGTTGTGCATCCACCTCACAATTATATCGTCTAGCCCAGTGATCCTCAAACTGTGGGTCTGGGACCCATCAGTATGTCATGACACAGAGTGCAGTCCTATACCGGTGTTGCACCAGCGCTGCATTCTTGCGCCAATCCAGCACTGTCGCAAATGTGCTGCCAGGTGCGCCTGCACCAGCGAAGTCGGGCACTGGACCGGTGCAAGCAGCAGTGCCAGTGCACGGGCGCTATTGCGACCGTCATTTGTGGCGGTCGTGCACTGGTCGAGTGCCAGTGGTGCTCGGTTGGCACAGGACATTGCCAAGGGCATTCCAGAGATGTGCCGGGGGGCATCACAGGGTGGCGCAGTGGGCGGTGAGGGGGTGGCAACGGCCAATGGCCATTGTGCCAAATCCTCAGCCCCATCCCAAGTGGGGCAACTACATGGCTGACTGTTGAAAGACTTGGCCAGCAGGTTTTGCAGTACAATATTGCATTAAGATGGGACTGACATAAGTTTAGGACTTGTGGATGGCTATAAAGGCTTCTCCCCATTCATCAGCTCATGACCCAAAGATCTTCATACAGCACAGGGTTTTTTTTCCCCCCAGCTCTTATAACACTGACTGCTACAGCCTGGCCAAGTGACTGGTGGTTGTCCAACACGGGAGCAAAGGTATGAGTTAGCCTTGCAGGTGCCAGTTGTGTTCTGCTCTTAATGTGTATCAGAAGAGAGATGCATGACTCTTGAATACACCCTAATGGGACCATTAATGACCCTAATGGGATCAATTGTTAATATAATGATGTTTCTTTTAATGTCTCTAAGGAAGGCTGATAGATGCTTAAATGTCATATATACAATACCAATTAAAATGTTCTGGACTTCTTTTTCAAGCATATTGCTTTCCCCTTCTTTGTTGCTGTTAATAGGGAAAGTGGAAAGATAACATTTGGGATTAAAGTAGTGTGTACTGTGAAAACATGACAGCTTTTCAGTCCTTGCATCTGGTGGCAGTTGTTGGCACCCCATAAAACCACTTCCTGAATTGCAGGGATCCTCTGAGTCAGCATCTCAAAGCTGTTGGAAAAATAAATCTGCCACATGGTGTCCTGAAGAGACAATGCCACCTACAGGACACCAGAGGGCAGCAACACACATTTATTTCCTTAAACCGTGATTTTCATTTACCTGTGGAGAAAAGGTAGAGAATGAAGAGATCTCTATTTATGGAGAGTTGAAAAAGTACTATAGTGGAGAGGTGTCTAACCTAAAGAGAAGCAACAGTTTGCTTGAGAAACCATAGCAGATGCTCCTTACCTTCATGGTTAATAAAGACAGACTTGTTCTCTTGAGACATAGCCAGTTCTCTGCTTTGTCCAAGAATTTACTAACATCTATTGTGGCAATCACTCTTTACCTGAATCAAGACACAATTTAGCACAATAATTGCTAACAATAGAGATTCTTACGTTATTTCAACTGGTGTTGACGTAAGGCTAGAGAAATGCTACTAGTTTTCACAAAAGCAGTAAGATTACTAGAACAATAAGATGTGAACAATGGGATCTGGGCAAAAACAAGCTAAATATCTTCTCAACAAAATGATACACCATTTTGGAAACTTAGTGTATATGTTGGCCCAATCCTCTGGGAGTGTGATGCTTATGGAATGTGCGTTCTGCTGGCATAATGTACATTGTGACTATTGCAAGCATGACTCCACCAAAGCAAGTGGCTTGGCAACTGCTGCGAGCATTAAGCAGTCAGGTCCGTGTGAAGACAGACTGAGGACACCTGCTGGTGCAGGTAAGGCTGCCTGGGGTCAGGAAGGAGTGGAACAGGCAGGATAGAGAGGAGGGGGCAGAGGTGACAAGTCCAAATCAGGTCCAGGAAGAGGGGAAGCTTGGTGGCAGCAGCGCCCACTGAATTCTGACCCTCTTCCTGAATTTGATCCACTTTCACGATTCAAGGCAATCTTGTTCCAGCAATGTCACTGGGGCAGGGCCAAGTTAACCCCATGGCGGCAGCTGTGTCTCACCCCACAGCAAGGGAACAAATGTTCCATAACTCTGCGGATGCCTCAACATACTGAAACTGTCCAACAGGATATAGTGGATGCCATATTGGCACTGCTGCCTTGCCACACAAGGAGTTATGGCAGATTGGGCTCTGTGGTACTACAAAATACCTTTCTCATATTAACATAGAATAACTTTGCTTTGTTAACTGCTTTGAGAACTGCCTGTTGAAAAGCAGTATGAATATGCTGAATTGTCTTCATAGTCATGAGCTATGGAAAGCCACAAGTCACAAATTCTCGTATCCGAGGATCCTGTAAATATGAACGTATCTTCATGCTTAATTGTTATAACTCATTTCACAAGCTTCACATTTCAAGATCATCACAGGATAAGTAACAGTTCTTAAAAGTAGATACAAAAAAATCTTTAGGGCATGATGAGAATTGAAATCAACTCTGTCATTCAAATGAAGAATAACTCTTTACGGTATTGTATATGTCTTGGCTGACTTTCTTGGGGGCATATTGTTCCTGTTCTAATAGTTATCTTGAAGACATCATGTACCAAGTATCTATTTTTATTCTGATCATCACCCTAGCATAATGCTTACTAAAAGACTGAAGCCCCACAATGTTACTGAACAAAGCAAGCAAGAATCTTTGAATTTGGTTTGAATTGTGAAGAATGGATCTCGTCAACCGGTAAAAGTAAAAATGGCCTAATGAAATTATTCTACTGATCCCACTTTCCTAAGCCCAGGGATCAGAGGTTGTTTGGACCATCCCAGGAACATGAGGTTACCTCCTTTTGAAAGCATTGGTTGCCACCTAGAGTGGGGGCATGGCTTAAAGGAATTTAAGCAGCCCCAGGTCTGCTCTCCTCCTCTTGCATGCTCTAGTGCGTGCAAATTGCTGACACTTGTCCAGGCGCCTTCCCCCCTTGGAGCAGTCTGGTTGCCTTTTGGGAGCAGATAGGAAGTTTTCTCTTCACTTGATTGGCATTGGTGAATAGTTTTTTGCCTTCCCCAGACCATGGGGCCAGCTAGTCCTTTTTCTCTTTCTTTCAATTTACATCTTGGTCACTTTTCTTGGCAGGTAGTATGGGTTTGAAGGAAGGAGCATAGCCCACTTCGGTGTATACCTCAAAGTCAGTAAAGGCAGGGCTGAATCCACTTCCACATCCAAGTGGTTCAGCAGCTCAAGGGGTTGGATGGGTTGCCCCTGGCCTGGATTGCAGGGGCTATCCCAAAGGCTCAACAGCATGGAGTGGCTCTACGTATTGTCTGCCTTGGCCCCCTAGTGGGGTTGATGGAGATAAGCTTGCATTGTCTGAATAGGGGCTGGGCTTGGAGTCTGGTGTTAATATAACGCCTGGGCCAGGGCCAGATAGTATTCTGGTGCCTCTTGTATGACCTAGACTCTGTACTTTGCTTTGCGGTTTTACAAAGATGCAAGGGCCACAGATTTCAAGGTTCCTATTTGTAAAAATTAGCTAATAAAAGTAGCCCATTTTCCCAACTTGATGTCTCGAGCATTCATTAGGTGGTGCACAAACAATCTCAAGACACCACATCAGTGTTTGTACTGATAACAGAACAAAGAAAGGCAATAATTTCATTCAATTTGCTTTAATTTATCAGTAAATCAAGAAAGCCTATACTGTGCATTAGGTGAGCATCTCGAAGACATGGAATTTTTTGCACAAGAGGATCAAGACTTTCTTCTGTTCTGATCAATAAGGTTTCCTAAATTTCCACAACATTTCCCATTACTGGCCCTGGAAAGGGGGAAAAAAAAAGAAACATTAATACTAGCACTAGAAAACTGGGGTGAGCTCAAATATCGTATTTTTAATTTCCCAAAGCACAAATGCAGCTCTGAAAGTGAGCTTGGTATTATTCATGTGGTCTTTTCTACTTTCAAGTGCTTAGATGCTCAGTAGTGGCATACAAATAGGGGTGGGGGAAGACATGGGCACCAGATGCTCCACCCGCCCTGTTTCAAAACAAAGCAGAGCAAAACACACACACACACACACACACACACACACACACACAGGGATGGTGGGCGGGTAGAGCTGAAAACATTACCACAATTACTTTTGGGAGGCAGCAGCTGGCTGAATGTGACCTCCACCAGCACAGCCTTCTGGTCCGCCACTTCTCCTGGCACCAAAGCAGTGCCTAGTTCAGCCAGCCACCCCCTATTCGTGGGCACACCCCCAATCTCCATCACCACCTCTTTCTCCCCCACCACTGCCCTTTTTCACAACTTCTGCTAGCTCAATGGAAGGATTCTGGAAGTAGAATCAGATCTCCAAAGATGGGATTTACCTGTTGCTCACATTTGCCTTGGTATTTGATTGTGAGATTGCCTCCACTTTCCCTAATATAAAAGGACATAATAGGCTGATTATGTCTGAGACTGACAGAACACACAATGTAATAATGCTAACAGCAGATGTATTAACAGCTCCCATTGATTTAATGTAGTTTTAATAGAATCATAGAAACAGAGTACGAAGGAACAAGGTTATCTAGTACAACCCCCTGCCTGTGGCAGGAAATCCTGGAAGACAACCTCCAGCGGATGCCTGTTGAGTCTCAGCTTGAAGATCTCCAGTGAGGAAATCTCCCTCCCTCAGCCATCTTTTCCACTACCAAATTGTGCTGACCGTCACTAATTTCTTTCTGATGTCCCATTGGAATCTCTTCTCTTGCAGTTTGTACCGGTTGGATCTAGTTCTACTCTCAGAGGTAATTGAGAACAAATTTGTTCCTCTTTCCGTAAGACAGCCTTTCAGCCTTTGAAGAGCACTATCATATCCCATTTCAACCTTCTCCAGGATAAATATACCAAGTTCCTGCAACCTTTAATCTTAGGCCTTGTTTTTCAGCCCTCTGATAATCCTTGTCACTCTTTTCTGAAACTGCTCCAGTTTGGCTGCAACTTTCTTACAGTGAGTTGCCCAGAACTGGACACATTATTCCAGCTGAGATCTCACCAATATGGAGTAAAGCAGAACCACAACTCCTCACGACTTGGAAGCTCCGATTCTACTAATGGGGTTCAAATTGTGTTTGCATTATTTGCATTTTTTTGTCCTCATCTTGCTTTCTGTCAGGGATGTTTCATGATTGTGCAGTTGCTCAGTCCAAGAATGCCAGTTGGCATTTCAGGAATGTCATTTGATTATGTATGTCACTATGGCACTTCCTGCTTGATGTTGCCACTTCTGGCTATGACATCGCTGCCAGGTTAATGATATCATTTTTGGTGGGTCCCAAGACAAGTGCCATTCTAAAAAGAGGGTCCCAATCTAAAAAGTTTGAGAACCACTGCTCTAGAATGCAATTCATCTGGTCCAAATGATTGAATTCATCTAGGCAAGTCCTGTCAATCTTTATCTGTAGACCTGTATCGGTCAGAGTTTCATTACCTCTGTGGAGATGTATGTATTTCCCCCAATCAGTAAAGAATCCAGTATCCACATTTGCATAATCGTCCTTCTAAGGGAAGATGGATGCAAAATAGGAGTTGAGCAGCTCCGCCTTCTCTTTGTCATCAGTCAAAGAGAATTGGCCATCCTCATGGAGCAGCAATACTACCCTCTTATTACCTCTTCCTTTGGGCATACCTAAGAAAAGGGCATACCTTTTTGTTAGCTTTTGACATCCCTCAGGTCATACTGATCTGTAGTGTTCCTGACCTTCAAACTAACAAATATACAGTTTTAAAGCAGAAGCAATGTGCCTTCTTTTGTTAACAGCACTGCTCGATGCCTCATTAACTTTTTCATACATTATCACAAATATACTGACCTTTTGGCAATGCAGAAAATGCACAAGTCACGATATGTACTCCCATCACTGCCACAGACAGGCCTGTAAATCAGTGGACATTTGACAGGTTGGCCCTTGGCTGGCTCACGATACTGACTGCATTCATCCTGTGAAACAAAATGAAGTTGAACCATGGTATTCTGCCTGTAGTTGTGAAAGCAAAATACTCTCTGCTCGAGGCAGAGTAGATCCTATCTGAAGAACAATCTACTTGTCTTTAGTTCACGAATTTCCTTCCACTAGTGAAGTCCAGATTGTCAATTTTACTCTGTAGATCACAGCTGTACATCTTTATATTCATAGTTAGTGGCCACCTTTTAAAAAAATCTTTCTCAGTGGTGTTCTTATGGGGGGTGTGGGTGTAAAATGCCAAGTGTTGCAGGAGGCTGAGTTCCTCTGTAATGCAGACCCTCCCCCTTGCCTTCAGAGCTATTTGCATCTTGGAGAGCAAAGTTTCTGAGCCAGCTCTCCAAGCTGCAGTGGCTCTGGAGAACGGCCACTTTACACAGGAGCAGAGGCTCCTGCAACACTTAGCGTTTTGTCCCCCTGTAGGAACGCTACTGATCTTTCTTTTACCACAACTCCAGGGTTCTCTTTATACTATTTTGTGGTCCTTCCATCTCTGATCTTCCTCTTGCTCTGATATCACGAGCCAAGGCAGTGAATCTCCTGTACCTGTTCTCTTTGCTTTCTATAATGCCTGCATCTGTATGGTGCCATATTGTTTCAATAAAAATTCTGCAGAGAGGTGCAAATAAATGTAGTAGAATGAAGTGAAAACATACCTTTTTCTCACATTCGCCTTTATGCTTTACATCAATGTCCTCTCCCGTCACCCTTCAGATTAAAAAAGTTGTGTTGGTATTTCTCCAGAAGCAGTTATTTAACAAAGTCACAATCTGGATTCAAACATTCTCAGCTTTTGCCAGGTTGGGGTGTGCAATGATTGCTCTGAAATAGTTGAAGTGGGGTCCTCTGTGAAACAAGTGGGACAACACTATGGCTGACAACTGAAAGACTTGGCCAGCAGGTTTTGCAGTACAATATTGCACTAAAATGGGGCTGACATGGGTTTAGGACCTGTGGGTGGCTGTAAAGGCTTCTCCCCGCTCATCAGCTCATAATCCAGTGTTCTTTGAAAAGAACAT
Organism: Lerista edwardsae; assembly: GCA_029204185.1. Lineage (NCBI taxonomy): Eukaryota > Metazoa > Chordata > Lepidosauria > Squamata > Scincidae > Lerista > Lerista edwardsae. The sequence continues at coordinate 30,990,615 of JAJKFI010000005.1, forward strand.
GGCAGCTTTTCAGTTCTTCCGTCTGTGGCAGTTGTTGGCACCCCATAAAACCACTTCCTGAATTGCAGGGATCCTCCGAGTCAGAATCTTATGGGGTGGGAAAGGTTGCAATTGGAAACAATAGATTTGCTACTCATCTCTGCATTTCTGCCTTCTTGAAACTCAGCCATGCATGCTAGTTATCCAGTTTCACCAATCATACCTTTAAAGAAGAGAATTCTGCAAACTAGTTCACCTGATCTCACCATTGGCAACAAATCCTATCACAAGTTTACTTACTGTCTTGCTACACAGAGCAAACACAGATTGACATATGTTGTGCCATCGGTACCGCAGACTGGATCATACTTTTTAGAGCAGAACGTCATGGGGTTGGGAAACCTGCTGCATGCATCCTGAAATAATAATTAAAGTATTCTAGGTTAACTGGTTGAATAATTTAGAGAGAAGAAGTATTGTGGGCCCAATCCTAACCTGCCACTGTGTTACTGAGACGGGTGTTCCAGTGACACAGCTGAATGCGACACACCATAGAGTGCAGCCCAACTGTGCCACAAATGGTAAGTGGTGGAGGTTGGGTGACGCTGGCCACAGAAGGAGCTGTGCACTGGTAAGTCTGTGCAGACAATGGGCAGTGGGTGGATTGTGAGTGGAACAGGGCAAGGAAAGAGAGAAATGGGGTGGGGACCAGAGCAGGGATGCTGAGAATGGTTGCATCAGCGCTGGAAAGTTGGATAGGATTGGGCCCTTTGTGCCTTCAATACGTCCCAAGCACCAGTACTATCCATTGGTATTAAAAAATGTAACATTGTTGTGCATACCTTTATTTTACATTCACCATTATATTTTATACCAATGTCCTTCCCTGTTTCCCTAAAAACAAAGAGGCAGCATTAACTTGAGAAAAAATCCAATGAATTGGATGCATATTTAACTGGTGTGTGTGTGTTGAAATTCTTAGTATTAAGTGCCTTGACTGATCCAGACACTAGTAGACTATAAAGAGGATTGCAAAAATGTACCTACCTCCTTGCTGCACAGAGCATGCATTTATTGGGGTATGTCTCATTGTCAGTGCCACAGACAGGATTATAATCATCGGTGCAGGCGAACGGTTTGCCTTTGGCCGATTGGAAGAACTCACTGCATTCATCCTGCCCAAGAAATGACGATACCTTACATTGATAAAGAAGCAGCTCTTGATTAGATCTTAGTACATACCAGCCCACCAAACAGACGGGTTGGCAAATTAGGACACTCAAGTTTCTTGACTTTAGTGGTAGAATTAATTGCATGCAGGAGTGGGTTCTTGAATGTGTGTAGACGTTAAGGGCAAGTTGGATGCGGGGATCCTCACTGATGTCTTAGTATAGCACACACCCTCTGTTGGGATGCCCCCTCCTCACTGCTTGGGACAGTTCCTCCTCAGCATCTGCTTCTTTGTCCATGGAATCAGTGAGTCAGCAAGGCGAACAATGAGGCAGCAGTGCCAAGCAAGAGCAGCAGGAACTACTGGTGCTGTCGAAAGGGGGAGGGCAGGTGAGCAGGCAGGCAACTGCTGCTCCTCTCATTGTGGCCACTCACCCATCTACTTGGCTGGGAATATGGCAACAATAGCAAGGAGAAGCTCTCACTCTCGTTCTGGAGGTGGAGCAATAATAGGCGCTGGCTTTAATCAACTGAGAAGTTTAGGGCTCAATCCTATTGAACCCAGCACTGGCCGTACACTATAAAGCACTCCAGTGCTGGTGGAATGAGTGTACTGCCAATGATGAGGCCTATGGCAATCAAAGATGGGCTTCAGCACTCAAAAGACCAACCACTAGACCAGCCAGTGATAAGTGTTACTGTAGTGAGGCTTCCAGGGGCGGCAGGGGGCGGGGGAGCACGAAACTATGTGTGGGGAGGACAGGTCAGAAGGAAGGCTGGGCTTGGTGGGGATAGAGACAGCGGCAAACTGTGCTGCTGAATCCTAAGTCCCTCCTGGGCTGTGGTGGCCTACTTGGGCCTCCTACTTGGGCTGTAGTGGCCTACTTGGGCCTCCTCACCTTTTAAATAACTGAGGAGACCCATTGCCACCTGCTCCATTCCACTCAGGGTGAGGAAGCAAACATTCCCTTATGCTAGGGAAACTCTGGAGGCTACCTCAGAGCCTGCTGTTCCTCTGGGTGCCGCAGGGGCTTAGGATTGGGCAGTCTGTCAAAGATGGCAATGAAGCACAAGCAGCGACAGATGAGGTTGCATTCCAGAGGTGCGTAGGATTGTGGAGCTATGCCTAACAGTCACCAGATCAGATCACTTGTGGTAGCACCAACGATGCATTCAGGAAAGGAAAGCAAGGGAACTGAATCTCACTGTTTGCTCATCCTGACAGCCCATCTGTGTTGTGGCCCACAATCATCTGATTAAGGCTACCCATACAGCTACATGGTCAGGCTAGAACCAAATGCACAGCACACATCTGCATTTGCATTATATCCTTATCATTTCCTTATATTTTATTATCTAGATTCATATGCATGCCAAAGTCCCTACTTGGATGGAGAAATTTTATCCACCCACCCACCCACCCACGCCAAAAGAGGAAAGATGAAACTTAGTAAGCAAAGACTGATTGCTACTCACATTTCTGAGCCCTTTACTGGCAACTCCTAGAATGAAAGTATATAAAAAAAAAATCCTATTAAATGTCTGCATAGGCATAGGCATTAATTCAATAATAACAAAATCCATATATTCAAAGGTTTCTACAATAGAGAGATGATGAGTGGATTTTGAATCCATGTAAATATATGGGCAGAACAATCCTAAACTGCATTGGAGAAGGTAGGCCTACAGGCCTGCACTGAATCCAACACAGGTTTGGATGCAACTGGAGCTCACCGCGGGGCAAAGGAACATTTGTCCCCTTGCACTGGGTAAGGCCCAGCCACCCCTATGGGGCTTCTTGGACGTGCGCCTGAAAAAAAGCAGGCGCAAGACCAAGCAGGCCACGGCAGCCCTGATAAGGGCCATGTGACCTGGGGACAGGGGTTAGGATCTGGCCTAATGGCCAGGCCCCAGCTCTGCCCCCTCCCCAGGCCACCCCATACACAGGGCTGCACTCCCTCCGCCCCTCTCACCTGCCACTACCCCCTCCCACCTTCCCTCCACCCAGAAAGGCCCCCACGCTGCCTGAATGTGGCTGGCGCAGGGACGGCTTACCTGTCGCCTTCCGCAGTGTTGCTGGGTTGGCACTAGCACTCACGCCAACCCAGCATGTCCTGGACTGGCACAAACATGCCTTACAGCACACTTGTGAGAACCCTGGGTCAATGCGAGCTGCTTGCATCAACCCAGGGCAACGTTTGGAATGTGCCCTGAATTGTTTTCCATCACTTTCAAAATTTCCGAAATATTTCAAAATTGCTACAATTCACTTTGATTTTTTAAAAGGTTACTTAGAATGACTTCAGCACTATTTTACAGGCATTACTTGAAGAGAGATTCTTAGAAAACTTAGATCTCACAGATCTGAAAAGGAAATACATGTGTGTCCTGGTATTCGTTATCCACGGTTTTAGTTATCCACGGATACTGTGATGCCTATTAAAACAATATAATAGGGGAACATTAAACGAACCTTTTTTTACCTTGTTGCAGGTAAAAAAAATTTTATCCCCTAATTTTTGAAAAGCCATCCTGAATATCCACTGTTTCAGGTATCCACAATGGGGTCCAGAACGGATACTGGGGCATGCCTGTATTTCTGATTCATACACTTGGTAACATTTTCAAATGCATCTTTGAGTCCTGTGAGTATCTCTCATTCATAGCTGGAGTGCTCCCATTCAAGACCACACACAGACTCCTTGAAAAACGCCTTTCAGAAGTCTGGTAAAGTCTGGTGAGAACTTGTCTAGTGGCCCATGATCTCACCTATAATAGAAAGGGCTGAAGGTGAAGCTGCCAGGCTAAGCAAAGATGACTCAAAGATGACTCACCTAAGAAGCAGCAGCAAAGTGCCAGAGAGCTGAAAAGAGTGAAGACAGGTGACATCTTCATGGTGGAGTTGTATGCTGTCTCCCTCAGGTCTGCAGTGCTAAACTCACTATAGGCCGATGATCTGATGAATATAGGCCGATGATCTGAGGTTCATATATTTATGCTCCTGGACTCATCTTCATCATGATAACGTTGTTATCTCCAAAGGCCATCAGCAGCTGGGAAGAGGTTTCCTGAAGGGAAAGACCCTCCCAGTGAAAATTGGAATGCTAATGACGTGCTTAATGTAACCTTTGCCTTCGCTATCTTTTTCACATCAATCACGTTTGCGAGTGGGTTTAGCCTTTCTTGCTATTCACTTTATGAGCGACAGATTCATGACAAGTCTAGTTTGGAAGATTGCTGATAGTTTGCATCTTAGTTCAATAGGTATAACATCTAATTCCCCAAACCTGAGATCCCATTAGTCTCCTGAGTCTCAGACACTTGACTGCTGTGTACAACCAGCTCATGAGTGGAGCATATGGGAGTATATCAGCTAGAACAGAATATGAGTCATGCAGTTTCAAGACAATGGTGTAAATCAGTGGTTGCAAAAAGTTTTAGCACCAGTACCCACTTTTAAGAGTGACAATGTTCCGGACTCACCAGAAGTGATATCATGACCAAAAGTGCTATCATTTTGACACCAGTCTGCTGCTTTTCTGAGAATGCAGCAATAAGATGGGTTATTTCCCAGCCATTTTCCAATAGCAAAGTGAATCAGAAAGGGAAAAAGGCTTATTTACAACCTTGACACAAGCAGAAAGCTGCACAGCCCTTTCCAGTGTCCCATCTTTTCAATTATGCCTGTACTAGATGCTATGTGATCCACTTGAATTGGCTCACGACTCACCCAGTGGGCAGTTTGAGAAACACTAGTGTAAATCAGTATACCAGTGGTTTACAAAATGTGCGCCATGGCTTCCCAGGGGATCATGGAACATAAGAACATAAGAAGAGCCCTGCTGGATCAGGCCAAAGGCCCATCTAGTCCAGCTTCCTGTATCTCACAGCGGCCCACCAGGCGCCCCAGGAAGGCATGAGACTACAAGATGCTTGCATCCTGTTGCCACTCCCTTGCACCCGGTACCAGTAGCCCATCACCTTTGTAAGGAGGTTGCACAATCTATCATTGCCTATAGCCCACGATGGACCTTTCCTCCAGATATCTGTCCAATCCCCTCTTGAAGGCATCAAGACCAGATGCCATCACCACCTCCTGTGGCAAGGAGTTCCACAGATTAACTACCCGCTGGGTAAAAAAGTACTTCCTTTTATCTGTTTTAACTCTCCCAACCCTCAGTTTTAGCGGATGCCCCCTGGTTCTGGTGTTTTGAGAGAGGGAAAAGAACATCCCTCTATCGACTCTATCCCTTCCATGCATAATTTTGTATGTCTCAATCATGTCCCCCCTCAGGCGCCTTTTTTCTAGACTGAAGAGCCCCAAACGCTGCAGTCTTTCTTCATAAGGGAGGTGCCCCAGCCCCGTAATCATTTTTGTCGCTCTCTTCTGCACCTTTTCCAACTCCACTATGTCCTTTTTAAGATGCGGCGACCAGAACTGGACACAATATTCCAGGTGTGGCCTTACCATTGATTTGTACAATGGCATGATAATATTGGCTGTTTTATTCTCAACCCCTTTTTTAATTACCCCGAGCATGGAATTGGCTTTCTTAATTGCTGCCGCACACTGGGTCGATACCTTCATGGAATTGTCCACCAGCACCCCAAGATCTCTCTCCTGAGCTGTCACAGACAGCTCAGAACCCATTAGCCTATAGGTGAAGTTTTGGTTTTTGGCCCCAACGTGCATCACTTTACATTTGTCTACGTTAAAACGCATCTGCCATTTGGCTGCCCATTCCTCCAACTTGGAGAGATCATTCTGGAGCTCTTCGCAATCCTTTCTGGTTTTTACCACCCGGAAAAGTTTTGTGTCATCTGCAAACTTAGCCACCTCGCTGCTTATCCCTGTCTCCAGGTCATTTATGAATAAGTTGAAAAGCACGGGCCCCAAGACAGATCCCTGGGGCACTCCACTTTTCACCTCTCTCCATTGTGAAAATTGCCCATTGACCCCCACTCTCTGTTTCCTGGCCCTCAACCAATTCTGGATCCATAAGAGGACCTGCCCTCTTATTCCCTGACTGTGAAGTTTCTTCAGCAGTCTTTGGTGGGGGACCTTGTCAAATGCCTTCTGAAAATCTAGGTATATGATATCCACAGGTTCACCCACATCCACGTGCCTGTTGACCTTTTCAAAGAATTCCAAAAGGTTTGTGAGGCAAGACCTACCCTTACAGAAGCCATGCTGACTTTCCTTTAGCAGTACTTGTTCCTCTACATGTTTTAGGATTTTATCTTTGATGAGGCTTTCCACCATCTTACCCGGAACAGAAGTTAGGCTGACCGGCCTGTAGTTTCCAGGGTCCCCCCTTCTCCCTTTTTTAAAGATTGGCGTGACATTGGCTATCCTCCAATCCTCTGGCACCGTGGCCGTTTGAAGGGACAAGTTGCATACTCTAGTTAAGAGGTCAGCAACCAGCCAGGTTGCTGGAAACCAGCCAGGGGAGCCACAGAATCCTCGCATAAAACCTGCCACCCTAAACAATATATAGCAGTGCTTTCCAAACTCCTGCAAGGGAGTTGGGAGCACTGAAAGTCTTTGTGTGACTGGGGGGGGGGAGAAAAGGCAGGAGGAGAGCAGCATAGCAGCACAATCTCCATGATCACTCTGCTGCAGATGAGGGAAGGGATTTTTAAGCTTTCATGGGGGTCACTATGGCTCTCTGGAGGGTCAAGGGAGCCTGCAACCCCCTCTGCAGCCCTCCTGCAAGATCCAATCTCCTAGGGGGGGAAAAAAAGAAAAAACCCACTTCCTGTTTTTGTCGTGAAACCGGAACTGGGTTTTTTCTCTTTTTCCCAGCTCTGAGTTGCCAGGAGGGCTGCAGGCTCACTTGACCCTCCAGAGAGCCATAGTGACCCCTCACTAAGGGATTAAAATTTCCTTCCTTGATCAGCAGCAGCACGATTGTGGAGATCATGCTGCTGCTGATTTCTGGGCCATTCCTGTTAAAGGTGAATCACCCTTTTCTGGCTTCCCTGGCAGGTCAACTCACCAGTTTGGGAACCACTGATGTAGAGGATTGTAGCCGCAATTGGAAACCACAGCCAATGACCCAGTAGATCAAGTCAAAAACTGCAAGTCAAAAACATTTGGAAACCACTGTATTATACCATTAAATAATAATTGTTTTGGGATGGCATTGACATGCCTTTGAAAATGTGAGCCAGCGTTGCTAGTACGCGTGACCCAGGAAGCGCTCAAACTGCTTACAAATTCTTTACCAGGATTAGAATTTAGCTTCCTGGAGAGTTAAATCAGCACAGTTTCTATCTTGGGTATATTCCTCCACCAGAACAATTGCTATAATCAATGACAGGGAAGAAAGGACTCATCCATTCGTATGGAATGAAGTATTGACCTTGACAAACCAGCTCACAACATTCGTGGATATTCAGCTCAAAAATTATAATAGGTCGTAGTGCAAAGTATGGTAATATCTTTAGACCAACTCTGGGATGGTAAACTATTGAACAGCAAGCATCTGAAATAAGATACTTAGCTATTTGTTGGTCACATTTGAACTGTGCATTTTTCTTCTAATGTGGAGTCTCCAAACACCAGCCCGCAGGCCAAATCTGGCCCACAGCAAGCCTCTCCAGCCACAGAGCACTCTGTAACCATCTGGAGGCAAGGGGAGTTAAAAAAAAAAACAACCACCCAGAAGTGATGTTTTAAGGCCTTCAAAGGCCTTTGGAGGGCTGGGGAAATCTTTGCCTTTCAGATACTTTTTTTGAGGGCACAATCCTAACCAACTTTCCAGCACCAAGGTAAGGGCAATGCAGCTCTGAAATAAGGGAACAAACATTCCCTTACCTTGAGAGGCCTCCGGGACTGCCCACCAACTGCAGGATGCAGCACATGCCCCACTGACACTGCTATGTCAGTGCTGGAAAGTTGGTTAAAATTGCACACTGAATTACTGCTCTTTGGGGGTGGAGAGAACCTTTTCTAGTAGGAGAAATCATGTGATGAAATCATCTGTGATACTTCTTGCCTTTCAAACCAGAAGTGGGTTTTTTTTTTTTGCTTTTTCCCAGCTCCGAGTTGCCTAATTTGTGGATATCCTAATTTGTGGATATTGAAATTTATTCAAATTTAATATACATTTGAATCATATATTTATTCAATATAAATTTGAATAATATAAATTTAAATTGTATTTTTTCTGGCGCTTGACATTGTGCCAGATATATGATGCGGCCCTTCTGTTGAAAAGTTTGGAGACCCTGTTCTAATGCACGGCTCCCAATAATTTTACAAAATGTCAGAGTTTGATGCATAAAATGTGCATAAAATAGAGGGGGTGCAGCTATGTTCAATATCAAAAAAAGATGACCATTGACTGAACCTGCGCATTCCAGTGGAAGATGCTCTTTTGCATGCAAATGGTATCTTTCACTTTTGTGAAGTTTGTTTTACTCTTGACACTATATAGCTATGTACATATCACATTCTTCTGCTTGCACAAGAGATTGCAAGCACTATTACACAAGCACAGGAATTGTAAATTTTTTTTATAGTTCTGTCCAAACTCTTCTGCTAGTTCTTGTGCAAGAGTTTGCAGAACAGGTCTAGTGACCGTTTTCTTTCTGCTCAGAATTATTTAGATTCAATAGAAAGAATATATAACCACCAACATTTCATTCTGGTATAAAGGGCTTTTATAGGACGGAGTGACTGTTACATTTCTAGATGCAGATTTCTGAGATGGTGTCACAGTATGACCTAGAAAGCCCATAGGATGGCCATCAAAGCTGTCTATAGCACCTGTGCTTGATATACAGCTTGCATGAAAAGTACAGAAGTGGACTTGACACACATTTTTCTCTGCAACACAGGGATCATGGAGAAGAATAAGCACAGAACAGTTGTACCCCCCACCCACACACACACTCCCTCTGTATAGGCATGGGCAGTTCCTCTAAGACTGAAAGCTTCCTTCCAGCAGCTGGCTGAGGGAGACAGGCAACATACCCACCATGTTCCCTTGCCCACCACCACCCTGGCTGCACTAATACAGAATGGGCCTGATCTGCTGAGTATGGGCCCAGAATGGTCCTGGGAATGGGTGGTATAAGCTGCACCGGCATTTGCTGTTTCCTACCCCTCCATCCTGCACCTGATCCGCTGACTCAGATCAACTTGGACTTGCACCAGCTATCATAGCTGGCGCAGGTCCAAAGTTGACTCATTCCTACTGCTGGGGCTTACTTGGAGGAAAGTGAAGAATGTTCCGTTACCCCAAGCAGACAGCCAAAATTCCCCTGCAGGATGCTGCAGAGGCTGGAGGCTGGCACCACTGCATCAGTATGGTGGAATTTAGGTAGGATTACACTGCTTGTCATACTGCTTCAAGAAGGTGTCATTTACTGTGAGATGGACTGTGGATGAGGATGGAGGCAGGATATGTGTAAAAGATCACTTCCTAGGCTTCAGGGCAGTTCATGAATCAACCGGAGAAGGGCTTATAGAACTCACGGCAAATACTGCAGAACTCAGGGCAATACTGAAGCAAAACAACATTAACATTGTGAACTGCCACGGCCAAGGTTATCATAATGGTGCTAACACAAAGGGACAAAAAGAAAAGAATCAGGCAAGACTACATGGGAGAGTGAGGTGACACCTGTAGTGGAATTCACACTTGCTTTAAGTGGCTCTTGAACTCAGGCCAGAACTGCATAGAAACAGCAAGACAAAAATATAAGCTACAAAGGAGGAAGAGATTGTTCTTTTGTGTAAGGAAGGTGTTTGTGTGGCTGCTGTGTTCATATATTGCCCTACTAAAGGGGTAAGGAGGTGCTTTCTAAAGTACGGTAGTGCTTCTCTTATATTTTCCATGGAGAGAGCAACTCTCCTCTTCACTCCAGCATAGCATTTTTTCCAGTGGCTGTTCACTCGTGTTTCTTCTGCTCTTTTGGGGCAGGAAACCAATTATTTACTGTATTTGGCCTGTAAACTGATGCTAAAAAGGTGATATATCAATAATAATAATAATAATAATAATAATAATAATAATAATAATAATAATAATAATAATAATAATAATAATAATAATA
>JAJKFI010000005.1:31000839-31047240 GCA_029204185.1 Lerista edwardsae
TAATAATAATAATAATAATAATAATAATAATAATAATAATAATAATAGAGGATGGAATGATAATAAAAGGCCTTGATAAAAAGGAAAACTAAAAGTATCTGGGAATTTTATAAGCTAAAGGAATCCAGCATGCTGCAGTGAAAAGACGATAAGTCCCAAATACATATAATAAGGCAAGTTTGAAACGTATTGCAACTAATCAATTAAGATTGAAACTTGAGAGTGGGAACATATTCGCCAATCATTCTAATGATTCAATATGATTCAAGATTATTGATCGGACTCAAACAGAATTAGATGCTTATCATTGTAGGTCTAGAAAACATATGACAGTCAACCATGACCTTTACCCTTGCAGCAACTGATTTTACCTACCTGGAAGTATTGGTGACCAAGAACTAGTACAAGTTCAATTGTGGGAGACGCAAGGAGGGCATTCAAGTACTACATCAAGAACACTAAAGAAAAATGTTGGCAGAAGTTTATAAATAGGATGCAATACTGTACAAGTTAATAAAACAAAAGAGATCTACAGGGAGACAAACTGTGAAAAACTGATTAGATGCATGGCATAATAAACTGCTGCATGGCCAATACATCAAGAAAAGATAAGACAGAAATGCGCTACAACTGGAAGTAGTTGCAGCATGGAAGATTGAAGAAAGAAACAGAGGAACTGATAATTGCTGCACAAGACCACAATGTTACAAAGGCAAAAGTGGAAAAGATCTCGAATGATGTAAAATATAGGCTCTGTACAGAAAAAGATGAAACTCATTGTAAATGAGTGCAGCAAAATGACAAAATGTGTTCCCAAAAATTGCTACTATAAAGTCATTGCTATGCTCCACTGGAACTTAGGCAAGAACTATAGTAGTAACATCAGTAGGGAAATGGTGGTAGCACACAGCATAGGGTTCACAGCCATCTGTAGTTTCAGGTATCCACAGAAGCAGCAGGACCCTATACCCAGTGGATACAGGTGAATGTCTATCAACTACTTACAGTTCACTGTTGTACATGTACATCTCCTGATTAGGATCAGAGGCTGTAACATTTCAGAAACAGGAAACCCAACACAAGAATGTAAGCCCTGATGCATCAGGCCAAAGGCCTAATTAGTCTGGCTTCCTATAACTCACAGTGACCCACCAGATCCCTCAAGGAGCACATAAGACAAGAAGATACTTTCATCCTGTTGCCACACCCTGGACCTAGCATTCCAACGTAGCCTAGTTCTAAAACAAGAGGTTGCACATACCTATCATGGCTTGTAACCTGTGATGGACTTTCCTGCCAAAAAATCTGTCCAATCCCTCTTTAAAGGAATCTAGACCAGAAGCCATCACTGTCAGGGCAAGTGAAGCTGTGCCCCCTACTGGTGAGCCAGACGTGAAGGAATAAGGCAAGATAGATGTTGCGTAACGTAGTAAGAGTATTCAATTGTATTTATAGGAGCAGGCAGTCTCATAGTCAATATACAGTCCAAGAATCAAGCATCACAGATAGGAAGCAGTTTACAGTTCAGGCAATAGTTCAGACAAGATCTTACAGTTCACAAGACGACGAGCAGCATCTCCCTCCTCCAGCATTCTTTGCCTTTCCAACCCAAAAGGATAGGAGATGAGGCAAGCCCTTAAATACTTCCCTTAGAAGTATTTACACCATTCAGAGCACATGTTGCGGCCCTACAATGTGTGTAGTTCTGCACATAGGCATCTCACAGAGCTGATTGCTTCTTCTTTTCACAGGTGTTTCTTAATTAGCTGCTCTTGTCATAGGAGTTTTCACAGAGAATATTTACCCAGGGCTCCAGGCTTTTGCCATATTGGAGTCCTGACACTCCTCCAAATATTCTCAGTGGAAACTTTACTCTAACCATTAGGGATTACAGTCCTGTAATCACCATACACAGGGATACACATATTGTCTAAACATACAGACAGTGCAACCTTTCCATTGTTTCCTGGCACCTATACATCGCATGGCCTCTTTCTTTAGCTCTACCATCAAGACATATACAATTGCACATATTCATTAGGCATATTCATTAGGCACCCTTCAGCACGGTTACTTGGTTGTTATACTTCATCAGCATTCTATATACATACAGCCATTACACTCATTCAGCTGTTTACACTGTTGTATATACAGTCATCAATCCACCTCTGGCACATCAACATTTTACAGTGCCCCTTTCATACACATAGACATTTTGCATTTATCTCTTTACACACAGTATATCATACTGACACTCACCACATCCTGAAATATTTTCTTGTCTGTCCTACTATCTCCCGAGACTCAATTTTACTGGATGTGCCCTGGTTCTAGTGTTGTGTGAGAGGGAAAAGAACATCCTTCTATCCACTCTATCCAACAATATGGTCAGGACATGGGAGGAACAGATGCTGGAGTGTACCCCATGGAACTACACATCTCTGGCCTTATGTTGTTCACACACAGAGCACAGCCACACGGGAGCCTGCTGAACTCCCAACATGTATGGAAATATACATTGTTCACACTTGTCTTCTCAGAATTCTCTGCCTCAGAATTCTTATTGCAGGAGCTCTTTCCACACACAATACCCAAGTAGAACCTTCATTTCACCACCCTTAAGCAGGAACAAGAACAAGGAACCTCACACAAGCAGAGGCATATCTAAGGAAAATGGCACCCATGGCAGGCACTGAAATTGTGCCCCTATCAAAACACCTGAAACCCTTCTTGTAGATAACATACGTTACATGACTTTTGAAACTTGATGAGGTATAATAAAATAGCTATATGAATTATGCACACATGCTTGCAGAAACTCATTGCTGTTTCTCTTCCATCATCTCACACTAGCACCTTGTACTACAATGATTGCAGTACTTCTTGCAGACTCATTGCAGTACCTATGCGCACATTATTTAACTGCTGCGGGTGTTTGAGTGTAGCCAGGTTGAGTATAATTGGCAACCAAGTCATACATACCGAGCACATTTTACTGTTTAAAATGCACGTTACGGTTTGTCTTCTAAGGCAGTGAGCACATACATACAGAAGATTGAAAAGAAGAAGAGGCAAGGAGGACAAAAGCTATGTTTCAGGATATGATTCAGGTAGCAGCATTACCACACATGAACCAGAATCCTGACTGCTGTGCTCAGGCATTGGAGCCAGAAAAGAAAACATATCACTGGGAAAAGCCAACTGGCAAGTCAGCACATCATTTTAAATTCGATCAATTCTACCGCAAGAGACATCACAAAAATCCTCAGTGACTCACTCCCCTCTGTCCAAGCGGTTTGCCAACTGAGTTCTGGCCACCTGAAGATAATGACCAATTCAGGCTGCAAGCCTAGCCACACTTTTATGGGAGTAAGCCCCATTGACTTTAATGGGACTTACTTCTGAGTAGACATGCATAGGCTTGGGCTCTCACTCCCCTTCCCTAGCAGCTTGCTAACTGAGTTTTGGACACCCAAGGATCATCCCGGTTTTACCTTTTGTGGCTTCTTTTTTCCTAACTCCTCCACATTTCCCAATTGGGCAAGACTGGGTAAGGGGAAGGACTGAGAAAAAAGAAACTACAGTACTGTACACAGATTCTCCCCCTCCCCAGACCAAAAATATAGGAGAGGGGACAAGACAAGAAGGTGCATCAGGGGAGAGTTTACCCAACTGCAAACAGTGGGGTATTTACACTGCATGCACCGTCATTTTTCTTTTTCAAACCCCTGAGAGGAGCTGGGTGCTGTAGGGTTTCTGAGGTTTTTTTTCTTTTTCCAAGAAGGAAGTGAACACAGGCTGCAGTACTATGCACCCTTACCTGGGAGTAAGCCCCCATGGAAAACACTGGGTTTACTTCTGAGTAAATGTGCCCAGGATTTTGCTTAGCCTGTCCTCAGGCTTACTTCATCCAAGAAAATGTAAAGAAAGAACAAAGGTGAATTGAATCAATGCAAACCTCCACTTCAGCAGCTCTCTCCTCCTCCTCCCCCACCTGTGGGCTATTGGAAGGAGCTGCTGCACACAGGGCTCTGCGGGGCAGGGATCGAGAGGGATGGGGCGATTCGACACGCGCTTGCCTAAAGGAAGCAGCATAAAGTGAGGGGCTAGGAGCAGGCGAGCCCCACACCTCCCAGCGCAGCGTGCAGTTACTCGATTTGGGAATGAAGCCTTTGGGCGGGGGCAGGTGCGGGGTGGAAGAAGAAAAGGGGTAGCACTGTGCAACAACACAAGGCAGGCAGCTCCTTCCTGCCCCACAGGGATCCCCTTCTTTCTCCCCCACTTCCAAGACAGTGAGTGGGGAAGCTGCAGTTTGGGGGCAAAAAATAAAGAAGTAGGCAGGCGAAAGATACCGAACCCAAGGGAAGAGCGAGGAGGAGCCGCCCCTGCGCATGGTCAAGTCGACTGCTGGGGTATGTATGTCTAGAGAGGGATGCACCAGAGAGCGAGTGCATCGATTTTGGTCAGTTGGCAGGCCCCATCGCGCGCACGGCTCCCTGCCTGCACTCACTCTCTTCCTGCGAGCACTCCAGCCCGGTGGAGGCTGGGGCTGTTTTTATGCCTCTGCAATTTAAACACTCTTTCTAGCCCCTTGAAGGCTGGAGCTATTTTCTGCCGGAGGGAGAGGAGAGAAGAGGAGAGGCAGGCAAGAGTTGATAGTGCAGCCGCGGTGCAGGCCTCGCTCTTTCTTGACCCCAGCCCTCTTATCTCTCGGCAGAGCACTTGCCCATGCATACATACCAGCGGAGAAGGGAGGGCGCCGGTCCTACACGCACTCGTACAAAAGGCTCCTGGATCTGAGCAAGCGAGCAACATGCAGTACTTCCCACTGCTCCCCTGATATGAGCCGTAACAGGCTGAAATCGCGCCGGGGGGCAGGGTGACGTCACAGCGCCCCAGTGCTACTGCTTTTTTCCCTGCCGCCGCACCCTGGGGCAAAGGCGCCATTTGCGGGCTTGCTGCTCTTATTTCCCCTCGCGTGGCCCCCTTTATACCCCTCTGCACACAAGTAAGCTATGGAGAGGGTTGCTCCTGATTTATTGATCTCTGGAAAAAGGAAATGGCTAGAATCCCGGATCAGATCATTTCCAACTTCCAAGCAGCCTCTGTCTTGCTGCAGAGCTAAGGCAGGCATTTGGGTTTCCAGGATGCTGCAGGCAATGAAGCAGCTTGGCAGGAGGATTGATAGTGGCACCTGCCGATGAAACCCACCACTCATGAGTTTGAGCTCATTTTAGAGCCTATTCTGTGATGGCGGCCAAGAAAGCTTTTTGCCTCGGCAACCATCATGCTGGCTGGGAGTGTAGCCCCCGAGGAGAGTGAGACTGTCACATGCTCTCTGTGACTTGTTTGTTGGATGCTTTGCAGATAAAATTGCTTGTGTCAGCCACCACCTGGACTGATGTTCCTATGGAATCTGCTGGTCCTGTTATTTGGAATTCTGTGCAGCCTGTATGACCTGAAATTGTGAGCAGGATCTTTTGAAGTGAGTTCATCCACTTGCCTGCTTGGGCTTTGTAGATTTGCCTGGGGAGGTGGGGGGACTGACTCCAAATCCAAATCTGATGGAGGAGGTGGTGCCAGCTGCATTAAAACTGGTTGTGTTTTGTGCCCTCCTGAAAAAGACCTCTCTGGGTCTTACTGTACTGAACAATTACTGGCCAGTGTCAACCCTCTCATTCCTGAGCTACGTGTGGTGGTGTCTCAACTTCAGAGGGTCCAGAATGAACAGATTATCTTGATCCCTTTCAATCCAGCTTTATTAGTCCAGCTTATACCCACAGATAACCCATTTCAGAAGATTCACATTTCAAGATAATTATTGGATATGTATGTCAACCGTTCTTATAAAAGTGGACACAAAACATCTTTTAGACCATAATGAGACTTGAAATCAACTTTGTATCATTCAAATGAAGAATAGGGACACTACTGGTCTTGGCTAATATTTTTAGGGGACCTATTGTACCAGTGTCAGGAACAAGTCTCCAAAGTTGAGTTGAGTTGCGAATCTCCACCACGCAAGACTTGACTTGTGCATGAGACCTAGCATGCATCCATGGCTACTTTACTCGTGAAATTTCACGAGTCGTTCTGAGTCACGTCTCGAGTCTTTTGTTGCTTCATAAATTAATTAGCAATTTGCCAAGGGAAGGATTTGAACCTACAAGCTCTTTTTTTCCTCTCCCATTCTCTCCACTGGTTCTGAATTTAAAAATGGATTTGGACAAGCAGCTCTGATGTTTGCAGAGAGATCTCCCACTGCGTCTGAGTTTTAAAAGTGGAGTTTTAAATGCTTGCATGTGGTGACATCAAGCCTTTAAAAAAAAAAGTAGTGTAGCTTGCTTAATTGCCTGCTTCTCTAGGAATAGCTTCAGTTGTCTGCCTTTTGGTAGCTATATCCCTATGCAGACATTAGGGCTTTCCATAGTGTAGTGGGCTAATCCACAGTGACTGTTTAATTCCAGAGCCAAAAGGTTCAAATCTCTGGTGCATTTACAAAATAAGTAAAATAAAATGAGGGAGTAAATGCAGGCTGCTAAGAACAGCTTCCGACTCAAGTCAATGGCCTGAAAATAGATTCAGTTGCTGAGTTTTTGACACTTAAAACTCGATTCTCGCATGAGTCAGAACATGCAAAACGCGAGTTGAGCCCTGACTCTTTTTTCCCCATCTCTGTATTCAACTTGTTCTAATAGCTATGTGGAAGATGTTATGTACTAAGTTCTATTTTATTTGGATCACCCAGCCTAAAACGATGCCCACTGAATTGCTGAAGCTCCGTGATATACTGTATTACTGAACAAAGCTAGCAAGAACCTTTGAGTAGAGGCTTTGAATTGTGAAGAAGGGATCTTGTCAACTGGCAAGAGTTCAAATGACCTCCTGATGACATGATTCTCTCAAGGCATCACATCAATTGTGTTGGTAACAGAAAAAAGGGAGAGAATTTCATTGAATTTGCTTTATTCTAATCAGTAAATCAAGAAAGCCTATTCTTTGTACTAAAATCGAAAAAACATGGTATCTGTGCATAAAAGAAGCTAATGGCTTTCTTCTGTTGATTAATAAGGTTTCTTGGATTTCCATGAAATTTCCCATCATTAGTCCTGGGAAAGGAAAAAGAGAAACATTAATATTAGCATTAGAAAACTGGTCGAGTTCAAATACTATATTTTTGATTTCACAAACCACAATATGCAGGTCTGCAAGTAAGTTTGGTGTTATTCATGTAGTCCTTTCTCCACCCAAGTGCTCAGAGCCAGTGATGTTTGTGGTTGTAGCGAATATTGTTAGCCCTAACATCCAAACTTGCAAACTTTCATTTGTGTTGGGCCTCAAAATCTGAATGCAACCAAGCTTCAAAAATGGTTTCTAATGTTAGTTTGAAAGACCAGAGCAGACCACATGCCAAAGATGAGTTATAGGGAAGAACAGTAAGGAGCATACATATTCAAATTAGTTGTTGAAACAACAGTACCTTCTGATTTTCCTGTTGTTCACATGGACCTTCATGCTTTATTGTGAGTTTGCCTCCACTTTCCCTAAAAAGACATAATAGGCTGATTTGTGCGGTTGACAGAACACACAATGTGATCATGCTAACAGCATATACATTAACAGCTCCCTTTGATTTAAAGTGCTTTTAATAGACTCATAGAATCATAGAGTTGGAAGGAACCCACAAAGTTATCTAGGACAATCACATGTCTGTAGTAGAAAATCCTCCTAGATCATCTCCAGTAGATGCCTGTTGAGCCTCTGCTTGAAAATCTCCAGTGAGGGAAAATCCATCACCTCCCTTGGCAATCTTTTCCTCCACCGAACTGCCCTGACCATCACTAATTTCTTTCTGATGTCCAACTGGAATCTCCTCTTTTGCAGTTTGTACCCATTGGATCTAGTTCTACTCTCAGAGGTGGTTGAGAACAAGTTTGTCCATTCTTCCATATGTCATCCGCTCAGGTATTTGAAGAGTGCTATCATATCCTCTTTCAGCCTTCTCCAGGATGCACATGCCAAGTTCCCCCAACTTTTCTTCATAGGGCTTGTTTTCCAACCCACATAATCCTTGTCGCAACTTGCTGATTAAGAAGTCATGGGGAACCTTGTCAAATGCTTTCCTGAAGATGAGGGTGAAAGAGGAAAGTGCCAAAATTGGCTTGAAGCTCAACATTAAAAAAACTAAGATCATGGCCACCACTCCCATCACTTCCTGGCAAATAGAAGGGGAAGAAATGGAAGCAGTGACAGACTTTATCTTCCTGGGCTCCAAGATCACCGCAGATGGTGACTGCAGCCATGAAATTAAAAGACGTTTACTTCTTGGGAGGAAAGCTATGGCGAACTTAGACAACTTAATCAAAAGCCGAGACATCACCCTGCCAACAAAGGTTCGCATAGTCAAAGCTATGGTTTTCCCAGTAGCTATGTATGGCTGTGAGAGCTGGACCATAAGAAAGGCAGAGCGCCGAAGAATAGATGCTTTCGAATTATGGTGCTGGAGAAGACTCTTGAGAGTCCCCTGGACTGCAAAGAGGTCCAATCGGTCCATCCTACAGGAAGTCAAGCCTGATTGCTCCCTGGAAGGACAAATCCTGAAGCTGAAGCTCCAATACTTTGGCCACCTCATGAGAAGAGAGGACTCTTTAGAAAAGACCCTCATGCTGGGAAAGATTGAAGGCAAAAGGAGAAGGGGGCGGCAGAGGATGAGATGGTTAGATAGTGTCACCGAAGCGATGAACATGAAATTGGGTGAACTCCGGAAGCTAGTGGAGGACAGGGAGGCCTGGCGTGCTGTGGTCCATGGGGTCGCGAGGAGTCGGACACGACTTGGCGACTGAACAACAACAACAACAACAACAACAACATACCCAGCGTTCCCACTGTCTAGTAAGCCAGTAACCTGATCACAAAAGGAGATGAGATTTGTCTGGCAAAATTTATTTTTGACAAATCCCTGCCGGCTTCTATTAATCACTGAGTTGGTACCCAGATGCATGCAGACTGTATGCTTTATAACAGCACTCTTCAAATGGTGGGCCTCAACCCACCATTGAGAGCAGTGATGTCATCTGGTAATGAAGAACGGGAACTCTGGGCGGGACTTACGCATGATTGGCAGCCCGTCCGTTCCGTTCTGTGGCTGCCCTGGCCTCGGGGGGGGGGGTCTGCCCCTGGTTGGCGCGCCCCACTGCTGCTCGCCCAGGCACCTGGCGCGCCCCCCACCCGTCCCCCCCGGCGAGCAGGTGCCCCACCGAGGCCAGGGCAGCTGCAGAACGGAACGAATGGGCAGCCAATCACGCGTAAGTCCCGCCCAGCATTCCCGTTCTTCATTACCAGATGACATCACTGATTGAGAGCAAAAAAAGGCCATTCCCCCATAAGGGGAGTGGCCCAGGAACAGATGCCCCAACAGCACTGTAGTGATCATGGAGCCATGGGGACCAGGGTCATGTAAAAGTACGGGGGGTGGTGGTATCGCAACCCCCTCTGTGAGCGTCCCCTCTGCAGAAGTGAGCTCCAGTTGGAACTCACGGGTCAATCAAAAAACGAAAGTGAGTTCCGATTGCAAATCAGAGCTCACTTCTGTAGAAGGGAGGCACACGGAGGGGGCTGCAAGCCTCCAGGACTCTCCAGAAGGCTTCACAACCCCCCCCCAGTAACTTTATATGCCCCTGGGTCCTGACAGCACTGTGGTCGCTATGGTGCCATTGGGGCAGACACCCCTCTCCCAGTCCCTTCCCCTGCAAACACTTGCAGCAGTCCTCAAACTCCCAGAGAGTTTGCTATACAATTTGCTATACTACTGCTATATAATTTGTTCTAACATCTTCCCTGATATTGAAAAGGGCTGATGGATCTGTAATTTCCCAGGTCTTCATTTCCCCTCTTTTAAAAGATTGGGACCACCTCCCCTTTTAAAGGCATCTAGGCCAGATGCCATCACCGCCTCCTGTGGCAAAGAGTTCCACAGATTAAGCAGGCAGGCCAGTGGGCCTGCTTTGTATTCAGCGCAATATAAGAGGCCCGAGGAGTACTATATAGAGAGGCTATCGAGAGAGAGAGAGAGAGAGGGAGAGTTTTCTACTAATCAATTCCTCATTTATGACTTTTCCATATACAGATTAACACAAATACACTAACCTTTGGGCAGCACAGAACTGGCACAGGTTACCATATGTCTTGCCATCACTGCCACAGACAGGCTTGTATTCCAGTGTACACGCAGTTTCTTGACCCTTGGCTGGCTCTGGATACTTACTGCATTCATCCTGTAAACCAAAATAATGCAAAACATCGAACCATGGTATTCTCTTGTATCATTCTGCTGGTGGCTGTGAAAGCAAAACTGTTTTGCTGTATCTTAGCTCACTGAGTGGCAGTAGTTCTCCACTCATCCTTGAGTGTGACTTCTGGCTCTTGTCTACTCAGCCCAAACCTTGATCCCACCAGAGTGACAAAAATCATGTCTTCATGATAACTCTTGGAAAATAGTACTATCGGTACTATCTATTTAGAGTTCAGTAGCTGATCTCCATCTGAGAAAAGGCAATGTTTCAGTGGTGTCATATTCTATGTCTTCTCATGCCTTAAGAATCTGGTAAGAATGGCATGCCCAGTGGATTTACCTTTTTCTCACATGGACCCTTGTGCTTGATTGTGAGGTGGCCTCCACTTTGCCTGAAAAAAGACAGGATAGGCTGATTTGTACAGCTGAGAGAACACATGGTGTAATAGTGCCAACAGCAGGTGCTTGGGAAGCCCAATCCTGTTGTGCTGGAGGAGCAGGCCAGTGGGCTTGCTTTGTATCCAGCACAACACAGGAGGCCTAAGGAGCCTCCCCAGGACAAGGGTCCGTAAGTGCCCTTGCACTAGGGGAGGCATTAGCTTCCCCAATGTGCTCCACGGATCTGCACCTGCTAAATAGCAGGCGTAGCTCTGAGGTGGCCATGTAGCCAGAATTGGGGCCGCACAACCTGGGGACGAGGACTTGGATGCGGCCTAAATGCTGCATTCCATATCCACTTCCCTCCCTGGCTCAGCCCATCTGCCAGTCCGCCCACCCCCATCCAGTTCCACCCATCTGCCCACCCAGAACTGCCCTTGCGCCAGCTGAATTCAGCTGGCACAAGGGCGGCTCTCCATCCATGCTCCCAGGCTGGCGCTACAGCTAGCTTTGGCCTGGGAACCGTAGTGCCCATGCAGGGGTGCCAGTCAGCACCCCACATTGGCTCTAAGGATGTAGCGCCGACGCAGCAACATTGCGCCAGCGCTATGTCCTACATAGGATTGTGCCATAACAGATTCCATTGATTTAAAATGCTCTTAAGCTAGTCTATTATTCCTGGAAAAACAGCATATAACGGTACAATATGTAGAAGCTTATGAGAGAGGGAGAGTTTTATACTAATTAATGCCTCATTTATGACTTTTCCATACACTGATTAACACAAAGATACTAACCTTTTGGCAGCACAGAAAAGGCACAGGTTACCATATGTCTTGCCATCACTGCCACAGACAGGATTGTGTTCCATTGTACACAACACAGCATTTTGGCCCTTGGCTGGCTCTGGATACAGACTGCATTCATCCTGTAAACCAAAATGCAGAATGTTGACCCATGATATTCTCTTGTTTCATTCTGCTGGTGGTTGCAAAATACTCTCTGCTAGGGCAGAATAGATCCTATCTGAAGAACAATCTTTTGTACTTGTCTTTAGTTCACAAAGTGTCTCCTTCCACTACTGAAGTCCAGGATCTCAATTTTACTCTGTTGTCTAGTTGTAAATCTTCATATTCATAGTTAATGGCCACCTTTGTTTGCTGGCTGATGTTCCTACCCCAGCATTGGGTAGGATTGCGCCCTGAGTGGCAGTAGTTCTCCACTCATCCTTGAGTGTGACTTCTGCCTCTTGTCTACTCAGCCCAAAACTTGATCCCTCCAAGTGACAAAAATCATGTCTTCATGATAACTCATATAGTACTACTATATGTAGTACTATTGGTACTTAGAGTCCAGTAGCTGATCTCCATCTGAGAAAAGGCAATGTTTCAGTGGACATATGCTATGTCTTCTCGTGCCTTAAGAATCTGGTAAGAATGGCATGCCCAGTGGATTTACCTTTTTCTCACATGGACCATGGTGCTTGATTGTGAGCTGGCCTCCACTTTGCCTGAAAAAGACAGGATAGGCTGATTTGTACAGCTGAGAGAACACATGGTGTAATAGTGCTAACATCAAGTGCCTGGGCAGCCCAATTCTGTTGTGCTGGGGACGGGCCTTGGATGCGGCTTAATGGCTACATTCTATACCCCTCCGGCCCCCCTGCCGGCACACCCACCCCCGCCCAGTTCCACCCACGGGCCCTCCCAGATCTGCCCCTGCGCCAGCTGAGCCTCTGCTCCCAGAATGGCGCTACAACTAGTGTCGGCCTGGGAGCCGTAGTGCCCATGCACGGGTGACAGTTGGCGCCCCACACCAGCACTAAGGATGTAGTCCTGATGCACAACATTGCATCAGCGCTACGTCCTACATAGGATTGTGCCATAACAGATTGCATTGATTTAAAATGCTCTTATGCTAGTCTATTATTCCTGGAAAACCAGCATATAACAATACTATAAGTAGAAGCTAGCAAGAGAGGGAGGGAGACCGAGAGAGTTTTCTACTAATCAACGCCTCATTTATGACTTTTCCATACACTGATTAACACAAAAATACTAACCTTTTGGCAGCACAGAAAAGGCACAGGTTATTATACGTCTTGCCATCACTGCCACAGACAGGCTTGTATTCCCGTGTACACGCAGTATCCTGGCCCTTGGCTGGCTCTGGATACAGACTGCATTCATCCTGTAGACCAAAATAATGCAGAACGTTGACCCATGATATTCTCTTGTTTCATTCTGCTGGTGGTTGTGAAAGCAAAATACTCTCTGCTCAGGCAGAATAGATCCTATCTGAAGAACAATCTGCTTTACTTGTCTTTAGTTCACAAAGTGCCTCCTTCCACTACTGAAGTCCAGGATCTCAATTTTACTCTGTTGTCTAGTTGTAAATCTTCATATTCATAGTTAATGGCCACCTTTGTTTGCTGGCTGATGTTCCTACCCCAGCGCTGGGTAGGATTGCGCCCTGAGTGGCAGTAGTTCTCCACTCATCCTTTGAGTGTGACTTCTGCCTCTTGTCTACTCAGCCCAAAACTTGATCCCTCCAAGTGACAAAAATCATGTCCTCATGATAACTCTTGGAAAATAGTACTATCGGTACTATCTATTTAGAGTCCAGTAGCTGATCTCCATCTGAGAAAAGGCAATGTTTCAGTGGTGTCATATGCTATGTCTTCTCATGCCTTAAGAATTTGGTAAGAATGGCGTGCCCAGTGGATTTACCTTTTTCTCACATGGACCCTGGTGCTTGATTGTGAGCTTGCCTCCACTTTGCCTGGAAAAGACAGGATAGGCTGATTTGTATAGCTGAGAGAACACATGGTGTAATAGTGCTAACAGCAGGTGCCTGGGCATCCCAATTCTGTTGCGCTGGGGACGGGCCTTGGATGCGGCTTAATGACTACATTCCATACCCCTCCCCCTCCCTGGGCCGGCCCCCCTGCCGGCACACACCCCCCCCGCCCAGTTCCACCCACGTGCCCTCCCAGAACTGCCCCTGCGCCAGCCGAACCTGTGCTCCCAGAATGGCGCTACAGCTAGTGTCGGCCTGGGAGCCGTAGTGCCCATGCAGGGGTGACGGGCGGTGCCCCACACCGGCACTAAGGATGTAGTGCCGACGTAGCAACATTGCGTCGGCGCTATGTCCTACATAGGAATGTGCCATAACAGATTCCATTGATTTAAAATGCTCTTATGCTAGTCTATTATTCCTGGAAAAACAGCATATAACAATACTATATGTAGAAGCTAACGAGAGAGGGAGAGAGACCGAGAGAGTTTTCTGCTAATCAACGCCTCATTTATGACTTTTCCATACACTGATTAACACAAAAATACTAACCTTTTGGCAACACAGAAAAGGCACAGGTTACCATATGTCTTGCCATCACTGCCACAGACAGGCTTGTATTCCCGTGTACACACAGTATCTTGGCCCTTGGCTGGCTCTGGATACAGACTGCATTCATCCTGTAAACCAAAATAATGCAGAATGTTGACCCATGATATTCTCTTGTTTCATTCTGCTGGTGGTTGTGAAAGCAAAATACTCTCTGCTCATGCAGAATAGATCCTATCTGAAGAACAATCTGCTGTACTTGTCTTTAGTTCACAAATAGCCTCCTTCCACTACTGAAGTCCAGGATGTCAATACACTGTAGTCTCAGGGTGCAACCCTAACCAACATTCCAGCACCAGAGTAAGAACAATACAGCTCTGAGGTAAGGGAACAAACATTTCCTTACCTTGAGGAGGCCTCTGTGACTCCTACTCCACTGCAGGATGCAGCACATGCCCCATTGACACAGCTATGTCTGTGCTGGAAAGTTGGTTAGGATTGCGCCCTCAGTTGTAAATCTTCATATTCATAGTTAGTGGCCACCTTTATTTTACTCCAGGGATGTATTTCCACTATTCTGTGGTCTTTCCATCGCTGACCTTCCTCTTGCTCTTATATCAATGGATGTGACAGGATTTGCGCCACCAAATCCTATATTGTATACCCACCTAAGCCGCAGAGGCTTACATGGGTTCTGCATTGTCGGTTCTGTATCTGCTAAATAGCTGAGATACCCATTGCCACCTGCTCCGTTCTACCCGGGGTAAGGGAGCAAATGTTCCCTTACCCTGAGAAGACTCTGGCCCCACTGGATACAGCCGCTGCTGTTTTGGCTGTTCCTGCAGGTGCTGCTGGGGCTTAGGATTGGGCTGCCCATCAAAGATGGCTATGAAGCTCACACAGCTTCAGATGAGGCTGCATGCCAGAGCAACATAGGACTGTGGAGCTATTCCTAACAATTGCCAGATCATATCGTTGGTGACAGCACCAACTATGCATTCAGGAAAGGAAAGCAAGGGAACTGACAGCTCAATCCTAAACGGTGCTGGAATGGCGAGGCTGGCCAGCCAGCGCCATATCCAGTGCTGCTTAGGCAAGGCTGGAGCCTCCCTGTGGCAAGGGCACATTTGTGCCCTTGCCGTAGGGGAGGAGGCACCAGCTTCCCCAATGGACACCTTGGATCTGCACCAGCTAAACAGTAGGTGCAGGTCTGAGGAGACCGTGCGGCCCGAATTGGGGCTACACGGTGTTGGGATGAGGCCTTGGATTCGGCCTTATGGCAGCCGGTCCACCCTCAGCCTGCCTCCCCCCCGCCCAGAAACACCCTCCCCCTGCCCACTCCCTCTCTTGGCCCGGCTCGTCACGCCTATGCACCAGCCTGGTTCAGCTGGCGCAGAGGGAAACGAGCACGGGTGCTCCGAGGCTGGCACTGCCTGCAGCGCCGTCTCGGAGTCAGAGCGCCGATGTTGGAGTGCTGCTTGGTGCCCCTGTGTCAGCGCTCTGCGTGTAGAGTTGATGCTACCACATAGCGTTGATGCAACACGGCGCCTAGGATGGCACCCTGAATCTAACTTTCTGCTCATTCTGACAACCCTTCTGTGTTGTGGTCTGCAATTATCTGATTAAGGCTACCCACACAGCAGATAATAACTGGGATGGTCAGGATAGAACCAAATGCCCAGCATCCATCTGCATTTCCTTATATCCTTATCATTTCATTGTATTTCCTGTCTAGGTGCAGATGAAGACAGAAAACTCGAGTGGATGGAGCAATTGTCTTCTTACCACCACCACCACCACCCAAAAAAGCAAAAGAAAAAAAAAGGTGAAAGCAAAGATTGACTGCTACTAACCTCTTCGGGCCCTTTACTGGCAACTTCTAGAATGAAAATATAGAAAAAAAATTGTCTGAATTTTCTTTATAGTTATAGGCATTAATTCAAAATCCATATATTCAATGTTTCTAAAATACAGAGATGATATGTGGAGTTTAGACTCCATGTAAATACACTGACGAGGTATAAATACAGGGACGTGGTGGTGCAGTGGGTTAAACCATTGCTGCTGGGCTTTCCGACCGGAAGGTTGGGAGTTCAAGACTGCGTGATGGAGTGAGCTCCCGTTGCTTGTCCCAGCTCCTGCCAACCTAGCAGTTCTAAAGCACCTAAATGCAAGTAGATAAATAGGGACCACTTCGGTGGGAAGATAATGGTGTTCGTGCGCTACGGCGTAGAGTCATGCTGGCTACATGACCACGGAAGCTTGTCCTTGGACAATACGCCGGCTCTACAGACTTTGAAACGGAGATGAGCACCGCCCCCTACAGTCAGTCATGACTAGACCATTCGGTCGTGGGGAAACCTTTACCTTTACACTGAATTCTTTACACTGAAAACCTTTACACTGAATTCTTTTCTAAAACTTTCAAAATTTCCAAAATATTTCAAAATCGCTACAATTCACTTTAACTTTGATAAATCAACTTTAAACTTTGATTGTTTAAAATGTTAGTTGAATGACTTCAGCACTAGTTTACTATTTTAAAATTGGAAGAGAGGTGCCAATTTTAGGGTGCAACCTTAACCAACTTTCCAGCACTGACACAGCTGTGCCAGTGGGGCATGTGCTGCATCCTGCAGTTGGGGGACAGTCACAGAGGCCCACTCAAGGCAAGGGAATGTTTGTTCCCTTATCTCAGAGCTGCATTGCCCTTATCCCGGTGCTGGAACGTTGGTTAGGATTGTGCCTTAAGCCTAGACACCAATTTTTTAAAAAGATGCCCCAGATCTCAAGAGGAAGTATTTCTGAGTCAAACAATTGGTAATATTTTCAAATGTATCTTTCATAGCTATGCTATTGCTGTATCTGGAAAGTAAAGTGGACTTTGACCCAAAAGAACTGTTCTGCACGGTCAAGGGATCTTTAGGCTTTTTTCTTATTGAAAGGCCCAGCACGCCTGGCAAATTGTTTTTGAAAGCATGTGTGCTCAGAGGAGCTCTTGAATTCTTCTTCTACCTTGCCTACAGGTTGTATTTAGTACTTTAGTATTTAGTATTTAGATACACCAGCACAGTGTATCTGCGCTGGTGCCAGTTTGCTGGGGCTCTAGGGGTAAAGCCCTGCACTGGGCCCTCCTGGAGTCCCCTGACTGTCGCCCTGATGATGCATTGAGAGCCATAATTGCTACTGGTACTGAAGATTCCAGATGAGCCTCGGATGGGTTTGGGCCTTTGGCAGATTCCCCACCTGGCTGACCATAGATGCCATCCCCGGTGCCAGAGGCAGTGCACTCAACCATGAATGGGAGGCCTGTGAGTGTCTCTCATTCATACCTAGAGTGCTCCCATTCAGGACCACAAAGATTCCTTGTCCTGTATTTTAAACACCTTCGGAAAGTCTGGTAAAGTCTGGTGAGAACTTGTCTAGTGGCCCATGATCTCACCTATAATAGAAAGTGCTGAAGGTGAAACTGCCAGGCTAAGCACAGATGACTCACCTAAGAAGAAGCAGCAAAGTGCCAGGGAGCTGAGAAGAGTGAAGACAGGTGACATCTTCATGGTGGAGTTGTATTCTGTCTCCCTCACGTCTGTGGTGCTATGGGCCCCTGATCTGAGGTTTATATTTATGCTCCTGGACACATTCTTCATCATGGTAAGATGGTTATCTCGAAAGGCCATCGGAAACTGAGATTTCCTTAAGGGAAATACCCTTCCAATGAAAACCGGAATGCTAATGACCCTTTGAATGTAACCTTTGCCTTTGCTATCTTTTTCACATCACACACTTCCAAGTGATTTAGCCTTTCTGTCTATTCACTTTATGAGGAACAGGTGCGTAACAAATCCAGTTTGGGAAGATTCTGATAGTTTTCATCTTGGTTTCATAAGTAGTATGTCCATTTCTCCAAACCTGGAACTTGGTAAGCTTTCTTCAGACATTTGATAGTTGTGTACAACCAGAGCGTGAATGGGGCATATGGCTGTACAACAGCTAGATAGTATATGAGTTATGATGATTCATGTCCATGGTGCAAATCGTCACCTTAAACATTTTGAAGGTGAAGGTTTTGGGAAAACACTGACATCCCTTTGAAAATATGAGTCAATGTTGCTAGTACTTATGACCTAGGGAGTGCTCAAACTGCTTACCAATTGTTTACCAGGATTAGAATTTGGCTTCATGGAGAGTTAAATAATCACCATTTCTATTTTGGATATGTTCCTTCATCAGGGCAATTGCTATGAATAGGCAAGGTTGGCACGCCCAGTAACAGGGAATGAAGTTTAACCTTGTCAAACTTACAACGTTCGTGGATACTGAAATCAAAAGCTATAAAAGGTCACAGAACCAAGTATGCTAATGTCTTTAGAACCAACCATGGAGCAGTAAACTATCAAACAGCAAGCATTAGATTCTTATAGGAGTCTTTGCTATTTGTCAGTTGGTCATGCTACTTTGAACTGTGCATTTTTCTTCTTCTAATGCATCCCCCCTATAATTTTCTCCTCTAATTTTTGCTTGTGCAATTAGGCAAAATCCCATGATTAGGGATGTAAAATATGATAGAGCACGTGTGTGCGCACGCACGCACGCACGCACGCACGCACGCACGCACACACACACACACACACACCCTCTCTTGGGGACAGTATATTGCAAGACATAGCTCATGGAAATATAGATTTTATTAGATACTTGGGAATTCTAATTGCTAGAGATATAACACAGATAATTACATTAAACCTTCACAATAAGTTAATCATGATAACTTAACTTTGACAAATGGGCCTCTCTAAACATGTCTCTATGGGGAAAAGTGAATACATTAAAACAAATATTATACCTCTGATTCTATTAGTTTTATATGAAATATTTTTATATATACCACAAAGTTGTATTAACAAGTCTTATACTTTGTTAATGACATTTTCATGGGGCTCTCAAATGCCAAATATGATGATGATTTATTGAATTTATACTCCACCTTTCTGCCCCGTTTTCGGGCACCCAAGGCAGATATCCTTAAAACAAATGCAATTGAGGGAGGATTCGGACTTCCTGATCTTACATTGTATTATTGTGCATCTGTAATAGACGGGACAATGAGCAAAGTGATTTATCATGATGGGCCAGGCTAGAAGTGTCTGTATTAGCCCCAATGTATCAATCAATCAATCAAACAATCAATCAATCAATCAATCAGAGTATTTATATACTGCTTTTCAACAAGAAGTTCACAAAGCGGTTTGCAGGCAAAAACCAACCTATTCTCAGTGATCAATGGGATGTGGCACTTAAGAGTGTACACACACAGAAGTGTAGCTACCTATGGGGTGGGGGGCAGCGCCCCAGGTGCCAACTTTAGGGGGGTGTCACCACTGAACCCCAGATTCCAAAAATCGCGAGTTTACGGAATAATATGGTCATGCTGTATACCGATTAGATGTGGAATTCCACCCGGAATTCAATGAAAAAAACGGAGAGTAATATCTCTATTCTGTCAAAAATTATGGCCAAAGAAGTAAAAATCAAAAATAAAACTTCTTGTGTAAAAATTGCGAAAAACCCCAGAGTGTAATACCTTAATGCAAGCAAAAGTTCTGGCCAAAAACACACACACCAAAATACACATTTCTTAAATGGGGTGTCAAACATAAAGCCTGTGGGCCTGCATGATGAGTCCATGAATGAGGCCCACAGAACCTTTTTATCTGCGCCCCCCACCCCCTGTAGCTTGCCTTGTCTCCTGACCTCTTGCAGCAAACAAGCAACTCCAGCGCAATTAGTCATCTGAGCCTGCAGGGGTGGAGTGGGAAATAAAGCCTGAAAGCCTGAGAGTGGAAATGAAGCTTCTACCAGCAAAGGCACAGAGGGAGGCCAGTGCAGGAATGCAGAGCAAGCAAAACATGCTAAGAAACTAGTGTGTGTGTTGCTCCTAACCCACTCAGGCCTCAGTGGTGGTGCAGAAAGGCAGTTTGTGTGATAACTGGGCTTTCCATATCTAAAGCATTTCTAGGTAATAACAAAGCACTTATTTCTTGTCACTTCCTGCTTAATTATGCTACTTTCTGCTCATTGATATAACTTCCAGCCCTCAGCAGCCACAATGAATGCTAACTGGCCCTTTGTAAAATGATTTTGACACCTCTGGTCTTATGTAACAAAACGTAGATTTTCTTAACTCAAAAGGTGTTAGTGACATCCTCAGGTAGGGGTGTGTGAGTGAGTGAGACCACTAGTGACCAAAATTGTGGTAATCGTGGTTTTTACGCTATATGCTTTATATTGTTCAGTGTGTAACTTAAGGCAGAATGTAGAAATAAATCTTTTTGAATTATCTGTATTTTATCAAAAGTTTAAGCCCAGCAATTTTCAAGCAGTGTGCTGTGGCACACTGGCATGCCACAAATAGTCTGCAGGTATGCTGCAGGATTTTGGGGGAGGGTAATTTATTAATAGGGCCATTGGAGACGTGAGCCCCCCGCTGGCAATGTGGTGTACAGTCATTGACAACTTTAGTGCCTTGTCAGTGTGCCCATGAGATGAAAATGGTTGAAAGTAGCTATTATAGCCAAACACACACACAAAACCTGACTTGCCTAACAAAAAATAGATTTCCTTAACTCAAAATTGACCAATGAGAACATAAGAAAAGACTTGCTGGATCAGGCCAAAGGCCCATCTAGTCCAGCTTCCTGTATCTCACAGTGGCCCACCAGATGCCTCAAGGAGCACACAAGACAACCAAATACTTGTATCTCACAGCCACTCCCCTGCATCTGGCATTCTAAAGTAGCCTGTTACCCTTTAACCACCCCCAAGGGAGACACCAGAATGAGGTTGGGGTTTGACTTTGTTAAATACATGTGCAAATAATGAAATCTACTGAACACCCGTTCCTCCCTCCCCAGTCTGGGTTAGGCAAAAGAACACACACACACACACCCCAAAAAAAACCCTGCCATCCATGAAAAATTCCTACCTAGCCTCATCATAGCTTATAACCTGTGATGGAGTTTTCCTCCACAGATCTGTCCAATTCCCTTTTAAAGGCATCCAGGCCAGATGCCATCATCACATCTTGTGGCAAGGAATTCCACAGACTAATTACATGCTGGGCAAAGAAATATTTTCTTTGTTCTAACTCTCCTAACACTCAGCTATAGAGGATGTCCCCTGGTTCTGGTATCGTATGAGAGGGAAGAATGTTCCCTCTATCTACTCTATCCACCCTCTGCATAATTTTGTATGTCACAGTCATGTCCCCACTTTCAGGTGTCTTCTTTCTAGAAGACCCCCAATGCTGTAACCTTTCCTCATAAGGGAGGTGCCCCAGCCCAGTAGTCATTTTGGTTGCTCTCTTCTGAGACTATGTTCTGAGAGGTAACGAGGTGTTGTTATGATACAGCATGGAACTAATAAGTTATTATATCAGCTTCCTTTTCCATGTATCAGAGCTAAAACTAGAACTCTTATTCAGTTGTGTGAGTGCCACCAGGTTGTCCATTGGTTTGCTGGGTGACCTGTACTGATCAATAGCTAAATAAATAAAGTTAATGGGGGTGACACCATATGTTATCTCACTGGGGGCGCAATTCTAACCTGGAGTTAGGCCGGCACAGTTAGGCCAGCAAAGTTTGGCTGGCACCGTAAAGTATGTTTGGATCACTCTTGAAGTCAGGGGTCAGATGTGCACCATCCTCCCTGACTCAGAGATTGGTCCAAAAGCCAAGGTGGTCCTTGTGTCAGCCAAACTTTGCTGGCCTAACTACCAGCCTAACTTCAGGTTAGGATTGTGCCCTGGGTGACATCAACCCTAGTCACTGGTGGGAAGTTTGGATGTGTTGGTCACTGGCTCAGATGACTTTTTAAGATGGATTCTAAATATGGTGGACTATTATTAACCATGTTGGCTACATTGAACCTCCAGATGCAGGGGCAGTATGTCATTGAGTACTATGTGCAGAGGAGCAATAGCAGGGGAGGATTTAGACATTCATCCATTGCTTGTGGGGGAATATTCACTGCATTTATTTTCTGGCCATTATTATTATTCATTTCCTTTCATGACTATTGTTAGCTCAGCCTCACCTCCTGTGCAGGGTCCTTGTGATGACCAAAGAAGTGCACACCACCATTAGCTCCTTGGAGGAAGCTCCTTGGAGGTATAAAATGTGAATAAATAAATAAATAAATACATAAATAATTTTGCCGTGGAGGGGTGTAAAAAAATTAAGTAACCCCGGGTGCAAAATGGCCTAGCTATGCCACTGTACACACAATATCTATGGATCTCAGGTTACTTTTAATACAGCAAAAAAAATATTTTTAGCATATCCTGCAGAGATTATATTTAAAAGGTGTTAGTAACAAATCTAGGTGTTCAAATGCATCTGTTACACATATGTTGTAGTCATGTCCTGTTATAGCTTTCTGGGGAGAAGTAATTAATACTATTAAGGGCACAATCCTAAGCAGCACTGGACTGGCGAGGCTGACAGGCCAGTGCCATATCTGACGCTGCTTAGGAGAACCTGGATCCTCCTCGCGGTAAGGGAGCATGCGGGGGTGCAGATCGGCATCCCCGGGTCGGCAGTCCGACCCTTGCATCGATGCTATGATGTAGTGTCGACACAAAGGGTGCGATAGGATTGCGCTGTACGATAATGCTACAGCAATCTGTAATATTTTCTGATATGTATGCACTCTTAAAGTATTTACCTGTAACCTGGAGATTAACATCTGGCCAGGGTAAATGGACTCTCTGTGATTTCAAGATGGCTAAAAGACTTATATTACTCAGGGCACAATTCTATACTGCTCTGGATTAGCAAGGCCAGGTGGCCTATGCCAAATCCAGCACAGTATAGGCAAGGCTGGAGCCTCCCCACGACAAGGGCACGTTCGCACCATTACCAACGGAAGAGGTAGGATTACGCTGTCAATTGGAAGGAAAGAAGCCCAATGGATGGATGATACTTTATGGTCATCACTGTTTGAGTGACTGGCATATCAACGTCAGTTGTGCATGGACATATTTGAAAATACCTAGAGGCTATTCCTTGACAAAATATCTCAAGCCACATGAAGTATGTAGACATAACTAATTAATATTCTGATGGTTTATATTTCCTTATCTCCTCATTTTCTCTGTTTCTTTCTTTATTTCTACTTTTAAATATGTAACTGTATAAGTAAAGACTACATATACGCAATGCTCTTTTTTCTATTTTTCTTTATTCACATAGAATAAAAAACAAAGCATTAAAAAAACAAAATGTGAGTGGGTGCTACATAAAATGTGATACAGAGCGCAATCTTAACATGGAGTTAGGCCTGCACAGTTAGGCCAACAAAGTTTGCCTGGCACAAGGGCCACCATAAAGCTCATTTGGACCACCATAAAGTGCATTTGGACCACGCTTGGAGTCAGAGGGGATGGTGCACATCTGATGGTGCACGTCTGACTCTGAGAGTGGTCCAAACATACTTTACGGTGACCCTTATGCCAGCCAGACTTTGCTGGCCTAATTGTGCCAGCCTAACTCCAGGTTAAGATTGCACCCACAGAGGGTGCAGCTATGTACAAACATCAGTCAAAGAAAGTTCAGGGTTGACAGGGTTCAGCTGTGTACTCCAGCTGAAACTGCTCTTTTGCACGCAAATGGTATCTTTCACTTTCGTAAGGTGTGTTTTACACTGGACACATGAGTGTCGTGTACATAAAACTTAAAACATTCTTCTGCTTGCACAGGAGATTGCAAATGCTGTTGCACAAGCACAGGAACTGCAATGTATTTTATAGCTCTGTCAAAACTCTTCCACTAGCTCTTGTGCAAGAGATTGCAGAACAAGTCTAGTGACAGTTTTCCTTCTGCTCAAAGCTGTCTATAGCACCTTTGCATGAGATGTGCTTGTGCGAACAAGCTGTTCTGCCAAATTCTCCCTGCTGGGCCTCCCCAAGGGCCCCAATGCCCACACTAGGCGAACTGGTTTCCCCTCCAGAGCAGCCTCAGAGATAGGCAAGAGGGAGGAGGTTCATTCACCCACTGGGCCTCCTCTCTTGCAGCAGCTTTGCTTGGAATCACTGGCTGGCCAGCCTCCTCCAGACTGCCCTCATCAGCGGCTTAGCTCAAAATACCCTAATTTAGCACCACCAAGCAATAGGCAATCAGCTTGGCTAAGCCACACCTGCCATTTCCACTTGGTGGCTCCAGGGGTGTGGCAGCCATACAACCATTCCCAATGGTTTCCCACAACAACCTTGCCTTCCTTCATCCAGTCCTTCCTTTATCCAGTCCGTCAGTCAGTCCAGCTCCTACACCAACCCGGTGCCAATCACCTTCCTTTATCCAGTCCTTTAACAATCTGTCCATCCAGCACCTGCCCAGTGCTCACTTACTGCAGTTTCTGCCTCCAACTTTATACTGAGGCAGGCCAATTGGTGTCTGTGCTGGGCAGGCTTTAATTCATCAGCCGCACCCATCTGCACCTCTGCTAATCACCCTAGCCAGTGCCCTCATCAGCCTGCAGCTGTGTTCCTGCTGCAGGCAAAGACCTTGGGGGTTAACCCTGTAATCCCCGGCTGATATGGACAAGAGGCCATTGCTGATACCATTCCCTAACTCCTGGGGGTATCTTCCACCTTTTCCAATACACAAGCACAGAACAGGTGTACCCCGACACACGTTTCTCTCATATGGGCAGGGGCAGCCCAACCCTAAGACTGGCTAAAGTCCTTTCTTCTGGCAGCTGGCTGAGGGAGACAGCAAGGTAGTGGGGGGGTGCGCCACGTTCCCTCGCTCATCACCACCCTGGCTGCACCAGTCAACTGGCCCATGCGCTTCTTGGGTGCATGGAAAGCATGAGAGAGGAGGTTGGAAAGGGTCTGGAGGCCTGAGCTTTCCCACCAGTGCCAGTGGCCAGAGTGATGCCCACCAGAGCAGGTGAGTCTGGTGCAGTGGGTGGAATGGAGAGGGGGGAGGGCAGGAAGGTGGTTGAACTGGGTGGGGGGAGTGTAGCAAAAATGGCAGGGGTCTGTCAGATTAGGCCTGAGAGGGCATGGGATTGGCATTTGCCACATCATATCCCCCATCCTGGGCCTGATCCACCAACCTGGATGTGCCCCAGCTGTATTGCTGAACCAGCTGAACACACCAAGTTGTGTTCTGTCGAAAGCTGTATAGCTGGTGCAGGTCCTGGTTGAGTCATTCTGGCTGCTGGGGCTTATCTGGGGTAAGAGTGTGAATGTTCCTTTGCCCCAAGGAGACCTCCCACAGCTAAAATTTCCTTGCAGGATGCAAATGGAATCCGCACGGG
Source organism: Lerista edwardsae (assembly GCA_029204185.1). NCBI lineage: Eukaryota > Metazoa > Chordata > Lepidosauria > Squamata > Scincidae > Lerista > Lerista edwardsae. Next base: position 31,026,173 of record JAJKFI010000005.1, read on the forward strand.
CACCACTGCATGGGGAAATGTAGGTAGGATTGGACTGCTTGCCCTACTGGATTGCATGCCTGACGCTTGTTGCTCCAAGAAGATATCCAAGTGAGATGGGCTGTAGATGCTGATGGAGGCAAACAGTGGGATTCCTAGAGGAGGGCAAAATGCCTTTGCAAGAGCCTGAGTTCCTGTGTAAAACAGCCCCTCCCCTTTGCCTTCAGAGCCATTCGTGGCTCGGAGAGCAAAGCTCTGAGTAAGCTCTCCAAGCCACAAATGGCTCTGAAGGGGAGGGGGAGTGGCCGCTTTACACAGGAGTTCGGCCTCCTGCAAAAACTGTTTCCCCCCTTCCAGAAACGCCACTGGAGAAGATACGAGTAGAAGATCCCCTCTTAGACTTCAGGGCAGTTCATGAAACAACCGTAGGACTTATTGAACTCTTGACAAGAATGATAAGGGACATCAAAACTAACTTTAAGAGCTGCCATGGCCAAGGTTATGATAACGGTACCTACACGAAGGGACAAAAGAAAATTGTCCAGGCAAGACTACATAGGCCGAATGGACGCACTTCATTCTTACCCTGTGGCTGTCAATCTTCCAGTCATTCTGGTCACTTCAGATGGGCTCATCATCAATTACTCTCTTTGGTGTGCTGCGATGCATTTTTGTGCCATTTCTGCCATGGTTCAATGGTGGCAGATACTGAAAGTCAGCCTGTTCAACCTTACTGTGAAGCCAAAGAGTGCCACTCGCTGGGAAAGTCACATAGATAGTGTGAAGCCCATTTGATACCTAAAGACGTTTCTGCTTCTCTGATGGAAGTAGTAGGGTCCCCTCAAGCAGGTGCAGGTTTTCATCATGAAGCACAGGGCCTAGCAGACCTACTGACAGACTTCACAATCTTTATCTCAGCCATAGTATAGTATTCCTCCTGTTTCACGTGAATATTGTAGGTAAGGCAATGCCTTACAGCGGCCAGATATTGTAACTTCCCTCATGAAGAAATGTGTGGTACAGGCATGCCCCAGTGTCCACTGATTCAATATTCACGTTCAGTTATCCACATACCATGGATACTGAGACACCTATTAAAATGATAGGGGAACATTAAACAAATCTCTTTTTTTACCATTGTTTCCCTAGCTTTAAAAAGGTGTCCCTAGTATCCACCTTGTGGTCCGTTACGGAACCCCAGCAGATACGGGGGCATGCAGATATTGGAAAATAGGGACAATGCCACCTACAGGACACCAGTGGGCAGCAAGATACACTTATTTCTTTAAACTGTGCTTTTACCTGTACAGAGAAAAGGTAATGTCTGCCTGTAGGCTTACAGGCAATGCCGGGGGAAGTTTATCTCATGCTGGAGAAGAGCACACTGGGTGGGGCAGGTTATTAATGGGGTAGGGGGGAGTCAGATCAGGCCTGGGAGAAGGCAGGATCAGTAGCACCAGTATGTGCTGTATCCAGTGGTGTCATTCAAATGATTTAGGAACAGGAGCTCACTTTTGATTGGCACTTGTCGGGAACCCGGAACCAGCCACGGAGCCCGTTAGGATCCGGAACGCCCGTTCTGGTCCGTTCCCCCTGAATGACATCACTGTATCCCATCCCACTTCCCAGGCCTGATCTGCCAACACAAATCAACTGGGACTTGCACCAGCTATAGTATACAGCTGGCGTAGGTCTGAGTTTTCCTGTTCCGGCTACTGGTGCTTAGTCCTAGGCAAGGGGATGAATGTACCCTTACCATGAGGAGACCTCCAGTAGCCATTCTGTTCCATATGAATACTGCAAATAAGCCTATGCAATGTTTCTTGTCATTAAGAAATGTGTAGTGTTGGAAAATTGGTACAGTGCCACTTATAGGACACCAGAGGGCAGCAATATACACCTATTTCTTTAAACCAAGATTTTCTTTTACATGTACACTACAGAGCAAACGTAAAGTATGAAATGGTTCCTATTTATGGAGATTTGAAATAGTACTGTACGGAGAGGTGCCTTACCTAAAGAGAAGCACCAGTTTGCCAGAGAAACAATCACAAAGATGGTCCTTATCATCATGGTTTATGAAGACAGACTTTTGTTCTCTTGAGATGCAGTCAGTTCTCTGCTCTGTCCAAGAATTTTATAACAGCAATCACGGCCATACTTATAGTATGAGCATATCTATACTAGCCATCACATTCTTAACCTGACTCGTGGCTTTATCACAATTAACAATGGAGATCTTACGTTGTTTCAACCAGTGCTGACGTGGGACTGGAGAAATGCTACTTTTCAAGAACAATAGGAATGTTTACAATGGGATTTGAGGGGGGGGAACCAAGCTTGATATCTTCTCAACAACATGGTACAATATCTTTTGAAATATGAATGTTGGCCCAATCCTATGGCATCCATATGACATATGGATGTTGGCCCAATCCTACGTTGGTCCAATCCTATGGCCCAATCCTACCCGCATTCCACTGGCACAATGCACATCTACCAGAGCACGCAGCCTGGCCGCCCGTGCAAGCAACGAGCAGATACTGGGGATGCCTACCTGTGCAAGGAAGGCTACATGGGGTCAAAAGTGAGGCAGGGAAGGGTGGAATGGGAATATATATTTAGGAATATATATATTTTATTTAGCAATTCTTCTTACTACTTATGAATTTACAGTCCCGTACGTGAAAGTCCGTTACATGTCGGTTTTATTTACATTACTAACTAATACAGCTTTTAGAAACCTTTCTAACTTATCACTAATACATAGATAATTATCTACCACTTTTTATATCTGAGTGTTTCTCTCCTTTTCTTTTACATTATTGGAGAAGTGGTTCCCTGATTCCATGGCCAAAATTTACTCCATTTTGTTTTTGACATTCTTTCTTTCTCATACCTTTGTAATGCATTAACTCGAAACAAAAGGGTGAATAGGGTGAGCTGCATGTGGAACAGGGAAGAGGGGGCCAGATGGAGGGTGAATCAGGACCAAGAAGAGGGCAAACTTGGTGGTAGCAGCACCACTGAATCCTGACTCCCTTCCTGGGCTTGATCCACTTGCAATATTGCAATTTGCAATATTGCTGGGGCAGGTCCATGTTAACCCATGGCGGCGCCTGCATCTTCCCCCACGGCAAGGGAACAAATGGTTCATTACTCCACGGAGGCCTCAGCTTCATGAAACTGCCCAGCAGGATATAGCGGGTGCCACATTGGCACTGCTGCATTGCCACACGAGGAGTTATGGCAGATTGGGCTGCGTGTTACACACACGTATCTGTTACACACACAGATAATTCAAGGCAACAAGGCACACATCCTCTTCCACCCCTTTGCATCACAGCTAAGAGTAAACAGCCTCCTTGGCTAGTCTCTTGGCTTCTAATGCTCCACAGGCAAGACTGGTCCTGATACAGGGACCCAGCCCAAAGCTTTAATCTTTACCCCAAAATCTCTCAGGTTGAGGGGAGAGCTTTTGACTACAATACTGCATCCTACCACTCTGCGCCATACAGTGGTTATAGTATGCTTTCTAAAGCATCTCAATAAATCAACAGCTCAAGAAAAATCATCATCATCATCATCATCATCCAGGGGACACCTCACATCCCTTTTTCCTCCATGTAATAAGGAAATGTCTGGCACCAGTGTTCTACATATATATAGGATAAGCAGTCCAGTCGAGAGGCTATTCGTATGAATGAACCACCCTCCATAAGGGGAGGGGCAGTTGCACGAATCCAGCAGTTGGTCCTCCCTCCCGACTTGTTAGTAGGCATGGCAACCGCAAGGGATATGGCTGTGATGTCACTGCCTTGCAGTCAGTCTCCTGAGACCATGCTGTTCATTCTTCCCTGGATAATACCAGTGCAGTGCAGTGCAGGTGTAGTCAGTGAGGCAGAATTGCCCTATGGTAGTTTTTGAAAAGTGCCTCCACTGCTGCTGCGGTGCCTGTGATCCTGCAAACATTTACAGCCTGCAGGCTCCAACTGCTCAAAGCCTGTGGGTGGTGTTTGCAGGATCCCAGCAGTGGCGGCACTTTTTAATCTGGTGGGGCAGTTCTGCCTCATCTGCCACTCCCTCAGCGCACATCACTGCTGCATACCTCCATGTCTCTGGCTGGACTGCAAGTGCTACATCACCCCAAATGCAGAGTCAAAAATGAGCCCGAACAAAAGCTCAGACCAGACGGTGTTCTGGGTCTTGTTAAGGGGTCTTGAGGCATCTTGTTTCAGAATCCTGTTCAGAAGGAGGAGTCCCCACAACTGAGTACAGAAGGGTGCTACTAGCATATCATGAATGGTGGAGCAACTAAGCTGACTAAGAAGAAACCCTACAAAATCTGGAAGCTGCTGGAGTAACAAAAAACAAAAACCAGCAGTTCTGCTATTCAGTACTTGGCCCTCTGATTTGTAGACTTTTATTAAGCTGGCAGCTTTTCTATTTATTGGTATTTGACTTGCAAGGCCCTTGAATCCTCCAAATTCCTCGGCTTGGCTAGACTACTCCTTTTGTCCTGCCTGGAACATTGGGAAGCAGAATATAGCTCTTATATTACTATAGTTTTCATTGAATATCATTTTCTTGCTCCCATAGTTATTGCCATTTAACTTCATATTTCAAGATCATCACAGGGTAAGTATATCAATAACTCTTATAAAAGTGGACATAAAATCTTTTAGGCCATGATGAGACTTGAAATCAACTCTGTGCCATTCAAATAAAGAATAGCTCTTTAAAGAGTATTGTACAGGCCTGGTCCAGTATCTACTGATTCGGTATCCGTTTCAGTTATCTACGGATACCATGGATTCTGGGAGTGCAATCCTAACCTGGAATTAGGCTGGCACAATTAGGCCAGCAAAGTCGGCACAAGGGATGCTGTAAAGTATGTTTGGACCGCTCTCTGAGTCAGAGAGGCCAGCACACAGATGTGCACCATCCTCCCTGAGTCCGAGAGTGGTCCAAATGTGTTTTATGGTGGCCCTTGTGCTGGCCAAACTTTGCTGGCGTAACTTTGCCAGCCTAACTCCAGGTTAGAATTGTGCTTTGGAATGCCTATTAAAAAGATAGAGGAACATTAAACAAATCTATTTTTTTTACCTTGTAGCAAAATCACTGATGTTCCCCTATCTTTAAAAAGGCACCCCCAATATCCACGGTTTCAGGTCTCCATGGTGTCCGTAAAGGACCCCCAGCAGATACCGGGGCATGCCTGTGTGTATGTATCCTGACCTTTTAGGGGACATATTGTACCTGTTCTAATAGCTCCTGTATGTGGAAGATGTTATGCAGTATCCATTTTATTTTGATCACCCAGCTTAAAATAATGCCCACTGAAAGGCTAAAGCTCCATATGTTACTGAACAAAGCTAGCAGGAACCTTTGAGCAGAGGGTTTGAACTGTGAAGAAGGGATCTTGTCAAACTAGCAAGAGTTGAATGACCTCCTGACCTCTCAAGGCACCATATCAATGTTTGTGCTGATAATAGAACAAAGGGAGATGAGTTCATTGAATTTTCTTTATTAGTCCGTAAATCAAGAAAGCCTATTCTCTCCACTTGAATAAAAACAAAAAATATGGCGTCTTTGCATAAGAGTATCAAGCTAATGGCTTTCTTTTGTTGATAGGTTTCCTGGATTTCCATGAAATTTCCCATCATTGGCCCTGGGAAAGGGAAAAGAGAAGCATTAATATTACTATTAGAAAATGGGATGAGTTCAAATATTGTGTTTTTGGTCTCAAACAACAATGCAAACAACAATACGTAGGTCTGAAAATAAGCATGGTATTCATGTGGTCCTTTCTGCCACCTATCCCCCATATGCTCAGAGCCAGTGATGTTCTGGTTTGTAGCAAATACTGTGAGCCCTAACATCCAAACTCTGGTTTGTGTTGGGCCTCAAAATCTGAATTCTAACCAAGCTTCAAAAAGGGTTCCTAATCTTAGTTTGCAAACCGTAAAACACGTTTGGACCACTCTTGGAGTCAGGGAGGATGGTGCACATCTGTGTGCTGGCCTCCCTGACTCAGACCAGAGCAGACCACATGCCAAGGATGAGTGACAGGAAAGAACAGGAAGGAGCACCAAATTCAAGTTACAGCCCAATCCAATTACTGCCACTTGATCTGGCACAGGCTTCCCTGCACTAGCTCAGAGTGCTGCAAATGGGCCATGAGGCACATTTATGCTGAGAGCTGGCCATAGGAGGGCAGAGGCTTTCATTGGCTTAGCCAGGCTGGATCCTGACCTTGCACTGGCGGGAGCAGGTGAAATTGCACTGAGCAGCACTGGGGGATGAAAGAGGGTGGCAGGAGAGCATTTCTGAGATACGGAGGGGGTGTTTTTGGTGAGGAGATGGTGGAACGGGAGGACTGGGCCTGGGAGGATGGCTGGATAGGCGGCAACAGTGCACTCCATATCCTCCTCCTCCTCCTAGCCAACCTGGCATTACTCCTGGCTTCTCAGATTTGCACCAGCTAGCCCCATAAGGCAGGCTGCAGGATAAGGAGAAACACAGGATAGGAGAAATATAGCCTAACGTGACACCCAGCCAGGTCCTCCCCTGCATGCAATCTGGCTTGACTGGTGCAGGGTTAGGATTGTGCGGTAAGTGGCTGATTCATCAGGGATAGTTCTGGCACCCAAAGCAGTGCTAAATTCAGCCACCCCACCCTATTAGTGCTCAGTCCCCAATCACCACCACCACCACTTCTTCCTCTACCACACCTGCCCTCTTCCACCATTTCGGCTGGTCCTGGAAGAAGGACTAATCTTTAGGTCACGCTGTCCTTCATGATTTATTGTGATACTGGCTCCACTCTTACATTCCCCCATACGAATGTATTATATAATTTTTTGAAATAATTAGTTTTTTTAAGTACAGTGTTGACAATGTTAATCCAGGCCTACCTTGACTTTTATTGCTTCGCTCTCCTGTTTAGGTTTTGCCTGCATTTGCATGCATTATTTAAGTTTTTCACTGACAAAAATAAATTTGCAAGCTAAATAAGGCTATGCTTTGACATTAATTCATTTTTAATTCTCATCCATGCTCTGGTCCCTAACCGGATGAAAGTGCAAGGTATTGTTGTGCTGGCATATGAACAAACAGCCCCATCTAATTATGGTTGCTGCACTTTCCACCAGATGCTACTGGTGCATTTATGCTTGATTTGCAACACAGAACGACACAACCAGTGGATTTACCTTTTGCTCACATCGATTTTCCTGCTTGATTGTGAGCTTGCTATTTTTCCTGCAAAAATACATGATAGGCTGGTTTTGTAGCTGACATAACACATGATATAATAATGTTAACAGCAGATGCATTCACAGCTCCCATTGATTTAAAGTGGCTTTATGGAGTCTCTATTAATTTTGGAAAGATGACATAAAAATAAGAAACTTAAAAGTGAGCAAACAAAAAAGTGAGCAAAGAAACAAAAAAGTGAGCAAAAAGTGAGTTTCAAAAAATACAAGCCATATGCCTTCAGCTGCTTGATGGGACTGCTCAATGCTTCTTTTATTATTTTTCCATAAACTGAGGAGCGCAAAGACACATACTGACCATTTGGCAGCGCAGAAATGGCACCTGGTGTCGTATGTCTGGCCATCACTGCCACAGACAGGGCTGCACATCCGTGAACACACAGCAACGTTCCCCTTGGCTGGCTCTGGATACTGAGCACATTCATCCTGTGAAACAAAAGGCAGAATGTTTCTGAGGACCCCCACATTAGCAGGAAAGAAATCTACAGTAGCAGAGACCAGCCTTGTAAATTCAGGTGCAATCCTAACCCAAGCTGGCACAGCACAGGCAGGTTTGGACTGCGCTGGAGGCTCCACGGGGCAGTGGCACATCACATTCTAGCCCCGAGGTAGGTGCCAGCCAGCCCTATGTGCTACTCGGATCAGCACCTTGTTGCAGTTTCACACCACACACTCCAGAACTGGTAGAAACTGGCATTCCGTCTCTCCGTCTCCAGATCAGATAGAGCACCTGCGTGTCCTTGAGGTGGTCAGCTTCCCAGCTTGTTAGTGCAACCTGCTACACGGTAGCTGAACTCCCTTTAGATAGTGTAACACAAGCAGGCAATGTTTCTCACGGGAAGCGCTGGCTAGCAAACACCCACTTTCTCATGAGATCATGATGCTCAAAGGGGCACCCCATTGGTTAACATGGGGCACAAGGGTCTTCAGGTATCCACCTACCAGATATGCTCTGGCTACACCCCTTTGTTCCTATATATAACTTATATTTTTTACTGTGTGCGCTGAGACACTGAGACTGAGACTGTAACTGAGAATGTAACAACATGCGTTGAAAAGCCGCTTGTACGCGGCAAGCCTTCGCCGGCTTTCGCTGACCGGCAAATAGAACTTCTCGCTTTCTGACTATCGCTACTGTAACCAATAAAAGACTTTGTTATTGAAATGTAGCGATCGCTTCGTTCCTCCGCTCCGATCGCGCTAGGCAAGCGCTGAATGGGTCCACAAGCCCCCAACTCTGCTATAAACACTCCAGATCAACAACACACCTGCTATACAGGGGTTGGGATTTATTATATTGGGATTCAATGGGATTTACCTTTCAGATTCACACTGAATTGCATGCTTTATTGAGATACTGTCCCTCCCCCTTACACCCCATCGAACAAATGCAACACTTTTTTTGCAAAAGCACACTATTGGCACTATGAGTATATGAACAAAGATCCCCATCTGCACTCTTCACCAGATGCCACTGATGCAGATTTGCTGGTTCTGCAACACAGAATGACACAACCAGTGGATTTACCTTTTGCTCGCATTCACCTTCATGCTTGATTGTGAGCTTGCTATTATTCCTGCAAAAATACATGATAGGCTGCTTTTATGGCTGACAGAACACTTGATATTACAATGCTAACAGCAGATGCATTCACAGCTCCCATTGATTTAAAGTGGCTGTATGGAGTCTCTATTAATTTTGGAAAGATGACATAAAAATAAGAAAGATAAAAGTGAGCAAAGACACAGTTTCAAAAAATACAAGCCATATACACCTTCTGCTGCTTGATGGGACTGCTCAATGCCTCTTTTATTTTTTTTCCATAAACTGAGGAGCGCAAAGACACATACTGACCATTTGGCAGCGCAGAAAAGACACTTGTTGTCGTATGTCTTGCCATCACTGCCACAGACAGGAAGGTACATCGTTGAACACGCAGCCATGTTCCCCTTGGCTGGCTTTGGATACTGAGCACATTCATCCAGTGGTGTCATCTAAATGATTTAAGAACAGGAACTCACTTTTGATTTGCACATGTCAGGACCTGCCCACCAGAAGTGACATCATAAGCCGGAGGCTGGTGGAGCACAGGTCTACCCGTGGCTGGTTCCTAGCCAGCGACGATGTCAGCGACGAGTGGGCGGAGCCAGCCGGTTCTGTACAGCGCCTGGTGCCTACAGAACAGAAAGCAAAGAATTCCCCCCTCCCCAATTGCAGCTCCAATAGTGATGGGGACAGTCTCCCAAAGAAACCTCACACCCAGAGCGCCAGTGAAATGCTCTGGACTGGAGAGACAGCGGCGAAAGCCTTTCCTTGGTCTTCGCGGCTAGGCGAGGTGGAGTTATTCAAAATTGCCAGGGAAGTTGAACATTGGCCACAGCCTCAAAGCCGAGGCTGGCTGAGCAGAATGAGGCAGGAACCTGTGGAAGGGGCTGAGGAGCGGCACCACTCTGGACGGCACCCTTGGGCGCTTCCTCACACCAAAGCCCGCTTACGCCTGGCACATCAGGAGGGCAGCTTCAAAACGTCCCGGCTCCCCTCCGTCCCCTCCGGGGCCCCCCTCGATTCCCCACCGCACCCCCAGGACACCCCTTCTCCCCAGTGAGCTGCAGACTCACCAGAGCTGACTCCACGTGTGTGGCTGAAGGGAGCGAGGAAGGGGGCTGTGCAGGACAGGACTTCCCCACTGCAGCCCTTCCCCCTTCGCCTCCCTAGGAACCCGGAGTCGCTCCCTTTAACCCTCTGAGTGCCGGCCAACCAAGAAGAAAAGCTCTTTGCAGAGGAATCGGGGAGGGGGGGAGGGGGAAGCGCCGTGGAGTGAAGTGGGCGGAGTCAGCCCTAATTTTAACTAGTGGAACTGAGTTCCCCCACGTTTCCCCTGCATGACATCACTGCATTCATCCTGTGAAACATCCAGGCAGAATGTTTCTGAGGACCCCCACCTTAGCAGGAAAGAAATCTACAGTAGTCGAGACCAGCCTTGTAAGTTCAGGTGCACTCCTAACCCAAGCTGGCACAGCACAGGCAGGTTGGGACTGCGCTGGAGGCTCCACGGGGCAGTGGCACATCATACTCTAGCCCCGAGGTAGGTGCCAGCCAGCCCTATGCGCTGCTTGGATCAGCACCCACTATATAGGGGTTGGGATTTATTGGGATTCAATGGGATTTACCTTTCAGATTCACACTGAATTGCATGCTTTATTGAGATATTGGGGCCCCTCTTACACTTCATCAAACAAATGCAACATTTTTTTGCAAAAGTACACTGTTGGCACTATGAGTATACGAACAAAGATCCCCATCTGCACTCTTCACCAGATGCCACTGATGCAGATGTGCTGGTTCTGCAATACAGAACGACACAACCAGTGGATTTACCTTTTGCTCGCATTCACCTCTGTGCTTGATTGTGAGCTTGCTATTATTCCTGCAAAAGTACATGATAGGCTGGTTTTGTGGATGACAGACCACATAATATAATAATGCTAACAGCAGATGCATTCACAGCTCCCATTGATTTAAAGTGGCTTTATGGAGTCTCTATTAATTATGGAAAGATGACATAAAAATAAGAAACATAAAAGTGAGCAAAGACACAGTGTCAAAAAATACAAGCCATATGCCTTCTGCTGCTTGATGGGACTGCTCAATGCTTCTTTTATAATTTTTCCATAAACTGAGGAGCGCAAAGACACATACTGACCAATTGGCAGCGCAGAAAAGGCACTGGTCATATGTCTTGCCATCACTGCCACAGACAGGAATGTAAATCCGTTCACACACACCAGATTTCCCCTTGTCTGGATACTGATCACATATATCCTGTGAAAGAAAAGGCAGAATGTTTCTGAGGACCCCCACCTTAGCAGGAAAGAAATCTACAGTAGCAGAGACCAGCCTTGTAAATTCAGGTGCAATCCTATCCCAAGCTGGTACAGCACAGGCAGGTTGGGACTGTGCTGGAGGCTCCACGGGGCAATGGCACATCACACTCTAGCCCCAAAGTAGGGGTCAGCCAGCCCTATGTGCTACTTGGATCAGCACCTGCTATACAGGGATTGGGATTTATTGGGATTCAATGGGATTTACCTTTCAGATTCACACTGAATTGCATGCTTTATTGAGATATTGGGGCCCTTCTTACACTCCATCAAACAAATGCAACACTTTTTTGCAAAAGTACACTGTTGGCACTATGAGTATATGAACAAAGATCCCCATCTGCACTCTTCACCAGATGCCAATGATGTAGATGTGCTGGTTCTGCCAGGCAGAAGGACATGATCGGTAGATTTACCTGTAGAGTGCATTCATCTTCGTGCTTGATTGTGAGCTTGCTATTTTTCCTGCAAAAAACGATAGGCTGGTTTTGTGGATGACAGAACACATAATATAATAATGCTAACAGCAGATGCATTCACAGCTCCCATTGATTTAAACTGGCTTTATGGAGTCTCTATTAATTTTGGAAAGATGACATAAAAATAAGAAAGATAAAAGTGAGCAAAGACACAGTTTCAAAAAATACAAGCCATATACACCTGCTGCTGCTTTATGGGACTTCTCAATGTCTCTTTTATTATTGTTCCATAAACTGAGGAGCGCAAAGACACATACTGACCATCTGGCTTCGCAGAAAAGGCATTTGTTGTCGTATGTCTGGCCATCACTGCCACAGACAGGATCAGAAATCCGGAAACACACACCAGATTTGTGATCTGGATACTGATCACATAGATCCTGTGAAACAAAAGGCAGAATGTTTCTGAGGACCCCCACCTTAGCAGGAAAGAAATCTACAGTAGTCGAGACCAGCCTTGTAAGTTCAGGTGCACTCCTAACCCAAGCTGGCACAGCACAGGCAGGTTGGGACTGCGCTGGAGGCTCCACGGGGCAGTGGCACATCATACTCTAGCCCCGAGGTAGGTGCCAGCCAGCCCTATGCGCTGCTTGGATCAGCACCCACTATATAGGGGTTGGGATTTATTGGGATTCAATGGGATTTACCTTTCAGATTCACACTGAATTGCATGCTTTATTGAGATATTGGGGCCCCTCTTACACTCCATCAAACAAATGCAACACTTTTTTTGCAAAAGCACAGAGTTGGCACTATGAGTATATGAACAAAGATCCCCATCTGCACTCTTCACCAGATACCAATGATGTAGATGTGCTGGTTCTGCCAGGCAGAAGGACATGATCGGTAGATTTACCTGTAGAGTGCATTCACCTTCGTGCTTGATTGTGAGCTTGCTATTTTTCCTGCAAAAAGATGATAGGCTGGTTTTGTGGATGACAGACCACATAATATAATAATGCTAACAGCAGATGCATTCCCAGCACCCATTGATTTAAAGTGGCTTTATGGAGTCTCTATTAATTATGGAAAGATGACATAAAAATAAGAAACATAAAAGTGAGCAAAGACACAGTTTCAAAAAATACAAGCCATATACACCTTCTGCTGCCTGATGGGACTGCTCAGTGCCTTTTTTTGTAATTTTTCCATAAACTGAGGAGTGCAAGTACATATACTGACCATCTGGCTTCGCAGAAAAAGCACGTGTTGTCATATGTCTGGCCATCACTACCACAGACAGGAAAGTAAGTCCGGAAACACACACCAGCTTTGTGATCTGGATGCTGATCACATAGATCCTGTGAAAGAAAAGGCAGAATGTTTCTGAGGACCCCCACTTTAGCAGGAAAGAAATCTACAATAGCAGAGACCAGCCTTGTAAGTTCAGGTGCAATCCTAACCCAAGCTGGCACAGCACAGGCAGGTTGGGACTGTGCTGGAGGCTCCACGGAGCAATGGCACATCACACTCTAGCCCCGAGGTAGGTGCCAGCCAGCCCTATGCGCTGCTCGGATCAGCACCCGCTATACAGGGGTTGGGATTTATTGGGATTCAATGGGATTTACCTTTCAGATTCACACTGAATTGCATGCTTTATTGAGATATTGGGGCCCCTCTTACACTCCATCAAACAAATGCAACACTTTTTTGCAAAAAAACAAAAACAAAAAACACTGCAAAAGTACAGTGTTGGCACTATGAGTATATGAACAAAGATCCCCATCTGCACTCTTCACCAGATGCCAATGATGCCAATGTGCTGATTGTGCCAGGCAGAAGGACATGATCCGTAGATTTACCTGTAGAGTGCATTCACCTTCGTGCTTGATTGTGAGCTTGCTATTTCTCCTGCAAAAAGACACAGTAGGTTGGCTTTGTTGCTGACAGAACACATGATATAATAATGCTAACAGCAGATGCATTCACAGCTCCCATTGATTTAAACTGGCTTTGTGGAGTCTCTATTAATTTTGGAAAGATGACATAAAAATAAGAAACAAAAAAGTGAGCAAGGACACAGTTTCAAAAAATACAAGCCATACGCCTTCTGCTGCTTGATGGGACTGCTCAATGCCTCTTTTATTATTTTTCTGTAAACTGAGGAGCACAAGTACACATACTGACCATCTGGCTTCGCAGAAAAGGCACGTGTTTTCGTATGTCTTGCCATCACTGCCACAGACAGGAAAGTAAGTTCGTGGACACACACCAGATTTCCCCTTGTCTGGATACTGAGCACATTCATCCTGTGAAACAAAAGGCAGAATGTTTCTGAGGACCCCCACCTTAGCAGGAAAGAAATCTACAGTAGCAGAGACCAGCCTTGTACGTTCAGGTGCAATCCTAACCCAAGCTGGCACAGCACAGGCAGGTTGGGACTGTGCTGGAGGCTCCACGGGGCAATGGCACATGACACTCTAGCCCCGAGGTAGGTGCCAGCCAGCCCTATGCACGGCTCGGAGCAGCACCCACTATACAGGGGTTGGGATTTATTGGGATTCGATGGGATTTACCTTTCAGGTTCACACTGAATTGCATGCTTTATTGAGATATTGGGGCCCCTCTTACACTCCATCAAACAAATGCAACACTTTTTTGCAAAAGCACACTATTGGCACTATGAGTATATGAACAAAGATCCCCATCTGCACTCTTCACCAGATGCCAATGATGCAGATTTGCTGGTTCTGCAACACAGAACGACACAACCAGTGGATTTACCTTTTGCTCGCATTCTCCTTCATGCTTGATTGTGAGCTTGCTATTATTCCTGCAAAAATACATGATAGGCTGCTTTTATGGCTGACAGAACGCTTGATATTACAATGCTAACAGCAGATGCATTCACAGCTCCCATTGATTTAAACTGGCTTTATGGAGTCTCTATTAATTTTGGAAAGATGACATAAAAATAAGAAACATAAAAGTGAGCAAATGCACAGTTTCAAAAAATACAAGCCATATGCCTTCTGCTGCTTGATGGGACTGCTCAATGCCTCTTTAATAATTTTTCCATAAACTGAGGAGCACAAATACACATACTGACCTTTTGGCAGCGCAGAAACTGCACGTGTTGTCGTATGTCTTGCCATCACTGCCACAGACAGGAAAGTAAGTCCGTGGACACACAGCCATGTTCCCCTTGGCTGGCTTTGGATACTGAGCACATTCATCCTGTGAAACAAAAGGCAGAATGTTTCTGAGGACCCCCACCTTAGCAGGAAAGAAATCTACAGTAGTAGAGACAGGACAGACAGATGCAATACACGTTAAATACATCTCCAAATGAGGAAGTAGATTGAAAGTATCCAGCACATCTTTGGAGCACTCAGGAGCCTCCCTGGGGCAAGGGCATGTGGGCTGTTCAACATACATGGATATTACAGGCAAATTTGACTGTGGGTGTCCCTCCTTGCCACTCTCTTGGTGGACCACAGGCTCTCTAGGTGGATGCTCCCTCCTCCTCATTCCTCCTCGGCTCCTGTTCTTTTGTCCAGCGATTTAAGGAGTGCGATAAGCCAAGAAGCCGTGGTGGCCAGCAGCAGCAGCTACAGCAGCAGTCCAAAGGGAGAGGGCAGGTGAGGAGCCAGGCAGCTGCTGCTCCTTCCACGGTTGCCACTCACCCATTTGCCTGCTTGAATGGGAGCAGCAGCAGCAGCAAGAAGCATTTGGAGCAAGAAGCAGCAAGAAGCACTTGCCCTCTCATTCGGAGGCAGAGTGTCAATGGGAATAGGCGTCAATGGGAATAGGAACTACTGGGAGGTTTAGTCAAAGATGGTAATGAGCCTCAAACAGTCGAGGTTGCATTCCAGAGCAACATAGGACTGGCACCTATGGTGCCTTCAGGAAAGGGCAGCAAGGGAACTGGAACTAGCCTTCTGCTCAGCCTGACTCCCTTTCTGTGGTGTTGTCAGCAGTAAGGCTATCTGCACAACAGATAATAATTGGGGTGTTCAGAACTGAACCAAATGCACAGCATACATGGGTGCATGCATTTCCTTGTATGCATATGCATACAGAAGTGTCTAATTCGATGGAGCAACGGTATGACTAACACCCCCAACCCCAAAAGGACACAATTGATAGCAACGATTGGTTGCCACTAACCTTACTGGGCCCTTGACTGGCAACTCCTAAAATGGAAAAAAAATTCCTATTAAATTTCTGTATAGTTATAAGCATGAATTCAACAAGAAAAAAATCCATATAATTTTAAAATATTTTGTAAATCTTGAAAGTTTTGGAAAACAAGTCAATATATTTATACTTAAAACTTTGTTTAAGTTGCATAGGAGGACCTCAGTACTATATGGCATGAATGAAAGAGAAGTGCCAGATTTATGCATAGAAGAAAAAAATTTTAATTGCCACAACTCTCAATCGGTAATATAATATTTCTGAGGGTGCAATTCTAACCTGGAGTTAAGCCAGCACAGTTAGGCCAGAAAGATTTGGCTGGCACAACGGGCCCTGTAAAGTATGTTTGGAGTCAGAGAGTCCAGCACACAGACATGCGCCATCCTCCCTGACTCCAAGAGCAGTCCAAACATGCTTTACAGTGTCCCAAGAGTGGTCCAAACACGCTTTATGCTGGCCTTGGTGCCAGCCAAACTTTGCTGGCCTAACTCCAGGGTAGGATTGTCTTCTGATTCATACAATTGGTAACATTTTCAAATACATTTTTCATAGCTATGTTGGTATTTCCTGGAAAGTAACATGGTCTTGCCCCAAAGCAACTGTTCTACAAGAGCAGTTTTACAGATTTTTGAAAGGCCCACCATGCTAGGCAAATTGAAAGCATCTGTATTGCTCTTGAATTCTTATTCTGCCTCCCCTACTGTGCTGGTGCCAGGTTGTTGGGGTTCTTATGGAAGCACTGGAGCCCCCTAGGGCCCCCCACCAGCCCCTTGCTGGTGCATTGGGAGCCACCATTGCTGCTGGTACTGAAGATTCGGAGGTTTATCTGGCCAGGTGAGCCCTCAGATAGGTTTGGGCTTTCAGCAAATGCCCCACTTGGCTGACCCTTGATGCCATTCTTGGTACAAGAAGCAACGCACTCAACCATGATTGGGAAGCCTGTGCGTGTTTCATGTTTATTGCTGCAGTGGCCCCACTCAGGACCACACACCGAGACTACTTGAATTCTAAACACCTTTGGAATCTCGTGTTTTTGAGTAAAGTCAGGTGAGAATTCGTCTAATGGTCCATGATCTCATCTATAAGAGAAAGTGATGAGGGTGAAACTGCCAGGCTAAGCAAAGATGACTCACCTAAGCAGCAGCAGCAAAGTGCCAGAAAGCCGAAAAGAGTGAAGACAAGTGACATCTTCATGGTGGAGTTGTATGCTGTCTCCCTCAGGTCTGCTGGTGCTAAGCTCAGAATATGGGCCCCTGATCTGAGGTTTATATATATGCTCCCGGACATATCTTCTTCATGTTAAGGTTGTTATCTCCAAAGACCATCAGAAAACTGGGAAGAGGCTTCCTGAAGGGAAAGACCCTACCAATAAAAATTGGAATGCTAACAACTTTTGCTTTTGTTATCCTTTTTATGTCAGTCACATTTGCACGTGATTTAGTCTTTCTTGCTATCTTGCTGTCATTTTATGAGTGATGGATTCATAACATGTCCAGTTTGGAAGGTTTCTGAAAGTTTTCATCTTGGTTCAATAGGCTCCTTGCTCTCCTAATAACAAACCTACCCATTTTGGTTTCACAGGAGAAACTACCCCAGAAATTATATCAGCTAGAATGTAGGCAGGTGTTGTTGCGTGTTTGTGCGCTGGCTCTAACTTTGTGCCAGGGTCCTAGAACTGCAGACCCTGCACAGTGCACCCAGGAGTCAGGAACTGGAAAACTAGTCAATCCACAACAGTGTGTTTAGTGCCGACTGGGAGTGGCAATCCCCACGCACGCAGTGTCTGCACTAGCAGCAGCAGCAGGTCTCAAGTGTGATTATGTGAGTAGGGTCCTGGAACGGCAGACCGTCCCACCAGGACTCAGGAACTGGAAAACACAATTTTCAACACACAGCCCACAAAAGTGTGTTTGTGTGTGCTGGCTGGCAGTGCCTACCCACCCCCTCTCTGCACTGTAGCAGTTCTCAGATGTAACGCAAGGTAAGGGTCCAGAACTTCAGACCCTGCACTCAGGAACTGGAAAACAATTTTCAACACGGCAACCCACAAAAGTGTGTGGGTCATCTTGATTGCTGCTACTCTTCCCATCAGGGACAATTGTAATTTGTTCCATCTTTCATAATCTCTTTGAATTTCTTTTAAAATTTTGTAGTAATTTTCTTCCATTAAAGTACTAGTTTTATTTGTTATCGTTATGCCCAAATATTTAACTTTATTAGTCTGTTGTAATTCTTAACTTTCTTAATTCTTGTTTTTCATGTTCTTTCACATTCTTCAAGGGAAGTTTAGTCTTTTGATAGGTAATCTTCATGCCAGCTACCTCTCCATAAAATTTCAAATCCTCCATTAAAAATTCCAATGATTCCTTTGGGTCTTTCAAAATAAACACTACATCATCTGCATAAGCTTGTCACTTAAATTCTTCTTCCTGTATTGTCAGCCCTTTTATTCTTATATCTTCTCTTATTCTTGAACTGAGCATTTCCTAGGACAAAATAAATAATAATGGTGATAACGGACATCCTTGTCTTGTTCCTTGTTGCATGTGTATCTCCTTGGTTAATTCTCTATCAATTCTTACTTTTGCTGTTTGTTGATTATAAATTCCTTTCAGCACTGTTTTAAACTTCTGACCAAAGCCTATCTCTTCCAGTTGTTTCATCATGAAGTCCCAATTGACATTATCAAAAGCTTTTTGTGCATTGAGAAAAACTAATCCAAGTTTCCTTGTAGAATGTATCTCATAGAATTCTAAAATGTCTATTATCATTCTCATATTATGTGGGGTGGGGTGCCATCAATATGCTGATGACACCCAACTTTATCTCTCTTTTCCCCCTGGTTCTGAGGAGGCAGTTGAGGTCCTGGATAGCTGTCTGGAGGCGGTTGGGGGCTGGATGTGGGCGAACAAGCTGAAATTAAATCCGGATAAGACAGAGGTGCTTTTGGTTCGGAAATCCACAGCTCGGGTATTGGACTATCGTCCTGCTCTGAATGGGGTTGCACTTTCTCTGAAGGGGCAGGTTCGCAGCTTGGGGGTTCTCCTGGATTCACAGCTGCACATGGAGTCCCAGGTGGCGGCGGTGGCCAGGGGATCCTTTGCTCAGCTTTGGCTGATTCGCCAGCTGTGGCCGTACCTGACCACAGTGACCCACGCCCTAGTGACATCCAGATTAGATTATTGCAATGCGCTCTATGTGGGGCTGCCTTTGAAGATGGTCCGGAAATTACAACTAGTACAGAACGCGGCAGCTTGGGTGGTTTCTGGGGCACATCGGTTTGACTCTGTCGAGCCGTTGCTTCGGCGACTACACTGGCTGCCGGTTCTGTTCCGGGCCCAATTCAAGGTGCTAGTTTTGACTTTTAAAGCCCTTTACGGCTTGGGTCCGGGGTATTTGAGACCGCCTCCTTCCATATAATCCTACCCGTACTCTTAGATCATCTGGGGGGGGGGCTTTTGACTGTGCCGCCACCAGGAGAAGTGAGAGGGGCGGCGACCAGGAAGAAGGCCTTCTCGGTGGTGGCCCCCCAACTTTGGAAGACCCTCCCTTTAGAATTGAGAACTGCTCCCTCTTTGTTAACATTTCGGTGGGGGCTGAAGACCTTTTTATTTCAAAAAGGTTTTAACTATTGACAGGCTGGCTGGCTGGCCTGGTTTGTTACACTTTTATATTGTATACCTTATGATCCACAGGGCTTGTTGTTTTTAAATTCTATTGCTTTGTTTTAATTTTGTTTTATTGTATTGTTTTAATATTGTTTTTAAATTGTTTTTTAATGTGAAATTTTATATTTTACTGTATTTTCATGTTGTAATGCCGCCTTGGGTACCTTCGGGCAAAAAGGCGGGATAGAAATCCAATAAATAAATAAATAAATAAAAAATAAATAATATTATTATTCCTTAATTGTCTTTTTGGTAAAAAAAAAAAAACAAAAAAAAAAAAAACAAACCCTGACTGATCTTGATGAATCAACTTGTTTAAAATTTTCTTCAATCTAGTAGCTAAAATTGTCAGGAAAATTTTATAATCTACATTCAATAAAGAGAATGTTTTTAATTTCATTATATTCTGTCTGAGGTTTATGTATCAATGTTATAGTCGCTTCTTATCACATTTCCGGTAATTCTCCAGTATCCCATATATCGTCAATAAGCTTTTTAAATAGTATTAATAACACCCCTTCTAATTTTTTTATAATACTCCACAGATAACCCATCTGGTCCTGGTGCTTTTAATCTTTTTTGTTTTCCGAGAGCTTCTGTAATCTCATTCATAGTTATTTTTGTCTTCATCATTGCTTTCTGTTCTTCATTGCTTTCTGTTCTTTTAATCTATTATTCTGTCAAATATATTCCTCTTGTCTCTGATAGTATTCTTTTTCTTATATAGATTTTCATAGAACTGTTCAATAATCCTTTTCAGTTTTTCCATTAAGGTTTTTTCCTGACCAGTTTCATCTTTCAAACTTCTAATTAGATTTCTCTGTCTCTCCTTTTCAAGTTTATATGCTAACCATCTTCCTGGCTTATTTGCATTTTCAAAAAGAACTTGTTTAGCTATTTTCAGTTTTTTCTCCATTTCTTCTGCAAACATGGGTGTGATATCGTGAAACAGCAGGAGAAATCCAACCACTTCATGGACTACTGCACAGAGATGGAGACAATATCCAGGTTTCCAGGTATACACTTAGACTGAACAAGTGTATTTAGGCTGAACATCGGCAGATTATAACTAAGTCATTCAGCACTGGAGGGGTTGCTTGAATGCCTAATGGCTATTATACAGTTTTTGGCAGAACACAACTAGTTGTTTCGGGAATTTTCAGATGCACTCTTCACAGACAAGAATGGCAATTTTCTGGGGCTTGCACAACTGCTTGGCAAGTAGGATGAAGTGATGTGAGAGCATTTGAGATCTTCACAGATCCCAAAATGAACTGATATTACTTTTGGCCCAATCATATGGTTATCAAAAGCAGGTGCATGCTGTTGCAAAAGTACTGTCAAGCGCATGCCTAGAGGCAGTGCCCATAGGAACACCTGCGCCTTTCTGCCAGCACGGTCATCGCAGTTAGCGAAAAATCAGGCCTCATTTCGCGAAAAAGCGTACAATTGCTCTCTCGACTGTTTTTGACAGTATGAGGTGTGCGTATTGGCAGGGAACGAAGGTCACCAAGAGCCCAAGACCAGAAGTGGGTCATTTCCAAGATGGCAGCCGCAAAATGGGCCGAAATCCTTGAAAATTGGCACTCCCAAGCCCAGAAACAGGCCAACTGCATTTCTGGCAACTGTTTTTCTCAGAGGGA
>JAJKFI010000005.1:31047997-31060232 GCA_029204185.1 Lerista edwardsae
CAGTTGCCAGAAATGCAGTTGGCCTGTTTCTGGGCTTGGGAGTGCCAATTTTCAAGGATTTCAGCCCATTTTGCGGCTGCCATCTTGGAAATGACCCACTTCTGGTCTTGGGCTCTTGGTGACCTTCATTCCCTGCCAATACGCACACCTCATACTGTCAAAAACAGTCGAGAGAGCAATTGTACGCTTTTTCGCGAATTGATATGCTAACTGCGATGGACACAGCAGATGAGTCCAACACAGGTGGTGGACTGGGGCAAGAGAAAGGTGGGGGTGGTGTTGAACTGAGCAGGGGCAGGACAAGATTGAGCAGGGAGTAGTCAGATCTGGCCTTGGAGGGGGTGGGACCAGTGGCACTAGTGTGTGTCGTACCCTATCCCTCTTTCCAAGCTTGAGAAGCTGGCATGGATCAACTCAGACTTGCAAGTCTGCATTGGTGCAGGTCTGCATTGTCCCATAGATGCTAGGACAGTAACATAAATAGTGTGAAGCCCATTTGATACCAAATAAAAGATGCTTCTGCTGCTCTGATGGAAATAGCAGGGTCACCTCAAGCAGGGGCAGTTTTTATCATGAAGCACGGTGCCCAGCAGGTCAACCCACAGACTTCAAGTTGTTGATCTCAATCATTGGATAATATGACATTCTGTTCCATGTGAATACTGCAAGTAAGACCATGCACTGCTTTACAGTGGACAGACATTGTCACATCTACCTCCCTCAGGAAGAAAAGTGTAGTGTTGGAAAATAGGGACAATGCCACCTACAGTACACCAGAGGGCAGCAATATGCAACTATTCCTTGATAGGATGGAGTGGAATTTTCACTTACTTCAAGTGGCTCTTGAAATCAATCCAGATCTGCAGCAAAGACTGCAAAACAACAAGACTTTGTAACTACAAAGAAGGAAGAGGTTTTTCTTTTGTGTAAAGAAAGATGTTTGTAGGGCTGCTGTGTTTATTGATTGTCTTGCTAACTGGGCAAGTAGGTGCTTTTCAAAGTAATGTTCACATTTACCAGGGAGAGAGCAATTCTTTTCATCAAAGCATTGCAATTTTTTTCCAGTGTTTTCTAGTGTTTCTTCTGCATCTTTTGAAATTGTGAAGCCTTTAGGGGCAGAGAACCATTTGTTTTTTTGGCCTGTAAACTGGTTCGTGAACTTTTTTGTGAAGAAGTGGTATATTAATTTTTTTTGTTATTACCACCACCACCACCACCACCACCACCGTTATTTTGGTTGATTAAAATATTGCTTCTGATTGATTGCGTATTACATTCTATGATATTTTCACAGTTTCAGAGGAGGAACTGTGGTGGGACATTCTGCTTAACCTTTTTTCCGCCCACCTACAGGGATGCGGACACGTCGCAAAAATGCAGGGTTTTTGCAACTCATATTGGATTTGAGTTATGGAAGTCACTGATTTGGTTGCAACTCAAACTCATGGCAGTGATTTCGAAAAGCATTGTGCCTCGAGTTTGCCTCGAGTCCTGACTGTCTTTGTATGCTTGCTTGCCTACGTTTTTTCTCCTGTCACTTCTGCATTGCCCCCGAAGACCTTGTGGGTGATCTAGAAGCCATCCTTCAGTTTGACAGCAGCAGCAGAAGTGATGGGTGGAGGGTAAGTACTTCCAGGAGGTGGAGCTGGGGGGAGGTTAGAGAGGAGGAGGAAGGATTTTTTCCCAAAATGACTTGGGACTCGAGTCAAAATTGCTTGAAATTTTTCTGCAAGTCAAGTTGCGATGACACACTGATGATTCGTGAATCGACTCAAGACATGGGGTCGCTAACTTGAGACTCAACTTGACTCATGACATCTCTGCCCACCTGTCCCATGTATTGTATAATTTGAATGATCAGGAACATGAAGCACAATCCACATCAGATGAAGTTCAAGACATTAGCCGGTTTGGCAAGGAAGGCAAGTTCCAGCATGACTGGATGAAGTTGGAGTCTCCCATAGTGTTGAGCAGCTCCATAGTTGAGGTATTCTTGGACTCAGCTCACTGATCTGTTGACATCTGTGGCCAGGGGTGTCCTTTATCTGCTTAGGCTAGCTTGCCTCCTGTGCCCTTTGCTGAGAGACAGAGAGCTGGCAGCTGTACCACAGGCTGATATTCTGTAGACTGGGTTTCTGCAATATACTGCATATGGGGTCACTTTTGAAGGAGGTTTGGAAGCTCCAAGTAGCCAAGAATGCAGTGGCCAAGTTATTAACAAGACCTGCTCAGAGAGCGCACGTGTTCAGAAAGTTACATTACATCCCAGTTTGCAGTCAAGTGCTGTTTTATTTATTGGTAATATTTATATACCACTTCTCACCAAAAAGTTCCCAAAGTGGTTCACATAGCAAGAGAAGGCTGTTCCATGTCCAAAGATGCACTCACAGACGGAAAAAGAGATAGAAGGGAAACAACAGAGGATGAGAAGGGAAACAAGGGAAAGGATCTTCTGAGTGATGGCAGCTGCTCAGAATGGGAAAGCAAAGGGAGCTGAAGCAAAGGAGGCAGGTGAGCAGCACTATTAACTCCACGTTTTCCTTCAGCTCCTGTCCTATGCTGGGAAAGAGGCCAAAAGCCACCCATCTATCAGGCACATTGCTTGGTCAGGCATTTGGTGGGCCACTGTGAGACACTGTGTGGCATCTAGTGGGCCACTTTGAGATACAGGACTAGATGGGCCTAAGGTTTGATCCAGCAAGGCTCTTTTGTTCTTACAGTGTGTGCCATGGTTTAAAAATGTCAAAGAGGCCAGCAGACACCCAAATGAGTGACAGTGAAAATTTTTTTTATATATGCACAATTATTCCAAAATCCAGAAAAATCAAAAATCCAGAGACCTCCTCATTCCCAGGCAGTCCTGTGCTGTTGCACAAGCACAGGAACTGCAATATGGTTTTATAGTTCTGTCCAATCTCTTCCGCTAGTTCTTGTGCAAGAGATTGCAGAACAGGTTTAGTGATGGTTTTCTTTCTGCTCAGCATTATTTGAATAGAACGTATATATAAACCTCAATATTAGATTCATTCTGGTATACTGTGATAGGCAAGCTTGAGAAGGGGCAGGACATTCACGGAGGCCAGGCAACAACCTGCCTTCCAAACCCACTATCTCTAAGATTGCCTGGAGTACAAACAAATGTGATAGCGGTCTCTGGATTTAGCCAGCATCAGGTTGTCTTCCCCACACAACACCAACGTACTCCAATCAGTTCAACCAACGTAAAAATGTTTATTAAAAGGGTAAATATTCCCAAACTTGGCTACAGGGAATTGTCAGCAAATACAGTACAAAATACAAAACAACAAAAGGCTAGCTTAATTCTAACTTACAGACATTCAACACAGGCTGTCTTACATGCCTCTCTTAGCTGGATGTTCTCGTTGCGCAACTCAGCATTATTTCCTCTTCAGTTTAAGGCAACATGATGAGGCAGTCTCTATCCAGAAACTGACTACTCGACCCAGAATCTTATCCTTCTATTATACCCAAACTCTCCCCCCCCCAGGTGTTCTCAATCCCTCTTCTGGTTAATGTCAGGCTAGTCTCATCCCAGATTTACACAGCTGCTTGGCATTTTTAGGGCGGACAACTGGCCACAAACAACCTTGAAGATTTACTCCCTTCCTATTCTCACCCTCACTGATAGCAACCTTCCTGGCGCCAATTAGGTTTTACAATCACCTCTTTCTCACAGCAAGCAGCTCGCCTGCCATTTGGTCTCGAGACCATTTCCAAAGCTCCCAGAATCCTTTACAACTCCCAAAATCCTTCACATGCCCCTTTTTCTCAAAATGGTTACATGCTCACAAGCTGTCACCATTTTTACACAGAAAATTTTGATGGTAATACATATTCCTTCCCATATCGTAAGACAGTCAGGCACACTTTAACATATAGTTACATATAACATCAACCAACTACAATTGAGGTAGATACAACTTAGCAGCTAAGTCAACAAAAGAGGAACATTTTTTTTTTTTGTTTCTCACTTAACAGGGTCATCACTATTTTCCCCATCCTCTTGATCTTCCCACATTCGGGACAGTGCATCCGCTAGCACATTTTGCCGTCCTTGGATATGCTCAATTTGAAAATCAAATCCTGGAGAGATAGTGCCCACCTGACCAAGCGTTGATTTTCCTTGACCTTAGCCAAAAATGCTAATGGGGAATGATCTGTTTGCAAAATAAAATGAGTCCCCAGCAAGTATGGCCTTAGCTTAGCCAACCCCCACACAATAGCCAAACACTCTTTTCCCCCTACAGAATAACGTTGTTCTCGTGGTAACAATTTTCTACTTAAATAAGCGATTGGGTGTAGTTCCCCCTGCTCATTTCTTTGCAGCAACGCTACTCCTAAACCACTAAAGCTGGCATCTGATTGAATTACAAAAGGTTTAGAAAAATCTGGGGCGCACAATACTGGTGCATTCACCAATCCATTCTTTAACACTTCAAAACACTTCTGGCATTGCTCAGTCCATTTTAATTTCTGTGGTAGATTTTTCCTACACAAATCTGTTAAAGGAGCAGTCAAGGTTGAGGCATGTGGCAAATACTTACGATAGTAACTTAGCAACCCAAGGAAACTTTGTAAATTTTTCTTATTTTTAGGACGAGGCCAGTCCCGAATGGCCTGGACCTTGGCTTCCACCGGTTTCATTTGCCCGTTTCCAATAACATGCCCCAAATATTGAACAGTACCTTGGGCAAACTGACACTTAGCAGCCCTTAAAGTTAACCCAGCATCCCACAACGTGGCTAACACACTTCGAACATGAACCAAATGCTGTTCCCAAGTGTCTGAGAAAATGGCCACATCATCTAAATAGGCTGACGTGTAATTTTGATGCCCCATTAAGAGTTGATTCATCAACCTCTGAAAGGTCGCGGGCCCGCCTGAGACTCCAAAAGGCATTTTCTTAAACTGGAATAACCCCCTAGGGGTACAAAAAGCTGTTAAAGCAGCACTATCAGGATCCATGGCAATTTGCCAATATCCCTTAGCGAGATCCAAGCAAGTAATAAATTTAGCTCGGGCCACCTGTTCAACCAGTACATCTATCCTAGCTAATGGGAATCTATCCGCAATGGTTTGTTGGTTTAATCTTCTAAAATCTACACAAAACCGGTATTCTCTAGTAGTTTGTCCTTCTAGAGGTTTCTTCCCCACCATAACCACAGGTGAGGCCCATGCACTCTGAGACGGTTCAACAATATCCATTTTTAGCATCTGGTCCAACTCTTGGTCCACAATCTGTGCCATGGGCCCTACAATGGGTCTAGGTGGCAAAGCAACCGGCTTAGCTCCTTCCTGTAATCTTATAACATGCTTCAATACATCAGTACAACCAGGTTTATCTGAAAACATTGCTTTAAATTCCTGCAATAATTCTCTCAAGGCCTTCTGCTGGCTTTCAGACAGCTGCATCGGCAGCACAATTGCTTCCACACACCCCGATTCTTCCTCCCCAGGCACCCAATTCTCTAAAGGCGAAGCTTCTGCATCCTGCCAACACTGCAAACTTAAAAGTTGGCCGGCTTCTCTCTCTTCCATCGGTTTTAATCTATTTACATGGATTACACTAGGCTTCCGGCCAGACCCCACCTCTTTGACCAAATAGTTATCATTCTTCAAACACTGGACAATTCTAAACCCAGATTTCCACTTTGGCTGTAGTTTATTTAAATGGTCAGGAGTTAAAACAAAAACATTCATTCCTTCTTGCAAAATCCGAGGTTGAGCCTTTCGATCGTACAGTCGTTTCTGAGTCAATTGCGCCATCTGCTGATTAGTCTGAGCAAAATCCCTTACAGCATTCAAAGTCTCTTGTAGATTTTCAAAGAAATTGGCAACTGGAATCCCTGGACTTGCCTCCTGTGCTTCCCATCCGGAGCGTAGTAAACTTAGAGGCGTATTTATCTGTCTTCCAAATACTAATTCATTGGGAGCATACCCTAAAACAGAATGGCAGGAGTTATTATAACTGCAACACAAAAACGGAAGTCCTTGGGCCCAATCCTTATTTCCTTGCAAGACCCATTTCCTTAACATTGTGGCAATTTGTGCATTACTTCTTTCAAACAACCCATGTGATTGAGGATGGTATGCGCAGGACAAAAAGCACTCAATTCCAGTTAGCTCGCACATAGTAGTAAGTAATTTGCTGGTAAAATTACTGCCTTGGTCAGTGAGAATCCGTTGGGGCACCCCAACTCGAGCAAAAAACTCCAATAGGGCCATGGCCACGGTCTTGGCAGCCACATTACTTAAGGCCACAGCATGTAAATATTTGATAGCCATACAAACAACCACCAAAATATACTGCTTCCCTGACGGAGTCTTAGGTAAAGGGCCCAGCACATCCATTTGTAATTCCAAGAACGGAACAGTGACCACGGGGAGTGGCCGCAATGGTACCTTAATCTCATCCCGATTATGCCCAATTTGTTGACAGATTTTACAAGAACGTACAAACAAGGCCACTTTCTTTTTCTGCTGCGGGAAATAGAATTCTTTAGCCAGTCGTAATAAAGTACGTCTCTGACCCAAATGTCCACCAAAAATAGGGTTATCATGGGCCAATTCCAGGATTAGCTGTTGATAGGCTTCAGGGACCACCAGCTGTGTTTGCCGCTGCCAGTCAAACTGAGCCCCGGCTGCTACAAAGCTCCGGTACAATAGCCGTTTTTCAAAATAAAAGTTCACAGCCTCCTGATCATTAGATCCTGACTCTTTAGCCGCTCGAAGTCGGCACTCGGCCAAGCTGGGGTCAGCATGCACGGCTGCGATAAACTTTTCTCTGCCAGCAACATCTTTCAAGCATTCCAACACCACAGGAGGTTCACAGTCACGAGATACCAACTTAGATTCGTCCTGCTCTAAGAGTTGCTTCGCAGTTTGACTTCTAGTGAGGACCAAATTAACTGCCGCCTCAGAAGATTCAGTCTTATTTGCTTGCTGGATTTTCCACATTAAATCCTGGCCGACTAAAATTTGAGGATCAGGTCGACTATGAATAAGGAAAAGATGCTTGCCTACATAGTTTTGGCAGCGTACTGGTACAAAGCAGCATCGAAAATATCTAATAGTACATTCATAGCTAGATACAGGAAAACACAATTGGTCCAGGACGAAATCCTTTGGTAGCAGCCCCTCATAAAGAGATGACACATCAGCTCCCGAATCTCTAAATCCACACACAGGGGTTTCTGAATCAAACACACAAAGGAGTAACTTGCGTTCCTCGGCTGCCCATTTTTGTTGGGCTGTCGGCAAAATCTCATTGATGCTCACCACTCTAGTACCAGGAAATGGCTTTCGAGCCCAGCAGCCCCTTCTTCCTACTTTCTGTCCACATCCATCCTTCTCTAAATGGGCACTCAGCTGGGATACCCATCCCCCACAAAGTCCTGAAGACATACTCACAGCTGCGTTGTCTGCAGCAGCTCCTGATGCAGTACATACTTCCCCTGCATCATCGGACTCCTGCGAATCCCAATTTTCTTTAGCCTCGACATCCAACTCCCCAGCAGCCCGTCCTTGTACGAGCTTCACTCTTGCAGACACAGGAGCAACTGGACCAGCCTTTCCAGAGCCTTGCAGCTTTGGACAGAATTTTTTTACATGACCAAATTTTTTACAATAGAAACATTGTGGTCCCCCGCCAGCAGACGCCATCGGGGTAGAAGCAGCTGTCGGTCCCGTAGCTGTTTTCTTTTCCACGCTCTCTGTGCCGCCCGATCCACTTTTCCCAGGCCAGGTTTTCCCAGTTCCACTTCCTCCAGTCGCGGAAGCAGATGGAGTCGCCGGTGTACTTGCGGCTTTACTCCCACTCCAACCGCCGCGGATCCCTTTTCCATGGCCCTTCCTTGCCAAAGCTGAATCAGCAGCTCGGGCAGCCTCCCAAGACGTAGTGGGTTTTGATTGAAAGACCCAATCTTGGGCCTGAATCGGTATAAAAAATAATAACTGCTCAATAATCAAAGCTTGTTGCAGATCATTAAAAGTCTTAATCTGCGCTGCAGACATCCAAACTTGAAACAAATCAGATAGCCTCCCTTCAAACTCAGCAAAAGACTCACCAGCCGCTGGCTGCGCTTCTCGGAACTTTTGTCTTGCCACTTCAGGGGTTAATGCCAATCTCTCTCGAACCCTTTGTTTGAAAAGCACATAGTCATTAGCTTTATCTATAGGCAACCCCGCCAGGATCCTTCCCAACATGGTATGATTGATGATCGATCTCAAAATAGGGCAGTACTGAGTTTGCGGGATCTGATGATCATGACAAATACGCTCAAAAGCCGCCAAATACTGCAAAGGATCTTCAGTTTCAGAATGGAACTTGGGAAATATCTTTCTATCCACCCGATCAACAGGGTGGATCCTAGTTTGTTGTACTTGTAAAGCCAAAGTCTGATATTGTAGATTCATCATCTCAAGCAGCTTTTCCATCGTTATAGCAGACCCAGGTTGCGCTGTACTCCCCGATGGTACCTGCGCCATAGCTGCTGTAATTTCCTTGGTTCTTGGTCTTTCTCTTTCAACTCCCCCCGTCGGAGTCATGCCTCTCTCAATTTCCATCCTTCCTCCTTCTGGCAATCCGCTCCCCATTCCTTCTTTTCGCAATTGCCACCTCGGCATCCTTTCCAGCGAAGCGTCATCAGGAGAGTATCGGTCTGCCTCTCTTTCTTCACCTCTCCACACCAGGGAAGTCTCTCGCACAGCCGGATGTCTGGACCGCCCCACATACTCCCTTTGTTCTCGGTCCCAATAAACCTCATCCACGGTCTGTAGCTCCTCTTCCAAGCTATAGCCATGTTGCGGTAGCCCTCGGCTTCGTAATCTAACGGAAGAGTCAATCATCGGTTCTGCTTCCTCAGCCGGTCCCGCTGCCTGCGGTAATGATTCTGAGAATACTGGCGAGTAGACCCTGTGCGGAACTTCACCAGCCTCATCCTCCGCACAGTCAGGCATTCTTTTCCCTGATGCCATAACCTCAACTAACGCTAACCTTCCAAAAGAACAAACACTCGTTATACTGTAGTACTGCAATTTCCGTAGCCAAGTAACCCAATTTTATGCCGGGGAAAGATGCTGGTCGAATCCCAAACGCAGCCACCATGTGATAGGCAAGCTTGAGAAGGGGCAGGACATTCACGGAGGCCAGGCAACAACCTGCCTTCCAAACCCACTATCTCTAAGATTGCCTGGAGTACAAACAAATGTGATAGCGGTCTCTGGATTTAGCCAGCATCAGGTTGTCTTCCCCACACAACACCAATGTACTCCAATCAGTTCAACCAACATAAAAATGTTTATTAAAAGGGTAAATATTCCCAAACTTGGCTACAGGGAATTGTCAGCAAATACAGTACAAAATACAAAACAACAAAAGGCTAGCTTAATTCTAACTTACAGACATTCAACACAGGCTGTCTTACATGCCTCTCTTAGCTGGATGTTCTCGTTGCGCAACTCAGCATTATTTCCTCTTCAGTTTAAGGCAACATGATGAGGCAGTCTCTATCCAGAAACTGACTACTCGACCCAGAATCTTATCCTTCTATTATACCCAAACTCTCCCCCCCCCAGGTGTTCTCAATCCCTCTTCTGGTTAATGTCAGGCTAGTCTCATCCCAGATTTACACAGCTGCTTGGCATTTTTAGGGCGGACAACTGGCCACAAACAACCTTGAAGATTTACTCCCTTCCTATTCTCACCCTCACTGATAACAACCTTCCTGGCGCCAATTAGGTTTTACAATCACCTCTTTCTCACAGCAAGCAGCTCGCCTGCCATTTGGTCTCGAGACCATTTCCAAAGCTCCCAGAATCCTTTACAACTCCCAAAATCCTTCACATATACTGGGTAGGGCATATTTTGTTATTTGAAAGGCAGAAAGTGGTGTTATGTGTTTTATTCTGCGTTCTCATTCCAAGTTCTCATTTTTAGCCATTTTAAATGCTTTTAAAGTGTACTAGCAGGTGATATAGGTGACATAGTGTCAGCAGATGCAGCTGCAGTATTATTTCTAATTGGAAAAGCAACCTACTTTAATTTTTGGAAAATATCTTAAACACCAAAATGTATTGTTTTGTGTTTTTATTTGAGCATTTTCACATAAAAAGGTGTATTATTAGAGATGTTTATTTTTGTTAAAAACAGATACAGTTTTTAACAAAAATCAACACCCCAATAATGGCTTTTATAGGACTTTATTGGAGTGACGGTTACATTTGCAGATGCAAATTACTGAGAAAGTGTCACTGTATGACCAAGAAATCCCATAGGGTGATCATCAAAGCTGTCTACACATAGACTTGCCAGGTTTTCCAAATGACAATAAGGGACACACAGGTATCGGGATACTGCTTTCTGTCAAACCCCTCCATGGTTACCAGAAATAATATAAAAATTATGCAGTTAGCTGTGGCGAGGCAGCAGCAAGCAGCAACAGCAGCAGAATTTTAGAATGGGATTTTTAAAGCCCCGTTCAACATTGATACGGGACACGATTCTTAAATCTTACATACAGGAAATCCCTTATAATAAGGGACACCTGGTAAGTCTATCTACACAGCACCTTGCATGATACGTTCAGTACTTGCCTGAACAAGTACAAAACAGATGTACCCAATACACATTTTCCTGTGCAGCACAGTGGAGAAGATCAAGCACAAAAGCACATGTTCCACTTGTATATGCGGGGCCAGCCAAACCATAAGACTGGTTAAAGTCCTTCATTCTGGCAGTAGTCTGCAAAAGGCAGCAAGGTAGTGGAGAGTGCGCCATACCCATTATGTTCACTTGCCCATCACCACTCTGGCCGCACCAGTCAACTGACCCATCCTCTTCTTGTGTTCATGGACAGCATGAGAGAGAATGGAAGAATGGAGAGAAGGGAAAGGGTCTGCTGTCTCCTGCTCTAATTCTGCTGTCATTTCTTGTAAAAGAGGTTCTTGCAAAGAGGTTCCACCCAACTCTTTTCAAAACACTTATACAAAAATATTACATATAAAACAGGAGAACAGTAGGGAACCCCCAGTGCCCCAAGAAAGAGGAACAGGCAGGGGTGTGTTTTTGGTGATATTTTTCCCAAAATGTCTGGATTAAAATAGCAAATTGCGGTGTTATGTGTTTTTATTCTACACTAGCTTTTTGTTACCCGGCGTTGCCCGGGTAACAAAATGATCTTCCAGAATTTGAGTTTTGCACCCCTTCTCGCCCCCCATGCTGACAGGGGCCGAACCCGGACTCCAACTGCATCAGGAGCGTCGCCGCTCACCTCGGTGACCACGGAAACTATGGATCCAATGCCGATTTTGTCCGTTTTCGACCGTTCTCACATGGGGCCCCCCATGCACCCCACCCCCAGGGGCGCTAGGGGGGCCTGACCCCCGCAGTGTTTGTCACCAGGCCACAAGGCACGCGCGTGCCGAATTTGGTGCCAATCACTCCAGGCGTTCCAGCAGGGCATGGCAGACACTGTGTTTTGCACCCCTTCCTGCCCCCCACACCGAGGGGGGGCTGAACCTGGACTCCACCGGCATCAGGAGTGTCGCCGCTTGTCTCGGTGACCCCGGAAACTATGGACTCAACGCCGATTTCGGCCGTTTTCGGCCGTCTTCATGTGGGGACCCCTGCGTACCCCTGCCCCCAGGGGCACTAGGGGGGTCTGACCCCCGCAGTGTTTGTCGCCAGGCCGCAAGGTGTATGCGTGCCAAGTTTTGTGTCGATCAGTCCAGGCGTTCCAGCAGGGCATGACGGACGTTTTGTTTCACACCCCTTCTCGCACCCCACACCAAGGGGGGGCAAATGCAGACTCGAATGGCGTTGGGAGCGTCGACGCTCATCCCGGCGACCCCGGAAACTATGGATTTGATGCCAAGTTTGGCCATTTTTGACCATTTTCACGCGGGGACCCCTGCGTACCCCCACCCCTGGGGGTGCTAGGGGCCCCCGACCCCCACAGTGTTTGTGGCCAGACCGCTAGGCTTCCGCATGCCGGGTTTGGTGCCAATCGGTCCAGGCATCACAGCGGGGCATGGCAGACGTTTTGTTTCGCACCCCTTCTTGCCCCCCATGTCGAGGGGGGGCTGAACCCGGACTCCAACAGCGTCGGGAGCATCACCGCTCATCTCAGCGACCCCGGAAACTGTGGATTTGACGCCGATATTGGCCATTTTTGACCGTTTTCACGCGGGGACCCCCGCGTACCCCCACCCCCGG
>JAJKFI010000005.1:31067456-31083964 GCA_029204185.1 Lerista edwardsae
GTCCACAAGCCCCCAACTCTGCTATAAACACTCCAAATAAACAACACAATGTTCCACGAATTTAGAAGACAGTGCAATCCTAACCTCCCTGGGAACAGGCAGGCCATAGTGGCCTGCATTGTATCCAGTGTCGCTTAGGAACCAGCTGGAGGTCAGCTTGGGCTACTTGGGGATCTGTAACAGCTATTTTGCTAGTGCAAATCCAAGCAGCCTGCTTGGGCCAGGGATGGGGTTAGAATGTGCTGCAGTGGCTGATCCTGCCCCCTCCCAGGCCTGATCCACCTTGTGCTCTGCCCGCCCCCCGCCAAAAATGCCCCCTCCCTGCCTCCATTCCGCCCTGAATCCTGATTGATGGCTACAAGAAGTAGGGCCTTCTCTGTGGTACGTCTACAATCCTTGGATTCCTTCCTGCTTGAATTAAGACCTTTGCCTTCTTTATTAGCCTTATGGCAAAGGCTGAAAACCATTTTTGTCAGTTGGCCTTCCATCTTTGGCACAGATCCAAGAAGCCTTACAGAGGTGCCTGGGGTAAGGGGAATAATATCCCCTTGCCCCGAGGCGCCCCTATCCGCCTCTTAAGGTGCTTTGGATACAGCACAGGCCACCCAGCATGGCTGTGCCAGCACAGTTTAGGATTGGGCTGCCCGTTGGCTACAGAAACCAGGGCCGGCCTTCAGCCAACGTGACCAATGTTGTCACACTGGGCCCCGCACTTTGGGGCCCGCACCAGCGCAGTGAGCAGATTGCTGCCTGCTGCAGACAGAATGTCTTTGGACTGTAACAGCAGAGCAGTTTTACCTTGGGATCTCCCCCCTGCCCCTGCCTCCAAATGGCTCAAAATGGGCCTCCTGGAAGCAGTTGGCAGAGGTCATCATGTCACCACCAACTACTTCCAGGTGCCACATGCAGCGCTACAAGCGTGTTTCTTGGGGTCTGGGGCCCCCGCAAGGGTCTTTCACCCGAAAGGCCCCATGGGAAAGACCCGCATTGGGCCCCGCCACTTCTAGAGCCAGCCCTGACAGAAACCCTAAAAAATCTAGAAGCTGCTGGATTAAAAACACAATGAACCAATTTCTATTTTTCGCTGCTATGCCCCTTAAGCAGCTCCACCGCTGTTCGGTACTCGGCCCTCTGATTTGTATACATTTATTAACTTTGCTGACAGCTTCTCTACTGATTGGTATTTGACTTGCAAGGCCCTTGAATCCTCACAACTCCTCAGAGCTTGACTGGGCTGCTCCTTTTGTCCTGCCTGCAAGACTGGTACCCTACTATAGTTTTCGTGTAGAGAGTACCTGTTTCTCACTCCCACAGATAACCCATTTTATAAGCTTCACATTTCAAGATAACCACTGGGTCTGTATATTAGTGACTCTTATAAAAGTGGACACCCAAAATCTTTTAGGGCAGTGGTTCTCAAACATTTTAGCACTGGGACCCATATTTTAGAATGACAATATGTCCAGGACCCACCAGAAGTTATGTCATGGCCGGAAGTGCTGTCATTGTGATACCAAAGCTTGCTGCTTCCCTGAGAATGCAGCAATAAATTGGGATTATTTCTCAGAAATTTTCCAATACCAAAGTGAATAAGAAAGAAAAACGCCTCTTTACAATTTTGACACAAGAACAAACAACCACACAGCCTT
Organism: Lerista edwardsae; assembly: GCA_029204185.1. Lineage (NCBI taxonomy): Eukaryota > Metazoa > Chordata > Lepidosauria > Squamata > Scincidae > Lerista > Lerista edwardsae. The sequence continues at coordinate 31,069,106 of JAJKFI010000005.1, forward strand.
CCGCTTCCCAGCATCCCAACTTCCCATATTTTCAATATGGCTGTTTTAGGTGCTTCACAATCCACCTGAAATGGGCTTGTGAACCAGTGGTGGGTCTCAACCCACAGTTTGGAACCACCGTTTTAGGACATGATGAGACTACTTCTGCGTCATTCAAATGAAAAAGGGCTTTTTAAATGGTATTGTTTGAATTCTGGCTGACATTTTAGGAGGCATGCCATACCTGTTCTCATTAGATAAGTTGAAGTTGTTCTGTACTATTTTATTCTGACCACACCTAGAATAATGTCACTGAAAGCTAGGAAGAACCTTTGAGCAGAAGGTTTGAATTATGAAGAGTGGATCTTGTCAACTGGAAAGAGTAAAAATGACCTGCGGATGAAATGATTCTCTCAAGACACCACATAGATGTTTGTGCTGATATAAAACAAAGGGAGATAATTTCATTGAATTTGCTTTATTTTATCAGTAAACCAAGAAAGCCTATTCTTTATACTGAAATCTAAAAGACACAATTTCTTTGCACAAGTGTATCAAGCTAATGACTTTCTTCTGTCGATTAATAAGGTTACTGATATTCCACATTTCCCATCATTGGCTCTAGATAAACAAAAAGAGAAAAATTAATATTAGCATTCAAAAACTGGGGTGAGTTCAATTTTTTTAATTTCCTGAATGAAAGTGTGCAGGTCTACAAGTGATCCCTTCTCCCCCCCCCCCCAAAAAAAATGTTCAGAGCCAGGAACATCCTGGTTTGCAGCAAATGTCATTAGCCATAATGTCCAAACTGGCAAACTCCGATTTGTGTTTTTACTGTAGTCTTAAAATCTGAATTCCAACTAAGCTTCAAAAACTGTTTCTAATCTAAGTTTGAAAGACTAGAAGCAGATCAAAATGTGGAGGATAAGGGAAGACAGGGTACCAACTTGCGTTCAACATTGGGGGGGCATAGCCATGCCCCTTGATGCACCCAACATCATGATATCATAACATTGTGATGTTATGATGCTGGAGTGTGTGGCCACACACTTCACTGGCTCCCAGAGCAGGGAAGGCATGCTTGTTCCTCCCTGCCGCTGCTCAGGCAGTTGGGCAGACCATCAGTGAATGCTTTCCTACTTACAGTGACTCACATGACCTACCAGTATAAGTCTAGTTTTCCCAATAGTCTATTACATGTTTTTGCACTCTGAGAGATTTTAGAAGGTGCAATTTCAAAAAAGGGAGAAATTACGAAGAAATCGTGTTTTTAGCGCAATGCATCATGGTTGCAAGGAAATGCAAATGAGTCATCAAAGACAGTCCTGTCCCACTCCTGGCACCCAAAGCAGTGCTAAATTCAGCCAACCCTATATATGTGCCGAAGCCACTAAACTCAAGTCATGAATTAAGTCATGAGTCAGCAATCCTTCAATTAAATTCATTACTCATAGCATGTACCCAACAGAACGTGACTCATGGAAATTTTGAGTCATTTTGGCTTGAGTTCTGAGTCATTTTGAGAAATGACTGAAGTACTTGAGCAAAAACAACAACAACAAAAACCCTGCAAGGCAGAGTAACGTACCTGTGGGTTTACCTGTTGCTCACATGGACCTTCATGCTTTTTAGTGAGTTTGCCTCCACTTTCCCTAAAAAAGACAGGATGAATTGATTTGTGTGGCCAATAGAGCACACAATGTGATAGTTGTAACAGCAGGTACGTTAAGAGCTCCCATTGATTTAAAGTGGCTTTATGTAGTCTCTTTTTTTTGGGGGGGGGGAGATTGCATATAAATGTAAGACACATGGAATCTAGCAAACACACAGTTTAAAAAAACAGATCAGCAATATGCCTTCTTTGAGTAACAGGAAAGATCAATGCCTTATTTGTAACATTTCCATACTGATTAACATAAGGATACTGACTTTTTGGCAATGCAGAAATAGCACTTGTTAGGATAGGTCACACCATCACTGCCACAGAGAGGCTTGTAATCCCGTGGACACTGCGGAGCTTGACCCTTTCTTGGCTCTTGATATTGGCCACATTCATCCTGTGAAACAAAATGCAGAATACTTTTGAGGGTCCCCACCTTAGCAGAAAAGAAGTCTACAGTAACAGAGACAAACCACACAGGCAGTGGTGTCATCTAAGGCTCTAGGAACCGGAACGCTGACCGGGACTAACCTGTGATTGACAGCCCATCCGTTCCGGTTCCACTGCCATCCTGCCTGCTGCGTGGGCTGTCCTCGGACGATGCCCCCCACTGCCACTCGCCCAGGCACCCGGTGCACCGCCCCCCCCTCCCCCCCCGTGAGCAGGCGCCCCCTCTGCGGCCACGGGCACTTCGCAGCGCCCCGTCCATCATGAAGCGGGGCAAATGGTGGCGAGTGGGCGGAGCTAGGCCGGCGGAACGTTCCGGCTACATGACACCACTGTACACAGGTACAACATGTTAACACCCATGATGCAAGCTTACTTTTCTTCATGGTATTTAAGGGACTTAAAATCTAAACATATAATTTTAGTTCAGTGTATTCTAATTTAGGGCCCAGTCCTAATGCAGTCCTATTGCAGCCACAATGCAGCCCAGAGGAAAGGGAACAAACATTCCCTTACTTGATCCACATAGCAGGACAGTGACAAGCCACTTTTCCATGTCATTCCTCTTCCACTAACCCGTTAATAGATTTATCCCAAAGGCCGCTGCCATAAAGCGATTATTGAACGTGGGGTGAGAATGAGAATAACAATTTGCAGTGTTGTGCTGCGATGATTCAGTCTCATCTTTGAATGTGATTCGTCTCCTCCATTACAGGGGGAGAGACATTCATTCATATGTGCCTCAGAGCGCATTCCTAACCTGGAGTTAGGCCAGCTCAGTTAGGCCAGCTATGTTTGGCCGGCACAAGGGACATGGTAAAGTATGTTTGGACTACCCTCAGAGCCAGAGAGGTCAGCACACAGGTGTGTGCTATCCTCCCTGACTCTCTGACTCCAGAGGCGGATCTACAGGGAGGGCAAAGCTCTAAGTGTTGCAAGAAGCCTTACCCTGTCATGTAAATTCCTCCTCTCCCTTGCTGCTGTACCCAGTAAGCAACCCCAAGATGTTGCTTTTCCTGTGAGGATTGGCTAAAACGGTGCAGGGGAGGAGTGATTTCCACTGCAAGGTAAGGCTTCTTGCAAAACTTAGAGCTTTGCCCTCCCTTAGATCTGCCTCTGCCTGACTCCAAGAGTGGTCCAAAGGTGCTTTATGGTGGTCCTGGTGCTGGCCAAGCTTTGCTGGCCTAACTCCAGGTTAGGATCATGTTCCTCTCCGAGTAACTACAAGTGCCCCTTTAATGAAGGAGTACACAAATTAGGGTTAGTTGCTGATACAGTCTTGGCCCACTCTTGGCACCCCAAGCAGTGCTAAATTCACCTCCCAACCCTATTGGTTTGCACCCCCTGATCACCAATACCTCCTCTTTCTCCACCACATCTGCCCACGTCCACCATTTCTGCCAGCTAGAAAGAAGGATCATGGAGAAAGCACCAATCCTTAAAGATGGGATTAACCTTTAGGTCACATTGACCTTCACGCTTTATTGAGATATTGGCCCAATTCCCTCATATGAATGTAATTTTTTTTTCAAGAATTTGTCTTTATAAAGTACAATGTTGGCAGTGTTAATACTGGTATATGAACAAAGAGCCCCATTTGCACTCTCCACCAGTAGCATCCCGGGGGGAGGGGCGGGGAGCTAGGTTTTGCAAGACTTCTCACCTTGCCATGTAAATTGCTTCTCTCCCTCACTCATTGTAGCCAATAGGCCTCACAGAGGCATGGCTTTCCTCATAAGGACTGACTAAAAGGGGGGAGGGAGAGGAGCAGTTTACATAGCAAAGGAAGGTTCCTTGCAAGACTTAGCTCACCCCCCCTCCCAGGATGCTACTGCTCTCCACCAGAAGCCACTGATGCATTATGCTCCATCTGTAGGGCGGAATAACAAGACTTGTGGGTTTACCTTTTGCTCACATGTTCCTTTATGCTTGATTGTGATCTTGCCTCCACTTTCCCTAAAAAGACACGATAGGCTGATTTGTGTGGCCAACAGAATATACATAATGTGATAGTGCTAACAGTTGTGCACAACTGATTAAAAGTGCTTTTACATAGACGACTTCTTGGAAAGACAGCATATAAAAGTAAGATACATAGAAGCTAATAAGTTTTTAAAAAAGCATAAGCAATGTGCCTTCTGTTGCTAACAGGACTGCTTGACACCTCATTCATAACATTTCCATACACTGATTAACATAAATATACTGACCTTTTGGCAATGCAGAAAAGGCACTTGTTACCATATGTCACACCATCACTGCCACAGACAGGTCTGTACTCAAAGGTGCATGCAGTAGCTTGGCCCTTGGCTGGCTCTGGATACTGACCACATTCATCCTGTGAAACAAAAGGCAGAATGTGTCTGAGGACCTCCACCTTATTCGGAAAGAAGTCCCCAATGATAGAGATAAGCTACTAACCTCCTTGTGCCCTTTACTGGGAACTCCTAGAATTAAAATATAGACAAAAACCCTATTAAATTTCTGCATAGGCATTAATGCACCTACAAATAATCCATACATTGAAAGGTTCCCACAATGCAGTAATAATTTGTGGAGTTTATACTCCATGTATATATACCAGATTGTTTTCCAGTGTTTTCAGTATTTCAGAATTGCTACAATTAACGGTGATTGTTAAAAACCTCAGCACTATATTACAGGCATTAATATAGGAGAGATGCCAGATTTATGTTTAGAAGCCAATTTTTTTTAAAGTTGCACCAGATTTCCAGAGGAAATCTTTCTGATTCTTTCAACTGTGAACATTCCAGTGGCTTCTCTATAGGGAGAGCAAAGCTCTAAGTTTTGCAAGAAGCCTTACCTTGCAGTGAAAATCACTCCTTTCCTGCACCGTTTTAGCCAATCCTCACAGGGAAAAGCAACATCTTGGCGTTGCTTACTGGCTACAGCAGCAAGGGAGAGGAGGGATTTACATGACAGGGTAAGGCTTCTTGCAACACTTAGAGCTTTGCCCTCCCTGTAGAAATGCCTCTGCTGGCAGGCTAAGCAAAGATGACTCACCTAAGAAGAAGCAGCCAAGTGCCAGAGAGCTGAGAAGAGTGAAGACAGGTGATATCTTCATGGTGGAGTTGTATGCTGTCTTTCTCAGGTACGAGGGCAGAGCTCTATGTTTTGCATATAGAGCTCTGCCTTCCCTGTAGAGACGCCACTGGAACATTGTCAAGTGCATCTTTCATAGCTATATTAGTACTTCTCGGAAGGTAACCTGGGCTTGTAAGACTTGTTCTTCAAGTTCAAAGCATCTTTACTCTTTACTCTTATTCATTTTAAAGGCCCACCATGCCTGGCGAAAAGCTTTTGAAACCGAGGAAAGCATTTGTGCTCGAAGGAGCTCTTGAATTCTTCCTCCTCCTCCCCTACAGGTTATGCTTATTGCCAGGCTGCTGGGGCGCCTAGGATAGAAACCTGCATTGGGGCCCCCTGGATCCCTTCACTGACTTCCTGATGGTACATTGGGAGCCAGCACTGCTACTGGGACTGAAGATTCCAAGGTTGATATGGCCAGTTTGAGCTCTCAGATGGAGCTTTCAGCAAATGCCCCACCTGGCCATTCCTGGTGCCAGAAGCAATGCACTCAGTCATGAAAGGGAGGCCTGAGTGTGTCTCTAATTCAGAGCCACAGTGGTCCCATTCAGGACCACACACAGAGACTACTTTGGAATCTCACATCTTTAAGAAAAGTCTGGTGAGAGTTTGACTCGTGGTCCATGAGCTCATCTGGCTGAAGGTGAAACTGCCAGGCTAAGCAAAGATGACTCACCTAAGAAGAGGCAGCAAAGTGCCAGAGAGCTGAGAAGAGTGAAGACAGGTGACATCTTCATGGTGGAGTTGTATGCTGTCTCCCTCAGGTCTGCGGTGCTAAGTTCAGAGGCCCATGATCTGAGGCTTATATTTATACTCCTAGGACACATTCTTCATCATGATAGTTATCGCCAAAGGCCATCAGAAAACTGGGAAGAGGTTTCCTGAAGGGAAAGACCCGCCCTGTGAAAGCTGGAATGCTAATAACTTTTTTTAATGTGACCTTTGCCTTTGCTATCCTCTTTACGTCAATCATACTTGCATTTCTTGCAATTCACTGTCTGAGTGACAGATTCATTGATCAATAGTTTTAAAGGGTGGGAGGTTGGGGCAGGATATGGGTAGGCTCCGGATTTGGCCATAAGGCCAAATCCTAAGCCCGTCTGGGAGGCTGCGCAGCTATGATTTGGGCCACGCAGTATCCTTGGATCTGAGCCTGCTGTGCAGATCCAAGTAGAGCATTGGGGAGGTTGGAGCCTCCCCAATGGTAAGGCGTGAGCATGCCCTTGCTGCGGGGAGGCTCCAGCCTCCCGGACCCAGCTTAGGATATGGCACTGGCTGGCCAGCCTCGCCATTCCATGCTGGGTAGGATTGTGCAGTTGGTTACTCTGGCTTTCCATGGCATACGTAATATTTTCGCCAACACCACAGTTCAAAAATATCCATTCTTCTTTGGTCAGCTATTCTTATTGTCCAACTCTCACAACCACACATAAAGAAGAGCGTGTGTGTGTGTGTGTGTGTGTGTGTGTGTGCGTGTGCGTGTGCGTGTGTGTGTGTGTGTGTTTCGCATAGGCTCCTCAATGCCTGGAGTGATCGGCACGAAACCCGGCACGCATACACCTTGTGGCCTGGCGACAAACACTGTGGGGGTCGGGGCCCCCCCTACGCTCCCGGGGGTGGGGTACGCGGGGGTCCCCGCGTGAAAACGGTCAAAAATGGCCGAAATTGGCGTCAAATCCACAGTTTCCAGGGTCGCCGAGATGAGCAGTGACACTCCCGATGCAATTGGAGTCCGGGTTCTGTCCCCCCTCGATGTGGGGGGCAAGAAGGGGTGCAAAACAAAACATCCGCCATGCCCTGCTGGAACTCCTGGACCGATTAGCACCAAATTCGGCATGCGGAAGCCTAGCGGCCTGGCCACAAACACTGTGGGGGTCGGGGCCCCCTAGCACCCCCAGGGGCAGGGGTGCGCAGGCGTCCCCACGTGAATACGGCCGAAAACAGCCAAAATCGGCGTCGAGTCCATAGTTTCCAGGGTCGCCAGGCCAAGCGGCGACACTCCCGATGCCGGTTGAGTCTGAGTTCGGGGCCCCCTCAGTGTGGGGTGCAAGAAGGGGTGCGAAGCAAAACATCCGCTGTGCCGTGCTGGAACGCCTGGAGCAACGCACACCAAACCCGGCACGTGCGTGCCTCGTGGCCTGGCGACAAACACTGTGTGGATCAGGCCCCCCCCAGCGCCCCAGGGGTGGGGGTGTGCAGGGGGTCCCATGTGAAGATGGCCAAAAATGGCCGAAATTGGCGTCAAGTCCGTAGTTTTCGGGGTCGCTGAGACGAGCGGCAATGCTCCCAAAACAGTTGGAGTCCGGGTTTGGGCCCCCCCTCGGCATGGGGAGTGAGAAGGGGTACAAAACAAAAGGTCCGCCATGCCATGCTGGAACGCCTGGAGCGATGCGCACCAAACCCAGCACGCGCATGCCTTGCGGCCTGGCGAAAAACACTGTGGGGGCCAGGCCCCCCCAGCACCCCCGGGAGTGGAGGTGCACAGGGGGCCCCACGTGAGAATGGTCAAAAATGGCCAAAATCAGCATCAAATCTGTAGTTTCTGGGGTCGCCGGGGCGAGCGGCGACACTCCCGACGCCGTTGGAGTCTGAGTTCGCCCCCCCCTTGGTGTGGGGGCCAGAAGGGGTGCAAGACAAAACGCCCGCCATGCCCTGCTGGAACACCTGGAGCGATGCGCAACAAACCCAGCACATGTGTGCCTTGCGGCCTGGTGACAAACACTGCGGGGGTCAGGCCCCCCTGGCGCCCCTGGGGGTGGGGGTACAGGGGGGGGCCCTGCATGAAAACAGTCAAAAATGGCTGAAATCAGTGTTGAATCTGTAGTTTCTGGGATCCCCGGGGCGAGCGGCGACGCTCCCAACGCGGTTGGAGTCCGGGTTCGGCCTCCGTCAGCATGGGGGGCGAGAAGGGGTGCAAAACACGTAAACTCTGGAAGATCATTTTGTCACCTGGTCAACGCCGGGTAACAAAAAGCTAGTATATCTATATATCTTAGAGATATAAATACAATTTATTGTGTACTTTATATCTCAATGGTAGAATGGAAAGCAATCAAAATGTGTGCTTAAAAAGTGAATGTGAATTAATGGACCAAATGGATCTAAGCATAGTTTAATATAAAATTGCATACATGTAATCCTACAAGTAAACAATGTGTAGAGAAACAATGTGTTTCTGCCCTTTTCCCCCTTATTGTGGTGGGGGGGGGGAAGATGAGGTATAAACCTTTTAAATAAATAAATTAAATGAATTACCTTTGAAAAGTGAATAATTACAAACCACTTGTTTAATGACAGAAATAACTTAGTAAAAATATTGATTTTTTGCTTAGAAACTGCGAGGGCGGGGAAGACGGCGAAACGGAGCGGTACGCTACGGGCGGGCTGCCGCTCACCCGTTCTTCCCGCCCAGCGTTCCAGCTGCATGACGCCGCTGACCACAACCATTGTTCATTTGATGTGCCTTTATGCTAAAAGGAAAGCAATGCAATGATCCGTTCCTGCCCATTGCCAATGAGCATTGCTGAAGCTGTTTAACCATCTGTTTGACGAGGTCATCCTTGCACATAGCAATGGCCATGGGACATGCTGTTCACCCTCTCTAAATCAGATTATTTTTGAAGTCTTTTTATGAAAGCTGTTTGTACGAGCTGATTTTCTAGTCTCTCAAGACTGGGTTTTTTTTTCCTCATCTCCATTCTTTGCCTCTGCTATATCATACAGTAAATACCTTCCCCCCTTCCTTTCGCTCGTTCTCCTTCACCCATGGAATCATCCAGATGATCCAGTTTCTTCCACATTTTTTCAGGTTGCAGTGACAGAGGATTTCAGATAGTTATCTTTATGAAGCTATGGAGCAACGAGCAAACATATTTCTGCTTTATGAAGTTAGGGAGCAATGACCTGCTCAGTAATGACGGTAGGATGGCACCAGTATTGAATGCTATTAATACTGTACGGACATGAAAAAATAGTATCTGGTGGTGGGGTAGGGGTGTTCAAAGCCTTTCCAAGTGTACTTCTCAATTTTGGATCCCCTCTAGGACAATGAAGGTGCTGAACTGCTCTCTAGTATTGCTTCTATCCCAAATTAAACATTTCCTCCCATAGGTGCATCAGCGCATCACTTTTTCTATTGCATTTTGAAACATGTTCAGGGGACCATGTCAAAGTGTTCCCATATATCTGAACTGTAATTGGCGTTTTTGTGCCCTTACCTTGAGGAGACTTCTATGACTGTCCCCACACTGCAGGATGCAGCACATGCCTCACTGGTACAGCTGGATCACCACTGGAAAGTTGGATAGGATTGGACCCTAAGTACTCATGCCAGTTCCTGCAACCTGTGTACCTGTGTCATGCACAGAAGCACCATCATGTTTTTTTCCCTCAGAGGAATGTAGATTTTCACCATTAGATAAATGGTACAGAAACAGGTAAATGGCTTGTGAATGGTCAGTGGTTAGAGAAAATAACAGTGTTATCTCGATGATTTGTGCCTAAAGATATTATCCATGATAATTGTCCTAAATGGCTTGTGAAGGTCACTGGTTAGAATAAACAATAGGAGAGTCTTATGCAGATTTTTTTTTTGTCAATTCTGGCCTTGGTAATTGTTCTAACAGCTCATCACCTAGCTGAATGCCTTGCCTTCCTGCACATCTCCAAAAATTAACAATCAGGGCCACTCAGGTAAACACTGCAGTGATGCCTACCCTCCCACCCTACAGAAATTGTTATCCTCTGTTTTCACCTAACTTGTCTCCCAAAGATTGTTGGGCTACAAAGAAACACACAGTTTGAATGATAATAGACGTACGAAGTCCCATCGGAGCATTAGCGCACCAATTATTTAAAAAATAATTACAGGTGCTAATTGTATCTGAAAGCTTTAAAGTTGACTCAGTGAGAAAGGTTAGCCCCTGCCCTAACTTAGGAAGCCAAAATGGCAACTTTCATTTCAGATTTTGGAGCCCCAATCAGATTCAGAAATGGCCTCCCATAAAACAACCCCCCCCAAAAAAAATTATGCCCCTATTTCTTAAATGATGACATGGGTAGACAGTCAAAACAACTGTACCTCTAAAAAGGTCTATCCTTACACTGTTTACAGTGCAAGTTTCAGGTCATTTGGTGGAGCCATTTTTTGAAAATCTCTAAATTATAAATTGGCATGCAAATGCACCGATGGGAGGAAATGGGTAGGGATGGTGGCTCGGGGGCGACCCTTCTCTGTAGTGGCACCACAAATAAAGATGGAATTCCCTTCCAGAGGAATTATGAAATTCCCCCTCCCTCATGGCTTTTCAGAGAGGGCTCAAAATGTTTTGTCTGGCATTTGGATAATACACCCTCTGAACCTCTGGAATAGTGCTGTATCTGGTCCCTTGGACAATTTTGCTTCTCCCCCCCAATATGTGTTGGGTCTTGCCCTGTTTTAAATGGTTTGTGTGTGTGTGTGTTTTAATGTTATAATTTAATGTTATAATTAATGTTTCAATACTTTATACTTTTATGTAAACTGCCTTGGGCATTTGATTTGGTATGGGAAAGGTAGGGTATAAATTCTTCTAATAATAATGAAGAGGAGGAGGAGGAGGCAGCTGCCCTGCACCAATCTGCTCCCCACTGCATTGTCTGGAAATCACAAACACCTTCAGACTAGTCCTGGCCTCTTTTGCTGGCTAAGCATGAGAATGCTGGAAGATGCCACCAGCTGCATTGATAGATTAGTCTTGGTGACCGTTCTCAGAAAATTGACTATGTTACTCTAGCAACATATAGGGTATATATATAAACCCTCCTTTTCCCCTCTGTTGCCAACACTGCTGCCATGCACACATGTCTACTGTTACACATGCAAACACACACAATCAAGGATCTGGGTTTCCCTCACCCAGCATTAAACAAAATCAGGGGGAAAGCCAAAATAGAAGCTTGGGGGCCATGGACTTGGTAGTAAACAACCTCCGAGTGCTTCCAAATTAGGCTAACAGTAAACATGAGACGTGGTGGCGCAGTGGGTTAAACCACTGCTGCTGGGCTTTCTGACCGGAAGGTTGGGAGTTTAAGACTGCGCGACGGAGTGAGCTCCTGTTGCTTGTCCCAGTTCCTGCCAACCTAGCAGTTCGAAAGCACCTAAATGCAAGTAGATAAATAGGGACCACTCTGGTGGGAAGGTAACGGCGTTCTGTGCGCTACGGTGTAGAGTCATGCCAGCCACATGACCACGGAAGCTTGTCCTTGGACAAAACGCCGGCTCTACAGGCTTTGAAACGGAGATGAGCACCGTCCCCTACAGTCGGTCACGACTAGACCATTCGGTCGTGAGAAAACCTTTACCTTTTAACCATGAGACAGACGGTTCCAAAAAGAGAATAGATTTTTTAAACAGATATAGAAAAAGAAGAAAAAGGCAAAAAGACTAGTTGCATAGACGTTTGGGTGGTTGTGGGTGAAAGGAAACTTGCCAATAGCTCTATTTGGACAGGCATGGCTTAAAGGGAAATTGGGGGAAAGGGAGAGTCAGGCTGCCAGCTGGGCTGAATTTTCTTCACCAGAGAAGATCCAACCAGAGAGAAGGGGATTATTGGGAGGTTTAAAACAGGGACAGGACAATTGAGAATTTCAGAAGTTGGGGAGGAGTTGCTAGAAGGGAGGGAGAGAGGGAGAGGGAGAGAGAGGAGAAATTGCATATTCATATTCTTCTGGGTAGACCAGGTTACAACATCCTTTTGCAAAGCAGGATTAGGCTGTGTAACTTCAAATCCCAGGGGAAAAGGAAATATGCAGCCAGAAAGGTGCCATTTGGTGGGGAGGAAAAGGAGCTGCGATGGAGATGAGGGCAACTACTGTGGTTGGGGGCTTTCCACATGGGAAACTTCAAAAACAGAGTGTGGAAGTCTCATTTTGGACAGTGAGGTCTTTGATAACACCTCCCTCACTGATAGTCATTTCTTGATTTCAGTATCAATTGTGTTATTTCTCTCAGAGTTTGCCCAATGGACAGCGATAGGTGAATCAATGTTAAACCACTACTCACATCCAGACCACACAAATAGGCAAATTGCAGCTTTCGCAGCTCTGTGACTTTCTCCATTTTTTTCCCTTGTGCTGCTTCACACAAGTGTAAGTGTATAACTGGCAATGGTGGACCAAACAGCACACATGCAAATTCAGATCACAGGCCCCACCAGCTGAATATTATGAGAATTGTGAACATGGAATCAGAAGAAGGCCCTATTTTCAAGCACTAGAGTTGAAAATAAGTCAATCCATGATATGTGTAAATCTGTTACAGTCTGCATTCCTATCTAGCTGTTCCTGGAAGTAAGCCCCGCTGAACACAATGAGATTTACTTCTGAGAAGGCATGTATAGGATTGTGTTGAAAATGTATGTGCCACGTCAAAATAATCTTTTGCCTTCAAGATTATAGTATTAATTTTGGATATACAGCTATGAAAAATTTGATTTTTTTTAAAAGGAAAAAAGGAAACCAGAGATGGTCTTTTCCTGCCATTTCTATCATCATAGAATATTGGTTTTGTTTTGAAATCTCTTGATTGTAAAATGGCTTTTTGCCATATTTCAGTTGAGTTGTTCAAATACTGTACCCCAGTTTAGGAAAGAGAGTTAATTACAGAATGACACTATTTTCCTACAATGGACAGAATAATTCACAGCAAATGCCTCTGGATAATAGCTGATATCAAGGTATCTAATGCTCTGTATGGTTTTCTTCTATGGACAGCTATAAGTTTATCCGAAGAAGATGGACAGGGTTCTTGAAGATGTGAGGCCTGATGTGTGCATCCTTGACCAGTGGTGTACCTGGGACATTTGACACCCTGGGCTCATAAATTTTTGACATCCCATACAACTCTCTCTCTCTGTCTCTCTCTCTGTCTCTCTCTCTCTCTCTCTCTCTCTCTCTCTCACACACACACACACACACACACGCACACATTTTATACTACCCTTTCTCCATGGAGCTCAGGGTGATGTGCCTGGTTCCCCCCTTCTTTGGGGAGGCTCCTCAGGTGCCAGTAAGTTGGCAGTGGGGGCATGTCATGGGCAGGAAGTAACAGGGCCTGTTGTGGGAGGAACCATGGGAAAGTTCCTGTGTCAGGGGAGGGAGGGGATGTCTCCAGCAGCAGTCAAACATCTTGAATTATCCTCTATTTTTCTGCCCACCCCACCTCCAGCAAAATGGCTGGAGTACGTCCTCGAAGACCCATAGGTGATCATGTACCCTACTTAGGAGGAAGGAAAAAATACCTCCTTCAGCCTGCCCAATCACTCCCCCATCTAAGCATGCAGCACACCCTCCGTTGGCATGCTATGGCATGGCAGGAGATAGGATTGGGTAGTCAAGTTATTAATGCCTCATTAAGAGAGTGTTACACCAGCATTAAACAGAAGAAGTGGAACGCTTATCAAACAACCCCATATAGTATGAATAATGAAGCTAACGTGCTGTTGAGGAAAAGGAAGAAACATCAGCCAATGCGATTCTTTGAAAGATGGATTTTATTGGTTAACGATCAGGAGAATAATTTTTCAGGTTGATTTTCAATTGTATACATTGTTTTCACTTTTGAAATATTCTTGTTATTACAAAACAAAACAAACAGCTCCCTCCTCTCCCCCACCCTGGTCTGCAACTGTGGTTGCAGCCGAAACACAATTTCATTTCATTAATAGGAAGCTGGGCTTGGCTTTGCAATCAATGCTTCTATTGGTATCAGTTGTTACTATTCGGGTACTGTTTTAATATCACATACACAGTCTCTTTAGGAAATGACAGATTTATTCCTTTTAAAAGTTTTTAACAGCATTCATATATATATTTTTGAAAAATAGACATTTGTCTTTACAATTACTCTATAAGTAAAAATACATTATTACAAAAACAAGGACATTATTTAGATCTTGCAAAATTCATCATAAAAACATGAGAATAAATATAACCTTAGAATAATAAAAATGTTATTAATATATAATTAACTTAATATTAATTAAAATTAATTAAAATAGCTTAATAGATATAGTTTACTAGCTTATTTCTTTAGCAGCTCTGTATTGTTTTTGTCAATATATGTAACAGCAGCTGATAGACAATGCACAAATTCTTAACACATTTACTGGGGAAAGTCTCATTCATTTCAAGTGAATGTATGTACTTTCAATTATAGATTAGATCAGGGTGAAAAACATTTATGTATATGAGAAATAGGCAGATACGTTTACCTTCATTATGATTAGCTGCCTTTAGTAAACATGAACATCATAAAAGAAATGCATTGCAATCCAAGCCGAGCCAAGCTCTTCCTGAGAGCACTGGGTTGGCAGAAGCACCTCCAACAAAGCAACCCTATACCTGTCGACTCAGAAGCAACTCCAATTAAGTTCACAGTGCAATCCTAAGAGGGCTGGAATGGCGAGGCCAGACGGCCAGCGTCATATCCAATGCTGCTTAGGCAAGGCTGGCAAGGGCACATTTAGATCTTGCAAAACTCATCATAAAAACATGAGTATAAATATTAATTAGAATTAATTAGAATATTAAAATAAATATTAATTCCTGCACACTTTGTTTAACTATAAATAGGAAACAACACACACACACACACACACACACACACACACACACACACACACACA
>JAJKFI010000005.1:31083974-31113532 GCA_029204185.1 Lerista edwardsae
ACACACACACACACACACACACACACACACACACACACACACACACAAACACACACACAGCTTCATTCTAGCATGACTCAGTGCAGTTAGCTTATGTTCTGACACTTGCATGGTTCTACTTTTGTTTTTCCTTCTTGGTTATGGCTGTGTAGTTTGTCATTTGTCCCAGGGTCACGCCTGAAAAGTAAAATGAAACATTGGTACTCCATCACACAGACAACTGGGGCAAATATTTCCTCCTTGCCCATATTATCTTTCAAACAAGCTTCTCACTTTTACTGGATTCTATTCTGATCCTTTGGCATGGAGGTGATGGCAAAGAGAGCTATAGGCCGGGACTCTTCTAAACGTGGCTAGAGATCAGGCATGGTCCACGTGTTGGCATGTTGCCTCCCCTTCCTCCCGCCCCTGCTCAGTCTGTCCGCCTGGCATGAATTTCTCCTCTGTTCTCTTGTCAGTTTTAACTATGTCATCAGTGATGTCATTCAGGGGGAAAGGACCAGAATGGGCATTCCGGATCCTAACGGGCTCCGTGGCTGGTTCCGGGGTTTGTTTGTTTTTCAACATTTGAATTTGGCTCGCCTTGGCCGCGCATGCGCACTGCATGTGGCAGCCATTGCCTGCACTTTGTGTGAGCGAGGCAGGCAGGCAGCAGGCAGCGGCATGAGAAAGTAAAGAAAGCGGCGGCAGCAGCAGAATTTTACCTTACCAGCGGCGAGGGAAGAAGCAACGGGTAGGTAGGCTGCGTGCCTGGGCCTCCCTCCAGCCGCGGACCCCGACAAGTGCCAATCAAAAGTGAGTTCCTGTTCCTAAATCATTTGAATGACACCACTGTATGGCATGCATTACACCTGTAAGGATGCTTTGATTAATACAAGCCAAGTTCCCTTTCAACCACTTCACACCTTTGCTTAGAAAGTAAAGAACCTTGGAACCTTACTAGTAATCTGTGTAATCAATGAGCTACGAAAAGAGTGCCAGAGGCAAGGGGAGCTAGCATAATCCCAACACCGCTTTTCAGCTGGTGCAGAATTAATGCTAACCCATGGCCAAAACAAGAGCGAGGAGGAAGAAAATTATGCTAGGGAGAGAGGAGCAGGGCCGGTTTATCCATGATGTGAACAGTGCAATTCAAGGCACAATCTTAATGAATTTTCCAGCACTGAGGTAAAGGCAATACAACTCCAAGGTAAGGGAACAAACATTCCCTTACTTTGAGGAAGACTCAGTGACTACTATTCCACGGCAGGATGCAGCACATGCCCCATTGGCACAGCTATGTCTGTGCTGGAAAGTTGTTTAGGATGGCGCCCTCACACATAGCAGTGGGTGCAGGGGAAGCAGCCGACTCGGCACCCCTTCACCCTGCTGCCACTTATCGCCAGCCTGCCATGGGCAGAGTTGCAGCAATCTGCTTCCTACTCAGCAAAAGCAAGCAGAAAGTGGATCATGTGCTTCTAGACCCACGTTCCTCACTCCTTTTCCGTGTAGCCCCTTAAAACTTAAGAAACCTTAAAACCTTAAGAAACCCCGTGGTATAAGAGCAAGGATCAGAAAGCAGCCACGGATCTGGCTCTTCCCTGTGGTCCCTTCAAATAGAACAGAACGTGCAGGACTTGCTGGAAATGCCTAGCGTGAACTGCAATTCCTGTTTTGCAAAAAAAAGATCATGCAGGAAGTAGCATGTACAGGGGCTGAGGGTGCAGTCCTAAACAACTTTTCAGCACCGGAGTAAGGGCCATGCAGCTCTGAGGTAAGGGAACAAACATTCCCTTACCTTGAGGAGGCCTCTGCGACTACTACTCCACTGCAGGATGCAGCACAGGCCCCATTGGCACGGCTACGCCAGTGCTGGAAAGTTGGTTAGGATTGCGCCCTGAGTTTCTCTTCTTTCTGGGTTTTGGGGCGGGGCCAGTGGCACCAGCGCATCTGGCAGCAGATTCAATTGGACCATCCTGGGGCAGGGTAATGTATGTAAACTTAGTAGGGGAAAACTTCTTCCAACCTTTTACCATGGCTTGAATTAAGCCCTACTCTTTACCATCTCTCCGAAAGAGAGCAAAAGCTGTAGGCAGCAAAAAAAGCTGTAGCTGATACTGTAGCAAAAGTATCAGTCGCAGACCTACCATTATTTCTGCAGGGACAAAAGTCCCGGGTGTGGCGCTCCTGGGGTGGGAGGAGGGCGGCAACGAGGTGCCTCGCCTTGCGGAGAGGCGAGCGGTTTTGGCCCTCCACTCACCTCTGTCACCATATAGCTCTAAAATGGAGCCTAGCGGGGGCTGGAGTGGAGTGGCACATGGGGGTGGCAGAGGGGGTGGACCTCCTCCTCCTCCTCCTCCTCCTCCTCCTCTGTCCCTAGGTGGCCCATTGGCTGGGTCCACAACTGGGGAGTCCGTATAGTCAAGCTACCTTCACAAGAGCATGTGTATTCATACTAGGAACAGTAAATAATTGTCAATAGTGAAATACAGTATGATGAAGCTATCTTTGCTTGCAGTGTGGATACATGCTCATTTCTTTTGTGCCGCAGTCTTTCCTGGTTAAACAGGGTTTGCAGGGTTTTGAAGCATTACACTAACCTGCAAAAATTGTTTGACTGGAGACAAACACACACACGCACTTACCTGTCTCAGGTCAAACAATTTCTGAACACCTTACTTGAACAACTGCCTGCATACTGTAGTTGTTGACAGAATAAGCATAAATAGGCAAAATATACATGGAACAGGCAAGAATATGGCACAACAGTTCCTTAGAATAAAGTTTTGTAACACTTCTAACATCACTTCTGATTTTACTAGTAATCTGTGTCATCCATGAGGTAGGAAAAGAACACCGGAAGCAACACCTCTTTTCACCTCTCACCAAAATAAGTGGCTCATTTGATCATACCTGCAAGGCTCAGACCAACTGCTCCAAGCAGAATCACTTGTGCGATAACGATCCCTAGATCGAATGCGGAACTTGTCGCCTCTGGTCTGAATGTAACAGCTTAGGGTGCTCCCGTTTCTCAGGAGTGCCGTGTTATCAACTTCACAAATCTGAGAATAAAAGCATAAGCCACTTTGATGAGCTGCAAAAACAGGGTCACAACGCTTGTAGGCAAATCTGCAAACATACGTTTTGTAAGCATGGAGCAACTGTTAAGACAGTTTATTGTATATGGAGCTAGCTTATGCTATGTGTACATCTAGCCCACTGTTGGCATCGAGGATTTCAGGCAAGGATCTCTCCCAGCCCTACCTAGAGGTGCAAGAGACTGAAGGCCCAATCCTATCCAACTTTCCAGCACTGATGCAGCCATGCCAATGGGCTGTGCTCTGCCTCCAGTGGTAGGGGGGCAGCCACAGAGGCCTCCTCAAGGTAAGGGAACATTTGCTCCCTTACCTCGGGGTTGTGTTGCAGCTGCTTCCACACTGGAAAGATGGATAGGATTGAGCCTTGAATCTGATCTTCTGGTCACCACTGAGCTACCCAAATATGTGTTGTCTATGTGGAGCCTATCACCACTGTCCCCTCTGTACACATTCAGTATATCTAGTTATCTTGTTGGAAACAAGCTATAGCTGGATTGTACTGGACAGCAGTGAGAACATTCAGTGATAACAACATGATGTCTTCCATCTTCAGAACCAATCTACCCCTGAATGCACTTATGGGAATAACCCACCAGGGACGGTTATCTTCATTACAGCAAAGGGTCTGTCCTAGAAAACTATTATGATCATCTCAGCCTCAGTTCTCCAACTGCAAAGTGGTGACAATAATTTCCTACTTTACTGGGCTACAGCCAAGGATGTGATACTCTTGGAACAATATACAATATAAATGCTCAAATAAGTATCATGGAAATGAGAATGTAACTAACGTGAAAAAGTGTGTGCCCTTTGCTCTTAGTGTCTCCAAGGCATTTGGCCAACTGCTACCGGAAACAAAATACTGAACTAAGGAGACGTTGGCCTTCTCCAGCAGGAAGATATTTATGGCCTGTGATGAGCTAAAGATGCTTGAGTCGAGTCCCCTCCTCCTTCTCATGGTTCCCCAATTCACAGTTTCTGTTGTGCAGGTCTTTCTAAGTCAGCCACTTTCAACCTTTTTCATTCCATGGCACACTGAGAAGGTACTAAAACGGTCAAGGCACACCATCAGTTTTTTGACAATTGACAAGGCACACCATGCTGCTGTTGGTGGTCTCACATCCCTCACGGGCCCTACTAATGAATGACTAATTCCCCCAAATTCCTGTGGCACACCTGTGGACCACTCGCAGTACATCAATGTGATGCGGCACAGTAGTTGAAAATGGCTGTCCTAAGGCTGGCTCCGGATAGCACAGCATGCTAAATTCCATTCTGCTTAGCCAGCAGTACACGAGCTGCTACTTCCTTTGTTCCTCCTCCTTTTATTTGCAAAGGAAGACGTGGTAGCCCACTTCCCACTTCCTCTTCTACTCAGTTTCCCTCTTCACTTTTGAATCTGGGGAGCAGAAGGAGTGGAGGGAGGTGGACAGAAAGAGATGGGCACCCTTTGCTCATCTGCCAGGAGGCAACCACCTCACTTGCCTTCAGGGATGGGGCCAGCCGTGACCACAAGCATCGGAAAGACCCTCTACTTACAGAAGGTGTTTTCCTCCCTGAGGTTTCTATCTGGTACGTCAATCCAAAGTAAGATTCAGGGGTAGTCCAGGTGTCCGGGTGTCTCCAAGTCAGTGTTGCCCTATGGCCGTGTTTGGCAACCTGGCACTCCGAAGCATCAGGCGTAACTGCAGGACAAAATGATATCATACTTATTGATGATGCTCAGGCTTTATTGCCAATTACTAGTGCAGTTTTCCCAGTTTTCCCACTTATTGTAAGTCCATTGAAGATAGTAACCTCATTGTAGTCCCCATGTCATTTAAACATTGTTGTGTGTGTGTGTCGGGATGTGGTGCCGCTGAACAATTACATTGTTACTAACAGTGGCATACCCAGAGAGGGGTCACAGCACCATCTTTTGCAAGCAGCTGCTCCCCTCCTCTTCGGAGCCATTCATGGCCAACGTAGCCTTCATTTTGCTCTAGCCGCTGAGAATTACAGCCTCTGATTACTAATACAAAATCATTACAGGTATTTGAAGCTCGAAATATGGTGGAGAGGTTATAGTGTGCCCTGCATTTTACTAAAATGGTAACCACCATAATTGGATGAGTAAATGGTGGTGAAAGACTTTTGCAGTGTAAACCAATCTATCTGAATTAGTCCATATGAAAAACACCCTGATGGTAAGTAAGGCCTTCCGGTCACAGAAATTATTCTTCAAATAAGGAAACTAGACATTTCATGACTTCATCAATATACTTATCTAGTTATCTATTCCTGTTCAATTATGCATAGTGAATTATTATGTTTTCAGAAAATAATAATAACAATAGCCAATTTTGCTTGATTTTATATGATCTGTTCTTTACTATATGTATTGTCATCTGTATTTTGTATTTGTTACTTTGTAGGCCACCCTGAGTGGCTCTGTTTGAGTAGGGGGAAGGCAGGGTAGAAACTGAATAATTTCCGATCACCATGTATTTTGAGATTTGGGAAGTGAATCCTTTATCCACAAGGGCTTACATCAAAACACTTAACTATGGCTCAAAGGAAAGCCCACACTGCCCCCTAGTGCCAAAATAGAAAATAACC
Source organism: Lerista edwardsae (assembly GCA_029204185.1). NCBI lineage: Eukaryota > Metazoa > Chordata > Lepidosauria > Squamata > Scincidae > Lerista > Lerista edwardsae. The sequence goes on from JAJKFI010000005.1 coordinate 31,089,650, forward strand.
ACCTATTGTAGACAAAGTAATTTTTTGTTTCATGGAAAAGGATTTCATTTATTGCCCAGCTAAAAGGAAGGGGCACTTTCTGTCTTACTCACTGATGTCTTTGATGAAGAAAGAGCTATTGTGTTCTTCATATACATAGACCAACCAATCAACAACTTCAAGAATAATTGTAATGGGCTGGTATTCCTCGGCAGATGGGCAGGAATCTTCTTTTCTGCAGGAAACTGTGTATGTTTCAGAACCTTCTCCAATGGAATTCCTCATGGGCTTATCACAAATTATTCCTCCTGAAGTATTATCATCATATCTGAATTCAAACAAAGACAGAATTATTTGGTGACTTCCCCCCACACAATTTAGGTGGTATTGGTCAGTCTGATCTTATTCTAGCAAACACGGAAGCTTGGAACTGGGTGGCCGGGGGCTCTGAAAGCACTGTGCCAGCAACCGATCATGGAGCTGGGGTCAGGACATGTGGTTTATAGGGAAACCCTCAATTTAGCAGACTCACAGCCAATCCTAACTTGCCTAACCCAATCCCAACCCAAGTAGGAGGCAGTGGAAGCTTAAATGAATGTCCCCTTGCCCCGTGGTAAGCCGCAAACGCAAGTCTGAGTGGGCTGCAGTGGCCTGAATTTGAGCTGTGCGGCCCAGGGACAGGAGCTTGGATCTGCCATAATTGCCGGATCTGGGCTCCTCCCTCCTCCCTGGGACAACCCACCCACATGAACGCCCTCTGAACTCCCTCCACCCCATTCTGTCTCCCTCCTGCCTTTCCCGCCCCCTGACCAGAAAAGTCCCCATGCTGGCCGAACTCAGCCAGTGTGCTGGTGGCTTCCCTGTCCTTGTCTCCGGCATGCCTGGGCCGACACTTCTGCCAGCATCAGCCCAGTACCACTCTCACTACAATGCTGGGCGTCAGCCCAATGGGACATTTGGATTGTGCCCTTGCTAGTAATGAATGCTGATTGCTTCTTTATATATGGTGTGTGTGTGTGTGTGTGTGTGTGTGTGTGTGTGTGTGTGTGTGTTAGAATGGACACATTCTAATAAAGAAATTATGATTGCGAGAACGTTGTGAAAAGGCCAGCCAGCAAAAGAATGGAGGCCAACCTTGACTCCAGACTTGTCCAGGCTGGACTTATGATCACCTGCTGAAGCTCGCTGTCATATGGCCAGAGGAGAGAACCACACTGTGAAGGCTACGTCTGGGACTGAGGATTCAGTGAATCACAGAATACTGTAAATTTGTAAAAACCCCATTGAAAAATGATGGCTTAGACTAGCCTGCCCACGTAAGCCGCCTTGGGCATTTGCTTCGGCGTGGGAAACGCGGGGTATAAATTCTTCAAAATAATAAATAAATAAATAAATGAAAACACTGTGTGTGTGTGTGTGTGCACGCGCGCGCACGCGCGCACACGAGCGCGCGCACAATCATAATTTCTTTATTAGAATGTGTTCATTTCCTGCCTCATATTTCTACTTTGAAACCTGCTGTGCTACATCTTTAAATGATCTGATAGTCAGTGGCAATCCTACAGAGGGGCAAAACGCTACGTTTTGCAGGAATAAGCTCCTAGTAAAAAAGCCCTTCCACCTTGCCTTCAGAACCATACATGGCCCAAAGAGCTTGCTGGGCTTGCTGGCCCAGAGGCTTTGCTCTCTGAGTCGAGAATGGCTCTGAAGGTGAGGGGGAAGGGCCGTGTTACGCAGGAGTTCAGGCTACTGTAAAATTTACCATTTTGTCCCCCTCTAGGAACACCACTGCTGATCGTCTTTAAACGATCAGAATCTGCTGGAGAAGATTCCAAAAACGTAAACAAATGTATAAAAATTGAAAGGGGGGGGGGCTTAAAACATATTGCAAACAAATATAAAAGATACATTACAGTGCACTCCTGTGCACTTTTACTCAGAAGTAAAGCCTTCTTACTACCACCACCATCTGTTTCTCCTGGGGCCTCTCATCCAATGCAGTAAATAAACAAGCTTCTACTCAGTGGTGTCATTCAAATGATTTAGGAACAGGAACTCACTTTTGATTGGCACTTGTCGGGAACCCGGAACCAGCCACGGAGCCCGTTAGGATCCGGAATGCCTGTTCTGGTCCGTTCCCCCTGAATGACATCATTGCTTCTACTCCCCTTCCAAGAAGGGCATGATCCGGGTATATGTTCTTCCCTTTTTTTCCATCCATCTGCCTCCTTGGCTCACCTCTCCAAAATCTACCTAGATTTGGGGGCAGGACAGACTGGCACTGATGCCCTTAGGCAAGTTTCTCAGTTCGCTTCCTGCCTAACCAAATGTTTCTTCTTGGCTCAAAAGGCAGTACCTGAATGCTGCTATGGGAGGACATGGTAGCTTATCCCACAGTTAAGTGGTTAACCTATTCACTGCTGCAAGACTCTGCTGCAGAAAATACCCATTCTTGTTAAGTGAATTTGGCTTGCCACCTTTTGAGCAAATGCTTTTTGAGGGCTGTATTTCCTCCTGGCCAATTCATGTCACCATTTCTTAGAATGCCTGGCCCTACTAGTGAAAAGACGTGTGTCCTCGTGGGTGGCAGTGGTGGACAACACTCCCCTTTAGACCTGGCCGATGTGCTGACCATCCCACAGCCGCAGCTCACACAACCAAGCATTCTCACACATGGGGCATTCCCATCTCTCAGCTCAGCAGATGCTTCTCCAGTCAACAAAAACACATTACATGTTGAAACTTCCTCATTTCAACCTGATCATCATCAAAGATTACAACAGAGTTTCTTTTCCTTCACTCCCCACCTCCCCCCTTGCATTTGGAAAATACTCAGTTCTGCACTCACAGATTGCCCTGCCCATGTTTCAGTTTGGTTTTATTTTTGCTGCTAACCTTTCAAAATAAATTGAAATTAAATAAATCCCCAGATGGCATTTTTTTTTAACCTCACAACTGCCCAGTTACCTTAATCTGGTTCTTTAGGTCCCTCCATAGAATCTGTTAGTAGTGATGCCATGTTCTGCCAGATTCCCTGCTGGGCCTCCCCAAGGGCCCCAATGCCCACACTAGGCTAACTAGTTTCCCCACAGAGCGGCCTCAGAGATAGGCAAGAGGGAGGGGGTTCAGTTACCCACTGGGCCTCCTCTCTTCCAGCAGCTTTGCTTGGGATCACCGGCTGGCCAGCCTCCTCCAAACTGCCCTCATCACTGGCTTAGCTCCAAACTGCCCTAAGTCTAGCACCAACAAACCCCACCACCAAACAATAGGCAGTCAGCTTGCCTAAGCCAAACCTGCCTCTTTCACTTGGTGGCTCCAGGGGCGTGGCAGCCATACAACAACTCTCCAACCAAGGCACCACAGGAACCCACTCACAGTTCTAATAACCCAGTCAGTCCATCCAACAGTCCTACAATCAGTCAGTCAGTCTATCCAGCAATCCATCACTCAGTCAATCCACAGCCACTTTCCTTCCTTCCTATACCTGCCCGGTACTGCACCTCCCTGGTACTAACATACGGCAGCTCCTGCCTTCAACTTTATACTGAAGCAGGCCAATCGGTGTCTGTTGCTGGGCAGGCTTTAATTCATCAGCCACACCCATCTGCACCTGTGCTAATCCCTCCCTAGCCAGGGCCCTCATCAGCCTGCAGCTGTGTTCCTGCTGCAGGCAAAGACCTTGGGGGTTAAAGACCTATACTTCCTGGCTTATTTGGACAAGGGGCCATTGCTGATACCACTCCCTAACTCCTGGGGGTATCTTCCTTCCATTTCCAATACACACCAGTGTTTGGTGTAAACAGCCCATGAATGAAGCCAGGCTAACTCTCAATGTTGTGGGGGTTGACTGCAACGCCAAGCCCAGCAGTGAACACATTTGCTTTAATTTGTCTGCTGCAACAGCTGCTTGTGAGAGAGGCATGAAAGTGGGGATGGGTGAAAGGGGAGAAGATTTTCTAGAGGGATAGCCTTGTGGGTCTGTTGCAACAAAAACAACAAAGTGGCTTGTGGCACAAAATAAAAGTGCAATCCTATGCCTTTGGCTCAGAAGTAAGTTCCACTATTTTCAATGTGGTTTACTCTCAGGTAAGGAAGAGCACATCTTTGAGCAGTACAGTACATATACAGAAACACAGTACTTTGGATTAGTTACAAGGGAGGAGTTCTATTGTCTATGAATATTCAGTGAGTCTATTATTACTATAAGTAACTTATTACTTACTTATAACTTCTTGCCATCAAGGAGGTAACTTATTACTACTCTGTACATGGCATTGCTTGTAATGATAATAGAATAGAATGTGAGAGCTTTGGGGCCGAAGTAAAATTCCATGTATGGTGAAAATCCATGTATGGCCAATAAAATTCTATTCTATTCTATTCTTGTAATGATAAAAGGGGTAAAAATGGAAACTCACTCAGTTCTGATGGTAAACTGCAAATCTGGGTCCTGATGAGCTGTCTTCCATGAGCACGTGAAGTTCCCAGAATAACTGTTTGCCTTACATTTTAAGTAAGTCCCACTGGATTCTGGAATAAAACAAAGAATGCATACCTCAAAAGAGTCGTCCTGTTACAGTGGACTGAAACAGCTAGAAATAGGCTATGGCATGGCAGAAGCCAAGACTTAGGGTGCCATCCTAACCTGGAGTTAGGCCTGCACAGTGAGGCCAGCAAAGTTTGGCCGGCACAAGGGACAGCGTAAAGCTAGTTTGGACCACTCTCTGAGTGCAATCCTAAACTGGAGTTAGGCCGACATAAGCTAAGCCAGCAAAGTTTGGCCAGCACAAGGGCCACCATAAAGTGTGTTTGGACTACTCTCAGAGTCAGGGAGGATATCTCACGTCTGTGTGCTGGCTTCTCTGACTCCGATAGTGGTGCAAACATACTTTACAGCGTCCCTTGTGCTGGCCAAACTTTGCTGACTTAGCTTATGCCGGCCTAACTCAGTTTAGCATTGCACCTTCTGAGTCAGGGAGGATGGCATACATCTGTGTGCTGGCCTCTCTGACTCTGAGAGTGGTCCAAACATACTTTACTGTGTCCCTTTTGCTGGCCAAACTTTGCTGGCCTAACTGTGCCAGCCTAACTCCAGGTTTGGATTGCACTCTTATAGTTTCCTAAGTGAGCAGGTGTACATAAATATGTACATGTGGATTGCGGTATGTGGATAATATAATGTAAACTAAATTAAAGCAAGAAATGGAATGCAAAATCACATCCTCATTGATTATTAAGATTAACCCATTTTAATGATGCAGTATGTGAATTTTCACGTAAACTAGAACCCTTCATCAGAGTGAACTTTAGGAAAACTTTTGAAAGAGGGAGTTTTTGCATAAAGATATGAAATTTAACTCTTCTCTGCAGAGAATGATGGTAAGCAAAGCATTTTGAATATCAGAATTAGATAGAGACGTGCAATAATATATAAGTTTAGTTGATAAATCTCTGAAAATTTACAGGTGCAGGTCCAACTCGGGGAAAAGATCAGTTTATGGCAATATTTGCAAATTTAACTGTGAACATCTGTTGATGTTACCATTAATATAGTAGACCAACCAAGCTGCCTGATTTTGATCCAGACAGATATCGTGGTAATCGCAATCAGATAAAGTTTGCTAATGCATCAGAGAATGATGATCAAGCCATTTCCTGTACCACCACATGGGGGATAACACGTTCATATAATGAGAAAAAACCCTACAATTCTTACTCATTCCAGTCCAGAGGCACACTATGAAAATCATTACTTAATTTTCATTCTGAAGCTTTTCATTCAACTGTGCTTTGAATTCTTTCTGCATCCATCCTTTCCCATCCATCCCAGATAAGCCTGGGACAACATGACAATCATAAGGTTGGAGAGAAAATGGTCTAGGAAGAATAAAGCACCTCCCCCTCTGAACTGGGACTAGCTTTGTTTTTGATCTACTCTTGCAGTCTTACATTGGGCCTAACATACCAGCAGCCCTATCAACAGCTTGTTCACAGTTATATAAAATAATATTTGCCAGCTTTATAGCAGAAACACCATGCATTTCTCATCTGCCATACCATTCCACATTTGAACAATTAAGATGTATTGCTTTGCTTCATTGTTCTTTTAATATAATGCACTTTAGCCATTTATTACATTTACTTATTATATATGGTGTGAGAAACACTTTTCTCAGAATGGAGAATGGCAGCCATGATTGATTCAACCGTTGCTTAGCTTTTTAAATCCAAACCGTGCCGCATTTTCAGCCATTTGCTTTCCTGGAATGGGCTCTTGGTGGGGAGGTCTTTATGATGGTCTTCTGTTGTCATAAAATGGCTGCCGATGGTGTACACAGCACTCTGCCAGGGCGATTTTGTGAGTCCTGCCCCAAGAGGCAGCAGTGGCACAGCCTTGCCACCATATCCTGCCATGCCTGCACATAGGCATGTAGGCATGCACATAGGCATGCACATAGGTAAGGCAGCAGTGGTTTGGGAGGGAAGGGGGCAGATAGGGGGAGGAATGGGGGCAGATGGGTGGCAGGAGGCAGAATATGGCAGCAATAGCATGTGCTGTATCCTCTCCCTTCCACCGAGGAGCTCTCTACCCTTCCCCTCTCTTCAGGCATATGCCACCAAAAGGAGTGGCATATGTCCAAAGAGAACCATAGGTGGCCTCAGGGCTTATCAGATGGTACTTACCCAGTGGTGTTATTCTGCCAGAACACTGGGCGGGACATCCGGGTGATCGACAGCCCGCCTGTCGCATTCCGCAGCGTTACGCCATTTGCGTAACGTACGCAAGCGGCGTAATTGGTTACGCAAACGGCGTAACGCTGCGGAATGCGACGGGCGGGCTGTCGATCACCCGGATGTCCCGCCCAGCGTTCCAGCAGAATAACACCACTGTACTTACCTCTCGATTCCCCTCGGGTTCCTTCCTGCTGGATGCTGCTCATGCCTATTTGGCGCAGCTGTGTTGGTGAGGGAAAAGAGGATAGGACTGGTTCCTTTGTTTAATAATACACAGGTCTAACCTTTTTATGCACTGATTTGACTCAACACTATTGGCCTCTGCAGATAAGAAGAACCCAACTGATTTCTGGAGAAGGGGAAAAAACACATCCCCATTTGAAAAATGAAAATAAAAATGCTTTTTAGGGGGGTCAGTCAGGGAGTCAAAATATTAGAACTGTTATTTTCAGCTCTCCCTGAGACCCTCTCTCGCCGAAGAGAGAGGACGAAGGGGGTCACTTTTTCAGAAATAGTTGAAAAGCTGAAGATATTTTTAACGGACTATCTGACGGAATCATGTTTTTGTTTTAACTGCTTTTATTTCACAGGATTTTTGCTGTGGTATCAGTGGGGAGTCCCAAAACCAAACCTCAGTGGATACCGAGACATGACTGTACGCGGGATCGCATTCTTGATGCAACGGTACTTCCACTGCAGTGCTGGTGAGCATTCTGCACCTAACAACGAAACCAGATTTCTCATGGCTTACCTTCAAAGTGCGTGAGCATCGGATCAACTATCTCCCCTTTTAAGGTCTTCTTCGCCAAAAGCACAGTATGGCGACTTAAAAGCTCATCTGTGGTTCCATTGCAACAGGTGAAAACACCTGCATCCGGGGGGCCTCGAATTGTTCGCTTCAACTGTTCTGTGTTTCCAAGAACGTTCGGACTTGTTCCATGACACAACTGTGTGTCAGTTCTTGCCGGTTTGTCTTGTTTCTCCCAATACACGGGTGCACCCTGCATCGCAGCTTCACTGCAGTTGAGGCTGACATTCACAGGTTCGTCCAAAGCTGAGGTATACGTCATATTTATTTTGTGGACTGAAACAAAAGTTTTGAAAAATGTTTAATGGTCTGACCAAACTGACAATTTGACCTTATAGGCAGTAGTGTGCTTCTTACAATGCTAATGAGATGACTACATCTCCATTTTTTTTTTGAAAAACTTGAAAACAAAGGATGGGAACATCATTGGCGGCTGCACTGCCTCCCGGCTGATTGGTGATGCTTCTCATGTTGCTGCAGCCAGACTCTGCGGGGTGCGCATTGCCACATCAACTTCTCAAGTTAGTTTCCACTTGATAAATAAGGTCCCAAACCCGAAGGCCCTATTGCCAGCAGTATGCGCATACCGCTGACTCAAAGTGCCGCAAATACGCTGTGAAACACATTCAGGATACATTACTGCTTGAGCTCACTCAGCACAAAGCCCCAACACAAGCACTGACTGCCAGTAAGCCCGTTTGGGGCAGGAGGAGGTAGGGGGAAAGAAACTGGAGGGGGGGAAGGGCAGGAGCCGGACATGAAGGGGTGGGACCCGGTGGTGTACCAGTGGGCAGCCCAACAGGGACAAAATCGCAGATGGTGAGCCAAGGAGTCCCACTGCAGGTGATGGGGCTTTCCCGGGGGGGATGGGAGAAGTGGCAGCCAGGCAGATCTGAGGAGTGCATAGGGGAGGCTGAACCCTCCCCTACAGTAAGGAAGAGCACGTTCCCTGCCGCGGGGAGGCGCCAGTCTCCCCAACCCAGTGTTGGATATGGCGCTGGCCGGCCGGCCTTGCCATTCCAGCAGTGGGTAGGATTGCGCTCTGAATCTTGGCCATATGCTTATACTTATTCTTAAATATTTAGGATATTGTGAAATAGAGACGACTTACTGTAGTGCTTCACTTCACATTTTGCTTCTGAAAGAATACCCATGGCCAACACAGAAATGAAGATTTGTAATAGGCGTACCATCTGTAAATGAAATAAACAAACATGAAAGGGGCTTCAGGTAAAGAATTAACTAAATTAGCTATTATATGATTACTCTGCACAAGATTCTACTTTAAGAGGCCTAAAAGGTAAAGCTTTCCCCACGATCGAATGGTCTAGTCGTGACCGACTGTAGGGGGCGGTGCTCATCTCCGTTTCAAAGCCTGTAGAGCTGGCGTTTGTCCGAGGACAAGCTTCCGTGGTCATGTGGCCAGCATGACTACGCTGTAGTGCACGGTATGCCGTTACCTTCCCACGGAAGTGGTCCCTATTTATCTACTTGCATTTTTACATGCTTTCGAACTGCTAGGTTGGCAGGAGCTGGGACAAGCAATGGAAGCTCACTCCGTTGTGTGGTCTCAAACTCCCAACCTTCCGGTCAAAAAGCCTAGCAGCAGCGGTTTAACCCGCAGAGCCACCACGTCCTCTAAGAGGCCTAGAAATTGGTAAATGACAGCATCTGAACATTGATTTCTTCCCTTATAACTTATTTGATGAATGTACTCCTTTTTGGCATCAAATGGGCAGATTACAGTTCTTAAATTTTAACCCTCCAGGATAGAACTACCTTTTTATCTTTAATCACAATTGTCAATAAAAATACTTGAGGACGTATACTATATGTATACTAATGCATCTAGTATATGTCCAGGTTAAAAGTAAGATTTAAATTGAATGACCAGATGATTTGCATAGAGTACATTGACTCTCTAAATAATATGTTTAATATTCATTTTAAAGAAGATCTCATAAAAGCTCTCTCCCTTCTCCCCTTGTGTCGGGAGTCTCACAGGTCTTGAATAAACCAAATTGCCAAGATTAAGATGCTGGTGTAGTTAATGTATAGATTTAGGGTGCCCATCAGTAAGGGCACAATGCTAACCTGGAGTTAGGCCAGCAAGTTTGGCTGGCAAAAGCGCCATCATAAAGTTCTTTTGGACTGTTCTCAGAGTCAGGGAGGATGGCGCATGTCTTGTGCTGGCCTCTCTAACTCCGAGAGTGGTCCAAACATAAGTTACAGTGTCCCTTGTGCCAGACAAACTTTGCTGGCCTAACTGTGCCTGCCTAACTCCAGATTAGGATTGCACCCCAATAAGTTAAAGGTGGATTTCTATGTGGGTTGAAGACTTTGTGCTCTGATTTAACCGGTGTGTAGCCAGATTGCTTTAATTTTTGAAGGTGATATCCAGGAGTGACATTGATTCTAATCTAAATATAATTGTATATACTGTAATTTGGATCTTCATATGGTATGAATGAATACAGGTAAGATTAAACATTCAGTACTGTCCTCTAGCACCATCTGTCAGGAAGAAATGGAGCTAACACAATCAAATGCCTCCATCTCTCAATCATTTGAATTGTCTCATATGAATCTGGGAATCCACCAAAGGCCAGTAAGAGCTTTGTTGGGGTCATGCTCCTCACACTCATGTTCTGTCTATCAGCACCACCAATGCAGTTCCAAACCAAGTCCTGAACACCAGTTGATATGGATCCTGGATGCTGGTGTCCTTCATGAACCCTTGATGCTGCACGACCATTGCCTGTTTAATTACCTTGCATAGACATCCTCAAATCTATCACAGAACTGAAAATACCATATATCAATCTTTTTTGCCAAATGCCAATTTTATCTACAGATAGATCAACAAATGGCTGTTCTACTTCTTTTCCCTGCTCTTACCCTTTTGCACCATTAAGCCCCAGGCAAGCTCCAAGCATAATTGTACCTGAAGCATCATAGGCTGAAGGAACTATACGTATTCCTCTGATCAAGGAACAGTATTACAGTAGTAAGAATACAATATTAAGTAAAGGTTTTTTAATTATATCTGTATTTTTCTTGGCTAGTTAATGTTTGTTGTGCATTGTCACCTGACCTGTTTGTTTGGAAGAATTTACAACAAATATGAACCATATACAAAATAGAGCATCATGTTCTGATTTAACTGGTGTTTAGCCAGCCTGCCATTAGTTTTTGAAAATGGTACCCAGACCTGACATCAAACCCGAACAACAAAGAATAATCTGCTCTGTAATCTGAAATTGTCTTTGCTTTGTTTCATTAATACTGTAACATTTAAATAATCCAAGCATTACTTTAGATCTGTTATCACAGAGCCTTAGAATGGAAGAGAAGAAATGGCATCCTTACCTTGTCACTGTGCCTAGATGTTGCTACTAAGTGCGTGGCCTCTGTGAATCTGATGCCTGCTAGGCTTGCCTCGCCTTTTATATGTTTAAATTTTGAAACCAAAGAGATACTTAGCTTAACCACAGTGCCACAGAATTACAACACATGGAGTAAGTTCCTTATTTACAAGCAATAATATTTAAATACAGAAGAAACCACTGAGTAAAAATTGAAGAGTCCCAAGTAATCTCAGAAGAGGAAATTGGATTATTTGATTGACTTTTATGCGATGAACCGGAATTTCCTTTCCTACTTCATTCCCCTGCAGGCCACCCTGACACTATGCAAAAGAAATGTGTTACCTCATCGGGAATCAACGTATGAGACAAACAACTAGAAAGGGAGAACACTATTACTAAGCCATAGGGAATAAGGATTTTTGTTGGAAAGCTGCTGCCACACATCTAAAATGAAACTAAAATGAAACAAGAGAAAGTGGCTGCAGGTGCTTGTTGGAATTTATATACCAACAAGGTTTTCATACTGCTCAGGTTTTCTGCTCATGTTTTCATAGTGACTGGCCTACGTTATTCTCCCTGCGAGAATGATGTAAACATGAAAAGGATTGTGCTATTAGGCACCTTCCATACACATGGATGGCTCTTCCTGCCTTCCGTTGTTCCCCTCCCCACTTTCTTTCCTTTCCTCTCTGATTTCATGTGTCCTTGACTCTGTCACTAGTTTGTGCTCTTTCCAAATTCTTATTCTCCTCTTCTCTCTACTGGTTTTCCCCCATCTCTCTGATTCAACCCCTTGCCCCCCACCACAAGGTTCTCGTGCAATATCTCCCTTAGGCTACAATAGACCAATTGACAGCTCTTTTCTCCCCACCAGAACTGGATGATTTGTCCTCCCTTCAGACTTCTCGTTCATCTGGCTCCTTCTGGTTTCTGTGCACCACGCATGCAGGCAAGGGAAGAAAGAAGGAAGCTAGTGAGAGCAGAGTAGACCAGGCCAGTGGGCTACAGCAGGGCCCATGAGAGGAGGGGGATGGGGTAATTTGTACCCAGGTCAAGGGTCAAAAAGGGGGCCCAAGAGCCAAAGGAGGGGCCCCAGAAATTTCCTGGGGCTTACATTTTCCATTCTCACTTAGAGCACAATCCTAACCTGGAGTTAAGCCAGCACATGTTAGGCCAGCAAAGTTTGACTGGCACAAGGGACATAATAAAGTATGTTTGGACCACTTTTGGAGTCAGAGAGGCCAACACACAGACATGCACCATCCTCCCTGACTCTGGGAGTGGTCCGAATGCGTTTTATGGTGGCCCTTGTGCCGGCCAAATGTTGCTGTCCTGACTGGGCCAGCCTAACTCCAGGTTAGGATTGTGCTCTCACTATCTGCGCAGGATGCAGGAGGCACTAATGCAGCATGCGGCAGCAGCTACTGCCACAAGCCAAATGCACTGAGCTGAGGAATGCATACATGACACTCCTTAACACAGTTGTCAAATCTAGGAGGAAACTGGCCTGGTACAGCAGCTCTTTGGCTTGTGGATCTGCTTACCATGAAGAAGCGTATTGGAGCTCAGGAACACAGCTGCGGGGCTACTGATGCTGCAGAAGTCAGTTTTGGTGCACATATGTTCTGTTCTAGTGTGAGCCTAAATATGATTATACTAATTTTCTGAAATTGTTTTTTGATTTTAGAGAGAATTAGGCATGTGTTTGGTTTTCAATGTTACTTTATCTAGCTGCCAATGCCACACAGGTGGGTAGACTATATTATATCTTATGATCCACGGGGCTTGTTGTTTTTTAAATTTTAAATTGTATTGTTTTAATATTGTTTTTAAATTGTTTTTTAATGTTAAATTCTGTATTTTATTGTGTCTTGTTTTGTTGTGATGCCGTCTTGGGTGCCTTTGGGCAGAAAGGCAGGATATAAATCCAATAAATAAATAAATAAATAACCTGACCTGGGCTCAGCATCAGGAAACCTGGTAGACCTGGGCTTGAAAGACTTTTCCAGCTATTGCCCCCCTCCCTGCCCCTGTTCTACCCACCAAGGGCACACTTTTTAAAATTATTATACATTATAGGGTGCAAGCCTAATCAACTTTCCAGCACCAGGGTAAGGGGGAAGGAACAAATATTGCCTTACCTTCTGGAAGCCTCCGTGACTACTCTTCCACAGCAGAATGCAGCTATGTCAATGCTGAAAAGTTTGTTAGGATTTGGGCCAGAATTGCTTTAAAAGTGTACTAGGTAGGTGATATAGGTAATATAGTGTCATCAGATGCAGCCATAGTCATTATTCCTGCACCCATCCCCAGTCCAGCCCATTCATATCTATCTATCTATCTATCTATCTATCTATCTATCTATCTATCTATCTATCTATCTATCTATCTATCTATCTATCTATCTATCTATCAGCATACGTCAATCAATCAATCAAACAGTATTTACATACCGCTTTTCAACACAAGGTTCACAAAGCAGTTTACAGGCAAATAATATTTTTTTGCAAATTTCAGGTGTTTTGGTTGTTTACAAAAATAAGAAGTGCAGACACCAGTGTTAACGTGTTTGTATTTCGCTTTCACAAAAAACAAAAACATCCCTCTGTTGATAGGGGGAGAAAGCTTTACCTGGTTCCCCCACCTCTCCTTTAAAGACTACATAAGAATTTATTAGGCCTAATCTAATTTAGAAACACTTTTAGAAACTGCGTTCTCTCCAATATTAATAACTGCAATATTATTTTGGAAAAAAGTGGAAAAATTCTCAGTCTAAAGAGGGAGCATATAGGCACTATCTTGCATCATCTACATACAGCTTTAGTTTTCTGATGTCATTGTTGGAGTGACAGTTTGATAACATCATTTATTAGATCATGAGATGGATGGAAGCAATTGACACAGGTGGTGGATTGGTAGGGGAACCAGCTCCACCTGTCTGCCTATACTGTTCACCCTCCGTTCTTGATGCTTGGATTTTGAAAAGGAAGAGGAAGTGTGGAAGAGAAGAGAATGGTTCCCAGAGTAGATCACTTCCTCTTCCTCTCTATTCCTTACTTGTTCAAATCCTGGGAAAGGGAGGGGGAGGAAGGGCTTTGGCAGCTGGGGGCACTGGCAGAGAAGGGAGTGGCATTGGCTGTGCTGCCTCAGGTGCCTGGAGGTCTTGGGGTAGTCCTGCAGGTACTGAAAGAATATACACAATTTTTACACATTAGGCCGGTAATATTTATAGAGCACATTTCCTAATTACTCAAAGCACACCTACATTATGTCGTTTATATTTACCATAACTATGTCATGTATGCCAGAATGAGTATTTCTATATTGGCAGATTTGGAATGAGAGGAGGCTTGTCTAAAGCTGAGGCATGATTTGAAGCAGTAGGCACTAAACCCAGGCCCACTTAAGAACATAAGAAGAGCCCTGCTGGATCAGGCCAAAGGCCCATCTAGTCCAGCTTCCTGTATCTCACCGTGACCCACCAGATGCCTCAGGGAGCACAAAAGAAACTAGACACCTGCATCTTGTTGCCATTCTCTGCATCTGGCATTCTGAGGTAGATCCGGTGTGCTGAAAAAGCCATCCTAGTAGTTAAATATAGTGTGGTGCTTTCTGTTCTGCATTGCAACCTGCTACCTTTCCAGCCTATCTATCTCAGAAACCTGGTATGGGCAGAAATCTGAGTGCAGAACCTGCTGGGGTGATAAGCAGTGGAAGTGGCTGTTCACCATGAGCTTCTGAGATGATCAGCTGGAAAAATAGGAGACTGAGGCTCGGAACGGAAAGCACTGTACTGAAAGCACTCGGATGACGTTTTCAGCACGCAGCAGTCCACGGTTTGGAGACCGCTGTTTGAAGCATGGTTCATCATATTCATGTAGCTAGGGATGGTTTTTGTTGTTATTAAACAAAATAAAAACACAAAACACAAGCCTTTTGGGGGTTAAAATATCTGAATAAAAACACAAAACACTGTATTTGGGGGTTTCAGCTTTTTTCCAGAAATTAATAGATTACATGTTCAATTAGAAATAATACTGTCTGCATCTGCTGACGCTATATCACTTATATCATCTATCCAGGATACTTTTAAAGCATTTAAAATTAATAAAAATGAGAACTTGGAATGAGAATGTAGAATAAAAACACACAACACCATAATTTGCTATTTGAATCAAGACATTTATCACCCAAAAAATATTGGCAAAAAACCACACCCCTACTTATAGCCCAGTCCTGTTGGGCTTTAACGCAGGTGGAACAAGTGTCACTTCCAGTTTCCGTCACTTCCGAAGTTATGTTTTTATGCTTTTAGAAGGCACTCTGACACCCGGAGAAGCAGCACTCAGCCTTCCTAGGTTTCAGAACACCCTTCGGTCCCCTCTAAAGAGTCTGGGGCACCTCTTCCCCTGCCTCTAGTGACCGCACATCCCTGCTGCCTAGCCACCAGTGTAACTTTGTTACTTATTTCCTAGCTAGAATTTGCTTCTCATTTAATCTTGTACTTTAGATAATGTATCTCCACTTTGTCAGGGCTAAGCAATCTATGGCAGCATAAGAACACAGTTTTCCCCACTGTGCATTGCTACTAAATTTTGATTCATTTGTTGCCAATTGTTGGGGGAGGAGGAAGGGGAAAAAGTCTTTCCAGGAGTATCCCTTGTTCTGTAGGAATATAAATGTTCAAAGGTTTAATTTTGTGACTGGCTCATGTGGGAGATGGAATGCCCCAGTATATATTTTCTTGGATTCCAGAGAAAATTTAAATTTCCACAAAAACTGAGTTTCAGAATTTATTTTATGGAGAAATATCTGAACACGTTCAAGGGAAGTCAAACAAATTTTGATAAAACAAGTGAAATTTCTCAGGGGATTTCTATACATCTTTTGTGGATTTCTGAATAACTTTGGCATAGCTATTTTTCTCTGAATCAAGGTTGGTCTGTAATGTCATCCTTCTTTCAGAATCTGACATCACCAGCAACATTGTCACAATTGGTCTTATAGGAAGGAATTCTTTGACATGTCTGCAATCCCACAAATGATTAGGAACTTTTTTCAGATCAGCCTGCCACTCATTTGTTACCAAAGGAGTTTTCCATGCTCTGAGTAAGACACACACACACACACACACACACACACACACACACACACACACAGAGAGAGAGAGAGAGAGAGAGAGAGAGAGAGAGTTGTGATTACTGTTCCAGCCCATAATAATACTTTTTAAGGTGTACACATTGACAGTATATTTCTCAAAGAGCCACATAAAGAAATGCAGACATTTTTATGAGAGGGGAACTTCCTGGATTCTTAGAAGGTTTGTTATAATCCAGACTGTGGAATTTTTACATATGAAAACACTGCTGTTATTAAGATATCCATGTGACAGGCTGGTTTTCCATTATGATGTCATAAATATTTTGGGGAAACTTTTAGGGCAGCAGATGGAAGCTTCATTTTATCCTGCTTCCCTGTGACACTGGCATAAGGATATCATGGGAGACTTTGTCAAAAGTGTTGCTGAAATCTAGGTAGGGTGTTCTCACGATCTACCAGACTAGTCACTCTACTAAAGGAGATGCAATTCACCTAGCATGTTCTTGATCAACCCATGCTCCTTGACATCACTTCCACTGTTTTCTAAGTGTTTAATTTCTGCTGAATAAGACATCCCAGGATCTTCCAGGTATTGATGTGACACTAATGGTGACAGGACAGGACCCAACATTGAACATCCCAATAAATGCACAGTATATATTAGATGTACTTCTTTATTTTTCAAACACAAAGGTAGAGTTAGGGTTGGTATAAGAAGCATAGGATATATAACATGTGGTTTGTTGTCCAGTTATAGTTTGCTTGTTGCCCAGTTATTCTGGGATGCAAATAACTGGGATGCAACAACAACAAAAAAGCCAAAGTGAATGCCCAATGTCCAGGGCACATTTGACTAGGACACTTAAGTGCCTGGGAGACATGCAAGTTTAGCTTCTGGGTGAGTTTAGCAGCAGGGTGAGGAAGCCAGGGCCCCAGAATCCTTAAAAACTTAGAAATTAAAAGAAACATAGCCATCCAGTCAGTCAACCAGCAGGTGGGTGGGGGCTATCCAGTGTTTTGCACAGAGTGCCACATGTATGATTATATGCCTCTGGGGCATAAGTCGTGGGTGTGTCCTCAGTGCAAGGAGCTCCAGGGACTCAGGGAACACATCTGTTCCCTAGAGGCTTTGGTTGCGGATCTGGAGAAGCAGAGGCAGGCAGAGAGGGACCACGCTGAGACTTCTGGGGACTTGCAGGCTTCGTCCCACCCTCAGAGGCAGCTCATCAGCTGCTGGGGAAAGGAGTCTCAGGGCTGGAGAACGTCAGCCTGGAACAGTGGGAAACAGTCCCCCAGTGGGGACCCCTTCTTCCAGTGATGAGCCCACATCCAGTCGCACTACGGATGCTCCTTGGCGGAAGGGGGGCTGTGGGCTCCTTTATAGTGGATGACTCTATAGTTAGGAACATAGAGAGGGGGGTCTGTGATGGATATGAGGATCACATGGGGACTTGCCTGCCTGATGCAAAGGTTGCAGACATCACATCTCGTCTAGATAGGCTGGCAGAGAGTGCTGGGGAAGAGGTAGCGGTTGTGGTGCATGTTGGCACCAACAACGTGGGGAAATGTATTGGCGGTATTTCGGCGGGGGCTGAAGACCTTTTTATTTCAGCAGGCTTTTAGTTGCTGACAGGCTGGCTGGTCTTTGTATTCTTTTTAGATTTCTATACTTTTTATGTCCATGGGATGATTATTGTATTTTTTATATTGTATTTTTATATTGTTTTTAATTACTGTTTTTAATTCTGTTGTTTTTATTTGTTTTAACCTGTTTTTTGTAATGCCGCCTTGAGTGCCTTCGGGCGGAAAGGCGGGGTAAAAATTCAATAAATAAATAAAAATAAATAAAATAAATGTAGCCCGGAGGTCCTGGAAGCTAAATTTTCTAGGCAGGAAGCTGAAGGTCAGGACCCCTAAGGTGGCGTTCTCAGATGTGCTATATGTTCCTTGCGCAGGGCCAGCTAGGCAGGCAGTGCTCAGGGGTCTCAATGCGTGGATGAGACGTGGTGTCGGGAGGAGGGGTTTAGATTTGTTAGGCACTGGGGAACGGTCTGGGACAAGCCAGGCCTGTGCAAGAGGGATGGACTTCACCTGAACCAGAATGGAACCAGACTCCTGGCGCATAACATTAAAAAGGTGGCAGAGCAGCTTTTAAAATGACTCCTGGGAGAAAGCCAACAGGAGCTGAGCGGTGTCCGGTTCGGAACTTCTCGTCCCTATGGTAGGAGGAGGGTGGAGGAGTACCACAGAGTAATGTCGGAGTACAAAATAGGACTGCAAGTGGGAGTGTACATGACAGTTGTCCATTAGAAAAAGAGGCAAGGTGAATGGATCAAATAAGGGTCTCTACTTAGGGAACCCCCGTTATAGGTGTTATTATGCAAATGCCCGAAGTGTCCAAGCAAAGAGGAGGGAACTGGAATATTTGGTGGCTGGGAAAACATTGATATAGTGGGCATAACGGAAACCTGGTGGAATGCAGAGAACCAGTGGGATACCGCAATCCCAGGCCATAAACTCTATAGGAGGGACAGGGAAGAGGGCGGTGGGGTGGCCATCTATGTCAGAGGAGGGATAGAATCCAGCAGAGTAGAAATTGAAGGTGGGCCAGACTCCACCATAGAGTCACTGTGGGTTAAACTACCAGGCCATAAGAGCGATGTAATTGTGTGTGTGTGTGGGGGGGGTATCGTCCTCCGGATCAAGAAGAGGACCTTGAAATGAGAAAACAAATCAGGGCGGTGACCAGGAGAGACAGGGTTGTAATTATGGGGGACTTCAATTATCCTCATATGGACTGGGTCAACTGGTGCTCTGGTCAAGAAAGAGAGAACGGATTCCTTGACGTGCTGAATGATTTTGCCTTAGAACAGCTAGTCATGGAACCCACCAGAGGACAGGCAACTCTGGATTTATTATTGTGTGGGACTCGGGACCTAGTTAGGGATGTCAATGTTATGGAGCCATTGGAGAACAGTGACCATGCTGTGATTGGTTTCGCCATGCATGTCCAGGAAAGAGTGCAGAGCAAATTTGACACAAGAACCCTTGACTTTCGAAGGGCAGATTTCCCTCAGATGAGGAGGCTAGTTAGGAAGAAATTGAAAGGGAAGGTAAAAAGAGTCCAGTATCTCCAGGCTGCGTGGAGGCTGTTTAAAATAATACTAGAGACCCAGCAGAAGTGTATACCATGAAGAAAGAAGGGCTTGATTAGGTCCAGGAGGGTGCCTGCATGGCTGACGAATAAAGTGAGAGAGGCCATAAAGAGCAAGGAAGCTTCCTTCCGGAAATGGAAGGCTTGCCCAAATGATGAGGATAAAAAAGAACATAAACTCAGGCAAAAGACATGTAAGAGGGTGATACGGGAGGCCAAGAAAGACTTTGAGGAACGCATGGCCAGAAACATAAAGGGGAACAATAAAAGCTTCTTCAAATATGTTAGAAGCAGGAAACCTGCCAGAGAGGCGGTCAGCCCAGTGGACGGTGAGGAAGGGAGAGAGGAGATAAAAGGGGACCTGGAGATTGCATAGAAATTAAATGAATTCTTTGTGTCCGTCTTCACAGCAGAAGACCTTGGGCAGATACCACTGCCTGAACGGCCTCTCCTAACTAAGGATTTAAGTCAGATAATTGTTAATAAACAAGATATTTTAGATCAAATTGATAAATTAAATATAAATCACAAGTCCCAGATGGTATACACCCAAGAGTTATCCAGGAATTAAAGAATGAAGTTGCCGACCTCTTAACTAGAGTATGCAACATGTCCCTTCAAACAGCCATGGTGCCAGAGGATTGGAGGATAGCCAATGTCACACCAATCTTTTAAAAAGGGAGAAGGGGAGACCCTGGAAACTACAGGCAGGTCAGCCTAACATCTGTTCCGGGTAAGATGTTGGAAAGCCTCATCAAAGATAAAATCCGAAAACACGTAGAGGAACAAATGTTGCTGAAAGAAAGTCAGCATGGTTTCTGTAAGGGTAAGTCTCGCCTCACAAACCTTTTGGAATTTTTTGAAAAGGTCAGCAGGCACGTGGATGTGGGTGATCCTGTGGATATCATATATCTGGATTTTCAGAAGGCGTTTGACACAGTCCCCCACCAAAGGCTGCTGAGGAAACTTCACAGTCAGGGAATAAGCGGTCCTCTTATGGATTCAGAATTGGTTGAGGGCCAGGAAACAGAGAGTGGGGGACAATGGGAAACTTTCACTTCATTGTGAAATTATCTCTCCATTGTGAAAATGGAGAGAGATGAAAAGTGGAGTGCCCCAAGGATCTGTTTTGGGGCCGGTGCTTTTCAACCTGTTCATAAATGACCTGGAGACTGGCATAAGTAGCAAGGTGGCCAAGTTTGCGGATCACACAAAACTTTTCAGAGTGGTGAAAACCAGAAGGCTTTGTGAAGAGCTCCAGAAGGACCTCTCCAAGTTGGGGGAATGGGCAGCAAAATGGCAGATGCGTTTCAACATAGACAAGTGTAAAGAGATGCACATTGGGGCAAAAAATCAAAACTTCACCTATAGGCTAATGGGTTCTGAGATATCTGTGACAGAAATCTTGGGGTGCTGGTGGACAACTTGATTAAGGTGTCGACCCAGTGTGCGGCAGCAATTAAGAAGGCCCATGCTTGGGGTAATTTAAAAAGAGAATAAAACAGCCAAAATTATTATACCATTGTACAAATCAATGGTAAGGCTTCATCTAGAGTATTGCATACAGTTCTGGTCACCACATCTCAAAAAGGACATAATGGAGCTGGAAAATGTGCAAAAGAGAGCGACAAAAATGATTACGGGGCTGGGGCACCTCCCTTCTGAAGAAAGACTGCAGTGTTTGGGGCTCTTCAGTCTGGAAAAAAGGCGCCTGAGGGGGGACATGATTGAGACATATAACATTATGAATGGGAGGGATAGAGTCAATAGATGCATGTTCTTTTCCCTCTCCCACAATACCAGAATCAGGGGGCATCCACTAAAATTGAGTGTTGGTAGAGTTAAAACAGATAAAAGGAAATACTTCTTTACCCAGTAGGTAGTTAAGCTATGGGACTCCTTGCCACAGGAGGTGGTGATGGCATCTGGCCTAGATGCCTTTAAAAGGGGACTGGACAGATTTCTGGAGGCCATGATGGGTTGGGCAACCTCCTTACATTAATAGTAGGCTACTTCAGAATGCCAGGTGCAAGGGAGTGGGAACAGGATGCTGGCATCTTGTTGTCTACTGAACTCCCTTAGGCACCTGGTGGGCCACTGTGAGATACAGGAAGCTAGACTAGATGGGTCTTTGGGCTGATCCAGTGGGGCTCTTCTTATGTTCTTATGTTGTTATGATACAAATATCCTACTAATACCCATGCTGGCAGATCTGTAGTTTCCTGAATGTTCCTTTTTCTTTTTTTAACGAGAGCTCATTTGCTCATCTCCAGTCCTCAGGTAGCCCAGCTGTTTGCCAGGAGTTCTCAAAGATTACAGATAGGGGCTCCAAGTTTACTTCCACAGAGGCCTTCTATACCCTTTGGTGTATTTCTGTCTTGTCCTGGGAACTTACATTAACATAACTAGATATTTTCATACCATCTCTTTACCTGTCTGGTGATGCTGTGATGTCCCCCATTTTTCCTTCGTACATACGGCAGGTTGGGCACCTTCCCCTTGTGGGAAATGACAGTGCAGAATAAGAATCGAGCAGCTCTGCCTTCTCTCTCTCTAACAGCAGTTACCACTTCCCCACCTCCTCCATGTAAAAGGCACACCACTTCCTTGACCATTGTCTTCTTTTGGCATAACCAAAGTAGCCCTTTTGTTGGTTTTGGCATTCCGCATCAACCTCAACTTATTCTGTCCTTTAGTCTTTCTGACGTCATCTCCACAATTGCAGATGATATATGTGTACTTTTCTTTGTTACCTGTTCCCCGTTTCCACTTGCGAACATGTGCTTCTCAAAAAGCTCTTTGTGCAGTTACATCCTCCAATGTCCTATGGTAAGTGGGACAATATGCCACATTCCATTTCTACCATCTCAATCTGCTGCAAGTGTAGACCAAGCCAGAAAAAGAGATAACATGTATCACAACAGATTGCAGGTAGAGAATCACATTTTTATTGTACACCTAGGACAGTGATGGCGAACACGTGTCAAAGTGACACACCACAATGTTCGGGGTGGCACAACAGCATTCACTACCATCTGGCAAAAACTGAGTTTATTTTATTCATTTTTCATTTTTGCAATTATTTGATGTTTCTTTACATAACACATAGCACCACACATGACTGAACTGTACTTTTTGTTTAAATAACTGAATATAAAAAATTTTCTCTTTGGGAGAAAGGGTTGACACAGACTCAAGCATTTTCCAAAGTTTTGACACACCAAACCAAAAAGGTTTGCCATCACTGTCCTAGGATATACCTCGCAGCAAATAGAAATTAGCATAACACATAGCAGGACAGGACAGACAAACCATTCCCCCCTTCATGTACTATTGTAGGGAGTTTTTCATGTAGAGGTGTTGTTTTTTAAATATCCCACCATATACAAAATTCCCTGAGAAAGCGAAAGCAGCACCATCAGAAGGGCGCTAGTCCAAACTGCTCCTTAAATGTTTTCTACTTGCAGGGAGTTGTTGATTGCTTGCTTTTCTTCAAAGAGGAACTGTCCAAAATATGAACCTTGCCTATAGTCAGAAGTGGTACAGGTCACCCGGCCACCTTAAAATTCCACTACTTCGTGACATTTGTAGATGGGAACTGTATTAATTCAAAGAATAACATTAGGATCCTTGCTGCCGTCAGTGGGGGAGGGTGGAACTGTTGTTTCTTCTAGTGTTTCTTCAAAGTTCTATGATTTGGTGGCGTCCGCAGCTGTGATGCAATTCCCTTTTCACTGTCCTGGAAGTGAATTTCTGCTCCCATGTGAACTCTCATATAGGCTAGATGTTTAGTAAATAGCAATGGGCAAAGAAACTCCTTGCTTACCGAGAGGGCATATGCAGGCTGTCAGGATGCAACTTCTTCATTCGACTCTTGTGACTCAGCCTGCCTGACATCGAGAGAACACAAGTGTGTGACTGGGACATTTAGCCCCATTGCCCTTTATGGGTCAGGCCTCACACTGAGACTACCCAGCATGGCAGGAGTGCCAGCTGTGACTACAGATTTATTTTCCATTGGTTGCTGATAAAAAAAAAAAAATCGGGTTTTGGTGTCCTGTTCCATTTGGGCTCGATCAAAGGTCTTCAACAAGTGGACTGGGATCCAGTCCCATTTTTATTGTACTATTAATTGTACACTGCCCACTTATTGGACAATGGTCCCTGGCCCTCCTCTCCTTTCAACTGGCAGAGGAATAAAGAAGAAGCAGAACCACAGTGGGAGCACACAATGATTGGCCACCACTGAGTGGGAAAGAGAAACCATGACCATTCATGAGAAACTTTTGTCCATCAGCTTCCTTTCGGTGAATCCCATGCTGTAGGTTGGAGTTTAAGATGGGTTCCAGCTCTTGACAAGCTAAAGACCACTGGTCTAGAGAAGAGCAATGGGCTACATTCTAACCCTATCTTCATCAATGCTAAGAGGACCTAGGCTCAGCACTTCTAAAAATTTTGTGGAGAGGCCATTGTCCTTGGCAGGGGACATACTAGCATTCAGGTCCTTCCAGGATCAATGATTGGCATCTCTATTTCTCCTACAAACCAAACACCTTTGGGCTAGATCAGAGGTCTCCAAACCTTTTAGGCAGAGGGCCGCATCAAATATCTGGCACGGCGTTGAGAGCTGGAAAGATAAATTTTAAAATAAAATTTAAATAAATATATTGGAGACAAAACTTAGATGAATGAGTGAATGAATGAATGAATGAATGAATGAATGAATGAATGAATGAATG
>JAJKFI010000005.1:31120341-31178484 GCA_029204185.1 Lerista edwardsae
CACACACACACACACACACACACACACACACACACACACACACACACGAGTGCTTTGGAGACAGGGAACAATTTATTGATTTATTTAGCTATGTCAGCTACTACTTTATAAACAACTTTTTGTTGAAAAGCTATATCTAAATATTCTTAGTGATAAATGTGGGCCAGGTCAGTCAGACATGGAAGTGATTTCAGCAGGAGAGATAAGCAGGTGCTTAATTTCCTCTCATAAGAACATAAGGCGAACCCTGCTGGATCAGGCCCATCTAGTCCAGCTTCCTGTATCTTACAATGGCCCACCAGGTGCCTCAGGTAGCACACGAGACAACAAGATGCTTGTTGCCACTCCCTTGCACCTGGCATTCTGAAGTGTTGTTTAGTTGCTAAATTATGTCCAACTCTTCGCGACCCCATGGACCACAGCACGCCAAGCCTCCCTGTCCTCCACTAGCTTCCGGAGTTCACCCAATTTCATGTTCATTGCTTTGGTCACATTATCTAACCATCACATCCTCTTGCCTCCCCCTTCTACCTTTGCCTTCAATCTTTACCTGCATGAGGGTCTTTTCTAAAGAGTCCTCTCTTCTCATGAGATTCTGAAGTAGCCTACTACTAACATAAGGAGACGACTATAGCACACGATGGACTTTTCTTCTGGAAATCTGTCCAATCCCCTTTTAAAGGCACACAGGCCAGATGCCATCACTACCTCTTGTAGCAAGGAGTTCCACAGATTAACTACCCGCTGGGTCAAAAAGTATTTCCTTTTATTCGTTCTCCCAACACCCAACTTTAGTGGTTGCCCCCTGGTTCCGGTGTTGTGAGAGAGGGAAAAGAACATCCCTCTATCAACTCTATCCATCCCATGCATAATTTTGTACATCTCAATCATGTCCCCCCTTAGGCGCCTTTTTTCTAGACTGAAGAGCCCCAAACGCTGCAGTCTTCCTTCATAAGGGAGGTGCCCCAGCCCAGTAATCATTTTCATCACTCTCGTCTGCACCTTTTCTAGCTCTCACTGAAATCAATGGAGTGTCAGAAGGCTGAACAGTGACTGATTCAAATCTTATAAATAACTTCTGACATACTGTTCTTACACAAGGTATTCCACCAATTTTGAAACTTAGTATTATCTTCCTTAATTCAGAAATCCATATTATTTAGGAACTTGCTCTCCTTTCCTTATTACACTGGAGACATTTGCATGGATGCTTGGGTCAGATGATCAGTCTCATTTCAAAACCAGAGAGGGTTTGTCCTGGTGAATTTGCATGGAAGTTTCTCTGTTTTGCTTTATCCATTTTAGGGGAAGTATGTGGTGTTCTGGCTGTTGATGCAAGGATCTGAAGTCTTTTTTTTTTTTAATTGTCAAAGAAGCCATGAAGCAATGAAACTCCATTCTGATCTCATCTGGTCACACCTGTCGTAACCTCAGTTCACAAAAAGTAGCTGACTGATGAATGGGGATATGTGACGGATTTCAGCATTTAAATAGTAAGTTAACAACAACAAATTCCCCAAACTAGGAAACAACACTTTCAAATTCTGTTTTCATTTAGTAAAATGGGTTTGTAGCTATGTATTGTAAGAAGGTCACTGGTCTTCCCAGAGCTAGCCACTTGTTAAAGACAGTTTCTGGTCCTGTGCTTCTAACAGTAGCATGATAGGCGCCAACTCTGTGGGGGCTCAGGGGCTCAGCCCCTATGAGAATTTTCCTGTGGGAGCTGAGCCCCCACAATTATCCCAGTCCCACATTTGCCAGCCCCCCAAGCCCCTGCCAGGCAGCCCCCAATCTTACCTTCTGGCTGTCTGGCAGGAGCTTCGGAAGGCTAGCAAAGCTTGCGGAGGCATTCCAATTTCACACAATCTCCCTCCCTTCCTCCTGGGCAAGCTGAACAGTCCAGCTTGCCCAGAGGAGGAGGGAGCAGATGGATCCAATGGGATGTGGCGGCATCCCCCTGCATGACTTATACCAGTGATGGCAAACCTATGACATGCATGTCAAAGGTGACACACAACAACGTTTGGGGTGACACACCAGCATTCACCAATGCCTGACAAAAACCGAGTTTGTTTTACTCATTTTTTCATGTTTGTAATTATTTGATGTTTCTTTATACAAAACCATACCTGATTTTGTTTAAATAAATGAATACAAAGAATTGTTTCTCTTTTGTTTGGGAGCGGGGTTGACACACCAGCAGAGTCAAGTTAAGCATTTTTCTACGTTTTGACACACCAGGCCCAAAAGGTTCGCCATCACTGACTTATACAATTGAGTTGTAATGCTTATCTCAGCTTCATTTGCTGCTTTTGTATGATCAGACTTTATTGTACAATCCCTCTTGACTCCACAGGCTGGAATAGTGGGACAAGATGGCAAGTTACATAGCCTTCGTTAGCTTGCAGGACATGTTTTCTTCCATTCTGTGCCAAGACAACTATAGTTTGAGCATCCCTGATCCGGACTGCTTGGGATGGAAAGATGTCAGGATTTCAGATTTGCCTGGATTTCAGAACAATTGCATACATATCTTGCTCTTTTCATTGTGACCCATTTGGCTGTCTGCTGGCCTCTTTTTCAACAATGTCTGTACAGGCACACACTACAGAGCAGAGAATAGAAGTTACAGTCTGTATGTTGGAATGAGCACAAGACCTTCTAGTGTTCATGCTACAGTTGGACAAAAATGATTTCAGAATAGGTCTGGATTTCAGATGTTCAGATAAGGGATAATCTACCTCTACAGGCAGGGCTTCTTCTTTTGTCTAGCAACACTCTCCCCCACTCATCCTTCCTCCCAAAATCATTTAAGAACAGTTCTGGTGAACTCAAAAATCCTATTCATTACTTTGTGACCATTTATAATTCATCCTAATAGAGATACTGTCCTACAATTATTTGTAGGTGTGTTTTTTCCTATTGAACTAACACCAGCTACTAGGAAAAGAAGAGCTAAGCTAGAGAGATAATCTATAATTGATTTCAGAGCATAATCCTAACCTAGAGTTAGGCCAGCAAGGTTTGGCTGGCACAAGGGCCACCATATAGTATGTTTGGACCACAGAGGTGCGCCATCCACCCTGACTCCGAGAGTGGTCCAAACGCGCTTTCTGGTGGCCCTTGTGCCGGCCAAACTGCTGGCCTAACTGTGCCAGCCTAACTCCAGGTTAGGACTGTGGCCTCAGTCACATAGACATGTTATGCCTAGAGCAAGGTGGGTCCAACATGCAGCCCACAAGACCCTTTTTTTGCAGCCCATAAAGCCCCGCCACAGCCAACACCCATCACCACCCATCAGCAGCTTTTCAATCTCCCAGTAACACTTTTCTGGCTTCTCCAGCCCCACCACTGAGATCACCCTAGCCAGCTCAGGCAGGGAGACTGCTGGGTTGCAAGGTGGGCAGTATACCATTAGAATTCTTTCCTGTTTCACCCCAACACATCACACCCCACCCCAGCACATCACACAGGGCGCAATCCAATACTGCGCCGGAATGGCAAGACCGGCTAGCCTACACCATATCCTGATGCAGTATAGGTGAGGCTGGAGCCTCCCCATGGCAAGGGCACATTCGCACCATTACTGTAGGGGAGGTTCCAGTCTCCTCTATGCACTCCTCGGATCTAAAAAGCAGGTGCAGATCCAACCTCCTGATCGGGCTTAGGATTTGGCCTTATGACCGATTCCCATGCCCGCCTCCCGGACAGGCCAGAACACCTGCTGGCCTGCCCACATCCTGCTCTTATCCTGCCCAGAACCTCCCTCCCCCGTCCACTCCCACCCCGCCCCAACACGGCGCCTCCCTTATGTTCGCCAGCTTCGGCCAATGCAAGGGAGACACTGTGTGGGAGCACTGCAGGCAGCACTGGTCCTGTTGCCTTAGCGCCGACACAGAGGTGCCACTTGGTTCCCCCGCGTCGGTGATAATGCAGTCACGCCGATGCTATCATGTAGCAATATGGTGACTAGAACTGTATGCAATACTCTCGGTGCGGCCTTACTATCATTTGTACAATGGCAATACAATATTGGCTGTCCTATTCTCAATCCCCTTTTTAATTATCTCAAGCGTGGAATTGGGGTATCTTCACTGCTGCCACACACTGGGTCAACACTTTCATCGAGCTGTCTACCAGCACCCCAAGATCTCTCTCCTGGTCTGTCACAGACAGCTCAGAACCCATTAACTTATACGTGAATTTTTGATTTATTGCCCCAATATGCATTACTTTGCACTTATTTACATTGAACCACATTTGCCATTTTACTGCCCATTCTCCCAGTTTTGAAGATACTTCTGGAACTCTTCACAATCCCTTCTGGTTTTCACCACCCAGAAAAGTCCAGTGTCATCTGCCCTCTTATTCTCCCCACACACCCCGTGAATAAGCAGCCTTTGGTGAGAAGTTTTCTCAGCAGCCTTTGGTGAGGGAACTGTGTCAAATGCTTCTAAAAATCCAGATATATAATATCCACAGATTTGTCTGCATCCACATAACCTTTTCAAAGAATTAGGCCTTTGAAAAGGCCTATAACTACTCACCCCCAAACACCACAAGGTGAAGGAATCCTAGCCAAGAGGCATCCAGGCCCCAACACACACACCCATAGCCCATTGCTCCTGCTTTGGTCAAGATGGTTCCCCACCTGAAGACAAGGGCACTTGCATCCTGCTGATACATCCTTGACCTACTCCAAATGAAAAAGAGAAATATCACAGTAGAAGACATGACTTACTTCAGAGTAGACCTGCATAGGCTTGCATTGTAAAGTACTGAAACATGACAAATGCAGTAGAGAGTAGACCAATTACACGTTCACTTTACAGTCTGCCAGATACCCTACGGACAAGAACACTAACATCAAATAAATGAATAAAAATTTCTGCTTGGTTCTAAATACCCTTAACACATATTGAGTGATGCAATTACTTTCACTGGGGCAAGCTGCCCATTTCTTCTAATCATATTCATTCAAAAGTAAGTCCCATTTTTTCAATGGAATTCACTGTAGTGATTGAGATTAACGTTTGTGGGTTGGAAACATGGCCTGATTTAGGGCGCAATCCTAACCTGGAGTTAGGTTGGCATAGTTAGACCAGCAAAGTTTGGCCAGCCCAAGTGGTCCACCATTTGGACCACTCTCAGAGTCAGGCAGGATGGTGCATGTCTGTGCGCCATCCTCCCTGACTCTGAGATTGGTCCAACATACTTCACAGTGTCCCTGGTGCTGGCCAAACTTTGCTGGCCTAACTCCAGGTTAGGATTGCGCTTTTAGTAGAGTTACTTTAGAAGGAATGCTGTGCATGTTTCAAGACACGCCCTTAATCTAATCAAAGGACCTTTGCTTTGTGCATAGGAAGGCTTCATTTCCACTCCCTTAGGCTCCCCCTGTGCTGGGTGGGTCGATGTAGCCACTGCTATGAATAGGGGTGTGTGTGCAGTCCAATTTTTCTTAGTAGCACTAACATATTGTAAACTGGACTGGATCCAGCCCAGTTTTTATTCAAGGACCCAACCTCTCTCTACACAAATTAAACCTGGCCTCTCAGCTTAGACAAAATCTGGTAGGCCTCATGCTAAAGATGTATTGCTAACCAAAAGGTTTCAGTAAAGTCCTACTTTAGTGTAAGTGTTCCTCTTGCTTCCTGAAGGAACCTATATACAGCAGCCAGGGAGTAAATCCAGTGATGTCATTCAGGGGGAACAGACCAGAACGGGCGTTCTGGATCCTAACAGGCTCCGTGGCTGGTTCCGGGTTCCCGACAAGTGCCAATCAAAAGTGAGTTCCTGTTCCTAAATCATTTGAATGACACCACTGAGTAAATCCCACTGAAATTGATGGGACTTACTTCTGAGTAGCTATGCCTAGGCTTGTGCTGTTAAAAAAAAGCTGCTGTCTATCAGATATTCTTGCTTATCTCCTTTGAGTTGCTTTAGTTGAATTTTTCTTTGCTCTCTTTGGTTAGATGTTGGAAAGTGATTTGTTTTAGGAATGTGATTGACTTGGCTGAACTACAGTATGTTCTGGATTCCAAAGTGACTTGGTTCTGGAAGGAGTATGGCCGGGTTTGTGGTACTGGGTTCTGGGGGCATTAGGGCCCAGACAGGTGTATTTGTTACATTGGGGAAACAGAAGTGCACTAAAAGTGGATTAAAGCTGTAGTGGAAATGCAGTCAGGTATTCTCCAAATGCATCAAGTACTAGTACAATTCAAACATGGGAAAGTGAAACTTTCCCATGTGAGAATGTATCTTTGAGAGAGCAAGACACTGGCCCGAAGATTCTCATCCTACCCACCCCCAGATATAAGGCCTTGAAACTGGACTATCTAGTGATTCACACTTTTATTCCAGTTTCATTATAGCAAATACAGCTGTCACTGGGAGACTGAGGTTCTTTTCTCCACCCATGTAAGTCCTCTAGTTGTGGATGAGGAAACAAATGAGCTATTTTTGTACCATTATGCAAATTATGATTAGCTTGATTTGGGCATTGTTGCTGGCACAAATAAGAGAGTGGGAGTGCTGGAAGGGAGAATATGTGGGAAAATGTTGTTTGCTTGGGTCTGAGACAAGACAATTTCCTTCTGGCGGATTACAGCATCCTGTATAGTGCAATAGATGAGATCACAGATTGATCCCAACCTACTGCGTCATGAGGCTGAAGACAGATGAGAACTTGAGACTTTTCCACATGATCCATTGCAATGCAGCAAATGTACAGCAAGCCCTACCACGAAGTAAGGGGAAGCAGGCTGTGCCAGGTGGTGGAATTTTCCTGGTACAATTTCAAGGTTTCTCTTGTTCTCGTGCTTGTGTGTGCTTGCATGCATACTAGGACTACACTAGGGAGAGTGGCAGGTCCTAGCTACCACCTGTGTGTAAGCAGTCACATAATTTGAATGTAGCAGTCCACTCATCTGACAGAACCCTGAGCTCCCTTTGGATAGCCCTCTGCTGTTGCCATGCTCATATTATGAAGGTTGACATCTTGTCCCAGAAGCCTGGAAGAAATTCATGACTTTAGTTAGGCCTATAGGTAACGCTAGCTGAGGAGAAAGTGCTGCAGTGGGCTGGAATCTCTGCTGCCTTCGCTGCTGCCGCCTTTTTGTTAGAAGAGAAGACTGCTCAGTTTGGGGAAGAAGAGAATCTGAAAGGCCTTCAGGGGAGAAATGGATCTCATTTCTTCAGCAATGGTGCTAGCTTGCCCAGGCCCACATACCTGCTCCTCCCAGAAGTTGGGGTTGAAGGGATGAGGGGGTGAAAAGTAGAATAGATTTTTGGGTGGCAGGCTATGAGTTGTGGCTTAGCGATATACGTCTGAGAAAATGGGTTGCTTTGGTTGCTCAGTAGTGAGCAAAAGGCAGCCTGGACGTGCTTGAAGTCACCCTGTTTTTAATTAGAACTAAGGTCTGGAGCCAAGTACAATTTAAGCCTGAGGAGGGCAGAATTGGGCTTCCTGTGGAGAGCTTTCTTATAAATAAGGAAGAGTGAGGAAAGTTATCAGAAAGGAACTTTTAGTCTATAGTCTGTAAAAATTTGTAGTAAGTCTATAGTCTGTAAAAATTTGTAGCAAGGCAGCCAAACGTGGGAATAGATTTCTGTGGCAGGAAATGGCTGCCTTCTAGTTATGCATGATGTTAACAAGGGAAATATGGGCTCTGTTTAAAAAAGAGGAAGCAAGAGTAGTGTTCAGGGCTGCATAGGAGCAATGCCACTTGCCTAGGGACTTTTCTACACCTGCCATGTGGCAGCAGGTTGTAGTTTCTCAGTTGTTAGAGACCAGCACTCTGCCCATGCTCAGAGGTTGCATATCCTATCAAATAAATGCCCATGTTAATTGGGGATGAACTGAAATTGTTCAGTTTTACTGGAAAGGTGATAGCTCCTGAAAAGTGGAGCAGTTAAAATGCTGCTTTTGTAGTAATATGCTATATTAAATATATATGTGGTATGGGGACAGTGGCAGATAAGCAGGCATTGGTAAATGCAAAGGAACCTCAGTCCTACTTCATACAAGCCAAGTTCTGCTCCTGTTATGCACTTTGTCACTGACTTCTGAATTTGTATAATTATTTTCAAACTTTTTTACAGTTTTTCCAGTCACAGGAACATCCACGGCGGCTAACACAATAAGAGTAAAATACACATAAAGAATATACAGTTAAAAATAATCATATCCACAATTCCAAAGACAGATCAGAAAATAACTTAATAACTGCAATAACTTCTTAAAGCAAACCACAGGCCTTCTGTAGCAGGTTTATTTGTTTTTTAATAAACAGCATGGGGGAAAAACAAGATAATGGTAGGGAGGTGAACATCTTTGGGAGGGAGGTCTGGATGCACTGACAGTGGACACACTGACAAAAAAGGCCCTGCCTGCTGTAGTCACCTGCCTGAATCGCCAAAGACAGGGAGCATGAGAGTATCCCATGATACCTTTACAACTGCACTTTATACCAGTTTAAGCTTCTGAACATTTTTCAAAGACAGGCCCAAATAAAGCACATCACATTTATCTACTCTGGATCTTGTCAGGGCACACATGAATGTGGTCAGATCTAGAATGTGGCTTATCTAGAATTATCTAGAACTCTGACTGAAGCTATTCTTCAGTATTTTTTTTTTTTGGATGACATGACGTCAATAATAACATACTGTCAATAAACAAAGGAGGCTCCAGGATTGCCCTTAGTATCAATGCTGGAGGTTGGTGCTGCTCTTGGAGATTCCAGATTTGGCAACCCTAATTTCACCAGGAAAGGGCACTACAGATAAAGCATTCTTAGCTAGTGAAATTCATTCTTGACCTATTAGGAACACCACCAAGCCATTGACTTGTTTGATGAGGGCAGGAATTGGCAACCTAAACCACCACCACCCCAAAGTCATTTGGCCTGCTTAGAGCTCAGCTCCCTATTTGCCATATACTAGACAGGACACAGCAGAGTTGCCTCTCCAGGCTTACAGAGTCCATATGTCACTTCGCCTCTGAAACCAAACTCCGCACAGCCACTTCCAGGAACTTGACAAGCCAGAAGTTTTGTGATGATGTCATTGCTGGATGTCATTGCCCAAAAATGCCATTGCCAACCCCTGCTTTAGCAACAGTACACTGCCACGACTAATATCTACCATTGGATAACTTTTATCCCTAATCAACAGTACTTCCAACCTTGACTGTGCATATATTATACACATGTGAAGTTGCCTTATAAGTGGAGGTGTTTGTAAACGTTTCATTTTTTCACAGATTTCACTTTTTCCCCCATGAGGAAAAGTGCAGAAAGCTGTGTTATGTGTTTTTATTCCAAGGGCACATTTGTTAAATTACTCTAAAAAGTATACTAGGTAGGTGATATAGCATCAACAGATGCAGCCATAGTCATTAACCACACACATACACACCCCTCTGTCCAGCCCATTTTTTTTTTTTGCAGATTTCCCAGTTTATTTTTTCACAGATTTTGAGGTGATTTTTTATTTTATTTATTTATTATTTTCAAAAATACAAAGTGCAGAAAGTGGTGTTATGTCAGAAAGTGGGGCAGGACGTCTAGCTGAGAGGGTAAAAGCCGCAGTCATGCCCAAAGATAAGATCCGAAGGTCGCCAGTTCAAGAACACCAGAAGTTTTCATGAACGGCAGACCTCGAGAATGCGGCTGATAAGATCTGAGCTGTGTCCAGCTGCCTGTGAGGGAGGAGTTGTGTCGGGCCAGCTGTTTCTTGGTGAGAGCAAGAAGTCGTTTGTCAGCCGGCAGGAAGGCAATCGTGCGGCTAAGAAAGAAAGGTTGGACTTGAAAGTGTCATCTGAATGTAGTAGTTCTTGTAAGATTAGAACTTATTTGTGATTATAAAAACCCTTTGGGTTTAGAAATGCCTGCCTATGTAAACCGCCTTGAATAAAGTCAAAAGAGCAATCTAATGACCTAGAAAGGCGGTATATAAATAGTAAGTATTATGATGATGATGGTGGTGGTGGTGTTGTTGTTTTTTATTTCATTATCATTGAAAAAAAATCACACCTCTACTTACACTGGACTAGCTGGTCTCATTGGTCCTATTCCTACCTTGACAGCTGTTCCACAAGGTTTCAAGTAGAGTCTTTCCCCATCATCTTTGGTCTAAGTCTTTGCTGGAGTTGGTAGAACTTGGATGTTGAACCCTGTACGTGGTTCCTCCACCATCTACATCAGCTATTTTCAAACTTTTTCATCTCATGGCACATTATTAAGGAGCTAAAACTTTCAGGGCACACTATACTGTTGGTAGGGGGCTCACATACCCAAAGGCCCTACCAATAAATTACAAAGATAAAGGTAAAGGTTTCCCCATGACTGAATGGTCAAGTCGTGCCTGACTGTATGGGGCAGTGCTCATCTCCATTTCTAAGCCGAAGAGCCGGCATCTGTCCAAGGACAAGTTTCCGTGGTCATGTGGCCAGCATGATTATACGCCGAGGCGCATGGAATGCCTTTACCTTCCCCCAAAGTAGTACCTATTTATCTACCTGCATTTTTAGGTGCTTTCAAACTGCTAGGTTGGCAGGAGCTGGGACAAGCAACGGGAGCTCATTCCGTTGTGTGGTCTCGAACTGCCAATCTTCTGGTCAACAGCTTGGCAGTTTAATCTGCAGCGCTACCACATCCTTTATCAATAAATTACCCTGCCTCAAACTTTGGCAGTACACCCTCACACTGGTTGGAAATAGCTGCTCTCCATGCTCTACCTACAAAGCATGTGCTTTTCCATTGAACTATGGTCCCATCCCCAGATGTTTCTTTTTTTTAGACTATAACTAGGCGTCTGGCACTAGTATGGGACTTCCTTTGCTATCTTGGAAACTGGATGACCTCATCCAGCTGTTTTGTATAGATGTTAGAGAACAGGGAAGACAGTGGGAACTTTCCAGTGATAACTTCCCAGCAACCCACAAGTAAGAAGCCATAAGGTGGAACAGTATTCTTTCAGCATTACCTTCCCTCCAGGGAAAACTGAAACCACTGCAGAACAGTATCTTACCCACATTCTGTTGCACCACTCAGAAGGATACTGTGGTGATTGATACTGAAAGCAGCTGAGAAACACAGAAGAACTAACAGGGACACATTCCCTGTCCATTGTAGACCATTGACATAGTCATGGCAAATCCGGGCTGGAAACTAGACTGAGAGCGCAATCCTAACCTGGAGTTAGGCTGGCATAGTTACACCAGCAAAGTTTGGCCAGCATAAGGGGCACCATAAAGTATGTTTGGACCACTCTCGGAGTCAGAGAGGCCAGCAACAGACGTGCGCCATCCTCCCCAGCTCCGAGAGTGGTCCAAACACACTTTATGGTGGCCCTTAAGTCAGCCAAACTTTGCTGGCCTAACTGTGCCGGCCTAAGTCCAAGATTGTGCCCTGAAACAGATTCAGGTGATCAATCTCATCCAAAAAATATCTGGGGCTGGGACACCACCCCCTGCTTAAAGGTCTTATGTAATAATGGCAGATTTGAGACTAGTTGATTTGTGATGTCATCAGTGATTTTTTCAGTATTATTCTGGTCACTGTTACTTTCAAGCAGGGCCTGTGTTGGAAGTCTGTGAGGTCAGATACGGAACTGAGGTTCCACAAGATCAGGTTGACCCTGAACCTTCAGTATCTGTGGTAGTGATAGCATCTTAGGCACTATCAAGGGACAGCTGAGGAGAGCTGTGGTAGGCTTAGCGTATCAGACCTATCAACAACCTGGTACTGACTCTGCATTGAAGACCAGAGAAATATGCCCCTCTCTAAGGGAGATATTGGTCTTCTGTGCCATTCTTTGGGCCAATCGCCTTCTGCCAGCTTATTTGTGAATTCAGGATGGCCATTAGTACAACAAGCATGAGGTAAGCCTCATCCCTTCAAGTATTTTGTCCTTATCTTCAGGCTGAAAATCAAAAATGCCCATAAGTTACCCAAATCCCTTAAGTGTTTGTCTCAGACACACACCTCTTTGTCCAGGAATATATGAAGCACAAATGGGACTTGGGGCACGATTCTACGACACCGTTGGGCTGACGCATGAGGTTTGCATTGGCCCAGGGCTGTCACAAATGTGTCGTGGCACATCCGTGACAGCACAAAGGGGCGCTGGGCCAGTGCGGAGACTTACGCAGCCCCACCCAGGCTGTCCAGCCACCCAGGTAAGCAGCTCCCACAGTGGCCAGGTTTGGTGTTTAGCAGGTGCAGATCTGAGTAGCACATTGGGCCTCCCCAACAGTAAGGGCATGAACATGCCCTTGCCATTGGAAGGCTCCAGCCTCCACGATACTGTGCTTGGATTTGGCGCTGGCCTTGCCAATCCAGTGTAGTATATAGGATTGCGCTCTTAATCTTGTAATGCTAGGTGGGTTCCAATAGAGTAGTGATGGCGAACCTGTGACACGTGTGTCAAAGAGACACACCACAACATTTGAGGTGACACACCAGCTTTCACAAATACATGATAGAAATTGAGTTATTTTACTCATTTTTCATTTTTATAATTTGATTTTTTTTTGTAATACATAGCATCACTCATAATTGGACTAAATAAATGAATGTAAAGAATTGTTTGTCTTTTGTTTGGGAAGGGATTTGACACGCCAGCAGTTAAGCATTTTCCTAAGTTTTGACACATTGAGCCCAAAAGGTTCATTATCACTGCAGTAGACTGTTGTTTCAAAAACAGGTGCTAAAATGTTTAGGAACCCCTGACATAGTGGAAAAAGGAAAAGAGTCATCACCTGTACTTGCTGTCCACAGACTAGATAAACCGGTTTCTGGCTCCTCTTTTGATTCCTTTCTCAGCAATTTGACAAAGATTGATGCTCATTATGACTGACTAAATGATGTTACATCATGAAGAAGAAAAACCGTTTGGAGTCATGTCTGGAATTGTGTACGTGACACAAGTTGTGTACGTGACACCAGCACCTATTGGACTGTGATCAATGACATGCTAATGAGAACCAATGCAGCTTACTTGTTACAGGCACTCTTGTGTGTTAAGGCGAGAGGTACGAAGGCATGGAAAACAACTGGAAAAATTCAGAGAACTCATTTCTGGGGTTTCCCCCAGGACAATTTTCACGTTTTTTCCCAATGGAGAAACTGGAAATTTTGGGAAACATTGAAAACAATTCTGATTTTTTTTTCCATTTTGAATGAATGGAACTATCTTTAAGAATCTTCCTCAAGATGCTTTACTTACGCAAAATGCCCTGATCTGTGTGATATGAAGATTTGTATGTAAGATTGTCTTGTTGTTGTTCAGTCGCTAAGTCGTGTCCGACTCTTCGCGACCCCATGGACCACAGCACACCAGGCCTCCCTGTCCTCCACTAGTTTCCGGAGTTCGCCCAATTTCATGTTCATTGCTTCGGTGACACTGTCTAACCATCTCATCCTCTGCCGCCCCCGTCTCCTTTTGCCTTCGATCTTTCCCAGCATGAGGGTCTTTTCTAAAGTGTCCTCTCTTCTCATGAGGTGGCCAAAGTATTGGAGCTTCAGCTTCAGGATTTGTCCTTCCAGGGAGCAATCAGGCTTGACTTCCTGTAGAAGATTGTCTACAGAATTGGATTACTGTGCACACTTATTCAAAATACAATTGAATTCAACATGTATTTCTGCATTGCTATCTTCATGAGAGGAGCATATAGGGCTGTCAGTCCAGAGAGGGGCCTCCAGCAATCCCACAATGATGGACAGTAGCTCCTAGTGCTTAGCACTCACTCCCTTCCTGTCTTCCCCTTGTTTGGATGCACAGCTTACCAGGGGAAAACCCTTGGTAGTTTGCATCTGCTTCCATCACCCTGAAGATCAGGTTAGCCAGAGCGGCTCCCTGGGCTGAAAGCCCCTCCTAGAACAATATTCTAGAACTCCTAGAACTTCAGGGGTCTCTATCAAAAGCCTGCAGAGTAAGATGTGATAAGCCACTGATTTTTCCTTTAGCGAGGCAAACACAGAACAATAAACAAAGGGTTTCTTAAAATGCTGATAAAAAGAGATAACAGAACCAATTGAACAAGTAAAGGAGTCAGGATAATCAAATTTGGAAAAAAAAGGGGATAAATTCAAAACAGAAAGCACTTTGGAGAAAGGCAAGAATACCAGTCCAACAATCATTTGGGGTGTTGGTGGACAACTTGATGAAGGTGTCGACCCAGTGTTGCACAGCAGTGAAGATACCCCAATTCTATGCTTAGAGTAAGAGAATAAAACGGCCAACATTGTTATGCCATTGTACAAATCGATGGTAAGGCCACATCTGGAGTATTGTGTACTGTTCTGGGCGCCGAAAGACTTCAGCATTTGGAGCTCTTCAGTCTAGAAAAAAGGCGCCTGGGGCGGACATGATTGAGACATACAAAATTATGCATGGGAGGGATAGAATCGACAGAGGGATGTTCTTTTCCCTCTTTCACAACACCAGAACCAGGGAACATCCGCTAAAATTGAGGGTTGCGAGAATTAGAACAGATAAAAGGAAGTACTTTTTTACCCAGTGGGTAATTAATCTGTGGAACTCCTTGCCACAGGAGGTGGTGATGGCATCTGGCCTAGGTGACTTTAAAAGGGGTTTGGACAGATTTCTGGAGGAAAAGTCCATTGTGAGCTATAGGCCATGATGGGTTGTGCAACCTCCTTATGTTAGTAGTAAGTTATTTCAGAATGCCAGATGCAGGGGAGTGGCAACAGGATGCTGGCATCTTGTTTTGTGTGATCCTTGACACACCTGGTGGGCCACTATGGAATACAGGAAACTAGACTAGATGGGCCTTTGGCCTGATCCAGCAGGACTCTTATGTTCTTATAATCATACAAATGGTCAGCAGATAGTTCTGAGATGCTGCTGAAATCTCATGCTTGCATGGTTTAACTTGGTGCTAGCTGGGAGTTTTTTTGAATGAATTTGTAATGTAAGGAGAAAAGACAGACTACAATCAAAATCTTGACAGTTTTTTTTTACTAAATACAGTTCCTTGACTGTACGTTTTGGTGATGAAACCAGCAGCTCTTTATACGCACATCCTGCAAGAGCCTCTTCTTCCAAGAGCTCACTGAGTGAGGTTCTTGGGCTGCTGGAACCAAAGAAGGCTCAACTTCCTTCCGCTTGGGCTTCCTATCCTCTGCTGTAATGAAGTTACCTGTGATCTCTGCCGGGAAGAGTGCCAGCTCCTGAAACTTGATCAGCCAGTTTGATCCGTCATGGCTGCTTTGAATTCCAATGTGCATTTTCACTCCTCTAAGCCATCGGCAATGGAATCTCAGCTCAGAGCTATAGTTCCAAGCTGGCTTACATATTTTTTAAAAAAGGGGCCGAATCCTATCCAACTTTCCAGCGCTGAAGCAGCCATACAAACAGGGCATGTGCTGCATACTGGAGTGGGAGGGCTGTCACGCAGGCCTCCTCAAGGTAAGGAAACATTTGTTCCCTTACCTCAGGGCTGCATTGTGGCTGCATCGGAGCTGGAAAGTTGGATAGGATCAGTGGCGTTTCTACAGGGAGGGCAAAGCTCTAAGTGTTGCAAGGAGCCTTACCCTGGCGTGTAAATCCCTCCTCTCCCTTGCTGCTGTAGCCAGTAAGCAACGCCAAGATGTTGCTGTTCCCTGTGAGGATTGGCTAAAACGGTGCAGGAGAGGAGTGTTTTCCACTGCAAGGTAAGGCTTCTTGCAAAACCTAGAGCTTTGCCATCCCTGTAGAAACGCCAC
This sequence comes from Lerista edwardsae, assembly GCA_029204185.1. Taxonomy (NCBI): domain Eukaryota; kingdom Metazoa; phylum Chordata; class Lepidosauria; order Squamata; family Scincidae; genus Lerista; species Lerista edwardsae. Next base: position 31,136,073 of record JAJKFI010000005.1, read on the forward strand.
TGACAGAAGGAGGAGGAAGAATTCAAGAGCTCCTTCGAGCACAAATGCTTTCCTCAGTTTCAAAAACTTTTTGCCAGTCATGGTGGGCCTTTCAAATCAATAAGCGTGAAGATCCTTTGAACTTGGAGAACAAGTCTTTTTGGGTCAAAGCCCAGGTTACCTTCCAAGAAGTACTGATGTAGCTATGAAAGATGCACTTGAGAATGTTCCAGTGGCGTCTCTACAGGGAGGGCAGAGCTCTAAGTGTTGCAAGAAGCCTCACCCTGTCATGTAAATCCCTCCTCTCCCTTGCTGCTGTAGCCAGTAAGCAACACCAAGATGTTGCTTTTCCCTGTGAGGATTGGCTAAAACGGTGCAGGAGAGGAGTGATTTCCACTGCAAAGTAAGGCTTCTTGCAAAACTTAGAGATTTGCCCTCCCTGTAGAAACGCCTTTGGATAGGATTGGGTCCAAAATCTCCTCAGAAATACACATTTTATGAACACAGGGGTGTTCATTGTTTGTGGGTTTTGGCTTGTATTCTTCTGGTGACTTTGTTTATTTTTCCACGTTTGTATACTGCCCTTCCTCCAAGTTGTTCAGGGTGCTGTTGCAGGCTGTACATACAGTCATTTCCCGTCTTCCTTTTGTCCTCACAACAACCTTGTGAGGTAAGAGTGCAGTGTTCCTGCATCTGCTGTCCTTTTGAACTGGCCCTAGACAACTTTTTCACCTCTCCTTTCAAATGATAGGGACACAAACACTTCATTCCAAACTGGGAAACATCTTATTGCCCTGCTTCACCAGGGGATAAAAAGGCCAGAAGGCTACTGTAAAAGACTGCTGTGGGAATCAAAGCCTCAGAGGAACAATCCGAAAATTTGGGTGAGAGTTTTTCCAGTCCGAGAGTAGCTTAGGGTGCAGCAGTTTGCAACCTTCTTGCGGGTATAGCTGCAATTTTGCATGTACTAAAGAAAGGTCTGTATATTTTATATGCCGAGTAGTACATTTTTATATGCTAAGTTAGTTATAAATGGTGCCTTTTATGCTGCCAACACAGCAAAATAAATTTAGGCACAATATAAAACCCACTGTTGTATGCAGATATTATTTGAATTATAGCTGTCTACTTAGGGCACAATCCTAACCAACGTTCCAGCACTGACATAGCTGTGTCAATGGGGCATGTGCTGCATCCTGCAGTTGTGGGGGGGGGGCAGTCCTGGAGGCTTGCTCAAGGTAAGGGAAAGTTTGTTCCCTTACTTCAGAGCTGCATTGCCCTTATCCTGGTGCTGGAAATTTAGTTAGGATTGCATGCTCATAGGCATCCCAATTTACGGTTAAGTGTATTTACATTTTTACCTGGTGTGTCTGGCTTTGTGTTCAAAAGCACTGAGCTGGCTAGAGTGTTTGTGCAGGCACAGTCTGCCCTGTCTTGTGTTTTCACCCTGTGCAATAGGCCTATTCTGGCAAATGCTGGTTCTGACTTCCAAACAAACAGAACATGAACATAAGTGAGGGCTACCTGCACTGCAATCTTTTTTTTGTGGCTTCAAAATTTCCAGAAATTTTACATCTCTGGTTGAGACCATTATTCAGAGGGGAATTCCACAGGAGCTGGCAAGGGCTGTTTTCAAGGCAAACTATAAAGTCTTTGTTCAGTTTGGGGAGAAGTTCTGCTCAGTTTCTGCAGCTGCTGCTGCTGCTGCAGCAGCAACAGCAAGTCATCACGCTTTGCCTTGAGACTTTGGATGACTCAGCGCTGTGGTAGGCATATGTGTGCCTAACTGACAGTGGGAGATTCTCCACCATTTGTTTTGAGATTAGCCACTTGCAGTTCCAATTCCAGTTTCCTCTTCATATGCTGAGCACTTTCCCTCTAATACACTGGAGCATCCTGGCATTGGAAAAGAAAGCAAACAACTTATCTCCTATTCCCTTATATAGCAGACAGACAGAGAAGTCCTGTCCTTTCTATGGCATGTCGACTGGTGCCATAGAATTTCTCTTGAATGGGCATTTGGCTTCTCCAAGCCAAAAACTAAATGGGGCATAGCTTTGTTATATTCTGTTATATATTTGATATAAATTTATATCTATATATATAAAGAAGAGCCTGGGTGTGTATGTGTGTATGTATGTATGCATGTATGTCTCGCATAGGCTCCTCAACGCCTGGAGCGATCGGCATGAAACTCGGCACGCATACACCTTGCAGCCGGGCGACAAACACTGCGGGGGTCAGGCCCCCCTAGTGCCCCCGGGGGTGGGGGTACGCGGGGGTCCCCGCGTGAAAACGGTCAAAAACGGCCAAAATCGGCGTCGAATCCACAGTTTCCGGGGTCGCCGAGATGAGTGGCGACGCTCCCGATGCCGTTGGAGTCTGGGTTTGGCCCCCCCTTGATGTGGGGGGCAAGAAGGGGTGCAAAACACTACGTCCGCCATGCCCTGCTGTAACGCCTGGAGCGATCGGCACCAAACCCGGCATGCGGAAGCCTAGCAGGCTGGCCACAAACACTGCGGGGGTCGGGCCCCCGTAGCACCCCCGGGGGTGGGGGTATGCGGGGGTCCCCACGTGAAAATGGTCGAAAATGGCCAAAATCGGTGTCGAATCCATAGGTTCCGGGGTCACCGGGATGAGCGGCGATGCTCCCAATGCCGTTGGAGTCTGGGTTCGGCCCCCTTGGCATGGGGTGCAAGAAGGGGTGCGAAACAAAATGTCCGCCATGCCCTGCTGGAATGCCTGGACCGATCAACACGAAACGTGGCACGCATACACCTTGCGGCCTGACGACAAACACTGCAGGGGTCAGACCCCCCTAGCACCCCTGAGGGTTGGGGGTACACAGGGGTCCCCACATGAAAATGGTTGAAAATGGCCTAAATCGGCATCAACTCCAGTTTCTGGGGTTGCCGGGACGAGCGGCGATGCTCCCGACACCGTCGGAGTCCGGTTCGCCCCCCCTCAGCGTGGGGTGCGAGAAGGGGTGCGAGACACAACGTCCGCCATGCCCTGCTGGAACGCCTGGAGCGACACGCACCAAACTCGGCATGCGCGTGCTTAGCGGCCTGGCGACAGACACTCTGGGGTCAGGCCACCCTAGCGCCCCCGGGGGTGGGGGTGCATAGGGGGCCTGAAGTGAAGATGGCCAAAAACGGGCGAAATTGGCATCAAGTCCATAGTTTCCGGGGTCACCGAGGCGACTGGTGACGCTCCCGAAGCGGTTGGAGTCCGGGTTCGGCCCCCATCGGCATGGAGAGCTAGTTGGGCAGTTCTGCACACAGAATTTTTGCTGTTATGCACATGCCCAGGCATACAGGAGTTGGCTGTGTGCAGTTCTAAAGAAGGGACGGGAAATTGCAGAATTGAGAGCCTTTGGTCATTGGTCTGCCGCCATTGTGAAAGTGCCTAGTTTTAAAAAGAGGTGCAAGGGAAAGAGCAGAATCACAACTCCATCTTCTGGATATACAGCAAGGTAGAGCTCAAGTCACGTCCCCAATCCCAAAACAAAGGCAGTCCGGGCCAGGAGCATGCCCCATGGCAAGGCGACAAAACCACGCCCCAGCACGTCGCCCCGTCCCCGTGCATCTCCCTGCCATGCCTCCCTGCTCCTGGAAGAGCTCCATTTTGGAGCGTTCCAGGCACATGGAAGGGCGGGCCAAAAAGCGCCCAGACTCCACGCAATGGCGCCCCCCACCGCCCAGCACTCTTGCGGCTTGCCTCCCCTGCATCCCCCTGGATCCGCGACTGCCCCAAAATCCTGTATAGTTTTCTTCTCTGCCTCCTATTGCTTGAGTTTGTATGTGTGGAAGCCGTCACACCACAATTCAGCTAGCCACTCCTGATCTCAGGGATGTGTGCAGTGATGGGATTCAAATAAATTAACAACCGGTTCTATGATGTCCTAGCCGGAGCAAAAAACAACAACACCGAAGCCAGCCGAGGTTAGCGAGTGGGCGGGGCCCGGCCATTTAACAACCGGTTCTATAGAACCTGGGCGAACCCCCTGAATCCCACCACTGGATGTGTGCACTTTCAATGTGGGCACTCCAGTGCAAATGGCCACACTTCCAAACACAGATTATTTTTCACCTTTGAGTCATGTACCTATTCCTACACCAAGCTTGTTATGTTTAGCAAGTCAGCATTCCTAGATTGGGGCTAGAATGTATTTAATTTTCCTTTCAAAAAATCTATCTCGGCAGAGGCCAACAGGTCACAGTATGACATTATGATGATTAAGATCCAATGTTGTAATTGAAAATATTTAATATTAAATATTCTGATGCTACTTTCCTGCCCCAGTTGCAGAATGCCTATAGCAGCTAACAACCATCAAGATTAAACATAAAATACAATATTCTGAGCAAACAACATTGTTAAGGATACAGCAGCAAATAAGCACAAAATGCACAATGAAGTATGTAAGGTTCTTAACCAGGCTCAGAAGAAAGTCAGAATAGCACAATCAAATTTCTGTCATTGTTAGATGCTTGTCCTGTGTACCCGGCATCATCTCAGGGCAGCTTATACTGTTCCTACCTGTCTTATCTTCACAACAACCCTTTGAGGTAGGCTAGGTGAAGGACCTTCCTATTTATACTATTTTTCAGTACAGAAAACTTCCAATGGCTTTCAACAGAAGTTTTTTTTTAATTTAAAAATGACACAAAGGGAGTGCAATCCAAGTAATGCTGTGGAAAAACTACTAACACCATCCTACTGCCCATAATTAAGCCTAGGCCCTGATAGAGGCAAACTGCACCCTCACTGGCAATCTCACAGTGCAGTTTGGAAGACTGGGGTATTGGACTGGTGGATATGAAGCTGCTATTAACTCTACAGATGGGAGGAGGCAGGTACAGATTGTCTTTCTTTATTTGCAGAGCTCATAGCAACTGGAGTCAGGAGTAGGCGGGACAGTTTACATTGTATGAATGAAAAGGATTAGAGGTATCTCCTAGACGGCTGCTTCCCTAACCTTATCAGCAACAAATAATGTGATTGATCCTAATCTCCAGGATTTCCCATGTTGCAAATTTTTAAGTTTTAAAACTTCAAATCGGTTATCCCCCCCCCCAAAAACCGATATATAGGTGACATGCTAGTTTTTCACACAGCACAAAGCTTTTCTCATTCTTTCAGGGAAACCAATTGCAATAGGAACTTTGTTTTTGAGATGAACAATCCTGTCTTATATAAACATTAGGAGACTGAGTCACGCTTTCCTATGTTTGAATACTGACACAGAAAACTCTTACCTTTCTGTATGACCGCTGCTGTTCTCGTCAGCTGTGGCTCTGTGTTCTGCCAGAAACTCCTGCTGGGCCTCCCTGAGGGCCCCAAAGCCCACACTAGGCTGACTGGTTTCCCCTTTAAGCAGCCCTGGTGCAGTAATGGAGGGAACATGACCGGGCCTTACCTCTTTAAGCACAGCAGCCACACCCCTCAACGTCAGTACCAAGCCAGAAAGTCCAGGTCTAAGTTGTGCCAAGCCAAATCAGAATCCAAGCTTGTAGTCAGTAGTCCATGCACATGGGTCAGATACAGGTTTGTCAGTCCAGTCTCTCCACTTCCACCAAACTTTGCTCCTACCACTTACCCCTGGCAGCACTGACACCTGGGAAGGGTGGGCAGCCCTGGGGATCCCCCTTTGGGATTGGGAAATCAGACGTTGGTCACGATCAGGTTGTAAACATGTTCCGTGGCTTGGGAAACCCTGCAGGGGGGTTCTCCAGCATTCCCCACCCTCCCCATACACAAATGCTGCCAGGGGTAAGTCAAAAACAAGCCCCTTTGTTTTTGAGAAAGAGAAGAGCTAAGCTAAGCTAAGGTGAAAAATATAAACGACATGCAGCACCCGCTTTCTCCTGCTACACCAAGGCTGCGAGGTGGTGACTCAATTGCTCTGTCCCAGAAATTCCAGAGAAAGGGGCTGGGCAACCTGGCGATAGGTAATATACCACAATCAGACCATATTCGTACTCGTAGTGGCTGGAAAGACAGGTTCAGCGACTGCACATGATAGGCAGGTCCGTGATCTTTCATGGGGTTGAAAAAGTGGGCGCAAATGTTTGTTTCCTATTACAGTGGCGAGTGCTTCTCGAAAGAAGACTATCTACAATGATGTATGCTTCATCAAGAGCAGGGGGTGGGTTGCAGTTTTGCAGCAAAAGTTTTTTTTTTTTTGGTCTTTTCGAGGGGCACACTTATGTTTCAGCAAACATTTTGGGCCCCTTCCCCCCCAATCATACTTTCTGCTGCAAAAAATTAAACCCCACAAAAATTTGGTGCCAACAAATAGAGAGGGACAGTAATTCAATGGTAGACCATATGCTTTGTGTGCAGAAGGGCTCAGGTTCCATCATTAGTATCTCCAGGGAGAGCTGAGGAAAATCCTGTCCCTAACCCAGGAGAGCCACTGCACTGAGCTCGACAGAGCAAGGGTCTGATAACTGGAACGAACATTCTGCCAAGACCCAAATCAGATTGCATCTGTAGATGCCTTGCAGATTTTAAATTACCTAATTTGCCTGATGGTACTTTCTCTTGGCTTCCCCCGCCCCCCTGTGCTCACCATGCAATACATGTTGGCAATGATTTCTGTGCTGTCATTTGCATTCAGGGCATTTTACATAGAATGAAATTCATAGAATAGGTCCCTGCCCTGAGGGGCTTACAGTCTAGGTATTGACACAAGGGAAGCAGTGTAGAGGGGGATGGGTTGGGGTAATTGTGGCAAGCATAGGCAATTGTTGTGGTCACTCATACAGTATTTAAATGTAGATGCACAGAACTGAGCCTACACCTTGGTGCCAAAGAATTCACGGAAAATGTGGGTTTTAAGAATGAATTTGTAGAACATGAGCAAGGAAGCATCCTAGGTTCTGGGAGGCAGCTCAAGGAATAAGGGAAGAGTGCACGTGGCCCTGACACCCATGCGGGTACATTAAGGTTCTGGGTTATCTGTCTCCACACGTAATTTCCCATTTTCAGGCATTTCTGATTTGCTGAACATATGCACTCGATTTGGGATATTCAGTACTGATGGAGGGCAGCATTAGGCTAGCAAATTGTGTCTCTGAATTGTGTCTACTATTCTTTCATAGTAGCTGAACTGTTGAACTAGGTGGTTACCATCCAGAAGCCATGCTTGGAGTGGCAAAGAATGTATAATGTTGTTGGAGTGGTGTGATGATGTTTCACGAATGAATGTTCTTGTCAGGATGTCTGTACCAGGTGGTTGTTTTTTGCAAGAGAATGCAGCGGTCTTTTAGTAGGGAAGCAGTGAGAGGAAACAGCCACACATTGGTGCTAAAGTAAAGAAAAACCTCAAATCCTGAATCCTAAAGGGAATATGGGAAACTCTGTAAGCCTGAATGCAAAACAGGAATCCCACCTGACTCCCATCCTCTGCAAATGAGCCTGTGTTTAATCTCGTGAGAATAGAACAAAGAGGTAGGGAAGAAACTGCACCCTAAGATAGATGTGCCCCCCCCCAACTCTGGAACACCCTTCCCCTAGAATTGAGAACTGCTCCCTCTTTGTTTACATTTCGGTGGGGGCTGAAGACCTTTTTATTCCATAAAGCTTTTAATTGTTGAAAGGTGGCTGGCTGGTTATTATGATCCACGGGGCTTGTTTTTTAAATTGTTTTTAAATTGTTTGTGTTTTTTAATCTTGATTGTTATTGTTTAATACTGTTTTTAACTGTTTTTAATGTTAATTGTTATATTGTATTTTTAATATATATATTGTAATGCCGCCTTGGGTGCCTTCGGGCACAAAAGGCGGGGTAAAAATCTAATAATAAATAAATAAATAAATAAATAAATAAATAAATAATGTGGCTTGGGATCATTTGCTGCTTTACATGGTGCTCAAATATGTTCAAGTCTGCTGGGCTTAAGACCTGCATCCTAGGATGCTCAAAAGGACTTTGGAGCAGATGTTATCTTGGAGGCTGTGTCTATAAACTTTGATAACTCCTTACCTGGAAAACCAAGGAAATGCCGGGAGACTGAAGGCAAATGAACATGGTCTTATTTTCAAGAAAAAGAAAATCCAGGCAACTACCAACCAGTCAGTTTGACATTGATTCCTGGGAAGGTACTAGAGCAAATTGTTAAGCCAGGGTTTCTCAAACTGTGGGTCAGGACCTACTAGGTGGATCGCAAACCAATTTCAGGTGGGTCGCGTAGCACCTAGAGCAGTCATACTGAAAATATGGGATGCTGGAAAGTGGAAGGGCTATGTGGTTGTTTTGCTTGTGTCAAGGTTGTAAATAGGCTTTTTTCTTTCTGATTCACTTTGCTATTGGAAAACGGCTGAGAAATCACCCCACTGACTGCTGCACTCTCAGGAAGGCAGCAGGCCAGAGTTGGCTCGTGACCTACCTAGTGGGTCACAGCCCATAGTTTTGAGCAACACTGTTCTAGAGGATCAGAATAGGATCCAGGATTATCTTGACCACCTGGAAAACTCAGCAAATGCAAACAAAACGCATTTCAACAGGGATAAATGTAAAGTTTTGTATTTGTGCAGGAAAAATCAGAGATATACAAGACGGGGGGTGGGGTGGAATACTGGCCTGAGTACATGTGAAAAAGATCTAGCTGTTTTAGTGGATGACAAGCTGGATGTGAGCTGGTGGTGTGATGTGGCAGCAAAGAAGGTGAACGTGATTTTAGGTTGTATCCACTGAAGTACAGATCAAGGCTGAGAGAGGTCTGGTATCACTAGATTCTGCTTCAGTTATACTCCCCTGGAATATTGAGGCCAGTTCTATGTGCCACGATTCAAAGGGGCTATTGACAAACCAGAAGAGAGAGACTGCGGTGGTGAGGGGGCTGGCAGCCATGTAGAACAGTATGCCTCAGATGGTGGCAGGGTCTCCTTTGGAGGTCTTTAAGCAGAGGCCATGTCACCACCTATTGGGGGTGTTGTAGTTGTGGACAGCCTGCATTGGTAGGAGGCTGGACTTCATCTTATTATGTCCCATCCAACTCTATGATTCTATGACTTCTACATATAAGAACTCCCTCCCTTCAGAGTTCTTTTTTTGTGCTTTCTTGCCTTGCGAATAGGGACTCTGATACGCTACAACCAAACAACCCACCTGCAACAGACCCACAGCCTAATCCTGTGCTTCCCTGGCACCTAGGGCTCAAGCAGCACTGAAACAGCTACCATTGAATCCTATGGGGCCAGGGAAGCAGCTGCAGGTCTCCCTTTACCATTTTATTTGTTCCCTTACCTCATATCAACCTACAGCAGCCCCAATGGGTCTGCTTGGATCTACTCGGATTTGAGCCGGCGCAGAACTGAGGAAAGGCATGTAGGGTCCCCTGGCTCAAGAATCTGCCACCATCTCCACCCCCTCCTGGCCCAGTCTACCCCTTGGGCCGTCCTCCCTCTGCCCAATTCCATCCCCTCTCTGCCTTCCCTTCGCTGTCTCCCCGCCCCCAAAACCCATAGCGCCAACCAGCAGCAACACGCATGGCCCGTGCGCCTCAGTGTTGACTGTCCAACGCTGAGGTGCAGTGCCTGCTGGCTCAGCATTAATGCTGACGGTACACTGCTACCGCCGGCAGTAAAGTGCCTTATGGCACTTTTGCAACAGCTAGAGCCAGCAGTAGCAGTGTACTGCAGGTGTTAGAGCCCTTATGATGGGGCTCCCACTCATAATGCAATCCTAACCTGGAGTTAGGCCAGCAGAGTTAGGTCAGCAAAGTTTGGCTGGCACAAGGACCTCTATAAAGTGCATTTGGACCACTCTAGGAGTTAGGGAGGATGGTGCATATTTGTGTACTGGCCTCTTTGACTCTGAAAGTGGTCCAAACGTACTTAACGGTGTCCCTTTTGCCGGCCAAACTTTGCTGACCTAACTATGCAGGCCTAACTCCAGGTTAGGATTGCACTCTCAGTAAACACAGCCATGCAAGGAGATTGCTGAGAGATGGAATGCATGTTGAACAGTGTGACATGGCTTTCCACACTAAAGAACTTTGAGTAGGTTCTGTGAGCTAGTGATCTTCTATAAAGGCACTTGATATCACTTCTCTTCGTCTCATAGGGCATTCACCTGGGTCTCTCCCTCTGAAGCTAGCAGGCATTCCACTGCACTGAGTCACAGGATATATGTGTGGTTCATTCCTTGTTTGTGCCAGCCCTGCCAAGTGACTATAGCTTACACCTGTTTACTCCAAGAATTTGCAAGAGTCTTGATTCCCCCGCCCCCCCAAAAAATACATGTGGACATCATCTTATGTGCATATATTTTATTATTAAAACCAATATCCTTGAAAATGTTCAACAAAATATTATACAAATTGCTGTTTGATCTTAATACAGTATTTGTGAAAGTGAACAATGTGTTGCTGCTCCAACAGAATGGCTTTACTTATCATGAACTTTTCTTGTTTTGTTTCCTTAAAAGCTACGGTGGTGGTTGCATGAGGAAGGAAAAAGCTGTAACACCACTGCACTCTTATGGATCACATTTTTATGACAACACAGTGGGTATGTTTTTCTGAAGCATGACAACATTTCAGGGATGCCATTAAGCTGTCATTCCAACTGAACATTGCAGTATACCTCCCGTGAACCCATCACAATCAGCATTATTCATGGATACGCATTGCATTGCAATGAGCAACAGGAAAAAACTAACATCAACAGTAACAAACACATTCATTTTTTTTTGCATTGTCATTACTGGCATTTCTATTTTTAACAAACTGTTGCCTTAAATGCATATGAGCAACATTTGGGAACAAAAGGATACTTCTGACACAGAAAAACTCATAACTAATGGAGTCAAGACAAATATTTTGGACAGTGGGGAAACAGTTACAATCATGAGCAGATTTGTACAAAGGAGAACACTGGCATTTCACAACAGAATTTAAACTCAGCCCCAAATTACCTTTGACATAATGCTGTTCACATTTAGAGTGATGCAAAACCAGTTGATCACAGTATTTCTCATGTTATCATCAAGGCTTTGCCATAAATATTGCAATACAAGGCTTCTGAGATCTTAAGATGCTGGCAGAGAACAAATATACCCCAAAGCCAAAGTTGAGTACTTTTAGATCACACTATTTTAATGGGATCCCACTAATAGATCCCACAATTTCAATGGGAGATTTGAAACACAAGCTTCACCCACTCCCAGTTAAATAATTGGGACTTAGAAGGAGTGTATAATTCATGTTCTTTCAGTGTCCCAGCTTGATTCCCAACACGAAGTGGCACTGCAAATGATGCATGCCTTTTGACTTCTTTACCTACTAGTCAGGCTGCATGCTGTGTACATAAGTTTAGTCCATGGGCAAGATCTTCCTGAACAAGACATTGATTCAGATTTTTTTTTTAAAAAAGAAAAAACATACAACCTGGATTATTAAGGTTCCTGACATCATCACAGTTTGAATTCACAATTGGAAATAGAGAACAATGGCTTCAGTCTTTTTTATTTTACAGTAGATCTTTTTTTTTTTAAAAGGAAAATAAAAACTCTCATTGTATGACAAATCCTGCTACTATAGCCTCTAATAACTTTCTTTGCAGAGGAAGGCAGTAACTCCAATTGAATCATCAATCTTGTCCAAAGGGACTACTGGAGTCACTGAGTTTGGCCACTGATTTCAACAGGAACATAACCATTGTGCTACTCAGTGGCCAAGCCACTTATGTCTCTGTCCCTGCTAGAACCATGTGAGTTCTAACCGTGACTTGCAGATTTTGGACTTCTTGTGATACAGCACATCAAACAAGTTATTTTTTTTCCAGTTTAACTGGCAAAAAGACTGGAGGGAGAATTTTCATTCTAGCATGATGGTGATAACAGAAGCAGCATGGGATATGTTCTGGCATGTCAAAGGGTACTACACCTGATTGTTGTAGGAAAGGAGCAGGAAGTGACTATTATCCTGACTTCTACTGCTGGCCTCAAAGTTCAGTAAATATGGCTTCATTCTCACAATTCAACTCACCAGCTAAGCACACTTTAGCTGATGTTATACCGTCAGTAGTAATACATGAGAAGTGATCGCATGCGACAGAATTGAAGTTGTGGAAAGCAATGGAACCCAGGAAAAAAATGTACTCTTATTTTGTCATGCTAAATTAATTTGCATTGCTATCTGGGTAGAGAGGGGATCCATCATTTGGCCAAATTGATAAGATAGCCAGTGACATGATGTGCGGGGGAGGGGGGGGTCCAGGGGCTGGAGTGGCAGCCAAGCAGCCACCACCGCCTGCCCGCCTGCTTGAGCCACTGCAAAGGTGAGTGGCCCGCTCACCTGCCCCTGTGCTCAGAGTACTCCAAAAGGGAGTGCGGAGGGACGGGGGAGGCATGGCGGGAAGCCAGCTTGGAGGGGGCAGCTATCATTGATCTAGCCAGGGCGGAGCCTCGGCTGGGAACGCCACTAAAGATAGCGAAGCAAAACTAAAAAGTTACAAGCATTACAGTTCTGGTTTAATGCACTTTCCGCAAAAATCAGACTCATTCATGAGCTGCATAGTATGACCTGAAAAAGTGGTAGGTGCAAGATTAGATGCGCAAGAGCTGAGCGAGGCTGAAGATGGTTAGTCCTTCATCATACTTCAAGACATCTCAGCCTCCCTGTGCGAGTCTAAATAAATTTTCCATTTAGCCAGCCCAAATCAGAATTAATCTGTAAGGAAGGGATGTTTGTGAGTTTCCCTTTTCCTGAATTTCCAATGAAGCGTGTCGCTCTGGACCCCTTGCACCCTCCACTAGATCAGATGTTATGAGATGCTGACATGCCGAAAGATGCTATGCTTTCTGTACATTCGTGTACATTTAAACGCACACTTTGTACCAGCTGTTTAGATAGGAATGTGAAAACACTTCGGAGGAAAAAGGATGTGTTTAAATATACAGTGCATTTGTTTTCAGCGACAAAAATGGCAATTTTTGTGGGAGAACCTGGAACAGAAGTCAAAGGAAAGTGTGTGCAGAGCCGATGGAATGGAAATGTGGCATTTAAATATGAGGCAGGTCATGTAATTGAGGAGGCCCTAATCTTCCAGGGAGAGGATTCTATGACAGGGAGAGCCAGAGGCAGCTTCCTCCCGGAAACGGAGATTTAGCATTGTAGTGCTGAGCTAAAGATGGCCTGACGCATAACAGTTCAGGCCACAACAGCTCTTCTGCACCCCCTTCTCCTCCTTATGCAGTAGAATCAAGTGTACTAAATATACAATATAGTAAGTAGAGTACTTAGTTCAGCGTCGTCATCCGCAAATGAACTCCCGGAACGCTGGGAGGGACTTACGCGGGGCTTTGCCGTGATTGGCTGCCTGCCCGTTTCGTTCTGCGGCTGCCCTGGCCTCGAGGGGGGCTGCCCCCGGTTGGCGCGGCCCCCCCGCTGCTTGCCCAAGCACCCGGTGCGCCCCCCACCTATCTCCCCCAGCAAGCAGGCACCCCTCGAGGCCAGGGCAGCCACGGAATGAAACGGGCGGGCAGCCAATCATGGCGAAGCCCCGCATAAGTCCCTCCCAGCGTTCCGGGAGTTCATTTGCGGATGACGACGCTGACTTAGTTCCTCTTTTGTCTTAGAACCTGGGGGTGGACTGAAAGATCCATAGATATACTTCCAAAAAGGAGTCTACTATTTTTTATTGAATATGATAAAAAAATTTGTGGATCGGCTGTTTGGCAGTGGAGGGGGGTGCTGAATCGAGCCCCACAGATCCTCTCTCAAGCAATCAGTTGTGGGGGTTGTCACTAGTTGAAAAAGCTTCATCCACCCAGCACTTGTTGCTGGATTCATGAAGGAAGCCCCACAAACAGCGCCTTTGTGATCCAACTTAGGACAGTGACAGGCTCCGCCTCTGCGCATATAGTGCCGGCTCATGGATCAGGGTGCCAGAATTTGGACTATTTCTCAGCGGCTCTTTGGGTAAGTTGTGGCAGAAGCCAAATAAGCAGGTGAACCTGAAGCCATGAAACAGAAGGGCAGTTAGGAACTAGAAATGGAATTCACCAAGTCACTATTTCTAAAGGATCTAAAGGGCAATGTCCTAGGAGGACAAACGTGTCACATCCAAAAGCCAGTTACACTAGGTCTCTCACTCACTCACTCACTCACTCACTCACTCACACACACACACACACACACACACACACACACACACACACAAGTTTAAGCTTTACAGTTAATGTTATTTATAAAATATAGAGCTATGTATGTCATTAAAATATATTTTCATTGCCAATTAAATGTTTTCCATTTGTAAAAAAAAATACGTAGAACTTTCCTGGAAATGCAATGTTCACAGTGTGTGCAGTGTAACCCAAGCCGCTTGTTGCTGCCCTATCTTGTTTCTTCTACCAATTGCCAGTTACCTGGCTCAGGCTGCAATCCTATACACACTACTGTGTAAGCCCCATTGAACACAATAAGGTGTACTTCTGTGTAGACATGAATAGGATTGGACTGTCTCTCAGGGCACAATCCTAAACTGAGTTAGGCCGGCATAAGCTAAGCCAGCAAAGTTTGGCCAGCACAAGGGACACCATAAAGTATGTTTGGACCACTCTCGGAGTCAGAGAGGCCAGCACACAGACATGAGCCACCCTCCTGACTCTGAGAGTAGTCTAAACATGCTTTACGGTGGCCGTTGGGCTGGCCAAACTTTGCTGGCTTAGTTTATGCCGGCCTAACTCCAGTTTAGGATTGCGCTCTCAGGGTGCAATCTTAACTGGGAGTTAGGCCAGCACAAGTTAGGCAGCAAAGTTTGTCTAGCACAAGGGCCACTGTAAAGTATGTTTGGACCACTCTTGCAGTCAGGGAAGGATGGCTCACATCTGTGTGCTGGCCTCTCTGACTCCAAAAGTGGTCCAAACATACTTTATGTTGTCCCTTGTGCTGGCCAAACTTTGCTTTGTTCTTTATAAACTAGTACTGACAACTCAGCAAGTCGTGCTGCCAAAAATCTCTGGTTTCTAGAATGTCCTCTTGTTATATCAGATGTACTAGTGTGAACTGCAGGTTGGACCTCAATATCCATGGGGGATCCATTCCAGACACCCACGAATACGAAACCCAACCAATAATGAAATCCATGGGTGGGATTTAATAGGACCTCCAGACGTGACTGGAAGCGCCTTCCAGTTGTGTCCCGATGTGTTCTGAGGTAAAAACTGGAAGTGCCTTTCCAACATCTCTGGGAGGTGTTCTGAGGCCCAAAGATGTTGTGCATGGCCTTCCCAGGCCTCAGAAAGCTTCCCTGGTACAACCGGAAGGAGGTTCCAGTTGTGTCAGGGAGGCAGGGGCGGAGGCAGGGTGTCGCCTGGAGTGGCGGCATCCATGGGCGCCAGCAGCGGCGAGGCACCGGCAGCGGCGAGGCAGCACCGTGCGGAGGAGCAGGCATGCTTTTTGGCCTGCCCGCCCTCCCTGGCGCTCGTTTCGCTCCAAAATGGAGCAATTCTGGGCGCAGGGAGGCGTGGCGGGCTGACGCACAGAGGCGGGGTGATGTGCCGGGGGCGCAGTTTCGTTGCCCTGCCATGGGTGCGATCGCGGCCCTGTTCGTCCCTGCAGGGAGGTTAGATGAGGGCCTCCAGTGTGGGTCCGGCATGTGCACTCAATCAAATCTGCAGGTGCCAAAGCCACAGATAAAGAGGCCCCATCTGTATTTTGTGCTGGCAGAAGGAATAGTCGGTTGCTTTCTTTGTCCTGCAATCTAAATGGATATTACTGTATGGTCAGAGTCCTTAACCATACTGACACTAAAGACTCAATGCTACTGAAAGCAATTGGATCTAAATTTGTTGTAACAAAAGCTCCCCAGAGCAGTCCCTGAAAGAATAGGCTTCTGAAATTCCGCTCAGTCCCCACTTCCTCATCCAAGGGGAAGAATCTTTTCCTGGATACAACATTTGCCGTGCAGACATTTGTCAAGCTCAGAAGCATGAGAGTGGGGCTTGCTGCCATGCACTGCCAGCTCCCCAACCACGTGTTGTCCTTGGAGGGAGACAAGTGCTGGAATGGTCTCATATCATGGATCTCAATGGGACTGAGCCCAGTCATAACCATCCAGTATTCGGATTTAAGTCCCACTTATTTGGACGGAACGCATTTCCCAAGTCGTTTTGGTAGCAGGGAAACACTCTGGGCAGCCTTCCAAAGGTTCCCTTCCTCCAGAACAGAACCCCTTGCCCTCAAGGAAGGGAGCGCTTTGGTTGCAGCCTCTTTCTTTTATACTAAATGTTCAAACAGCATGAGTTCAAGCAGTAGCATACCTAGCTGAGGCTCTGCTCCTGCCAGCTCGATGATTGCCACCCCGTTGCCACTACCATGCCGTGCTCCATTTCAGAGCATTCTGAGCACAGGGGTGGGCGAGGGGCCTCTCACCTTCACGCCTGCAGCAGCTTGGGTGGCCCCCCCCCCAAGCGGCAGCAGTGGCAGCTGCTCCTCCGAGGCTCAGGCCCCTGTGATCCCATAGACCCCTATAAGGCATGCCACTGATTTCAACCCTAAGCTTAGGCCCGCCTTGGACATTTGCTGCGATATGGAAAAGGCGGAATATAATTTTTTAAAATAGAATTTAGAGAGACCTTTCTTATGTTTGGAAACTGTGGGTGTGCTACGTGAAGAATTGTTTGTGCATGACCTCGTAAGGCCCTTGATTGACCACAATGGTTGGTGGGCGGCCTAGAAGTCTGTGTTGAAGAGTTTAGGATGATACCAGTGGCGGGCCTAGTGGGGGGGCTCAGGGGCTGGAGCAGCAGTGGAGCCACTGCTACCACTGCTACCACTACTCACCCGCCTGAGCTGTCGCTTGTAGAGGCGAGCCGTGTAAGCAGTGTTTGCCCCGCCCACCTGCCTGCCCTTGTGCTGAAGGAGCTCAGAAATGGAGCGTGGCTTGGGGGGGGGCAGGTGGGAACAGCGCAGGGGGCAGGAAGCTGGCGCACTACATCCAGTGCTGTCTAATGACCTCACATACTGCTGTGTGTACCAGGGGTTAGTAAAAGCTTAATATTTCAGCCCTTTCCAACACGAGAGAAGCTCTGGCCTTAACTGTACAACTTTCAGGACTATGAAGGCAATGGCACAAATAATCCAATCTTAGCGCTATTCAGAGGCATACATCACGCATCTTGTTGATATTTGGGGGAGCAACTGGGTGGAAGAGATTCACTCAAGAGCTGCAACTGACTAGGCACAAGGCAGTGTGGGAACTTTTTCCACCTTGAGTTTTATATTCTAGCCCTCTGAGGACCTTCAATTCAGGTGTATAATGAACACATGTGTGGCGTGTTAGTCACCCCTGCTAACTGGGCAAGAGGCACTTTTTCAAGTGGTGCTCCTCTTCCATTTAATAACTGTCCCTCTTCACCCCAGCACAGTGTCTTTCTAGTGGCTGTTGCTGGTGGTGTTCTGCATTTTTTTTAGATTGTGAGCCCTTTTGGGACAGGGAGCCAATTAACTTTAATGTTATTATTAGTCTGTGAACCGCTTTGTGAACTTTGTGTTGAAAAGCGGTATATAAATACTGTTTGATGATGATGATTATGAAGATGATGATGATGATGATGATGATGATGATGATGAAGAGCGAAAGTGCCCTTGCCTGCCCCATACATGTATAGCATTGGTCTGCAGCAACACCCCAGATTAGCAAGTTCATTGACATTTTTACCTCAAGACTTGCTGTGGGAAGTATTGGTACAAGTGCTGAAAGCTCTCTCCACCTTGCCGTGAAAAAGTCAGTTTTAGCTTCCTTTGAATCCCCTCTTTGCCAGCAGAGTGCTGATGTTACAAGTACTAGCATGGCATTGGCATACTGTTGGGATGAAGTTGCATCGCTTATCATTCATGAATGGTACCATGGATATTGACCTACAGCTGAGATGACCATGCAGCCAAATTCTGACTGCCCTCCAAATGACAATCACTGTGCTAGTGGGAAAAATAAATTCACCTTAACAACAATCAGTTGCAGTTGGAGTGCTGTGAAAATGCAACATTGCGGATGTCCTTAAGGAAAGGTGTCTGAGAGCGCAATCCTAAACTGGAGTTAGGCCTGCATAAGATAAGCCAGCAAAGTTTGGCCAGCAGAAGCGCCACCATAAAGCATGTTTGGATTACTCTCAGAGTTAGGAAGGATGGCTCACGTCTGTGTGCTGGCCTCTCTGGCACCGAGAGTGGTCCAAACATACTTTACAGTGGGCCTTGTGCTGACCAAACTTTGCTGGTTTAGCTTATGCCGGCCTAACTCAGTTTAGGATTGCGCCCTGAATCTTGTACAGCAAATGCATTAGTTGTACTATGAGTTTGAGGAAGCAGCCAAGGCCTTTCACAGCCAGCCCTCCATTTACCAAGTTAAAGTGGCGTCAATCTGCAAACCCTAGCACATGCTTTTCCAGCATATTTCTGACTGTCCAAGCAAAATACTAGCACAAGATTTTGTCCCAT
Organism: Lerista edwardsae; assembly: GCA_029204185.1. Taxonomy (NCBI): domain Eukaryota; kingdom Metazoa; phylum Chordata; class Lepidosauria; order Squamata; family Scincidae; genus Lerista; species Lerista edwardsae. The sequence goes on from JAJKFI010000005.1 coordinate 31,154,504, forward strand.
GTTGATTACAAAAAGAGTTTCTGCTCACAATAGATGGTTAAGCAAGCGCACTGATGCTCTGGTACCATGTGCAACCCTGCTTGCTAGAGCAAAAGCAGCAGAAGTTTTTTTGTGATTAGCAAACAGAATGCTGAATATTGTTTTAATTATTTAAACTTCAATAATTCATTAAACTTTAAGCAGCAGGTCTCTCTGGTCAGGTTTTATTAGCATGCTTCCAAAATGAAATAAATTCTAGTGAGTGTCTCTGGAGGGAGGCGAAATGAAGTTTGTAGCATTCAGAGACACAGCTCAGTTTGCGGATGGCATACAAAATCCTTGCACGCTGATTATATCCGAGTAGTAAAAAGCTTTCATCAAGAAAGGTGGCAGAGAGAAAAATCTTGACTCATTTTCTTCATGGTCTCATTACGTACAAAGTCTCAGATTCCTACGTGCGCGTCAGCTGCTGTTACATGACATTTTCAAAAAGCTGTAAGGATCGCATGATATTGTCATCCTGGAAGCAATGAGAAAACAAACCATGGAAATGTCTGCAAAATACTGTATATAGAAACAGTTCTGCCATACCTGCAGTGCTGGAGATGTACAAGATCCGGCATCATAGCTATGGCCTGATTCACACTCTGCCGTAAGCGCAGATTGGAATGTGATTTGGGACAGGGAGCCATTTAACTTTAATGTTATTATTTGCCTGTAAACCGCTTTGTGAACTTTATGTTGAAAAGCGGTATATAAATACTAGTGATTGATTGATTGATTGATTGTAGATTATCAGCAGCAGCACTGATAATCCCATCCCCTTTCCAGGTCTCAAATCTTCTTCCTGGATCCACTTGAACTCACACCAGCAAAATTGCTGGTGTAGGTCCAATTGGATCCATTGCAGGCTTGCCCCGGAGCAAGGGAGTGAATGTTCCCTTATAGAAAGGAGGCATCTGGGCCTGTCCTCTGAGTGCAACATGTGCTGCAGTGGCAATGCTGTATCAACGAGGGACGTTAGCTAGGATTGGGCTGTAAGGCTTTCATTCAGTACACCACCAGTTCTCAAACTTTGTTCATCCGCTGTGCTCGATTGTGACCCAACGCTCACTATCATGCCGCAAGACATTCCTGGGAGCCACCAGAGTCTTCTTCCAAGTCGTGCCGGGCCAGCAACTCACTCCATTGGCCTCTACGAGCCTCAGAATGCCTTGAGGAAGTAAACTGAAAGATAACTGGAAGTTGATTCCGGTCACTTCCCCAAGGCCTAGAGTGACCTGGAAGTGGCCTCTGATGGCTCCCGATGGCAGTGCTGCGGGCACCCAGAGGCTTCATACCTCATCTAGGGTTGTGCTAGCCTCTGGGAGGGCCTGGGAGACCTTCTGTGGGCCTCCCCAGTGCTAAGAATAGCTCTGATCAAGGATTGGAGTGAACTTCTGGTTCTCGTGTTAAAACCTGACTCGGTCAGGGATGTGGCATGGGGAGGCCATCACACGCCCATGCTCTCCGACTCAAATGGAGGCACAAATGCACTTTACGGCCTGTTTGCACCACTCCTGGGCCGGCACAAGCCACTGGGCTGGCACAAGCCACAACCCCAACTCCAAGGTAGGATTGTGCTCTAAATTGTCTATTTATAAACATGTTATAAGCTTATAAAAATGTTATAAGCAATTTTTTTTTAAAAAAACAATATGGCCATCTTATCTCAACATCTCCTCCCATTGCTGTGTTTTGCCACAGATATAGACCATTGTGCCTTTTTTTAAAAAAATGTACCAGCATAGAATATTTAGTTTGATACTTAAAGACTAGTGGCATCCTCCATGTCCCAGTGAAGCCAGTAAATGAGAGCACAGTCCTAAACTGGAGTTAGGCTGGCTAGGCATAAGCTACACCAGCAAAGTTTGGCTAGCACAAGGGCCACCATAAAGCGTTTTTGGACTACTCTCAGAGTCAGGGAGGATGGCACATGTCTGACCTCTCTGACTCCGACAGTACCTAGACCACTGGTTCCCAAACTGTGGGTCGGGACCCACAAGTGGGTTGCAAGCCAATTTCAGATAGGTCGCAAAGAACCAAGAACAGCCATATTGAAAATATGGGAAGATGGGATGCTGGAAAGGGGGAAGGCTTTGTAGTTGTTTTGCTTGTGTCAAGGTAGTAAATAGTTTGCTTTTTCTTTCTGATTCACTTTGCTATTAGAAAATGGCTGAGAAATAACCAAACTTATTGCTGCTTTCTCAGGAAAGTAGCAGGCTATGGCATCGCAATGTCTGCACTTCTGGCCATGACATAACTTCTGGTGGGTCCTGAACAGATTGTCATTCTAAAAAGTGGGTCCTGGTGCTAAAAGGTTTGAGAACCACTCATCTAAATTATATTTGAGGTGTCATATTTTATCCACTCTTTCTTAAGGTATCATCTTGATCACTTATTGTTGTACATTACATCTTGAGTTGACATCACTTCTGTCCCCTGCCCCTGAATCAGGGGTATGGCCTCAAGGGGGAGATAGGCTGGAGAGGCCAGGGTCCCTCATGCAGCACAGCCAGTGACAGGTGGTGAGCTTGGGATTGGTTATAAAACCAGGAGTCAATGTTCTCCATGTCAGTTTTTAGCAGCTTCAGGTTATGGGAATGGTTACTGAGGTATAGGTGCACAGACCATGTTGTCTTGTTCAGATCTGGGCAGCAGTGCAAGCATGAGGACAGTGGTAGAGGATGTGGCTATTGGTTCATTGTGGAGGCAGTGCAGCAGGAGTAACCGGCCAGCAAATATGCCATTTGGGACAAGGCAGGAAGGGGTGATCTAGGCACTGAGACCTCATTGTTAAGTGTATTGTCTGACCCAACTCCTTCATCTCCAAATCTGAAAGAATGGGAAGGAATGGGAAGGTGGCATAGCAGTTGGAAACAAACATAGCTTGTAAACTTAAAAGGGGGACAGCATGGTAGTTGGCACGCCTGCAAAACTTGACTTGACCTGATGTGTCCCCATCGTACCCTGGACCATCTAATGCATGGCTGTGCACTCCTATTTCTGCAAAATTTAGCTCTGTGTCTATGCAGCAGGCTACATCTGCCCCTCGTGTTCCCTGTTGTTCCTTTCCAGTAGTGAAACACAGCAAGAAGTCTTGAACTTCATGAGGAAGTTGAGCCACAGTGACCCAAACCGAAACTTGATGTCCTGGTACTCTCAGCATTTGGATGAATTGAAATGTGAGTTTTCCAGCACAAGACCATCATTTTACTGACTTTGCTGTGGAAGGAAGTCTAATCTTACCTCCTGACATGACTCAATAAACTCATCCAAGGTTACGACACCATCTTTATTTTTATCCATTTTCTGCAAAATAGAAAGCCCAAACTCTGAGTTGATAACACGGATGTACCTGTAAAATGCAGTACATGGTAATGCAAAACTCACAACATTTAAATACAACTGCACAGTTTGGGAGATTTATACAGTCTAGTGCCCAAACAAAACAGAAAGCAACAGCAAACAGTAGCTATAAGCTTAAATAGTAGTGAGAAACAATCGCTGAGATACCGAGAAGTTACCTGGAAGAATACTTCTACATGCTGCCGTGGAGCATCTTCTTTCAGGACAGGGTAGGTATATTTGCCCATCATGTCATAAATTGCCTTTACTATATCCATCATTTCCTGTAATCATGATAATAATAATAAAAAAACAAGAGGGACATTAGCAACATCAAATGGAACTGTGCCAGTGGCACACAGGAGCTTTCAAACTCAATCCTATGCATGCATACTTAGAAGTAAGGCCCATTATAGTCAATAGGGCTTACTTCTATGGCTAGGATAGGAGCCTGGGACTTCCTTTTAGTTATCGTTCACCAAAGAGTATACAGTGAAGTACAGGTATTTGGTTTTTCTAACACAAATGTATGGCCATGCTGTGCTTTATATATTAATATATGATTATCATACATGTTGAAATTACTGTTGGGCAATCTCCATCCAGCCATAACTGGAACAAGGCTTAGGAAGAAAACAAGCTATCCTCCTGAAAATATCTCCAATATTACTGGGAATCCAATCCCTCCTGCGACTCTCCACAACACTTTTCCCTCTTGCCTGCTGCTGCTTCCCAGAGAGCAAGGTTGAGCTTAAGTTCTTCTTCAATTAAGAGCACAATCCTATACTGTGTCAGCCTAGTAAGGCCTAGTAAGGCCTAGTAAGGCCGACATAGCAGGGCTGTATCCTAAAGCCCATTAGAAGGCAGCAGCAGCAACGTGCAGGACAAGGGGAGATTTTCTCCTTGCACCCGCATAAGCCCCGGTCGCCCCTATGGGCCTGCTTGGATCTGCACCTGCTGTTTTGCAGGCTCAGAGGAACCTGGACAGGAGCAGCCCAAATCGGGGCCACCCTGGCCAAGGACGGGTGTTAAGATATGGCACTACGGCCGTCTTGCGTCACAACCACCATCTCCGCCCACTGCACTGCCCAGTTGCGCCCCCGGAGCGCCCTCGTGGAGGCCCTGCGTTGATCGAGCGACACCGACGTTTGATTGGCGCATGGCCAGCACTGCCAATGGTCACGGTGGCGCCCAAGCACTGGCACTGCTGCTCACACCGGTCCAGCACCATAGTGCCAATGCAGATGTGCTTGATGGCACGTTTGCAACAGTGTTTAGCCGGCACAAGAGCTTAGCGCCGTACAAGAGGGTATAGGATTGCTCTGTTAGTTTAAAGCAGAAGACATTTTGAGTTGTCTTGCAATGGAAGTTAACAGTCCAAGTGAGCTTCTGAGCTGTGCTCTGATAATGTTTGGTGGTATCCGTAGTCAAATTCTTAGGTACACAAGTACTATTTCTCATTTGCTTCATATAAAAATTGAGTTTAGTAGCTAAACTATGACACAGACCTTTCTATCCTAGGGGAAAAAAAATGGTTCTGCACACTTCATTTGCTTATGTGAGAACACACATAGAACTGGTGTGTAAGTATGAGATTTCCATTTGTTAGCAGGCCCAGTGCTTAGGTGTTACTTGAATTTTGTTGTTGTTGTTCAGTCGCTAAGTCATGTCCGACTCTTCGCGACCCCATGGACCACAGCACGCCAGGCCTCCCTGTCCTCCACTAGCTTCTGGAGTTCGCCCCACTTCATGTTCATCACTTTGGTGACACTATCTAACCATCTCATCCTCTGCCACCCCCTTCTCCTTTTGCCTTCAGTCTTTCCCAGCATGAGGGTCTGTTCTAAAGAGTCCTCTCTTCTCATGAGGTGGCCAAAGTATTTGAGCTTCAGCTTTAGGATTTGTCCTTCCAGGGAGCAATCAGGCTTGACTTCCTGTAGGATTGACCAACTAGATCTCCTTGCAGTCCAGGAGACTCTCAAGAGTCTTCTCCAACACCATAATTCAAAAGCGTCTATTCTTCGGTGCTCTGCCTTTCTTATGGTCCAGCTCTCACATCCATACATTGCTACTGGGAAAACCATAGCTTTGACTATGCGAACCTTTGTTGGCAGCGTGATGTCTCGGCTTTTTATTAAGTTGTCTAGGTTCACCATAGCCTTCCTTCCAAGAAGTAAACGACTTTTAATTTCATGGCTGCAGTCACCATCTGCGGTGATCTTGGAGCCCAGGAAAATAAAGTCTGTCACTGCTTCCATTTCTTCCCCTTCTATTTGCCAGGAAGTGATGGGAGTGGTGGCCATGATCTTAGTTTTTTTAAGGTTGAGCTTCAAGCCAATTTTGTCACTTTCCTCTTTCACCCTCATCAGAAGGTTCTTTAGGTCTTCCTCACTTTCTGCCATTAGAGTGGTATCGTCTGCATATCTGAGGCTGTCGATATTTCTCCCAGCAATCTTGATTCCAGCTTGTGAATCATCTAGCCCAGATTTTCTCATGATGTACTCTGCATATAAGTTAAATAAGCAGTGTGACAGTATACAGCCTTGTCGTATTCCTTTCCCAATTTTAAACCAAATTTTACTTGAATTTACTGGGCCACAAATTAGCTACCTCTTCAACAGGGATACCTAATAATCTGTGTTTCATTTAATGAATTGATTTTGATCAAGAAAGGTGTGCACCAATCTCTGTGATAGGAAACCTTCAGCTATTAATTTTTTTTCCTGCCAAGTTGGTATTACAGTCCAGAAGAATGGCTGGTTATTCTGCTTCCAAGGGCAAACAGAAGTACTGTACTTCTCTATTTGTGGACCTGCATGCAAAAGGAAAGTAGTCAAACTGAACAGTTCTCTCACCTGCTCTTATCAATGCTGTTTATTATACTATATGTATAGTCAGTAACAAAAATGGACATTTGTCATGTATGACGTATGACATGCACATGACAATTTGTTATACCAATAAAGGTACAAGCATGGTATGTACTGTCTGATAATTCAAGATGTGTTTACACAAGCCCTTGTTTTTCTCAGAGCGCAATCCTAACCTGGAGTTAGGCTGGCATAGTTAGGTCAGCAAAGTTTGGCCTGCACAAAGTCCACCATAAAGCGCTTTTGGACCACTCTTGGAGTCAGGAAGGATGGCGCACGTCTGTGTACTGGCCTCTCTGACTCTGAGAGTGGTCTAAATGTGCTTTACGGTATCCCTTGTGCCGGCCAAACTTTGCTGGCCTAACTCCAGGTTAGGGTTGTGCTCTCAGTGGGGTGTCAGCAATAAGATGACCAAGTGATTCCTTTCCTCCCCAAGTTATTTTTTAAGATCACCACAACTCTAGCCATCACTATGATCCTACTTGAACCCAGTGAAATGATTTGTAATGGTTTGTTTATATAACAGTAGATAGTATTTTAAATTACTAATTTGCATGAAACTAAATTTTGAATACAGTGTCTAAGAATCTATACAAGCAGTGGAGCAATGGATCCTGGCTTTGATTTTGTGTAGGAAAATACAACACAGGCCTCTGGGGTGCGGCTGATTGCTGTATCTCTCCACCATGATCAAATACAAGCCACATTATCTGCTGTCTTTGATGCACACAGCAGGCCTTATAAACCTTAGATTGTTCCATTTCAAAGGAAAGCACACAAATTCTGAGCAAACATTTCCTGGCACAGCTTGTGGCTCAAAAGAGATAATTAGTTCATGTAATTTATTGAACATATTGAGGGAGGTTGTTGCCATGAACATCAGAAAAGTTGTTAGGGACTGAAATGGCCAAGTTGGCATATGGTGTTCCATGTGTTGTAAATTTATCTGTGAGACTCATTATTACTGTGGCCATAAATGTGTTGTGAACTTCTTCTCTGTAATCATCTTCTTCCAAGAAAATTGGTCAGCCAGATCCAACTGAGACATTTTGTTCTCTCAGAAAAGTTACTCGGCGAAAGACATATCCACCAATCTCATTGCTTCCTATTTCTGCAAGATCCTGGCTAGCCCATTTGGCATGTTTGTCTGTAGTTCTCTATAACTTGTTAGTGTGTGTATCCAACCACAGTTAGATTGCTCCAATTCCATCAATCAATCAATCACTAGTATTTATATACCGCTTTTCAACATAAAGTTCACAAAGCGGTTTACACACAAACAATAGCATTAAAGTTAAATTGCTCCCTGTCCCAAAAGGGCTCACAATCTAAAAGAATGGAGAACACCACCAGCAACAGCCATGAGAAAAACACTGTGCTGGGGTGAAAAGAGACAATTGCTCTCCCCCTGCTAAATATAAGAGGACACCACTTGAAAAAGTGCCTCTTGCCCAGTTAGCAGGGGTTAACTCCATGCGGTTAACTCCATGGGTTTCAGATGAAGACAGCTAAGCATGATTATGATGTCGTGCGAACAGTGATGACCCATGGCATACTTAACCTCCCTAATTGCATGCTTCTACCATTTTGAAGGCTTTCTGAGAGTGCAATCCTAACCTGGAGTTAGGCCAGCACACGTTAGGCCAGCAACGTTTGGCCGGCACAAGGGCCACCGTAAAGTGGACCACTCTTGGAGTCAGAGAAGCCAGCACACAGACGCGCACCATCCCCCAACTCCAAGAGTGGTCCAAACATGCTTTAGGGTGGCTTAACTGTGCCAGCCTAACTCCAGGTTAGGATTGCTCTCTAAAGCCTACCCGGAGCATAATTCTGAAAGCTCTATCACTGGTGGTATGCTTGTATCACTGGCCCTAAGTGTAATAGACATGCCATTAAGCATGCTTGTGGCATGTTCGTGGCATTGGGGGAGAAGAGAGTGCCAGTGATAGGCCAATGCCAGTTGGCACTAGGCCTCAGTACCATGTGGAAGGCTGACTGGTGTTCATCCAGCACTGGCCAGTGGTAAGGTTTTTCGTGGTGGGGGGAAGTGAGGAGTGGATAGAACAGAGTAGAGGGAGGGAAGGATTGGGCCCAGGATGGGGGGCGAATACGGTGGCAGCCTCTGCCGCTGAGTCCTGAACCCCCTCCCAAGCCAGGTGGTCTGACACAGGCCTCCTTGATTCTGCACCCATTCAAGTGCAGGCATAGAGCTAAGGAAGCCCATTGCCACTGGCTCCAGTCTTTCTTGGGTAAGGAAGCTCCCTTCCCCTGAGAAGACCTCAGGATCCATCAGTCGCTATTTCTCTGCCCCTGGAATGCCACCAGGTTCAGGTTTGGGCTGTCGTTCATTTGTAGCATCATCATAACATTCAGTGAAATGTGTTCAGTTGTGCATCTTCCATATTCAGCCCTGAACTAAATATATCCAATGGCCGAGACTCAAACCAACATTTTTTAATGTTAAAAATAGTAAAAGATTATTTGTAACTCCATAGGAACAATACAAGTAACCAACACTTTCCTGTTTAGAAAGAACCCATGGTAATTTACACAGCTAATAATTTACATGCCAAACTATTACTTAACAGCGATCAAGTGTCAACACATTATCGCTAATTTTCAAAAAGAGAAGCCCAGTAGAGTTGACTCAAAGCCAGTTACAGCTGAATCGGTATCCTCTACTGATCAGAGTTGATGGGTTTTCAGTCAACTATGCCAAACATTAATTACATTTTGCAATCTGAGTCTGTCAGCCTTTTTGTTCTTCACTGAGTTGGATAGTTGCCAATGTCATAAAGAGTCTCACCTCCTTGTTTATATAGCCATCTTTATTTATGTCGTACAGATTAAATGTCCATCGTAGCTTTTCATGGACCGTTCCTCTCAACAGAATGGAAAGGGCCGTCACAAAATCCTGTTGGCAGGAGAATACAGATTCATCTTAACTGAGAAGGAAGACTTTCCTCAAGGCTCTCTGTAGCAGACCGTTTGACATGTGTGTGCAGAAGATGTCCCATTAAAATATTCATTTCTCTACTTTGTCGCATGTAATTATGTTCTTTGATATTCATAGCAGGCTCTTCATTAATTCAAAAGTGTTAGCAATGTGACGTAATGGTTCTGCCTACCAGGCAATCTTTTACAAGTTCCTGTTTACTAAACAAATGTGTGAGCCAAGTGATTTGGCCACTTAGGGCAGTAACCTAACCAACTTTCCAGCACTGACAAAGCTGTGCCAATGGGGCATGTGCTGCATCCTGCAGTTGGAGGCAGTCATGGAGGCCTCCTCAAGGTAAAGGATGTTTGTTCCCTGACCTCAGAGCTGCATTGCCCTTACCCTGCATTGCTGTAAAGTTGGTTAGGATTGTGCCCTTCATTAAGTTCTCAAAATTTGTGAATTTGTAACTTATTTGGTTTCGCATACGATTGCAGCAGGTCACATTTTGGCTCATCTGATTTTGTACATTGAGAGCCCAAACCTATCCAACGTTCTAGCACTGATGCAGCCCCATGGTAAGGGAACAAATGTTTGCCTACCTTGAGGAGGTCTCTGTGACTGCACTCCCACCATAGGATGCAGCACACACTCCATGGGCATGGCTACATCAGTGCTGGAAAACTGGATAGGATTGGGCCCTGAGTCAGTTGTCAATAGTGCATGTTAATTGTCTCATCATAGAAGTGAATGCACACTTGAGATTTTGCTAAAGACATCAGCTACACTCAGAAGTGCACCTATCGCAACTTGAAATTAAAGCTTCTAAGATCAAGATTAAGCACGACAAATGCATAATCTTCCTTCATGTCAGTGGGATTTGTGAGGGAAGCAAATTCAATGGGAGAAAAGGGAAATATGCTGTTCTAGATTGGGGGTGTAATCCTAAACTGACAGCGCACTCCTGCAGATTGCGCAGTGTCGGCGCAACGGGGTTGTGCTGATACTGCATGCTTAGCACTGATGCAGGGGTGCCGATTGGCACTCCCACATCAACGCTAAGGTAATAGGACCAGCGCTGCTGGCAGTCGCGAAGTCGGCCGGCGTGAGGGAGGCGCCATGACAGGGTGGCAAAGGGATTGGTAGGAGGGAGGGAGAATGTGGGAGGGACTTGGGCAGGACATGGGTGGGCTTGGGAGGTGGCCATACGGCCACATCCTAAGCTTGTCTGCAAGGCCCCAATTCAGGCTGCGTAGTCTCCTCGAATCTGCGCCCGCTCTTTAGTGGGCGCAGATCCAAGGAGCACATAGGGGAGACTGGAGCCTCCCCTACGGTAAGGGAGTGCACACTCCCTTGCCACGGGAGGCTCCAGCCTACCCCCACCTAGCGTTGGATATGGCGCTAGCCAGCTGGCCTTGCCATTCCGGCGGTGGGTAGGATTGCGCCTGAGTTAGGCAGGCATAAGCTAAGCTAGCAAAGTTTGGCCAGCATAAGGGCCACCGTAAAGTATGTTTGGACCACTCTCGGAGTCAGAGAGGCCAGCACACAGATGTGCACCATCCTCCCTGACTCTGAGAGTGGTCCAAATGCACTTTAAGGTGGCCCTTGTGCTGACCAAGCTTTGCTGGCTTAGTTTATGCCGGCCTAACTCCAGTTTAGGATTGCACTCTGGATCAATTTAAGCCTGCAACATTCTTCTTCACAGAGACATGAAAAGCAATGGGTTCAGAATGAGAACTGATTTGATTCATTTACCTCAAACTTTACGGATCCATTCTGTGCTGTGTCAAATGCATTAAAGAGATAATGGGCATACATACTAGCATCTGAAAAACATAATGGCAGTGAAAGAATGCATTGTTAAAATTCTTTAGAAGTATATGAAACGCTGAGCTAAAAGGTCCCCAGGTTCACTTTTCAGAACAAATGTTGGGGGCAGGGTAGAATTATGCCCTTCAAATCCCTTTATCCTATACTATCTTTCCTTGCAGCTGCCTGTGAATGTTCAAGGTTAATCTCCCCACTGGGCTGTTTTGGGAACCATTATTTCCATTTCATTCCTCCTCAAGTGATCCCACTAGGTGGGTCACGAGCCAAATTCAGGTGGGTTGTGTAGCACCTAAGGCAGCCATATTGAAAATATGGGAGAATGGGAAGATGGGACACTGGAAAGGGGAGGGCTATTTTGTGTGTGTCAATGTTGTAAATAGGCTTTTTTCGTTCTGATTCACTTTGCTATTGGAAAACAGCTGAGAAATAATTCAACCTATTGCTGCATTCTCAGGAAAGCAGCAGGTTCTGGTATCAAAATGATGGCACTTCCAGCCATAACATCACTTCTGGTTGGTCCCGGAAAGATTGTCATTCTAAAAAGTGGGTTCCAGTGCCAAAACATTTGAAAGCCATTGAGATATGGCTATTTCCTGAACTTACTAAAGGAAAATGAAGCCTATTTAAAGTGAGGGGAGTGCAGCCTATTTGACCACACATAACAGGTGAGTCCAAAATCAGTCCAGTCCAAAATCTCAAAATGAAATATTTCATAGCTGTTTTGCTATGATTCTCTCAAAGGATATCAAAAGGAGAGATATCCTCAGATTTTGATGTTTGCCAAAATATCCTTTTACACACACACACACACACACACACACACACACACCAGCTTTACTGTAAGCATAAGTGCTCAGGAGTCAAGTTTGTAAGTCAAGCTTGTTCTGACCTTGTCATATGGATTATTGAAACTATAGCACAGCCATATATACACAGCCATACATGTGCTAAACTGAAAAGCACATTAGCTAGAAGCTATAGAGTTGATTTAGGTTTAATGAATCATACTTTAATGAAGGAGATAGATTGAAGGCTCTTGTCAAAACTACATTCTGATCAGTTCCTTGGGAGATTCACTTCCTTACACAACTGTAAATCATTCATTCCAAACTGAAAGACTTCAGTGGAATGCTGTAGATTAGTGATTCTTCGTAGTATTTTCACCTGCTTTGTACATTCAATAAATATATTCTGCAACAATTATCTACACAGTAACTGTTCTAATTTGCTGCTTCTGGAATTTGAGCTGCTCTTCATAGATAAAATGTTCTCTACTCACCCCCGTGTGGGAAAAACTGTGCATAGATTTGTTTGAATGTCTCTTCATTAACAGCTCCACTGGGACATTCCTATTAGAAAATCCAAAGTTAAAAACAGTTAAGATTTTGTTGTAATGCTGTTTCCAAAGTCAGTATTCACCTGATGATGCTTGTGCTGCTGAATGTACCCTGTATAGGGGGCATTAGCACGAACAAGAAATTCATTGTGCTATATGTGAGGCTCACTCCATGTCCTTTGTTGATAGGAGAAGCAGTAAAAATCTCAATTACCCAATAAGCATTGAGTTGCAGAGACCATTGTGAGTTTGACTCCCCTTAGGAGCACCTGGAGTTAGGCCAGCAAAGTTTGGCTGGCACAAGGGCCACAGTAAAGCGCATTTTGGACCATTCGTGGAGTCAGGGAAGATGGCGCATGTCTGTGTGCTGGCCTCTCTGACTCCGAGAGTGATCCAAACATACTTTATGGTGTCTCTTGTGCTGGCCAAACTTTGCTGCCCTAACTGTGCTGGCCTAACTCCCGGTTAGGATTGCGCTCTAGGTCACCTAGTTTCACCAGGCAACTGCAAGAGTTGAGACAAGTTGGGAAATAACTGGCTGCCTGAACATATAATTTGTTGCTTCCCGAATTATCTGTAAACAAACCTCCACTTTAGGGTGCAGTATGCATAGGTCAACCAGATGTTGGGCACAGTCAACAAGGGGTGGCTGTCATCTTCATAAACCGCCTGTGAGCTTGCGAAGGCATCTGTTGGAAACAGAATGCTGGGCTAGATGGACCTTGGTGTGATCTAGCAAACCAAGACTTATAATTGTATATCACTCCTATACGAGCATTAACCAGCTCAGTTTGCCCAGATCTCCAATTGCAGAATACGAGAGAATGCTGTGTGCTTGTTCCTTTTGGGTCCTGGTGGTGCCAGAGTCAGGTTACACTATTAAGAATCAAAAGGTGATATTCCAGAATTGATAGTTTTAATTATCACTCTGCTTTGAATTGTCCTTATTCCAATGCCAGGCAGAACTCTTAATACAAGAAACCCTCTGATTGTAGAGCGCCTAAGCACTAACAATACCATTCATCTTTAAAGATGCAAACACTGGAGGAATGAATTCAAAAGCAGCATTTTATTTTGCAGGCATCTTTAGAACCAAACTTGCTTAGTCAAAGAGAAGAATGAAAATAATGAGAATTAAAAATAAGCCCCTCACTTGCAGATGCCACCTGCTGAAAAAGACAATGGGAAAAAAACTGAATTGCGGACAAGAGAAAGAGGCTTATGAACCAGCAGACAATGGGGCCAATCTTGCCAAAGTTAAGAACTGCTAAGCCCTATTGATTTCACTGCGAGAGCTAAAGACATGCTGAACCAGAATCAAGAGACCTTTTTCAGAGAGGAGGTAGAAGAGAATATTTGTATTGCGAAGCATTGCAGTCACAGGCCACAAAGTCATAATCATGCATGAATTCATGGCTGAAAAAAATAGTCCACTGTCTTTAAGTAATGTCCCCACACATCAAAAGACAAATCAGACCAACGTCTAGAAATAAAGGACCTTATGAGTGCAATCCTAACCTGGAGTTAGGCTGGCACAGTTAGGCCAGCAAAGTTTGGCCGGCACAAGGGACACTGTAAAGTATGTTTGGACTTCTCACAGCGTCAGAATCCAGCACACAGATGTGCGCCCTCCTCCCTGACTCCGAGAGTGGTCCAAATGTGTTTTCCTGTGTCACTTGTGCTGGCCAAACTTTGCTGAACTAACTGTGCTGCCCTAATTCCAGGTTAGGATTGCACACTCATACTGATGTAGGTTAGGTCCAGGTAACAGCAAAACTGGCCTTTAAGTATCCCATTCATTTTGCTTTTCCTTTTGTAGACCAGAAGCATCATGTAGACCATGATGTATTCACTTTCACTCAAAAGAAATAGATTTATTTTTTATTACAGATAAGCCATCTCTGAATGAAACGATATACTGTTCTGTTATCTATATATATAAAAATGGACGTGGGTATGTGGGTGGGTGCCTGTGTATGTCTGTATGTGTGTATGTATGTTATGCATAGGCTCGGGAACGCCTGGACCGATCCGCACGAAACTTGGCAGGAATACACCTTGCAGCCTGGAAGGAAACACTGCGGGGGTCAGATACCCCTAGCGCCCCCGGGGGTGGGGGTACGCGGGGGTCTTCGCGTGAACATCGTCGGAAACGTCCAAAATCGGCGTCAAATCCACAGTTTTTGGGGTTGCCAAGATGAGTGGCTACCCTCTCGATGCCGTTGGAGTCCGGGTTCAGCCCCCCCCCCCGGCGTGGGGGGCAAAAAGGGGTGCGAAACACAGCGTCCGCCATGCCCTGCTGGAACGCCTGGACCAATTTGCATGAAACTCAGCATGCGGAAGCCTAGCAGCCTGGCCGCAAATACTGCGGGGGTCAGGCCCCCCTACCGCCCCTGGGGGTGGGGGTACGGGGGGGGCCGACGTGAGAACGGTCAAAAATGGCCAAACTTGGAGTAAAATCCACAGTTTTCGGGGTCGCCGAGATAAGTGGTGATGCTCCCGATGCAGTTGAAGTCTGGGTTTGCCCCCCCATGTGGGGGGCAAGAAGGGGTGTGAAACACAGCATCCGCCATGCCCTGCTGGAATGCCTGGACCGATTGGAACCAAACTTGGCCTGCGGAAGCCTATCAGCCTGGCCACAAACACTGCGGGGGTCAGGCCCCCCTACCGCCCCTGGGGGGGTACTTGGGGGTCCCCGCGTGCAAATGGTCGAAAATGGCCAAAAGCGGTGTCGAATCCATAGTTTCCGGGGTCACCGGGACGAGTGGCGACGCTCCCGACGCTGTCCGAGTTCAAGTTCCCTCCCCCGCGGTGTGGGGGGCAGGAAGGGGTGCAAGACACAACATCCGCCATGCCCTGCTGGAACGCCTGGACCGAGCAACACGAAACTTGGCACGCATACACCTTGTGGCCTGGCCACAAACACTGCGGGGGTCGGGGCCCCCTAGCGCCCCCAGGGGTGGGGTACGTGGGGGTCCCCGCATGAAAATGGTCGAAAATGGCCACAATCGGTGTCAAATCCATAGTTTCCGGGGTCGCCGGGACGAGTGGTGACGCTTCCGACGCTGTCCAAGTTCAGGTTCACCCCCCCTCAGCGTGGGGGGCAGGAAGGGGTGCGAGACACAACATCCGCCATGCCCTGCTGGAACGCCTGGACCAAGCGACACGAAACTCGGCACGCATACACCTTGTGGCCTGACGACAAACACTGCGGGGGTTAGACCCCCCCTTGCGCCCCCGGGGGTGGGGATACGTGGGGGGGCCCAAGTGAAAATGGTCGAAAGTGGCCAAAATCGGCGTCGAATCCACAGTGTCCAGGGTTGCTCCTGACACCGTCGGAGTCCGGGTTCGCCCCCCCCTTGGCGTGGGGTGCGCGACGGGGTGCAAGACACAATATCTACCTTGCCCTGCTGCCACGCCTGGAGCGATGTCCACCAAACTCGGCATGCGCGTGCCTTCCAGCCTGGCAACAGACACTCTGGGGGTCTGGCCCCTCTAGCGCCCCGGGGGGGGCAGGGTCCCCGTGTGCAAATGGTCAGAAATCGACGAGATCGTCCTGGGTTCTGTAGTTTCTGGGCTCACCAAGGCCAACAGCAATGCTGTGGGAGTTCGGGTCTGCACCCCCCAATGTGGGGGGGCAGGAAGGGGTGCGATACAAGATCTCCACCATGCCCCACTGTGACGCTGGAGCAATTGGTGCCAGACTCGGCATGCGTATGCCTTGCGGCTTGGCAACAAACACTGTGGGGGTCAGGCCCCCCCCAGGCTCCCGGGGGTGGGGGTACGCAGGGGGCCCCAGGTGAAAATGGTCGAAAACGCCCAAAATTGGGAGATGGGTCAGGGATGGGTCAGGGATGGGAGATATAAACACCCAGGCAACGCCGGGTAACAAAAAGCTAGTATTATAATATATGCCATATTAAAGAGTTGGATGTTGCTCTGTAAGGATCTCGTTAAATATTAGGAGGAATCCTGAAGGAGGACCTAAAGGCGGCGGCTGCTCTCCCCCATTGCGCTCCCTGTAACTGGTGTTCAGAGGCACAGTATCTCTGAACCTGAAGGCATCCGTTAGGACTAGCATCCATTGATGGATTTGTCCTCCATGAACTTGCCTAAATCCCTTTTAATAAGAATATTTACAGTCCAATCTCATTAGGCTGCCCCTCTGATGGAAAAAGCGTTGCACCAGTGCTGGCAGCCTAAAGCAGCTGCAAAGTGTGCTCTGGCAATGTGCTGAGTAGCGTGATGCCCGAGTGCCAGCAGGAAGGCTGGAGCCTTCCCCCGCATGCAGTGGTGTCATTCAAATGATTTAGGAACAGGAACTCACTTTTGAGTTTAAATTCAAATGTTGAAAAGAAAAAACACAAACAAACCCGGAAGCAGCCACGGAGCTCGTTAGGATCCGGAACGCCCGTTCTGGTCTGTTCCCCCTGAATGGCATCATTGCCCGCATGTCACTGGATCGCTAGCTGTCCACTGGAGCAGATAAGTCAGTGCGGGAGGTGGAAAGGGTGGGGGCAGCTGTGGACCCAGCCAACGGGACGCCCAGGGACAGAGGGGGAGGAAGTCTGCCCCCTCCGCTGTGTCCCCGCCCACGTGCGCTGAGCTGCTCTGCCCCCACGCCACCCCAGGCTCCATTTCGGAGCCATTTGTGGGCGGGGGGGGGGGGGTGGGCCAAAAACTGTTCACTGAGAGGGAAGCCACCTTGTCACTGCCCTCCTTCCACCCCAGGAGTGCCGTGCCTGGGGCCTTTGCACCCCCACACACAACGGGGTCTGGTGGAGGGAGGGTAGAATGGGGGCAGGGAGGCTGCTGGAGGAGTCAATCTGGTGGGGATGATGCCACCTCCTTTCTCAATTTACACTTGTGCCAGGTAAAGAGTTGCAGGTCTGGGATGACCCATTGTGGGGTGGGAGGCTTCTGGAAGGAAAAGGGGATTTAAATCTCCTTTCCCAGCCTCCCACTCTGCCCCTGCCCCTCCCCCCCTGCTGCATACAGCATGTTCCTTTTCAACAGGGATGTCCCAGCGGGGGGCCAAGAATTGGATGGGGCCATTAGCAACATTCATTGATTTCGTACTAAACCTGGCTCCTCACAAATCACCCTCCTTGTTATGCCCTCACCTGGCTGAGTAGACTTTATAGGGCCTTTGCCACTGTGTGGCGTGCAGGGACAACTAAAATGCTTGATACTTTTCTGTGGGTTGTTTGGTCCATTTCTGCTCCTTTGCAGAGATCTCTGGCCAAAGTTTGAACAAGCCCATCTGGAATACCAGACACATGCAATGCAGCCATTGATCATCTCATTTCAGCTTTCAGAGGCTGGACTGCTTTCTGAAGGGCCTGCTGGTTTCAATTCATTTGCACCTCAATGATCACAGTTTTGTTTCATAAGAGCCAAGAATGCTCATGAGACCTCATTAGTAGTAGTGGGAGATAACTTAATACGGCTGACTCGCAAGCCTTATTTCTTGTGAAACCAAGCAGGTATGCCCCTTAGTTTAACTTCTACTCAAGGCAGTATCGCGCTGACAAGTTGGAAATAGTTTGTTAAGAATCTTGATGAACATGCTGCACAATACATTAATATACATTACCAGAAATTTTATGCACACCAAAGATAATTAGGGTGCTCGAGCCCTCATCTATCATTCACTAATTTAAGTGTTTGCAAGACTGGGATATGAAAGCTTCCAAAAAGAACATGCCACTTTTACTTTGCTTTCTGTTTTCAAATAGCTAATAGATACCACCACTCTATAGCCACTCAGAATTCCCATTTAATGCAACTTCCAGTACAGCCTGAAACAATTTCCTCTTACTAATCAATTCAGAGTGCAATCCTAACCTGGAGTAAGGTGGGCCCAGTTAGGCCAGCAAAGTTTGGCTGGCACAAGGGACTTGGCGAAGTCTGTTTGGATCACTCTCGGAGTCAGAGAGGCCAGCACACAGACGTGCACTATTCCCTCTGACTCCGAGAGTGGTCCAAATGTGATTTACAGTGGCCTGTGCTGGCCAAACTTTGCTGGCCTAACTGTGCCAGCACAGCTGGTCCACAGCACAACTCCACAGCACAGCACAGCACAGCACAACTCCAGGTTAGGATTGCCTAAATGTGCCACACAAGGCATACAAGTGCTCCTTAAAGACAGACCCAAAAGTTCTCCAGCGCATACTTTTTTTGGCTTGAATTTAGAAGGGAGGCAACTATGGCAAACAAGGAAATTAGTTGATTTGCCTGCCATATTGCTTGTTTTGTAGTAGTTCTGCTACTGCAATAGCCCTTGAGAAGGCTACCAGTCCCAAGGGGCACTTTTTCTTCTAGTCTTTTAGCCCACTGCCCTGTAGTGTATCAGAACAGAGAAAAGAAGAAAACACAAAACCTTCTCATTCCTTCTCGCTGTGTGCTCTGGTTCCCATTGACCCTAGACTGGAGAATAAAAGACTAGCGCAAGTGGATTTTGGGATGGGGACCGTTGTGGTGGAAGAGGGAAGCTGGTATTTCTTCTCCAACATGTATTTATCCAAGCAGGGGGATAATTCAAGAGCTTAATAAGCTCACCTCTCTTTGAAGATGGTTTCCATGAATCCGCAAAGTTCTTATCTAAATCCAGACTAGGGGAGATACAGAAGCCATGATCAAGGATCTGAGAGGCTGTCATACAGAAGAAGGGCCCAATCCTATCCAACTTTCCAGCACTGGTGCAGCCGTGCAGTATGCAGTGACAGTCAGGTAGGCCTCTTTCAGGTAACAAACGTTCCCTTTCTTTGGCGCTGCATTGCAGCTGCACCAGCACTGGGAAGTTGGATAGGATCCCCCTTAATCTTTGTGGCTCTTGCGGGCAGCACTATAACCAAGGGTTTAAAGTAGATATAGGCAAGACATAGGAAATAATTCCTCAACTGTAAGAGCTGCCCAGCCCTGTAACAGTCTGACTCATATGAGAGTGGCTCTCCCTTTTTAGAAGTTTTCAAGCCGAGGTAGCGGGATTATGGAACCATGCAGGCAAATTACACTTCAGGTTTCTGCCTCTGCATAGTGTTGAAACCTGGTGGAACCTTTTTTTTTTTTTTTTAGTAGCCATAGCACCAGAGCTCTGGTTAATCCAGCATACCGCATTTTGAGAAATTGATTTCACTGCAAGTGTTTTCTCTCTTCCTCTCATTGATTAGAAATCGCAGAAGCAGAAAAATCAAAGAAAAACTGTAGACAATATCGTTTGGAATATCAGAAGTATGTATTTAAGCCAGCATCGACAAACCAGTAGCTGTGAAATGTGCCTAATATATGAAAAGGTATTTTCTAATGTGGCAATGATTAGAAGCCTTCCAGATTGATTCAACATTTGAAGACTCAATGTGTCATTCATCGCTAACATCTGGTTGCAAAAAAACTTCAGTGATTGTCCGCTCAAGTCATTACACAGTACTGCTGTGACTGTACAGACTTCTCAGAAAACCTCAGCATTGCACCATCCATCCTCAGCACTGACAGTCAAGAAGATGTATGAGTAACAATAGTTACTTGTTATTTGCATAGTACTGTTATTTGCATTATGCATATTATTTGTATAATAGTTATTTGCATGACTGACTGGTTATGCATAGATCCAACAAAAAATCTACCCTGGGAAATGTCAGGAAGATCATTGTTTCTTTGGCAACTGTGCACATGTCTCCAGGGAGAAATGCATTTGACTTTAAGGACTGTCGCACAACACTAATTAGCCACAGTTTCCTTCACAAATGTATTCCCTTCTAGGAAAGAACAAGTGCTGAATAAAGACCAAAACCTATGCATTTTTCTCTGTGCATTTGTTTTTGCTTTAATTAAAATAAAGCACTGGGTTGTCAGGTGCATTGTTTCTTCCCTACTTTTATTTATTCATTTGTGGTTAATTGGTTGATGATCCAAACAGAAGGGCATTGCACAGTGGATACATCATCAAAGTCCCAGAGAAATTCAGCCGCTTGCATACTCCAAGCTAATGTATAAGCTTGAGCCTTTCTGAACTATCCATTTGATGTTTCACTATGGCCTCAATGTGCCCACAGAAGGTTGAACTTTTGTAAGCATCAGCTGCTCGCAAAGGTTTGCATGAAAAAGAGTCTTTGGGAGTGGCTAATTTGTTTACAGAGGTTCAAACTTTGGTAAGCCCATTTGTGCTCACCTCAAGTCTGCCTGCAAACATTTGAGCAGGAGAATTCAACATCTTGAGCTCACCTAGCAGAATATTCATGTCATCTACATAGTTCCTTATGTCAACATTGCTAGTCTAGTGTAGATTGTTCCAGTGCTGGGAGTAGCTATGATTGTTTTGCTGTGTCAGAATCTATATAGAAAAGCCCCAAATTCTTAGCAATTAATTTTAAATGTGGAAGAGCAGCCATGAATATTTGGATGTAATACACATTTTCTATTCCAGTCAGGAAACAGAAAACATTGCCAAGATGCCACATCCAAAATACTCCAAACCAAGAGCGCTTCTGATTATTCACTATAAATTATGACAAACTCGAGGAATAAAAATAATGATTGCTCGGAAATTTGGATCAACAAATATTCTGAGCCATCCCTTCTGTACACGAGGTGAGTGGAAAAACAGGCTACTTTTGCTGAGTCATCCATGAGCTGCATATTTATCATCCAGCTGTAGTTTTAAATACGTTATGGTGGTGCCTTTAAAAAATATGCTTTTAAAAGTAAGCCTTACATCTCTGTGCCACTAGAACAAGGTTTGATAATTATCCCTCCTGCTCTAAAGCACATTAATGCATATTCATTATTCACAATAGAAAATAAACATTTCTGCCTCAAATGCCAGTCACTTCATAACAACAATTAACCCTTTTGTTCTTACATTTTTGAATCCTCTGTATAAAACTTGAAGTTCCCTCTTTGTAAAATTGGTTTGTGCTTCCAGTTGTTCCAATCCTTCAGGCCGATGACATACTGTGGTCATTTCCAACTCATCTTCAATTTTATCTAAAAATAAAGATAGAAAAAGTTATTTGGGGCAACGTTCCTTCCTTATTAAAGTGATGGAAAGAGTCAAATGTAATTGGTCTTGCAAATGCCCTCAAATGCAAATAATAAAATTGCATATCGAACCATTTC
Source organism: Lerista edwardsae (assembly GCA_029204185.1). NCBI lineage: Eukaryota > Metazoa > Chordata > Lepidosauria > Squamata > Scincidae > Lerista > Lerista edwardsae. Next base: position 31,175,958 of record JAJKFI010000005.1, read on the forward strand.
ATTTGAAACAAAAACAAAACCAAGAAGTAGAAGCGTACCTCACATTTCTCTTTAGCATTGGCAAGTCACTATTACACTCAGAAAGACTGAACAGTGTTTCCATTCAGCACACTGAAGAATTTCTACAGAACTTATACTACCATTCAACAAAGAGCAGGTTCCCTACATTCATAGACGCTGACTCAAAAATATTCCCCAACTCAGTAGTTAAATCAATGCCGATACCATAGACTGTGTGCTTCATGGGGTTAAGAGTCCCATGAGCCATCCATGCTTCAACACATTAGACAAAAATTCATACATAATCCCAAGCAGATACATAGCAGTATGTTCCACCAAAATCAGTGGAGCTTATTTCCAAGAAATATGTTCGGGATCGGGATGAAAATGTAGACACTGAGCACACATGGAAATTACTCTTTCTTTTGTTGTGCCACAAAAGAGTTTGAAGGGTGAGGAGATTATCGTCAATTATAGCCTGTATTTCAGTTAATAATTCACACAGCCTTTTCAAGAGAAGAAAATAGCAGGTGGGCAAGGTTCATAGTACAGTACGTTGACTGAAGAGAAGGGGACATGAAACAAACAGAACATCATTGTACCAAAATGCCTTCTTTTCCCTATTACTGTAAGTGCTATATGTAGTTGTGCATTGGTTGTGTTTATCCATGGATTGGACAATGGGCATCTTTTATTATAATAACCAGGGAATAGTTTCACTGTTCTTGAATTCAGGTTTATTCTGAAACATCTGACTGTATATTCTCAGTGATGATTGTGTATCTAGCACTCTCCATGGACTCAATGACCAGTTGCAAGGCAAGATCCATCATTCTTGCAGACATATATAGTCCAGTGGTTGGGAATCAATTTTTGTGAATGAAAAATGAACCCGTCTTTCAGCCCCTTGTGCCCCACATCCTTAGGTAAAAGGAGAACCTTACTGGAATCATGCAGGTCAGTTTCTCCAATCATCACTACTCAAAGTGCATGAAACAAAACAGCATGAAACCACATGATGCCTCCAGTCCTTTCTTCCATCCCACACACTTCTTTAACAACTCCCGATGCACTGCTCTTTGGTTTGTTCCCTCGTTCAAGAAAACTTCGCGCCTCCAAGGAAGCAACCTTTCCTCGCACCCCATAGGAAATATTGGTATAACAGAAGAGAAAGAAAGATGTGAGAGGAGCAATGTGCTTAGCTCTCAGTGATATGCTTTCGTTGAGGTTTTCAATGTAACCTGACACTAGAAAAAGTGGGTTAAACCAATTAGAGGCTCCTTTCTATGGCTGTTGAAGATATAACACAGGGAAGAAGTGAGCTGTTCTTCAACAATGACAAGTAATTACTAAGAAAGTAGCACTCATGAGTATTAGTGTGTGTGGGGGGGGGGTCAGCCTTGCCAAACTACCTTGCATTGGCCCCCTCCTACTTGGGGGATCTGAGGAGAATCATTCTGCCACCACCACATGCAAAGCATGTGGGCACAGTGGAGGTATCTGGAATCAGCAGTGGGTACTTCCAAGGGCACCATGATCCTTAGCTGATCCCTGATTCAAGCCCTGAGGAGTCATGTGTGAGGCCCACTGGAGTTCGCTTTTGCCTCGGTGTCCAATAAATGTTAAACTCACTCTAGTGCTGAAAATAGAACAATAATATGCAGAAAATACAGGTTTGGATGACAGTTGTAATACTCTTCCAATATTTGAAACATGTTGATTCCCTGCATTAGCCATATCTCCCCATTCAGCACCTCCTGAGTTGTCGTCATTCTTCGTCAAAATTGTATTTATTTGTTCGCTTGATTTAGAAACAGCCTTTCTCCCTGAAGGGCACTCAAGGTGGTAACATAGTGTTTGTGTGTTAATGCACAAGCATTTAGTACAAATGTTCTCACTCCAAACTAAGTGGCAATAATTGGCTCGAAGAACATAAGAAGAGCCCTGTTGGATCAGGCCAAAGGCCCATCTAGTCCAGCTTCCTATATCTCACAGTGACCAACCAGATGCCTCAGGGAGCACAAGAGACAACAAGATGCCTGCATTCTGTTGCCACTCCCTTGCACTTGGCATTCTGAGGTAGCCTATTACTAATGTCAGGAGGTTGCACAACCCAACATGGCCTATAACCCATGAAGGATGTTTTCTCCAGAAAAAAAAAAATCCAAAGTATGTTTCATGCTTGCTCCTTGTAAACTCCACTCCAAAGGCCAGATTGGTGCAGAAGAAACACTGATGAGTGAAGTTTATGGGATGTAAAGCTGTAGCTTATGTACAGTAGTCTGTGGACACTTGTAGCCCAATCACTGTAGCCACAATCTTATTCCTTTCCTGCTGATGCAGCCACACTTCCAGAGCATGCACAGTGTCCTGCTGGGGGAGGGGGGGACGTCACAGAGGCAAACCTCCTGGATGGTCTACCCAGACCTTCACCAGCAATTTCACTGGCACAAGTTTGCTTGATCCCAGAAAGGTGGATCAAGGCCTGGAAGGGGAATAAGATATTGGTGGAACCATTGCTGCCAAT
>JAJKFI010000005.1:31178494-31193770 GCA_029204185.1 Lerista edwardsae
TTTCACAAATCAAGAAAAAGCCAGCGCTGCTTTTGTGATATGTGAAAGTCTGCTAGGGCTTGTGTGTGTGTGTCATGTCACCGAATTAGCGGTAACTGTTCTGGAAATGAGCAAAACTGAAGTGTGTGATATTTTCCGAAAGGACACCAGTGGGTGATCCATTTGCAACAGTGTTGCAGCAAGTTAATGGGCTATTTACTATGCATACAGCTTTCACCAACAGGAAAGAAGAGGCTGATAATTTTACGTTGTTGTTCATTAGCAGGAAGTTCAGAAATGAATATTTTACGCACCCAGCACTGGGGCGAAAACAATACAGGCTTTGAATTTCACAAATTCCCGTCTGCTTTAAAAATTTCCATTGGATCAGTTGGGAGAAGATTCTTAGGAGACACTCTCAGGGCTGTATGAGCTTCTTGATGAATTTAGGCTGATGCCCACCAAATGGTGCGAACTGGTGAAGGTGTGGAAATTAGAACTGCCCCAAATGTTTACAGTTGTACATTTTGTGCATGACAAAGTTGGGGGTCTCAGGGCACAATACAGTATGTACACAGAGGCGGATCTAAGGGGGGCAAATCTGTAAGTTTTGCAAGAAGGCTTACTATACCCTGTCATGTAAATCCCTCCTCTCCCTTGCTGCTGTAGCCAGTAAACAATGCCAAGATGTTGCTGTTCCCTGTGAGGATTGGCTAGAACAGTGCAGGAGAGGAGTGTTTTCCACTGCAAGGTAAGGCTTCTTGCAAAACTTACAGATTTGCCCCCCCCTTAGATCCGCCTCTGTATGTACAGTACGTACAGGGCACTTACAGTATATATCCTCTGTGCCTTCCACATCTAAGTTGTTTCATTTCTAGCCTGACACAAGGCTTGTTCCATAATTCCATAATCTATTCCTACTTCTCCCTACTAATGTTCCCAGCCTAAAGTTCCCCTCTCACTGCAGATTCACGTGTGGAATTATCTGTCCCTGTGTTGCTGTTTTTCGATACTCCACTTCATTGGCATGTCGTCTTTATACAACGATGCCAGGAGCTGGCTGCTTCAGCCACATTTTTTCTCCTATTTGCCAGGATCAGCTTTGGGCAATGAAGTCCCTTTGCCAATCACCTTCTCTCTGCATGAAGCTTAAATATGTGTGCAGGTGCGGCCATTTTAGATCTTGAGCCAAATGTGATGCATTTCACATTCAGTTAAAAAAGAATTGAATGTGAAAAAGAGGACTGGCTGAATTTTCTCTCCATGTGTATTCAGTACCTGGTCAGAACTGGTGACTGGGGGCACAATCCTAAACCGTGTTAGGCCGGCATAAACAAAGCCAGCAAAGTGTGGACAGCACAAGGGACACTGTAAAGCATGTTTGGACCACTCTCGGAATCAGAGAGGCCAGCACACAGATGTGAGCCATCCTTCCTGACTCCACTCTCCACCAAACACACTTTATGGTGGCCCTTGTGCTTTGCTGGCCAAACGTTGCTGGCTTATTTTATGCTGGCCTAACTCCGGTTTAGGATTGAGCTCCGGGTGTAGGGCAGCAGTGGGCACACTGATTCAAGAGAAACCTTGAAGAACCTTGGGCAGAAGTCCTATATGCAACTACATGGCAGTAAGTTCAATAGGACTTACCTCTCTGTAGACATGCATAAAATTATGGGCAGCGCAATCGAAGTGTGCTCTAGGCCATAAAGCACGGACGTGCCAGCGCAACGCACAGCGTCAACACAAGCACTTACTTGTCTGCTTATACAGTGCCATGTCAGGCAATGCCAGCTCACACCTGGCAGCTTCTTCATTGTGAGCACCATTTACAACACCTTACACTTCTGAGATGGGACCCAAACTTGATGTGTCCTTCAGAGAACTTGGTGACCTACCAAACTCATTACATCCCTTGGCAGCCACTTCTTTTGAGCCAGCTGGGCGACCCTGAGCCCTCAAGGAAGAGACTTTTTTATGGAGGGAGCATTGAGAGTCTATGTGCTACCCATACGCTTTTTCAGTTTAAATTCCTAGATCCTACAGGAATAAATAATGCCGGGTTATGATGGCACTGGATAAATGAGTTTTACATTGCCTGTATGATAAATGTCATCTCCTCATGTAAATGTAATTATGCAAAAATGTACTTGAAGTGTCCACCATTAGTTGTAAAACTGTCATGAACTATATGGATGGGCAGATCTGTCACGAAAGGAGAAAGGTTTAATATAATAGGTGAGATTCATTAGAAAGCCTCTCATTTTTATTCGCCACAATTTAAGAAGAAACTTCAAAAAATAATGACTTCCCATTTTTCTGTGACTTAAACTAAGCAATTCATTTCAAGCAACGGAGACCAAAGCCTTGATCCATAATAAGTGTAGGAGAGGTTTCCTTGAACTTTTAATTGCAGCCATCCGAGGTATGGAAAAAGCAGGCTGTTTTTCTGTTTTAAATGCAGGCTGCCTCTTGGGCAGAGCCAATTGCTACAGGATAAAATGCATAGGAACATTCTGCTGCATGTGTGCTTCTTGGCAGCATGTGCCTACTGCACATGTGTTGAATTGCAGTCTTAAGAACATAAGAAGAGCCCCGCTGGATCAGACCAAACACCCATCTAGTCCAGCTTCCTGTGTCTCAGAGTGGCCCACCAGGTGCCTCAGGGAGCACACAGGACAACTACATATTTGCATCTTGTTGCCACTCCCCTGCATCTGGCATTCTAAGGTAGCTTACTTCTAAAGTAAGCACTACCCATCATGGCCTGTATCCTGCACTGAACTTTTCCTCCATCAATCTGTCCAATCCCCTTTTAAAAGCATCCAGGCTATATGCCATCACCACATCTTGTGGCAAGCAGTTCCACATATTAATTATCCACTAAGTAAAAAGGTATTTTATCTGTTCTAACTTTGTTCAGTTTTAATGGATATGCCCTGGTTCTGGTGTTGTGAGAGAGGGAAAAGAACACCCGCCCCCCATCCACTCTATCTATCTTGCATAATTTTATAAGTTATGTTCCCCCTCAGGTGCCTTTTTTCTAGACTGAAGAGCCCAAAGCGCTGTAGCCTTTCCTCATAAGGGAGATGCCCCAGCCCAGGAATTATGTTGGTTGCTCTCTTCTGCACCTTTTCTAGTTCCACTATGTACTTTTTGAGATGTGGCCATCAGAAATGTATACAGTACTCCAGATGTGGCCTTACCATCAATTTGGTCAATTGCATAATAATATTGGCCATTTTATTCTCAACCCCCTTTTTTATTATCCCAAGATCTCTCTCCTGATCCATCATAGACAACTCAGAAGAACCCATTAGCCTATATGTGAATTTTTGATTTTTTTTTGGCCCAATGTGCATCACTTTACACTTGCCTATTGAAGCACATCTGCCATTTTGCTGCCCATTCTCCCAGTTAGGAGAGATCGTCCTGGAACTCTTCATAATCCCTTCCAGTTTTCATCACCCAGAAAAGTTTACTGTTATTCGCAAACCTGGCAACCTCACTGCTTATTCCTGCCTTGCGCTTTGGTGGAATTAAAACCTCTTAAATGTTGCATCATAGCCTACATCTATTGTTAAAAAATCAACTGCAGTCCCACAAATGGCTCATGGATCACTGCAGGTGTGATCTTGCTCATGCTAACCTTCCTTCAAGCTGGCTGCAGACACTGACTTACGGATTAGCCAGGGTGGTGATATTCTACCCCTTCCGAGTTCAGAGGTCATTTGTCTCGGCATACCTGCCACAGGCCAACAACAAATGGAGAAGAATATGCCCACATCTCCTGCTTGTGTGGCAGCAAGACAACTAGACTTGATAAGTCCTTGACATGATCCAGCAGGCCATCTTCTGACGAAGTAAATCTCGTAGAACTCAGTGGACCTTGCTTCTTGGTAAACACACATACAATTGCAGTTGCAGTTCATATACTTCATTCTTAATAGTGAGGAGGAATGGAGCAGTGTGAACCCACCCCAAGCCCAACAATGACAACTGGATTTGCTTGACTTGGACAGTTAACATTAAAATCTGAGAACAAACTGACATGCATCCTCTTATCACATAAACATCTCTGGACCATTATATACAGCCACAGTTAGTACATTTGAGAAATACAAATTAATGTGCATTTTATGGTGGTCACATCTTAGAACTGCTTAGAACACATCTTAGAACATCCAGTTTGTCTGTGTTGTGTTATTCCAAACGTTCTCTTAAGACGCAGTCCTAATCTGGAATTAGGCCAGCACAGTTAGGCCAACAAAGTTTGGCCTGCACCAGGCCCACCATAAAGCTTGTTTGGACCACTCTGGGAGTCAGGGAGGATGGTGCACGTTGGTGTGCTAGCCTCTCTGATTCCAAGAGTGATCCAAACACTTTATGGTGTCCTTTGTAGTCCTTTGTAGTACGGTGTCCTTTGTAGTGTCCAAACTTTGCTGGCCTAACTGTGCTGGCATAATTCCAGGTTAGGATTGCACCCTTAGGCTGTGATGCCTAATCAAGTGCGAATAAGTTTTGATCGGTGAGGAGGGTGGGAGAAAGAATTGGACCGATTTACTCTAATGTCTTTAACGGGATTCAAGATGTTGAATCAGTTCACCACATGCTGCATTGCACAAACTATGCTGTGACACTGAACGTATCAACCACTCAGTGTGAAATCCGGGGCATACAGTACAGGTCAGTACTTGTCACTTCAAGGTCCTGGTCTAGTTTTCCAGGTTTAAACAAAACCATGGAGGTAGGGAAGCTGTAATAACCATTACATTATGTAATAATGTAATAACCATTGTACCATTGTTCGAATAATCAGGGGAAAAACTTTTTCTTTTGAAAGTTAGTCAAATTGATTTAAATTTTACCTCTCGGGGACAGGTAATACCACCGGGCGAAGTCTAGGAAAAAGTAAGAAAACAATTTAACAAAAAAAAGGAAAGTGAAACTGCATACACCTTTAAATTCTGTCTCTTTAAATGTGAAACGGGATGGGAATCTATTCTCAATATGAAGAAGGCCCTATTTTCTATATGACAAATGTGTCTGCTTCTCAGTTGTTGGGATGTGACACTTCTCATTTCATGGCTATGTTCTCTTCCCCCGATGGTGATAAGAAATGGAGGGCCTCCCTCTGCCCTGCATGAAACCTTATGACAATGAATGACAGGACACAGCAAAAGGAAGCATGCCACAAGTCATGCACCCATGCGATCAGCAGGAAATGTTCACCAAGGAGAAACAGATCACAACATTTTGGAGGAACAGCAAATCCCAGAGGCTGTGGTCATAAGAAGCTTTCAAAGGCAGGAGATACCCGTCCCCATGCAGTTTTAAATGTCAGTTATGGAAAGTGGAAACGTTCGCCTTTGCAATCAAAGGAAGGTCCTAGTTTTCTGCTTCCTAGTCCTGAACAGCTGTAGGAAGTAAGAGTGATCTCTGCAAAGACAGGAACCTCAGGTAGATCTTGTTATCCCTTATCAAACTGATCAGAATTTTCTAACAAAAACAGAGTGGAATTTGCATTCTCTGGAAAAAAAATAGAATTAGTAGCAATGCAGGGAAAAAAATAAATGGACTTGTATTTGAATCACAGCTTATTCACATCCACTGTCCACATCTCAATTCAAAATCCTGTAAATTAAATTGCGGCAAACTCCAAAAGGAAAAGTAGTTAGAATATTTCAGTATACTAATAACCAAATGCACATTCTTATTATTCAGTAAATAAAAGCTCAGCCTGTTTTGTGCTAGACGTCCTGCTTAGGGATGTTCTGAAAAAGTGAGGCGTCTCTAAAAGTATATTCACTTGTTAGTACCTAGATGATAACAGAGGTTGATCTGTTCTCCAGGTGGCTACCACTGCATCCCGTGGCAGCCAGGCAGCACTGGGACACGCCGTGGGAAAAGGGGATATTTGTCCCCTTTCCGCAGTAAGGGCATAGGGCAACCAAGGGCGCGGAAGCAAGGGCCTCTGGGTAAGGCCACATGGCCTTAGTCGAAGGTTGGGAACCAGTGGCGAGTGTCACTGCCAGTCCTGCCCTCGGCTCCCCCCTCCCCCCACCTAGACGCCTTCCCGGATGCCCAGAATGGCTGCATCACTGGGAAGGGGTGTTCCCTTCAGGGAGCCCATGGCTGCTGTCACCATGACGCTGTCCCAGTGCCAGCAGTGAGGACCCACTGCCAGCATTGGAGGTGTTCTGCACTGCCTTGTACGACATTTGCCCGGGTGGTATGAGCGTACCGCCTCCCGTGAGGCCCATTGGATTTATGCGTTTTTAATATCCCTGCAGATTTCTGAGCCCCCATGTAACTCGAGAGCTCCTTATACTAGTACACAATCCTGTATTGTAGTCAGGAGAGAACAGCTTACTAGCAACTTCAGCAGCATGTGTGGAAGTTGAAAGAATCTGCTTCATGCAGCACCTCCCCAAAAGAGAAAAAAAGGTATACACAGAGGAAATAAGACTCTTATATTTTAGCTGAGTGCACAACCGCTGCAGCTCATTTCTTATGCTGCTTGACAAATTGATAAATACTATTGCACACTGTTGTATTAAGGCACTTCATAAACCAGAGATTACTTTCTGAGCCCCTGTGGATAACACAAACTATAGTTGACTTTGCTATTAATGTATCTGTTTTTTTAGTGGGAGTGTTCTTTGTTTTGTTTTTGCAGCTTCAGGATTATAAGGACAAAGACCACTGTGAAATGCTCCTACAGTCATTTTAAATTTGAAAACCTGTTTAGAGGTTTTGGGAGAGCAAGAATTCTGCAGCTGTCAGTCAAGTTGCTTTGCCTCGAAAAGGAAAAGCTAGCTGGGAGCATGGTGGGAAAAAACCAGCCAGTTCCAAGGGGAGAATGCAGCAACCTTGTTAGCAGAGCTTTTTACAGAAGTAGGATTGCGACTATTATAAACTTCTTAACAGATCAATGCCTCCCTTGTCTCATTTCTGAAGCAATACCAAGGAGGGATTTTTCTCTAGCTCCCTGTAGGCTATAACAGAAACATTTTGGAAAACCAATCACTCTGAGAGCCAGATTGCAAAGTTTCGGGATGCACTTGCTTGATTTTTCCCCTCTTTATTTTCGGGGCATTCAAGGTTTGATGCGTTGGCCGTAGAGGTGGCTCAAGTGATCTCCCACTCCGACCCCTGTAAGCAACATTCAGGAGTAGTTTGAGATGGAGGTGAGCCACGTGCTTGGGGTCATGAAAGCAGATGCCTGCTCAATTCTGGGCCCAATGGCAGCTGGCTGTGGGCCTCGACAGGGGCACAGCCACTGCCACGCCTTCGTCCTGCTTGCTCCTCCCCTTTAAGGAGAAGGTGGGAAGACATAACTATGACAGATGCAGCTCCTGCTGGGTTGCAAGTTAGGTTAGCCAGTTCTCAACCCTGGCCGAAGCAGCAGTGGCCTTCTCCTTTCCCCACGCACTTCCCAGGCTCTGATGATGACACCCTCAGATGAGGCTGGGCAGGTGACTAAGCGGGTGACCAGCAATGGTGGGGAGGAGCCGTGGGGGGGTGTGATCAGCTAGGCAAGATCCATGGCTTGCCAAGGGCTCACTCCTGGCCTGCAGCCCTTGGTTCAAGCCACAACAAAACCACAGTCTAGCCACACCTTTCATAACAGCCAGAACCTGAAGAGCTCTCTTTGCTTTCTCTTTCCTCTCCCAGCAATCCATCTGCTCTCCCACTACTATTAAATCCCTTGCCTCTGCTGCATCCTACCCCCACCCCCACCCCAAGCCTGGACCACCTACATGGGGCTCTCAAAACCTGTGCCACACTGCCAGCAATTAGCAAAAATAAGCAAACACCACACACATGCATCCACACAAAGAAAGGACACCTATTACGTATGTGATGCTTCACCTTGCTCTGAGAACAGCTTGGGGGCCAGTCTGGATTTATAAATGGACAGCGTATCGACAACATATCTGAGAAGGGATTTCCATCTCAGTTGCACCCTCTATGCACAATGGAAATCTCTGTCATGTACTTCTGGGTCCAATATGGCAGATAGATTTAAATGGGGTCAGCTTAGTCTTTGCGGTCTCAGTGGAAGGCTTTCCTTTGGGTAGATGAGGAAGGCTGTCTTTCTATGGATTTTTCCGAGTGAAGTGTGCCACGGCCTCCAACCAAGCATTCTAGAAACTATCTGGCACTGACCCCATGGTTCTAACTGGCATAATTCATACACTGCAAATGCAAACACTGCATCATGTTCATTCTCCAGAGGATCAACAGACGAACTTAAGTAGCACAGTCATGTGCTGAGGCTGATAAGAAAATCACTGGCTTTCTGATGGCTGCTGCAAGGAAGGAATTTATAAATCATTCCTACCGTGGCAGGGCAATTGAGCCCTGTGGGAACTATTTCACCTAACGCATTGTACAGACAGGCGTCTGTTGTTTGCTGATCTTTGCTATAGGCTGATGTGCTTAATGCCATCGCAAAACAATATTTAGAGGGGGACTTGGAAGTCACAGTGCAGTCACTTGAGCAATGCAACACAGCAATGAGTAGCGACGCAGAGCAGAGGAGAACCTTCACCCATCCCAAGAGTTGGGAATATAGACTGACCTTGTTATATCTGCAATCCCCCAGCCAGAACCCAAGGTTCAAGCGGGCAGTTGGGTTTTACAGCACTGATCCTGTAATGCGGAGCTTCCCCCCCTGCAAAGTGCAATTAGAGGATTAAATGAGAGGATACCGGTGCTGTAAAACCAGGAAGGCACCAGGAGTCTTGAAGCGAGGGGGGGGGTGCCTTACCACTTGTGCCACCAAGCACACAAGCAGCCGGATGGCTAAGGAACAGGAAACACAGTGGCATGAGGTGGCAGTCCATGGAAATGCCTTGCTCTCAGAAAATGGGAAGTTGATAAGAGACCTGACAATCCTATCTAACCTTTCAGGGCCGATGCAGCCACAATGCAGTCCCAAGGTGAGGGAACAAACCTTTCCCTTACTTTGAGGAGGCCTCCATGACGGCCCCTCCAAATAGAAGGATGCAGAGCACATCCCATTGGCACGGCCACATCAGTGCTGAAAAGCTGGATGGGACTGGTCCCTGAAGCAGCTCGGTCAGCGTCAGGCAGGCACGGAGCGCAGGCAGCCTTTGTCCGCATCACTCCCCCTCCCCAATTTACCACGAACCTTTTGGACTGCCCCTTGCGGCAGCCTGGTTCCCAGCTGGGCCAGACTCAAGACACGCATGCTCTCAAGAGAGTGCCTCTTGTCTATTATGCATTGCCACTTCTTTGAAGATGTACGGTTTCATTCCACTTTTTTGGATCTCCAGAGGAGCTTCTACCATCCAACATTGCCAAGGCAAATCTCTTATTTCTGTTCTCGCACGAAAAACCTGGCGAGACATAAAATTGCTTTCTTTCAAATCCTTCTAGTCTATTTACTTTGCAATGAATGAAAATGCCCCCCCCCCGGTGTGTCTCATTTAAACGAAGTCGAGTTGTCTTAGTGGAGTCACAGTGCAATTTGTGACTCTCCTAAATCTTCATTTTTGTGCAGCCTGCGATAATGTGAACAACGTGTGCATTTTGTATCTCTACATCTAAACCCTTTTAGAGTACATTGGACAACGGGAAGGAAGAGGCCAAAATAACGAGTCAGGAATGCATCGGTCAGAAGAAAAATAGAACAAAAAGAACAGAAATATGAAAATATGCAGGGGAATGCATTGTTGAATTTGTATACATTTGACAGATAGTCCAGAATCTGGAACTACATAGAGTGTGTGTGTGTGTGTGTGTGTGTGTGTGTGTGTGTTTCGGCTAAGGAAATACCAAATTTCTCTCCATTTCTCACACTTTCCATTTCTCTCAAATTCAATACAACATACCATCCAAAAGGATACTAATACTACTAATGTATAAGGCAAAACATGGGGTGCAAATACTACAGCCCTAGAAAAAAAGGCCCAACAACGATTGTACTTTCTGAGACTCTTAAGATCACAACAACTGTCAGAGAGTCTGTTGGTTGCCTTCTATCAAAGCTCTATTATATAGAGAGCATTTTATCTTATTGCCTCTGTGTGTGGTTCATGAGCTGTACAGGGGTGGAGAAGAAGGCACTCCAAAGAGTGATACAGAGGGCACAAAAGATCATTGGTTGCCCTCTTCCCTCATTGGAGGATTTGTATAACATGGGATGTAGTAGGAAGATACAAAAGATCTTGAGAGATTCTTCACATCTGGGACACTTGATGTTTGAAATCTTACCATCGGGAAGAAGATATAGAGTGTTGAAAGCTAGGACAAGCAGATTTAAATATAGTTTTTACCCAAGTGCTGTGATCAGGCTAAATGCAGAGCTCTGAATCTGGTGGTCTTAACAAATGTATACCTCATGGTTTTTAGTGTTGTTTTAATTGTTATTTGTATATGTTTTTTTTGGTGTTGTCCAGCTGTATGATGTGAAGAGCACCTCATTTCGTTGTTCTCATACCTTGAGGACAATGACAATAAATTTCTATCTATCTATCTAAAATCAATGGCATCCATTACACACGATGGTTGTAACTAACTTCAGGTTGCATTCATTTCAACAGGCTAGGCAGCCCAATTCACATTAATATCAGTGCAGTAACACTGTGGCACTGGTGTGGGCTGCACTGCACTGCAGGTATTTTCAGCTGCTAGAGGTCTCCTTAGGGTAAGGGATATTTGGGTAAGCCCCAGCATTCATAATGGGTCAACTTGGATCGGCACCAGTTATATCTGGCACTGATCCATGCAGGCGGATCAGGCCCAGGGTCAGAATTCAGCATGCGCTGCTGCTCCTGCCCCCTTCAGGACTCCATTAGCCCACCTTGCCCATCCCTCCTCCCCGTTCTGCCTTCCCTGTTCAATCGCCTCCTCGTTTCGCTGCCACTTCCAGTAAGTAGGATTGGTCTGTAACCATGCCTTAGAATACAACCCATTATTATGGATAGCTCTGTCAACACTGTTCCAGGGCACTTTGGGAGGGGAAATGGCATCTGCCAGTGGGGGGTGGGGTCACCATGTTTTTGTAATTTTTTCCTCACAGTGCACTAGAATAACATGAATCTTGAGAACTGTGTTAAAAAATGGCTGCCTCTGGGTGGCAGCCACCAAACGGACCTTTGCCACATAACATGTTCAAACCTTAAATGGTTAAGGTTTCAAATCCTATGCTCAATGATTTGGGAATATCAACCCAAACCCGTACTTTGGCTCCACTGTCGGAACTGGTGTTTCGAAGGCAAAGTGTGTGTTACAGTGTCATACGTGCTATTACAGAATTGCTTGGCGTCGTAGACTTCGAGGCCCCTGTTGCAGATGCTGAGGAGCATCCCATGTGTGTTAGCAGCCTGAAGAGGGTCCGCCAAAGTAGGTAAATTGGCAGGGTGGAACAGGGGAAGGTGGGATGTATCCTGGCACAAGTGACTTGCCCCTTGGGCTCCTCAGACTTGAGCCACTGATAGAGCTGGTGGCATGTTCAAGGAGACCCACTGGCAGTCAAGGGGCTCATAGGAAGGTAAGGGAAAATCAAGTCTCCTGATCAGTATCTGCCAACCACCACCACAGCATGCAGTGAAACTTGTTTTGGAGTGGCTATGGTGGGTGAAGAATAGGATTGGGCCATAAGTCCACTGAACTCAATGGGGCTTATGACTGCACTGTAAAAATGCCTGACATTCTGCAGGGCTATAAGTATGTCGCTCCATACAAAAATGAATGGAGTAATGAATTAAACAAGAGGCACATCTGCCATTCATTTCATTCAAGCCTTCTCTGCATTTGCGACAAACTGAATGGAAACTGAATGGAAATACAGAATGATTGATTTGTTCAGTGTTTCATTTATTTCTAAAGGGAAATGTGTTACCCCCTATTTCACTGTAATTTAGCACTAACACAAATCAAAAAGTCTCAAGAGTGTTCATGAAGAAGTGCACTCTTTACTCTCAGCCTCACCAATTACAATTTACTATACTGATACATTAACTACAGTTTTAATTGATTACTTATTTAAGCTTGCACCAATATTAATAAAGAGACTTTGTTCTCAAAATAGATTTATAATCAAAAGTATAACCATTTGTATAATCACAGCTTGGTACAAGATCAAAAGTGAAATGACCAAATAAACCATGTACGCTTGTTAAGATTAAGGTCCCATTTCTGATCCCAACTAGTCACACGTAGGGCGCAATCCTAACCTGGAGTTAGGCCGGCACAGTTAGGCCAGCAAAGTTTGGCCGGCACAAGGGCCACCATAAAGCGCGTTTGGACCACTCTCGGAGTCAGGGAGGATGGCGCATATCTGTGTGCTAGCCTGTCTGACTCCAGGAGTGGTCCAAACATACTTTATGGTGGCCCTTGTGCCAGCCTAACTGTGCTGGCCTAACTCCAGGTTAGAATTGCGCCAATAGTTGATTATCTGAACAAGCCTAGTGTCTATAAAAATATAAAATCACAAGATTTTAGGTTCTCAACCCTAGTTCTAACAACAATAGATTCCTAAGGACAGTAGGTTTTTCTGTTCGAAATAAAATCTGTGTATGCATGCATGTATGCACAGAAACACCCCAAGCTGCTTTCTCAGCCATGGTTCCCTATATCTTTTCTTCTGTAGGGGGAAAAAAAACAGCTGGGGGGGAGAGATTTTGAGTGATTGCACAATGAAAGGGGACAGGGTTAATTGGCCCCATCCTATGCCACTCTTCCAACAAAATAGTCATACTTCTGCTATTGCTTTTCAGTTACAGACATCATTACCACCATCCAAATGGGGAAACTAGCCCTGTTTCTTCTGTGTATCATTGAGTTTGACCCACAGGTAGCAAGCTAAGTTACGAATTTGGGAAAGAAAACTTTATCTCTATTTGGTTTCTTTTATATTATGATTGACAGGCGCATTCCCATCTTTATGTCATATCGAATGAGATCAAAACCAGACATTCAGAATACAATGCCAAAGAGCCTTTTGCTCTTCAGTGTGTCAACTATCCTTTCAAAGGTTAACAAACTTTTCCTGTGTCTTACTAATGAGACAGCTCAACAAAGAGACTTTGAATACTGTTACACAGTAGCCATGCCAGCTATTACATTTCTATTATGGCTGATGGGGTGATAAGATCCTTTTCAAAAGACTCATCCTAGATTTGATACGAAATACACAAGGACTAAAGTAAATACAGATGAGCCACTAGATTCCTAAGGACATGAGGGATTTGATTTATTGAAAGTGTTTCTCCCACTTAACCCCAGAAGTAGAAGAATCATTTTGATACTTTCCCTTCTGCACATGGGATTTTTTTACCCAGTGCCTGCCTCTCTTGCTTAATATAACTTCCTTTTCCTTTGGTAGAACAAGGAAGTTTGGGAATGCACAATAGTTTGTAGCATTACCTCTCCTAAATCCCACAGTTCACTCCTGTGGGATTGGCCTATTCTTGTAAACATATTAACATGCATTTATTACCTGTGCTGATAAGAGCAAAAACTGTTCAGTCTTATCAAAATACACCCATCCTATAAAAATACCTTTGTTAAGAACTCATCAAAAATTCTGCTTCTCCTAGTCACTGAGGGCAGAGTCCTAACCTCGAGTTAGCTTGGCATAGTTAGGTCAGCAACATTTGGCTGGCGCAAGGGCCACCGCAAAGCACATTTGGACCACTCTTGGAGTCAAGGAGGATGGCGCATGTCTGTGTGCTGGCCTCCCTGACTTCAAGAGTAGTCCAAACATACTTTACAGTGTCCCTTCGGCTGGCCAAACTTTGCTCTACATTTTTCAATATACTGTAGGGTAGTTAACTACACAGTAGTAGTTAACATCACATAATCCAAATGTCTGTGTCTGTGGGTTTAGTCCCAGGTTAACTCCAGGCCTCCTCTACTACAATGAGCAAAGGAGAGGTTGAAGAAGCAGATCCATATGGCTCAGTGACCATATGGGTCATTCAGATAGCTGCTGGCCTGCTTTCTATCTGGTTTACATTCCTCTTATTCCTTTGCCTTCTAGGTTGCCTCTGAAGGCTGCATGTGCTACCAACAGAAGGCACATCTATGTGGCTTCCTTCTTTGTAAATGTCTGCACCTTGCGTTTACCAAAGACCATCCCCCAGAGGGCACAGTTGAGGTTCCAGACATGCTTAGCCTCCTGACATTGTGAATCTTTACTACAATTTTACTACTGTTTACTTATGGCTTTCTTAACCTTTTTGAGATTGTGCATGTGAAATTGACATTTCATGGGCTTTCATTGTAGATTTCACTTAATAAAGAACACTGGTGGCATCACTCTATTGCTGCCAATGTCCTATGCAACATGTGGGTATTTGCTTGCCTCTCCATGGTTTACTTTTCAAATTACTCCCTATAGCTCAAAGAAACAATTAAGCTAATTAGGTCGATAATAAATGATCATCAAGACAACAAGCTGGTGAATGAGCCTGCTGCTATTGCTCATATTTACACAGCAGGATGTGTTGATCTCTGCAGGATGTGTTGATCTCTGCACTTCATTAATACTTGGCCACTACCATTTTGGAAATTTCATTATAAAAAGACAAGCAAATAAATAAAGAGTAGATTAAAAATGTGATAGCTTCATGGTTACTTCTTCTCTTTGCAAGAGCAACCTTGGAAGGAGCCCCGGAAATTATCATATTATTCTTTTTGCTGAAATTTATGGTGGAGATTTATTCATACTTTGCTGGGCTATGATTTATTCCTCCATGCTATGTGAGTGATCACTTTTGCCAGCTTCCTAAATGACATGAGCCCTTTACTTGAGTTCCTCTGCCTTGAGCTTTCTCCCCACTGCAATTCCTTGTGCAGCTCCACAATACTTATTGTAAAATATGCAGCATTTTAAAAAGTGACCCAAGAATATCACATGTCCAATCTCAGGAACAGTCCTAACCAGGGTTGGCCCATCTAGTAGACAAAGTGATGTGATTGCATCAGTGGCAGAATGTAAGAGGATGGGAGTGCAGCGGATTTGGGGTACCCGTTAGCCTGAGTCTGCCCCTGCTTGCCTCCAGCCTCCACTGGAGGTTAGCTACATTGATCCACTTTCCGCCTGCTGAAAGCAAGCTGGACACAGATCATCTGCTTTTGCTTCTGGCACAATCTCTTTGAACGTGAAAGAGCAGGACTCCTGGTTTGTTTTACAAAGGAGCTCTTTCAATCATGAGGTGCCTTTAAATCAAATTGGAAATCCCTCACTTCCGCAATTGAAGAAACTGCTGGTAGGTCTCTCTCTCTCTCTCTCTCTCTCTCTCTCTCTCTCTCTCTCTCTCT
>JAJKFI010000005.1:31193780-31217431 GCA_029204185.1 Lerista edwardsae
TCTCTCTCTCTCTCTCTCTCTCTCTCTCTCTCTCTCTCTCTCTCTCTGGATGGGGAGGTGGTGACTTAAGGCAGCTCTAGTGTTCTGGGTTGCCTGATTCTGCTTCTCACAACCCTGCAAAGCAGATCACCATGATTTCCCACAAACCACAGGGGGGAGGTAAAAGGTAGTGCCTCATCTTCCGTTTCGGCTTAGAAACGGAGATGAGCACCGCCCCCTCCAGTCGGTCATGACTAGACCATTTGGTCGTGGAGAAACCTTTACGTTACGGACTACTGCAGTTTGTGATCTATGCATGGAGACGGGAACTGGTCATCTTGGTAACCTATGAGATTGGTCTGATCCACTCACTTCCAGTTATGCTGGAGCTACAGCAGTAAAAGGGGAGGCTATTCTCTGAATAGGTCATTGCAAAGCATTAGACCAGGGGGCTTCAAAATCTGGCCCACGGGCTTGATCTGGTGCCTCCCCGATCCTTCCCTGGTATGAGTAGCACTTCACATTCTGCAGGGGAAACCACAAAAGACCCCTACTACAGTTCCCAGGGGTCTTTATGACCAGCTGGTTCTGGGGTCTGCTGCCCCAGCAAGCCGCACACCTGGTGTTCCATGCATGGGCAGCTGACAGTGAAGACCCCTGGGAACTGTAGTAGGGGTCTTTCGCAGCTTCCCCGACAGAACATTCCCTGCCATTCATGCAGAGGAAGATTTTTCCCATAGCATTAGACAATGATTGGTCAAGCTATCAAACTGTGATCCCTTTTCATAAGTAGATCTGACAGACTCCCCGCAATGCCCTTAATAAATGATGCTCTCATCGAAACACTCTGAATTATAAATGAAGTAATTCAGCTGTAATTGTTTTTCTCTTTCTTGGAAAAGGTTAGAGTGAACAAGCTATGATGAGCCCTGATAATGCATTGCAAATGAACGTATTATTCCCTGTAGAACTCATGCAGTTAATAAAGGTTTGACCTCACTGAAAAGCTACTCGGACACGTAGAGTTTCTTGATTTATTAATGCCCCACTTTTTGTGCGTCAGCAGGATTTAAACTGAATGAAGCACCCAACGGATGGTCAGTGGCAAATACAACATGAATTGAATTGAAGCTTGAGAAGCAATTGCCTAACTGAAGGACAGGCAGGTTTTGCGATATCCAAGCTCTGGGAATGAAGCAATTTAACACAAGCCCCCAAAAAGGGGTGTGTGAAAGATTTTTCACTTGACTGTCAAAGATGAAATCAATTGCTAACCCAGGATCAGGCATTTGTAGTTTATTTCACTCTCTGATGGACAGAAGGAAGATGGATGGAATGACAACCTGCCTGCTAGGGCTGAAGTTTCCCAGTGGAGCACTTCAACTTAATCCCCATCAGTTGAATTGAATTCTGCCAAATTAGAATATTGTAGTTTTCTGGCAGCAGCTCTGCATTTTCTTCTCACTGATGTAAATGGATCCCAGAAAGACAAAGCAATGCTGGACCAATGCGGAAAGCAAGCTGTGAATTGGAACTCTTTCGGCACCCTTATTTTAGGGCGCAATCCTAAGCTGTGCTGGACCAGGCAGGCCAGCGGACCTGTGCTGTATCCAGTGCAGCTTGGGAGTAGGCTGGAGCCTCCACAGGCCAAGTAGTCCATGGGGGGGGGCTACTTGTACCTTTGCTTGCTTTATAGCAGGCGCATTTCTGAGCACACTGAGCACTGAATTGGCACCTTGTGGGCTGGGGCCACGGGTTTGGATGGGGCCTAATGGCTGCATCCAAGCCCTCCCCAGGCCTGCCTGCTTCCCACCCTTACCCTGTTCTGTCCTTCTACCACCCCGTCTTCTACCCCCCCGCCCAGAATTGCCCCTGCGCCAGCTAAACTCTGGGGGTTTGTGCCAGCACTGCAGCGTCAATGCAGATGCCAGCATTGGTGCCATGCCAGAAGCGTGCACGGTGTGCACGTGCTTTACAGAACATGCGCAAGAGTGCTCAGTCGGCGCAAATGGCTGGTGTTGACCGAGGGGAGTGTTGGATTGCACTGTTAATAAGAAATCACACACACACACACACACACACACACACAGCGGTTTCTCATAATGATCCTACACAACAGAAGATCATGTGTGATTGTCACTCTTGCAACCGTCCTGGCAAGACCATGGCAGTGTGACAAGATTTATGTTCTTAAGTGTTCCTGACACACAGTAGTTTCATCCTTATCATTCACCAATTCACAACAAAAAACTGAACTTCTTACTGCACTGTGCCTAGCCTTGTGCAACGCTCCCACGTGCGGAATGGGGCTGCTCAGATCTGCACTGGCCAATGCTTGGACCCAATCCACCTTGTCTTCATCCTCCCCCGCCCTCCACCAGCCCATGTGCGTGCACACACACGCACACACGTGTGCGCGCACACACACACGCACACACACGCATGGCCTAAAATCACTATGGATAGTAGGGGGGCTAATCACACCCCAATGCACTATTTATAATTTTAAAAGGCTTGTATTGATTTTCAATAGTTTTTAAAAAAAAAAAATCATAAATGGAAAATGGGGGGGGGGCTACAATGACATTAGGAACTGTGGCAGGGCGTAAATCCTACCCCCCCAATTGCTCTCCTGCTGTGCATTTTGGATAATTTCATAATCATCCCCCCCCATGTTATTAGTTAAAAAATTAAGGGTCCAACATATTTGCATGCATGTCTATATTTGGCCCGTAGGAGAGAAAATATCTCTGTTTTGCCAGCAAAGTTGGGAAATGGTGGGGCATATATGAGCAATGGAAAACAACAAATCATGATTTATGGAAGTCTGCTGAGCCTGAGGATGGAGACTATAGTGTGTGACCCTTCCTGGTCATTGAAAGGGGGTGTAATATGGGAGGTAAAATGTATGCCAAAGTCTAAAAAAAGTTCTTGATTCAGATCTTACATCAACCACAAACTGACCAGGAAGCTTTGTAGAATCCACTGTTTTATCAGTCTCAGAGCCCAATCCTATGTGGGTCTACTCAGAAGTCATTCCCATTATAGGCAACAGGGCTTACTCCCAGGAAAGTGCAGATAGGATTGCAGCCTCAGTCCCATCTTGCCCCATCTAGAGAATAGGGATAATAATACCTGCCCTATCATACCTGGCTATTGTAAGGATTAGAGATAATGTGTACAAAATGCCTTGAACAGTTGCAAAGTTCTACATAAATGTTTAGTGTTATTATCTTCATCATTATTGGAATAAAATTACAATCAGAAAAGAAACAGAGAAGGTTTTAGGTGAAACAGAAGAAAGGTTAAACAGCAATTTGGAAGTGTTCAGGAAAGTATAGAGAAAGAAGCAGGGGTTCTGTGAAGGAAAAGGAAAGTTAGTTCCAATAAATTACAGGAAGAATTAACAGAAGGAGTCTTGAACTTAAGCATGTGGGACACTTTGCTGACATTTGATGACAAGAGGATCTGTCTGTAGTCTAAAGAGCAGATGGGAAGGGATCCAACATTCACAGCCAAAACAGGAAATCTGGCAAGCATGAGAAAAAACACACTCCAGAGACTGAATGGTAGCTGACTCTGCATCTGACCAGGAATGGCCTTACTGCGTACGCACACACACACACACACCCCATACATCCCTAGTTGAGGCCCCAGGACAGTTGTCTGCCATCCTTGCAAAGACTTTTGCTCATTTTGCTCATGGTGGCCCATATTTGCTCAAGCAAAAGGTTAGATGTAATCCTAGAAAGGAACAAAGAAGGTCCAGGCAAGAGACAAGGGATCTTGGCAGCAAGTGAGGCAAGCCGAGCCTTGGTGAGGCATAAGTGAGAGAGCAGTAACACAGGGTGCAAGCCTAACCCACTTTCCAGAACTGACACAGCTGTGCCACTGGGGGATGTTCCGCATTCTGCTGTGCAGGAGTAGTCACAGAGGCCTCCTCAAGGTAAGGTACCGTATATTTGTTCCCTTGCCTTGGAGCTGCATTGCCCTTACCCTGGTGCTGGAACACTGGTTAGAATTGCACCCACGATGTCATGAGATGTTCTTTGGATTTTATAATCATCTAATCAACTGTTCTGACTGGGAGAGAAAATGTCCTAGCATAAGCATGTGTTGGTGCTAAGTGAACGATTCCTTAAGTGCTTTACTCCCAGAAGGCTGTAAGAGGAAGTGCAGGAGAAGCCGTGCAACCAGAGAGGGTTGACCTGAAAACACCACCACCCAGGGAGATGTCGGCAAAAGAGGAACTTGCCCGATATAGCAGAATAGCGGGAGAGTTGGGAATTGTTACACAAGGAAACTTACCCAGGTCGAGGCCCGGGTAGAAATAATGGTTGTGGAGTTGGACAACGGCAAAATAAAGTGTAGATGTTTGAAAACAGTGTTATTTACTTGAGTAGTTAATAACAGTGTTATTTAATGAGTAGTAAGTTCATTGTGTTCAATAAGACTTAGGCTGCAATCCTATCTTGCTCCCCATAAACAAACACCTCTAATTAGAAGTATCCAATTAAGAGTGTCACTGCCCAGAAATATTAGTAAGTCCCTATACCATAAGATGACATGAAAAGGATTATAAAGATATTCAGTAAGATTCCATCCACCATCAGCAACGAGGATTGATGTTTCAGTGCACCACCACTTTCTCAATTTTCCATCAGACATGCTCCAAGTTAAGCTAGCCACAACTTGTGTGCATGCGGTGAATATGACTAGAGAAGTTGTGGTTGGTTGTTGTTAAATGTTAGCCATAAGCAGGGGCACCAACTTGCTCTCAACATTGGGGGTGCCCATAGCCACGCCCCTGATGTTGACATCACCACGCCCCTGATGTGATCACGCCCCCTATCATCGCCGCCGAGCCTCAGCACCCCCTTCTGAGGCCAGGCCGGACCGGCCTCGGAAGGGGGTGCTGAACGCCCCATTGGCACAGCTATGTCAGTGCTGGAAAGTTGGTTAGGATTGTGCCCTTAATCACAGAACAATACATACCTCATAAAACCAGATCTACAACTAAAAGCAAATAAACAGAAACAGTGAGTGTACAGAAAATGACTGATGAAATGTTATGCATGGACACATCTAAGTTAAGCATTTTAAAGCCCACTTGATTTCAATGACAGTTAAACACGTACAGTATTTAAATCTTGCCTATTGAAATCAGTGAAACTTGCAAGTGCTTAACAATGACTGGATTCTGCCCATTGTCATTTGTGGTGTATCTGTGCTCCGCTGGTCTCAGCTTACAATGAAAGAAAGAGAGATCTGTCAAATTAAATCATATTTTAAGGTTGCAAGGGGTCCCTTCCCTAAAACTCTTGAAGGAAAATTACGTTTGAGACCATTGTGTTTGATTTACATTGACCATTTAATAATTCTAAGTCTCCCTAGCCAAATTTCCTTGAAGAATAATGACTTTAACTCAGGTTATCATGTGCTTTTTGTAGCCAAAGGCAAAATTGTTGGCAGAATTAAAGCAATTCATGGCACCTGTATTTGATTCTGTAGCACCCAGCTCTTCCCGTTTATTGATATTTTATCTTTCCCCCTAATTTTGAGGACAGTTCATCTTGCCTAGGAACACACACTCATTCCCACTGTTGATAAGAACAATCTTTTATGTAGCTTTACCTCTGCTTCAATACAACCAAGCCTCTTGATTACTTTCTGAGGAAGGAGGAAATCTTTTTTTCTCTACCAAGAGTTTAATAAACCAGGCAAAGAAATTGTGGTTAATGTGCTAGCATTAGCCACAAGAGGTTTATACGCTGGCTCTTCACACAGTTTTAAGAACTCCAATAACAGTAGAGAAAAATGCAGGTTTCTTTTTTTTTCTTTCATATCAAGTGAGGTCAGCATGAAATTAAATAGAATATCAATGCAATCAGCTGACATTTGACACTGTTCTTTTAAATACTGTAGACAAATGGTTCCCAAAATGGTGGGACATGGCCCACCAGGGAACCACAAAAAGTCCCTGTCATGCCAAATTACCTCTCTACAATTTTATATCCACAATAGACTAATTAACTTCCCTTTTACCATCAAAAACCAACTGAAAACACCCTAGGCTTATACAAGGCACCCCACCACCAAACAAAAGCAGTCAGCTTGCCTGCTAAACCACACCGACCCTCCTGCCTCCTCCACTCGATGGCTCCAGGGGTGTGGCAGCCACACAATAATTCCCTACAGTCTCCAACAACAACCTTACTTCCAACAGCAATCTCCATCCTCCAGCCAATCCATTACTCAGTCACACAATCAGTCCATCCGTCCAAATCAGTCATCACACTTCCAAACTTCTTCCTTCATCCAAACCTCCTACACCCTCCACACTGCTCTGTCCAGGAGCTACTTTTGTCTCCAGAACGCTCGTTATCTCCAATTGGCTGCAGCTGTTAACCAGCTGCAGCCATAGGCTCTGGGGTTGGTGTTCCTCTTATATTTAGCAGGGGGAGAATAATTGTCCCTCTTTATCCCTGTGCAGTGTCTTTTCTAGTGGCTGATGCTGGTCTGCATTTTTTTAGATTGTAAGCCCTTTTGGGACAGGAAACCATTTAATTTTATCAGGCGCGTATCTTACCCGATGAGCGGGATGGTGCGAGCCATAGGCGCCAGGCAGCGGCAGGGCGCCATTGTGCTCCGTTGTCGGGCCTCCCGCCCACCCACGCATCCCTTACGTGCGGAAATGGAGCATTTCCAGGCTAAGGGAAGCATGTTGGAATGACGCGTGGGGGTGGGGCGATGTCCTGGGGGCGCGGTTTCAGCGCCAGCCATGGGCGCGCTCGGGCCTCCGTGCGTGCCTGAACTTTATTATTACTATTTGCCTGTAAACTGCTTTGCGAACTTTGTGTTGAAAAGCAGTATATAAATACTATTTGATTGATTGACCCTGTAATTCCTGGCTGATTTGGACATGGGGCCACTGCTGATACCATTCTCTATCCCCTCGTGGTATCTTCTGCAATTTCCATAACAGTTCCCTGGTGGGACACAGCCCACAGAAATCGGCAGCAACATGATCTGGAGGATAGTACTGCTGCCAGGGAGAGAAGGGTTTTGTTTTTTTTAAGTAACCTGGAAGTTGCTAATGGCACTCTGGAGGCATCCAGATCATGTTGCTGCCCCCTCCCCTCCCCTCCAAATACTTACAGCATTCCCAAAATCTGAGTAGGATTTTGGGCACCACTTCTGTAGACTATTCCAAATGTTTTGTAACTTGTGGTACTTCACACACTTCCAGGGAAAATCTCTGCAATCTAAATATAATCCTTTTTCTTTCCCCACCAATCTTGCCTGAGAAACCCCTTTCCAGTCTCCTTTTGATTACAATACTGATCTTTATCTAAGAGAAGCTAAACCTTCTGAATCCTATTTGGGTGTTGTTGTTGTTTTCTGGAAACCTTCCATATTACGACTCCGAAGAAAAGTCTATTCAAATCACAGTACCTTAATTATTAATTACTGATTGCCTCCAAGTCACCATAGGCATCAAGATGCAGTTGGGCTCAAGGTAGAATTTCAGTCACACATAGTATTACTAAGTGCTCCTTAGCTAATATCTAGTACTAAAATCTTAGTATACTAAGAACAAACAGCTTAGCCAGGTCTTTCTTAGTGGCAGGTTTGGATGATACTTTCGAAATCAGTCCCTTTTCACATGAGGAGGAGTGGCATCACGTCCATCACACCTTCCTTTTAGTGCGTTTTTCCCTTTGCAAATGCCATGGGGGGGTGGTTCAGGTGAACCAGGTGAATCCTCCTCCCAAAAAATTAGGGAACGTCACACAGGAAGGAGGAACAGGACGTGCACAATCCCACTCCTTGGCAAATGCAGATAGGCAAGTATCATCTGAATGGGCCAAACAGTGTACATAGGGAAGGCAATCACAACATTGCAAAACTGACCAACCAAAAGCAGTGCAGATCAAATGGCTCGCCAGTTCCAATGATAAAGAAAAGGCAAAAGGACCATTAGGATTGAGCCCTTGTTGCCTCTGCTCCCCCCAGGAGCCTTCTGACAACCCGCTTGCTAACCTGACAGATAAATCTGGGTTAAAACACACACACACACACATCCCCTAATCCCCTACACATGCAGGATGGTGCTGGATTAAGGTGTGCATGTCACATGTGCACATAAGCATCCATTTATGGAGCAGATCTTTCCTTACACTGGCAAGAACGAAAGCAGCCTGTTACACCCTGACTTTTTACAACCAGAGCACCTGCACACGACTTCAATTCAAGTTAAGCCTTTAACATCACCATCTGCAGTGTTTTATCCTCCTCCCCCTGGGCGAGCAGTCAAGCTTGTCCTCATTCCACAGACTACGCTGGCTTTATTCATGACATTTCCTACTCCTGAAGGATCAACAACCTCTCCGGTGCACTGGTATTTTACAGAAGCAGCAGACCTTTTTTTCTCCGTCACCTGAGTTGACTGTGCTAAGTGAAGCAGACTTTATAGCTATCACATTAGAGGAAGCTGAATATATGACAGGAGAAAAATCCCTGCTGCCTGCCCCAGCTGCTGTGCTTCATCACTCTCCTATTAGCAGACAAACCTGCACCGCATGGAGTGATCCAGAGCAAAGTGTCGAAGAGGCTCAGAGAATCTCTATCCAGAGACACTGGATCCAGCGGAATTTGATTGATTGATTGCAGGGCTTCTTCAGGACCTACTTCTGGCTTAATAGAATGCACGGTAAAGGGTATAAACTCGGCCACAGGAAAAACATGTACTATTGTTTCATAGCAGAATTCCTCCTAAGATAATATGCAATTAAATAATCTGAACTAAGGAGATTACCCCTTATCTGGACATCCAAAATCTGGACAATTCCAAAATCCAGACATTTTTGTCCAAGACTTGTTTTCTAGACACGTAAGGGCTGCAAGATCTATTCTCTGTTCTGTAGTGGGTGTTCATACAGACATTGGGGTCCTGAGTCGGGAACTTTGAGATCACCACAATCCCACACACGAGAAACTCAAAAGTTACCACATATATTGGAAAAGGCAGGAGATACCCCGAGGAGATAGGGAATGGTTATTAGCAGTGGCCCCTTGTCCCAGATTACACAGGAAGTATGGGATTAATCCCAGAGCTTCTGCAAGCCTCAGGAGCAGAGCTGCAGGCTAATGAGGGCCCTGGCTAGGGAGGGATTAGCACAGGTGCAGATGGGTGTGGCTGATGAATTAAAGCCTGACCAGCATCAGACACCGATTGGCCTACCTCATATTAAGTTGGAGGCAGGAGCTGCAGTAAGAGACCTGGGCAGGTGTTGGATGGCTTGTTAAAGGAAGGGTGATTAGCACTGGACAGGTGCTGGATGGATGGACTGACTGTTAAAGGACTGGGGATCATTGTGGGGAATAGTTGTATGGCTGCCATGCCCCTGGAGCCACCAAGTGGAGGAGGCAGTTTTGGCTTAGGCAAACTGACTGCCTATTGTTTGGATAGTGGGGTTTGTTTGTGCTAAATTAGGGTATTTTGAGCTAAGCCGGTGATGAGGGCAGTCTGGAGGAGGTTGGCCAGCTGGTGATTCGAAGCAAAGCTGCTGGAAGAGAGGAGGCCCAGTGGGTGAATGAACCCCCTCCCACTTGCCTATCTCTGAGGCTGCTTTGGAGGGGAAACTAGTTAGCCCAGTATGGACGTTGGGGCCCTTGGGCAGACCCAGCAGGGAATTTGGCAGAATACCACATCATAGGAAGAAAACAGTACACTGTTTTCTTCCACTTTACAGGCAAGGGCTATTTTGCACAAATGGATCTTCACATCAACTGATCTGGTGCATCACTGAGTATTGAATAGAGGTGTAGTTGGAGCTGTTAGTAGGGATGCAAGTGTAATTCAGGAGGTTTGATTTCCTATGCAGATCTTGCAACTCTACTGGTACAGACAATTATCCTCAACCCACCTCCTGTCCAATTCTATTTGACTTTCTTTCATTTGGGGAAAACAAAAGATCAGTGGCTGGATATGCATGCTTGCAAAGACTATACTATTTGAGAGTTTCTTCAAAATACTGGGTTCTTGCAGACTCAGCTCACACAAGGCAGGTGCGCTTAAGCATTTTATTATACAGCAACAGAACTCTGAACATAGGCAACAGGCCTAAGGAATGCAGGATTCATCTAGCTCCTGATTGGAGGTGTGATTAACTCCAGCCTCCAGTCCTCTAGCTGAGGTTTAACCCCTTGCTATCCACCTGCCTACATAATGGTTGAAATTGCTAGTAAGTGATTTGATGCATGACAGGAACAAACCCAGAGCTCTCACACTATTATACATCTGGTTTATGTATCACTTAGCAAAAGTGTTCATAGCACTGGAATCCATGAAAATAAAAACTAATTTAAGTATCTGACAATTAATAGGCAGCAGGAAAGTCATTGGATCAGAGTTTAAACTGATCCGTCTCGAAGTGAGAAATTTCAGACCTGGCCTTTCACTGAGAAAAGCCTGTTAGTCTTGGCTTGCAAAATACCATTTATTTTGTTCATGCACCTCATTTTTCATCGCTATAAATTTTTGATTAAATGTATCAGTCAAGCAGAGCTGCAGAGAATATTCAATATATATCCCAAGAGAGCAGAAAGTAAAAGCCAGAGGGGGAAAAATTCAGTCTGTTGCCAAATATTAAGGCCAGGAAATTGCATAAGCTACATACAATTTGAAGAACGTTTTGATTTCTTTCAGAGTGTTTGTTTTTTAACCATCACAAGCACACATGATTTTACCCTAGGGGAAGCACAGTTTTTGCTTATCTCTCTCCCCACCTCCCAATTTCTTCTTGGGCTAAAACAGATGTGATCAATATATCAACAGCACAATTTACTTTTAGCATTCTTATTCTAATATAGAGAAAAGTTATGATTGAAATAAAGATCTGATTGCAGGGAAGAGCCCATGCTAACCAGGGGCAAAGAAGCACCTTTAATTTGTGGTTCTCTTCTATTTAAAAGGGGACGTGGTGGCGCAGCAAGTTAATCCGTTGTTGCTGGGCTTTCGACTGCAAGGTTGGGAGTTCAAGACTGCGTGACGGAGAGAGCTCCCGTTGCTTGTCCCAGCTCCTGCCAACCTAGCAGTTCGAAAGCACCTAAAATGCAAGTAGATAAATAGGGACCACTTCGGTGGGAAGGTAACAGCGTTCCTAGAGTCATGCCAGCCACATGACCACGGAAGCCTGTCCTCGGACAAAACGCCGGCTCTACAGGCTTTGAAATGGAGATGAGCACCGCCCCCTACAGTCGGTCATGATTAGACCATTTGGTAAAGACCTTTTACCTTCTATTTAAAAGGGGGAGAGCAACTGACCCTTACACCCTTGCACAATGCCCCACTTAGTGGCTGCTATCCAGTATCGCCCTTGTGGTTTTGGTTTTGTTTCAAGATTGTAAACGCTTTGGGGACAGGGAACTATAATGCATCAGTTCATAAATGTTGTTCATATAAATGCATCTCAGAAAAAAAGACTGACGGCAGAAACAAAAACATGTTGTTTCTCAAAACACAGTTACGAGAGAATCGCCTCACACTGTTACAATATGCTCTGCCTCAGGAAGGAAGCACTGACAGCCTTTCATCAGTATACAAGGACAACTTTTCCACATTGCTACACTATGACTGGGAAAACCTTGACATCGTAATTTCTGATTTCCCCCCAAGGTTCTGCCTGCAGTGCTCAAGTTGTGCATTGCAGCCGTACCCTTCCACATTCATAAAGCCGGAGTGTGTGCTGCAGCTGTCAGATGCTTCCGGTTCCCAGCTAATTCTTATCACTCTTCACCACAGTAGCCTCTGCTTGTGGTTTCTGACATAATCTCTGTGCAGTACAATAGCGTGACTTATGAAGTCTTTGTTTGTGGTACGGCTTGATCTCTCGCTTGCAGTTAAGTTGCTGCATAACAGCTGTGATTGTGGAGAATTCTCATCTTGGCTGATGAAGTTACAGATGTGCTCCCTTGTTTAATGGGCAGTCCAAATCCATGTGCCAATTCCTGTGCAGCA
This sequence comes from Lerista edwardsae, assembly GCA_029204185.1. Taxonomy (NCBI): domain Eukaryota; kingdom Metazoa; phylum Chordata; class Lepidosauria; order Squamata; family Scincidae; genus Lerista; species Lerista edwardsae. Next base: position 31,205,782 of record JAJKFI010000005.1, read on the forward strand.
ATGCAGCAGCACCAGGACGGTCAGCGTTGCATCCAGGGTGCCAATTTCAGCTGCTGGAGGTCTCCTTGGGGTAAGAGGATGCTTGTCCCCATGCCCCAGATTAAGCTCCAGCCATCACAATGGGACAATCAGTAGGCTCTGATTCAGTGGTGTCATCTAAATGATTTAATAACAGGTACTCAGTTTTGATTGGCACGTGTCAGGACTCGCCCACCGGAAGTGACGTCATAAGCCAGAAGTGATGTCGTGGTAGGAAGGGACATGAAAAAAGCCCTTTTTGAGGCCTCAGGTGATTTTAAACTGACCCAACAGTTGCAACAGTATTCCACAGCACCCCCAGAACATGTTAAGGAGGCCTGGCATCATGTTAAAACCCCAGAGCAACTCATTTTTCAGTGGCAAGGAAAGGAAAGGCTCCGCTCGCTACCTGCCTGCCTGCCTGGGTCTGAGAACATGCAGGCAACTCAAACATGCAGGAAATTCAAACATTGCAGAGGGCGGAGTCGACGAGTGGGCGGGCGAATGGGCAGGGCCAGCTGTAATCCTAGAAACCGGTACTCGCGTACCCCCTGCATGACATCACTGCTCTGATTGCACCTGGGGTGGGGCAGTGACAAAAGACGTCACCGCACCACCACCCCCATGCAGCTCAGCCACGTCCCCTGCTTCCGGGATTGCGCCATTTCAGAGCATAATGGAGGCAAGGGCAGGTGGGAGGGCACAGCTTGATGCTGCTTTCTTCCACGGTGTGGTCAGTCCCTCACTGGCGCCCATGGCAGGTGCTACATCGTGCCCTATGGGTGCAATGCCTCTGTGTGCAAGCTGAAATAGTGGCACAAGTCCACTTTGCCCTGCATCAGCAGATCAGACCCAGAAAGGGGTACAGCATGAGGTGTGTGTGGGCACTGCCAGTCCTGCCTCCGTCCTGGGCCTGATCTGCGCACCCCCTGCCTCTTCACCACCCTCTGTCCATTCCAGCCTTATGCTCATGAAAACATTCTGGCCAAGGTGGAATTGGGATCTTACAATACTGAGCTTTGTCATTTTCTTTTAAGCTGAAGGTGCTTCTTCTTTCAAAGGAAGGAAGCCAGAAACCGTGCAAAGCACACATATAAGACCAACTTTGCTTTCCATTAAAAAAACAAAACAAAAATCCATGCCACCATAAGTTGCTGAATTTGATTTTTCAGTGCAGTTTCTATCAGAGGTTGTGGGAGGGAGAACTTGAAGAAGTGTATAATTATTGACCATGACCTTGATCTTGGAAGGAAAATCCTTCAGCAGCAAATCGATGGTTTTTTTGTCCCAAGAGATTTATAGGAAAATAATTGAGAGGCTTCAAGGTTTAAGTCCAATAAACACACTTGAAGAGAGACATTGGGCTTTTTTCATGACAGTTTCCTGAGTGATTCACTAGAATCTCCAACTTGAGTTCAAAGAATATCTTTATCCTGGGATGTTCATTTATTCCTATTTAACAAATAGCACTGCCATTTTGAAAAACGACAACAACATGAAATTTGAAGTGAATTTCAAGATTTCTCTGTTAATTTATGGAAAGCTTAACAAGAAAAGCAGCAGTTAAACTTATGGCTTATGATAAAGATATTTGAGGAACTGCTTTCTCTCATATGAACCAATTTACCCCCTAAGGTCAGGAGGACTTCCCCCTGGTGAAGGCTAGACCGACAGCAACAAGGAGCAGGGCATTTTTTGTGGTGGCACCTTTATCAAGGAATTCCCTCCCAGTGGAATTAAGAACTACTCCCTCCCGGTTAGCCTGAAGAGCATCGCCCTGTTTCACTTTAAGGGGCGGGGAGAGAGAGAAAGCAGCGACACGCTCCCTAGGATCACGCCACTGTTTTGTCAGGCCGCTGTTCTCGTTTTGGAATTGCAAAGTGGTTTGCAATCACAATTTTGACTAAAATAGAGGCTTGGGGAGGCTTCCCCAGGGCTCCCTGCACCCCCTGTGGGCCAGCGCAATTGTAAGGTAGACATGGGACCCCACCTTCTGCTAAAACAGTGGTGCGATCCTAGGGATCGCGACACTATTAAAGCCCCACACCACAAGCACTTAAATGGTCTTCTCCTCCCAGGGTGGACTTTGAAAGACCAATGATATACGTTAATGAACAATATGATTTAGCTCTGCTAAGAATGGATTGTCTATTGTCTATCACATTTATACTGCCAAGGTAGCTTTAGAATTTGTAGCAGTGACAAGGCAAAGGAAGAAAAAACCAAGAACTCTAAACTCTTCTCCAGATTCCTGTGTCAGGGGTTTAGTTTGTCTCTTGCTGCTTAGCAGAGCTGCAGCATTTTCAAAATACCAATGCAATCTTGACCTGGGGCTTGGGACTTATATCCTATTGTTCAAGAGGTCTCGAGTATACTGGCATGCAGGGAGCCGTAATTGGCATGCTGTGGGCATGGATTTGTGAAATTTCTTTGCCTGTGGGCGGTAACACTAATTGCGTACAAGGGCCCAGCCTTCAGGTTCCGCAAAAGGCATTTCGATCTCAGCTGAAGATGTGAGAGACATTTATGTGCTCCCTCATCAATCACGGAAAGTACAGAGGTCATCAGCCTGTAATATTCTACACATAGCATGGACACAAAGACACGGCAAGGGGAGGGTCACTGCTGAAACAATATTGTGGAGGAAGCTGCCACACTACCACCAAGACAGCCAGCCCCCATGTGAACTTGGATCTCCATGTGAATGGCCAGTTGCAGGAAACTCTGCTTGCAAGATTGATTCCCCCAAAGGGAAAGAAGGTAAGTTGTATGGAGAACTCAGCTCTCCCAGGAGATTGTGCAGTGGAGGGGAGAGCCTTGTGTTACTCCTTCAGTATACAGGTATCTCTCAATTCATGTGGTGGTGGAGTTCTCAGAAACCTGAGCGTATATCAAAATGTGTAAAGTTGATTAAAACGGGTAAATTAAAAATATCAATCCCATAGGAACCAATGTAAATGGTGTGGGTCGGGGGGAAAAAATCACTGAACATTTACGCTCATGATTGGTGACATCTGCTTGCCCAGGATGGTGGAGGGGGAAGGTTGAGATGGGTTACTGGTGCTGATGAATGACTGCTAAAACAATGAGGAAAAACAAAGATGCAGGTAAGAAAATTCCAAAAATGGTAAGTGGCAGCTCTGTGAATGCATTTTTCCCCCCTCTATATTTTATTTTCTGAATCGAGAGGACACCTCTGCCCATGGGAAGCTGCCAGGGTCTGGGGCTAATTTAGCTAATTAACTAGATTTCAAAGGTGGCAAATGTCATAAAACAAATTTGTGTCTTCTGGAGTGACTTTGCCAGAAAATGATTAACCATATTATTAAAAAAAATTGCCTGCATAAATTAAACTTTCAGTATTAATTTGCAGATCACTCTAGTTCAAAAATGTGTAAATCAAGAAGTGCTTGTAGTGTATATATGACAACTGCGGCAAGGATACTGTATGCACAACATTGGAAAGTCCCAGAGGTATCTTTGATTGAAGATTGGTGGATAAAAATACTGGACTTAATGGAAATGGACAAACTTACAACTTTACTTAAAGAGAAGTCAGTGAAGTCATTTACAAACAACTGGAAACCACTCAGGCTACAATCCTAGCCACACTTACTTGGGAGTAAGCCCAATTGACTATAATGGGTCTTCTTAGGTGGTTGATTTAGATTCAAAATACTTTGCTGGGGATTAAAATAAATGATAAGGAGATAAAAATAAGAAGTATTAAAGAAAAGAATAAAAGGTTAGCTAAGAGAAAAATTTTAATTTGAGCAATTACTAATATTTTGTAGATATATCATTCCATGCTTTTTTGTATATATAGGTTTGCTTTAGTTGTGATTATATATATATGAGAGATTGTATTGCCTCTGTGTTGCTCCTTCACTGTATTCACAGGTAGCTTTTGATGAATGTCTAAACAGGAGAAAAGTGATCCATTTGGGTTAAAAACAAATTGCTTATTTACGGCACAGGCCTAACAGATGGTTGCGCCTGTGGAACGAGCCATCAAGCACATTGCAACAGTGCACCATCTAGTGAAATAAATAAGTCTTTAAACCTTGTTGGAAACCCTGTTATAAGGGGGACTGTCCTCAAGTCTTCTGGTAATTGACTTCGAAGACATGGTGCCATAACATAATAGGCCTTGCACCTTGCCTAAGCAGTATCCTAAGAAAGGCCCTATCAAATGATCATAGGGGATGTACAGTGGCATGGGGTGAGGTCTAAGGGGACACTGTGGTGGGAGCTCGGTGACCCAGAAGTATGGTGGTGACCTGATGATGTCATTACATCACTGCCAAACACTCAGGTCAACAAGCTTCTCATTATTTTTATGTAGTGTAAGTGCAATCACAGCAAAGGCTAGGCTACAGGGAGAGACTAGATCTGGGGCAGATGAGAGCTCAGCCTCCCCTGCGATTGTGTAACCACTCAGAAACTGGGTGGAATACAGGCGCAACATGATTCCCTCTGATTGTGCATCGCTGCACCCAGTTTCTGAGTGGTTGTGTGCTCACTGGGGAGGTATGCCACACCATAGCTCTCATCTCTCCTATTCCTCCCAGGCAGACCCCTGCACTGGCACTGACTGCACTGGCACCTGTTATTTGGCTATCTGTTGGATAACATACAGTGGCACAACAACTCTATAGGAGAAGATGGTTGGCAACCTGCTTTGTGTGATTGGTACCTCCTGGTTTCCTGCTGGCTTTTGCATGTCCCTCACAATTTGTTTCCAATACAATCAATTGCCTGATACATGCGGGATGTGGAATGTGAATCTGGGACTGAGATAAAAGCAACCATAGAAGCAGCTACAGTAGGCCTCAGCAATGGGAGAGCATACTGTAAGTAGCACTATTTCTTCCTCACTCAGGTTGGTCATCCCCAGAAAGGTTGGTCATCCCTACAAAATAGGATCCGGAAACATCTTGAGTCTCGGCTTCCCCATATAAAGCTTCCTTCTCCTCCTTCATGTTCCTCCTGTACCAAGTGTGTGTCATAATTACACTTCCACTTGTGCGTGGTGGCTGGAAAGCAGCCTCTGCTTGCAGAGGTGGGGAATGGCTGGGTATTCCTCTCGCCTTCTCCCAGGAGGTTAGCTAAGTGTCAGCAGCTCTCATGGTTCTGAAGTGACAAAGTGAAGTGGTTTTCGTGGACTAGAAGTGACAGTACAACAAACATGGTTTTTTATTTGTTCCTTGCATGGGCACATCCGTTCAAAATGGATTTCACACGTGGCCTGTCCTCAACTCACACAGTTGTATCTGACACAGACTGCTTGGCAAGAGACTACATCCTCCGTCAGGGATTACAAAATGAACACAAAAATCAACCAATCTGGCAGGGGCGCTTGGTCTGGGCGACAAACATATTTTGAAAGTATAACGAACGGCAGCAAATTGTAAGCGTTACACCATGTAGCAACGAAGCAAGTAATTTAGACTATTAATACCTTGAGTGTAATGCTAAGAATGTGCTAATCCCCTCAGAGATTAAGAGATCAAGCATATGGCCTTCAAATATGTGCAGAAGAAATCAATCGACTATTTAAGCCTGTGGCTACTGACTTGTGAAATAAAGCCAGCCGGAGAAATTAAAACAGCATGAGATGTAAGATTGCCGCTTCACTAGATTTCGTTTGCACAGTTCTGAGCAAGGAAAGGACTAGCATGCTGCAGTCTCCATCCTTCAGCCACTTATTCCAGAATAGTCCCACTGACCTCAGTGGGAGGTCTTTGAAGTAAATTGCTTGAGGGCTGTAGCACCAGCAGGAAAGGAAGAGCTGTGGTGGAAGGAGCAATAAAAAAGGAGAAAGTTTCAGAAAAGTAGTTGGGAGAGACTCCCAGAAAATGAAATCTTGCCCACCAAGATCTACATTTTCTTGACAGGGAGAAGCAAAAGATAAGAGGCTGGTGCAGAGGAAAGAGATCTGTAAAGCCTCGATTCACACTTCAAGTGGACCAAGTTAATCAATCACACAGCATTCGCCCAACTGTCTGGAGAGAAGCAGCCCCTCGCTATGATAGGCAGTCATTGGTAAAAGAGATGGAGAAGGGAGCATAAAAGGCACCCTGGATGTACAGAAAAGAATAAATGATTCGTAGAAGCAAGGTTGTTGTCTTTTAAAAAAAAAAAATGTAACAAGGAACCATTTAGAACAACTGCTCCTAATTGGCTCACATAAAATGGCATAAAATACTCCAAGGGAAATATCACAAAAGAAAGATGCCGAGGGCTCGAGCCTATCGGACCTAGTGCTGGCGGTAAGCCCTTAGCACCAGCTCCAGTGTTGTTAAAGTGCAGCAGTAAAGTGCAGTTTAGCCGAGAGGGTTAATGCCTCCGTTTGCCCGAAGATACAGCTGAAGATCTCAAGGTCGTGAGCTCGGGACAGCCGGAAGTCTCTGAGAGCGGCAGACCTTGCAACTGCGGCTGATTAGAAGCTGAGCTTCAGCTGCCTCGTGGGAGGAGTGTGCTGAAGGTCAGCTGCGTCTCTGGTGAGAGCAGGGAAGCATCAGCCAGCAGAAGACAGATGGGTGGCTAAAGAAAGAAGGCTAAATCCAGAAAGGAAATCTGAATGTGTGTAGTTCTTGAAAGATAGAACATTCTGTAAATTGTAAAAACCTTCGGGTTTAAGAATAAAGTCTGCCCATGTAAACCGCCTTGAGTTGTAGTCACTGGAGAAATCTGGTGATCTTAAGAAAAGGCGGTATATAAATACATGTATTATTATTATTATTATTATTATTATTATTATTATTATTATTATTATTATTATTATTATTATTATTATTATTATTATTATTAAAGGACTTCTAGCACTGGCGGTAAAGGCTTACGGTCGGCACTGGACCTGCACCAGTAGGCGCTTGGCTCCAGCGCCAGAAGGACCTGATGCCATGCTGCCCGGTGCTAAGTTTTACCACTGCCGGCAGTGTTCTCATTCGATAGGGGAGAGCGTGCAGAAGGCGGAACTGGGTGGGGGAGGGAAGGGGCAGAGTGGAACCCACGATGGTCTCCACCCCCGGATCCTATCCTCCGCATCAGGCCATTTTCGACACTCTTGGGACGGCGCAGGTGACACATGCCGGCCTATCTAGCAGGTAGAATAGCGCCCTTAATCTGTCTACGTAGCACAGTTTCAGAGAAACATTGTGATCAGTCTTGATACTAGACTGCTGGGCAGGAACCATGCCACTTCTATATACTGTACTTCATTTATTTACAGTTCCAAAACCAGCTTTCCATGAAAGTACTGAAAGTCAAAGCAGTGTACTGTACAGAGAAGTTATAAAATGAAAATAAAGGCTAAAAACTATTCTAACAACAATAAATTGAACATCAAGAACATTCAATCAGCAAACAGCCAAGGGGGAGGAATACCAAAACATAGCATAGAATAATCCCCTCTCATAAAACTTTAAGCCAATCCAACCACAAGAATTTACATTCACAATCCTTCTAAACCCAAGTAGTGTCTGAATTTCCCTTGGAAAGGAGTTCCATAGCCTGGGGACAGCTACTGAGAAGGACCAATCCATAAGAACATAAGAACATAAGAAGAGCCCTCCTGGGTCAGGCCAAAGGCCCATCTACTCCAGCTTCCTGTATCTCACAGTGGCCCACCAGGTGCTCCAGGAAGGCATGAGACTACAAGATGCTTGCATCCTGTTGCCACTCCCTTGCACCCGGTACCAGTAGCCCACCACCTTTGTAAGGAGGTTGCACAATCCATCATTGCCTATAGCCCACGATGGACCTTTCCTCCAGAAATCTGTCCAATCCCCTCTTGAAGGCATCAAGACCAGATGCCATCACCACCTCCCGTGGCAAGGAGTTCCACAGATTAACTACCCGGTGGGTAAAAAAGTACTTCCTTTTATCTGTTTTAACTCTCCCAACCCTCAGTTTTAGCGGATGCCCCCTGGTTCTGGTGTTTTGAGAGAGGGAAAAGAACATCCCTCTATCGACTCTATCCCTTCCATGCATAATTTTGTATGTCTCAATCATGTCCCCCCTCAGGCGCCTTTTTTCTAGACTGAAGAGCCCCAAACGCTGCAGTCTTTCTTCATAAGGGAGGTGCCCCAGCCCCGTAATCATTTTTGTCGCTCTCTTCTGCACCTTTTCCAACTCCACTATGTCCTTTTTAAGATGCGGCGACCAGAACTGGACACAATATTCCAGGTGTGGCCTTACCATCGATTTGTACAATGGCATGATAATATTGGCTGTTTTATTCTCAACCCCTTTTTTAATTACCCCAAGCATGGAATTGGCCTTCTTAATTGCTGACGCACACTGGGTCGATACCTTCATTGAATTGTCCACCAGCACCCCAAGATCTCTCTCCTGAGCTGTCACAGACAGCTCAGAACCCATTAGCCTATAGGTAAAGTTTTGGGTTTTTGCCCCAACGTGCATCACTTTACATTTGTCTACGTTGAAACGCATCTGCCATTTGGCTGCCCATTCCTCCAACTTGGAGAGATCCAGAGCACCCACCAGTTTCCTACCAGATGGGACTAAGAGACCTAGGACAGAGACTCTTCTGATGACCTCAGTGAATGAGCATATTTGCATGGAGCAAGTTAGTCCTTCAGTATTCATGCCCAAATTAGAGATTTGGGGCCAAATCCGTATTTAATTTTCCAGTGCTAGTGCAGAGGTGCCAAAAGGGCATGCGTGCGCTGCATCCTGCAGTGGGGGGAAAAGTCATGGAATCCTCATCAATGTAAGGGAATGTTGGCTCCCTTACTTCAGGGCTGCCTTTCAGCTGCATTGGTGCTGGAAAGTTGGATATGATTTGGCCCCTTAATGGTTATAACATCATGAGTTTGCATCTAGAATATTGCTGGGGCTAAATAAATGTGGAGGAAGAGTAAATAGTAACTTTTCCCCCCTTAGAAATTGCTTGTTATTTCATTGACAAAAGCCATTGCACTGATATCTTGCCTTCCCATCTTTTTTCCTATATCACTGCAATTGATATATGATCATTGCAAAAGGTACTGCTGGTGCTGCAGGAGTAAAGGTCTTGCATTCTCGCTCTAGTTAATACCCCTTACATTTCATTTGATTACGTCAGCTTCCTAGCAGTGCAGTCACAGACGACACAAAAGCAAGGCCACACGTTTTCTAGCCATTATTTTGGTAAGCAGGAGCTTACCAAAGCCAGCTGTTAAGAGATTTTCCACAAGCTGACCAGCAAGAAGGAAGACAGGAGGTTGAAACCTCCTCTTTGACTGATCCTTGCAAGATGAGCCCTTTTGCCATGGGTCAGCATTGCTCCTTTAACCACAGGGCAGGGCCATTCACAGGTGGTGGGGATGGGGAAAAGACCCCTTAGGAAGAGGAGGGGCTGGAGCTATATAAGACACACAGGATGGATGATAAGTCAGTCTTTGGACAAGCTCTCTGAGGGCTGCTCAGTATCAGTTTCCCTGACAATGGATCAAGCTCAGGGAAGGAGCCAGGAAACTGGTGGAGGGGTAAGGAGGAAAGTGAGCCAACCCCTCCCTACCACTGAACACTGAGGCCTGGTTGGATCTGGGTTGCTTGGCCAGTACCCCCCTTTTTCATACTCCCTTTTTACTTCGGTTCCAAGGGGGATCCAGACACTGGAGGGGTGCATCCCTCTCACAACCATGGGGTAGCTAATGAAAGTGTGACCTGATGCAGAGGGCAAAGTGATGCCCCAGAAATGATATCATAACGGGAAGTGACATCACAGTTGTATTTTCATTTTTTTGCCATAACCTTTGATAGAATTCAGATATTATATTCTGATTTGTTTCATTGCATTCTGCATGAAATTCCACATCAAATGATATACAACATGACAGTATTATTCCTAAAACCCATGATTTTAACAAACCGTGATTTTTACATGACTTGTATTATACTCTGGTTTGTTTCATTTCATTCTGCACTAAATTACCTTTCCAATGATATATCACATGATGGCATTATTCATACATAGCAAGGTTTTCACAATTTTGGCCACTAGTGTCAAGCTCAGCTTGTTGCCCGTCCCGCTAAAGCTTGTTGCCTGGTGCAACTGCATCCCCCCTGCACTTCTTTAGCTACCTCCCTGCTCACAACAACCCTGCCTGGAGACAGAGGAAGGAAGGACTTATTTCAGAAGTGTACAGAAACAACGCTTTTGCACAGCATACCAGGAGGTTGAAATTCCCTATCCAGTGAGTACAAGAAAAACGTGATTTAAAACTTACTGAGAAATGCATTTTGGGAATAACTGAATTGCTTCTGCAGATAGCAAGGGATCCTCTAATTAATCCACAACAGCATCCTCTACCCTCTGTGTTACAGCTAATACAGAAAGGAAGACCTGTCTATGTTATCTGAAACTGCCAGCAGCTAATCTGAATTGATGATTTGAGCACTGGGGAAAGCGAGAGGCCAAGAGAAGAATCAAAAGAGCCTCCAAAATGCAAACCTCCCTGCCTGGCAATCCGTGAACAGCCAAATGCAAGCAGAAACCTGCCCAATGTTCACTGTCGTTAATAGCCCAACCTATTCTGGGCCACAGCATTCTGCTGCGAAAAACAGGCTGCGGAGCATGCTAAGGTGGGGAATCAGGAGGCTGGGGAGAGGTAAGGGGCAATATTTCGTAAGCTTCTCAACTGCCAGTGAGTATCCTTGGACTGTTTAGCTGGTGCAAATCCAAGGAGACAAAGGGTCAGCTAGCTCCACAGGGGATAACATCTGGCGCAAGTTGCCCAAACGCCACCATTGGAATGTTCTACTAACTTGTGAAGAAGTCTCTCCTGCATTGAACACATTCTCTGTAGCATCACTCTCTCCTCCACCATCAAAAAAGGAAAGGAAAGGAGAGGAGAGGAGAGGAGAGGAGAGGAGAGGAGAGGAGAGGAGAGGAGAGGAGAGAGAGAGAGAGAGAGTTTGCACCCAAATCTTTTTTATTTGGTTAGAAAAATAAGTGTAATCTTGCTTTTTAAAAAACAAAAAATCCCATGTGCAACGTAAAAGCTTGGCTCCACATTGCCACTACAAAAAGAGAAAAAAAGAGGGATGCTACACTGAGCCAAGGCTACAATTGGAGATAATCCAAAAGGCAAACCGCTCCCCTGCCCCATTCTTCTTGGCCACATTGCTGTGCCCCAAAATGCGCAGCTCACATTAATAGCTCTGGCAGCACAGCATGCGGTTAGGATTGGGCTGTTAGGCTGCAATCCTAAATGCCTATTACGGAGTAACAAAATGGAGCTTACCTCTGAGTAAACAGGCACAGAAGTGTGCTGTTAGCGAATACTGCAAATACAGCCACACATATATATGCCTGCTAACACTTATACCCTGTTATTAGTACAAGGAGCTCACATTTGGCTTACATTTGGCTCCCTGGAATACAGCCCATCATGGCAGTTTAGGCCATGATTCAGTTCAGAATCAAACGTGATTCACTTCAACAATAGAATAGTGTCCATACGCCTGAAAACTCTTCACGGTAAGTCTTCAGCCATTTGTTGAATGTGGCAAGAAGATGGTAGCAACAATTGTAAGAAACATTCCTGTTTCATATGAGAGAGAGAGAGAGAGAGAGAGAGAGAGAGAGAGAGAGAGAGAGAGAGAGAGAGAGAGAGAGAGA
>JAJKFI010000005.1:31217441-31231052 GCA_029204185.1 Lerista edwardsae
AGAGAGAGAGAGAGAGAGAGAGAGAGAGAGAGAGAGAGAGAGAGAGATCAACTGGAAATGAACATCCCTGGAACAAGAATTGACCTCAAGATGAAAGGAGGCACGATTTTCTGACGCTGGTCGACAAATGAATCTGTAAACTTGAGTTCTCTAAACAGGTCAGTGATGAAGTGCTCAGTGTGGACCCCTTACAGGAAATGCAGGCCCCGAGCCCCCAAGAGTAGCTTTTTGCAGAGGTGCGAGGGACTACAGCAGGAAGTATGGCGAGAAAAGACATAATTGCATAATTATGTACAGCCTAATTGGGTATGTGGGGTTTTTTTTGTTACCCTTGCTCCATATGTATACAGACCAGGCCACAATCACTATGTGTGTAATCTCAAGAGAAACAAAACCATTATCTCAGTGTACAGAAATCGTAAAGTTTCGAGTTTCCATGTCTGAAACAGTGCACTGAAAATAGGATGTCTCTCTCTCGTACTACCTTTGTAAGCAGCGCCCAAACCACGCCTCTTCCAAAGGGCCAGATGTGACAGCTGTACAATCACATTCTAATCACTGCCCAGCCATCTTTACTCTCTTTACTTTCTTCACTGTTGGTAGTGCCACACTGTCACCACGGCAATGGTGCCAAGTACTGTGAAGTATCGCTAGTTACACAAGTACCATTGGTAATCATTACTCTAAGGTGACCTAATGCATTTGATAGTTGAAGAGGACATTTCTTTGGGTGGAACTTTCTACCCCTCCCCCAATGGCAATGGCATAGAAATATCTCCTCCTGTGGTATGGCTGTCCTGTCATTTATAATTGGTCATTCTAGTACAGTCTGAACTTGATTAAGCCTCAGAAAATGGAACAGAAGCCATTGTTGCTATGGGACACAGCAACATCCTCCACGCTGCCACATCTCTGCTTACTGGTTCATTATAATTTATTCTATAGGGAACAGACCCATCAGAAAGTGGTGCATTTGGGAGATTAGAAAGAGATCTTGAAAACGAAATGTCTGCATCCCTTACATTTCAAAAAAGTAAAAGATTTTCAGTTATGAAAATGTGAATCCCTCTTTGTGATGGCATTATTTACTCAATGTTGGCAATTATCTAATAGTGTACATCATATCTGAGCAGCAACTCTATATTTAGGACGAATAAAATTTATCAGCACTGCAAGGCCATCCCAATGATTGATGGAAACTCTAGCAAGGAAAGCAGAATTGGAGCTAGCCTAAAAAAATAAAACTTTGCAGAGGTGGGGCTCATCCAAGGTGCACAAAGGGGGTTCTTGCTCCTTCCCCAACTAAACATTACCAGAAGACTCATACTTTCCTAATAAATGAGGGGGGAGGCAAAAAATCACCCCTGCTCTCATAAAGAGGACCCTTCATTACTCGCCATTATTTTGGATGTTATAATCCAGGTTTATTCACAAGTAGAAAAAGCTGATGACTTTCACCAGAGGGCCAAAAAATCATTGGCAGCAAGGCAAAGCTAGAAGTTGCCCAAGATCAATTTTGGCATCTAATCTGCATTCTGGACAGAACTTCATGGCACAAAAGCCTGGGCTAGGTTGGTTCCTCTTCTGACAAAATCATTTCCTGACTTCAGCAATCAAATACAATTCTGCTCCTTAAAAAGGGGAAGAATGCGGCTAAAGGCAGCACTAGTTGTGGAGACAAGAAGAGTGTCTTGAGAGACGTATCAGTTTTAGGATTATACTAAGAGTGCAAGGCTATGCATGTCTACTCAGAAGTACGTCCTATTGTATCCAATGGGACTTACTCCTAGGAAAGTGTGTATAGGATTGTAGCCTGAATGTACTGTTTCAATTTTGGTATTGAAAATAATGCTGGGGAACAAAAATGTTTCCCCCAAACCCTTACATTATGAAAACATTATCAAGTTTTCAGTCCCACACCAAATTGCGGTTGATTCAATTTCCCCACTCCCCCAATAATTATTGTACTGGATCCTGAAAAGAGTCACATGGGCAATTCCACCCAATCAAGCATCATGCAGTGAAGAAGATAAAAGTCATTACGTTAATTAGCCAATCAAATCTGTCTATGAGATATTGATAAGTGCAAATGAAGTCAATATAGCTCAAGAGCAATATTTCCTGAAAAAGGCAAATACTTTTAAGAGTTTTTTTTTTTTAATAACAGTAGCTGAAAAGATAGGAAAGTATTCCTGAAAGATAATGACTAGTTCAAAGTCATCTGAGCTCACAACTAGCTGGAGACTTGAAAGCAGGTCACATCCACTACACTTGCAGTTTGAAGAAATTGGTCCGCTCTACAGCTGCCAGTGGATAATGATGAATACTGCTATAGAATTCATCGGATAACTATTTTCATCTATTCAGAAGGAGATTTTTACTTTGCTCTTAGACAGTTTTGAGAAGAATGAGGCCGGTTGATCCAAAGAACAAGTAGGCGATAAAACCAACCAGGCTGCAGAATTAACTTTCAGTTAGGCATTAGGATTCTGGGGTTCATTTCAGCACCTTGGGCCTGCTTGGATGAGACTCCAAATGCCCCCCCCCATTAGCAGTAGAAGAGAATTCAGAACTTAAAAATGCAGATATATAGAAAAGGATATTCTCTTTTCATAGGAAAGTCAAATGTGAGTTATTTTTACCTCTTTCCAATGACAAAATCAATATTCCTCTGGTAGGGGGTGGCCCATCGCTCCCCATTGCCTGAATCTCCCACAATTTTGCTGCACCCAAATGTCCACCCCAAAGACAGGCAAGCAAGACATGAGTGCTCCCTATGAATGGGGCGGGGGAAGGAGACCACTTCCCTTTCCCCACATTTTGACTTGGCAGGTCCTGATATGCAGCGTCCTTCATTCTGTTTCAAAGAGTGGGAACAGAAAAAGTGCAGGGGGAGGAGGCTGCAGGTCACACTCCTGGTAAGTGAAGGGAACAGAGTGGGTGTGACCCCAAATCGGCTCTCTCTGCCCATTTGTAAGGAACAAGTGGCTGGAGAGAAGTTATTTGGAGCTGTGGCAGCTTTCTTGTCCTGCCCCCACCATTCCTTCAGTAGTACTGGAGGAAGAAGTTGGGCTGCTGCTGCTCTCAGCAAGTTGGAAGAGGACTGGGGCCCTCAGCGGAGCGGCAGGTTGGGGTGGGTGACAGACAATGGAGCAGGAACATTGGAGCGGTGCTGAACGGACAGCTCCCAACCCAGGTGACTGTTTCTCGTAGCCTCATGGAAAAGCCTTAAAGAAAGAAAGAACAAGAGAGAAAACCGTACGCGCGTGTGGAAACCGTCACTGTATATGCTTTCACTATGCGTTTTAAGGTGGCTAATATGCCATTAGTGTCACTTACATGAATGTTTCTCCAAAAAAAGGTCACCAGCATGATATGCAGAATATCAAGAGAAGAGATATATTTTCTTGAAGAAAACTTACTTCGGTTTAAATCTCAAGGTTTCTCAACCATACTAGAAGGACCTTCAGCAGGCAAAGTTAGGAGCAAAAAAAAAACCCCAAAAAACAAAAATAAAATCAAGCAAGTTGCCTAATTATGTCTTCTTTTCTTTGAACCTCTATTAGAGATTTCTTTCTGTCCATTTGCAATTTTTAAACCAGCAGCAGCCCAATCTACAATTCTATTAAGCTGAAATACTTGTGTCAGCAGGACTCAGGTGCAATTCTCCTATTGATTTTGTACACGGACAAGCCTTTGCAAGGTCACTCTACTTTTTCTCCCCACAGTGAACGTTTCTTCTGAATGCACTCGGACATGGAGGTGCCTGGTGTGTATCACGTCCTGGAAAACCACGGAAAATGAAGTCCTTCACAAAAGGGTAAATATGAGATCACACTTCAAGGACATATTCAGAAAATGTCCACTAGATACAAAATGACTAAGGGCCCAATCCTAAGGAGCCCTAAGGAGTGGGTGGTGCTGCCTGTGCCTCTGTTGCAAATGGCGCCATAAAGCACCTCCAAAGCCATTGGTAAGCTGTTACCACCAGTGCTGGGAAGGCGCCCTGGCAGTGCTGGCTTTGCAGGCCCTGGAGGGAGCACCAGTTGCCGACGAGCGGTGACTCTCGGGGTGGGGGAAGAGGGAGAGGTGGAGCGGGGTGGGACTGGTGGTGACTCTTGCTGCCAGTTTCCAATCTCCGAATAAGGCCACATGGCTAAATAGCCAGTGCAGAAGCAAGTAGACACATCACCCGCCCTGCACCCTTACCCTGGGAAAAGGGGATGAACGGAGGGCCCCACAGAGGCCCCCAAGGCTGCCTGGCTGCCATGGGATGCAGTGGTAGCCACCTGTCTACTGCTGCGCTCCTGGGCAGTCAGGCAGTATAGGACTGGGCTCTAAGATGCTTTCTTGTGATCCATCCATCACTAAGAGGGCAATCCTAATCTGGCGTTGTACCGGTGCAGTGCTTTTGTGCTGGACCAGTGCTGTTGCAAACATGGTCAGGTGCATCTGCGCCATGGAATCGGTTGCTGGACTGGCGCAAGCAGCAGAGCCGATGCACGGATGCCGCCGTGCCTATCAGCTGTGCCGGCTGAGCGCCGCCAGCCCTTGGCCAGCGCAGGACTGAGCCATGGGCGTGCCAGAGGCGTAATGGGGTGGTGACGGGACATGGCCATATTCTAACCTTGCCCCGGGCTGGGAAGTCCCGATTTGGGCTGCTCCTGGCCACGTAGACCTGAGCCTGCAAATCTGCAGGCATAGACCGGAGCAGCCCCATAGGGCTGGCTGGGGCTTACCTTGGGGCAAGGGGAAAACATTCCCTTGCCCCGCACTGAGCTGCCACCGCCTCCTGAGGTGCGTAGGATGCGGCCCAGCTGCGCCAGCCTGGCTATTCCTGCACAGGTTAGGATTGGGCTGTAAGTACAATTGTTGGGGTCGGGGTTGCTTATTTGTTACAGGGGTTCAATCATCTTTTCTCATGATAGTGTTGTAAGGAGAATGCATTGGCTCTGCAAAGTGTAGTATATTTTCTGCTGGGAAAATTTGGTTCTTCTGTTAATAAATATGTCCATTGTAATTGTGGATACTTTTGTGAAGTGTGGTTGTGGCAGTGCTATGAACCTGACCACATACAGTTACAAATATACTTTAAACTTTTAAATTACACAGAAACTTCCATCAAGGCCTCTGCACTCTCTTTTTCTAGAGCAGGGCCATTTCCTCTAGCATAGTAGTTAGAGCTATAGAATGTCACTTTTCATTAAAACAAGCATAAGAATGGTCTTCTGGACTGAACCAGGGTTTTTTAAACCAGTGCTCAGGGGGATATCAGATAGTGGGGGGTAGATACGGATAAATTTGGGGAACTCAGGGGGTAGTACTTTCTGAATTTCATTACAAGTCCCCCTACCTTTTTTCAATTCAAATACTACAGTCAGTTACCTGTCAAGTGTAAACAGAAGACATTCAGATGCTTCTGGATGGCCTAAAAGCAGAGAATGAAACATGGCCGCCATCTTTAGCATTTCATATGTGTTTCCTTTTAAAATGGGGGCTCCATTTAGCATCATGGCTAATAGCAATTGACCAATCTTCCATACATCTCTTGAATGATTTTTTTCCACAGTGAATTAATGAGAAGAAAAGTGAACAAAATGTTAAAGACAACACTTTTTTCTGTAGAAGATATGCTTATTCTCCCAATTTTTAAATCAATATATCATAAAACTGTTTTAGGGAACAATCCTAACCTGGAATTAGGCCGGCACAGTTAAGCCAGCAAAGTTTGGCTTTGTTTGGACCACTCTCGAAGTCAGAGAGACCAGCACACAGACATGCGCTATCCTCCCTGACTCTGAGAGTGGTCCAAACGTGCTTTACAGTGTCCCTTGTGCCAGCCAAACTTTGCTGGCCTAACTGTGCCGGCCTAACTCCAGGCTAGGATTGTGCTCTTAGCCTTAATTTTGCTTCCCCCCCCCCAGTTTACCTGGGACTGAAGTTAAATTGATGGGTTTATATGCTTTTGGATCTCTCAGTTCCCACCTGAATGCTTCTATCAAAATTGTGTGATGTTCAGGGTGCAATAAAGAGGGCACCCTTGACACTAGCCACTTGTGTCAGCCCAGTCATTAGTGCCAATGCGGGGTGCCAACTGGCACCACCATGTCAGCACCTCTGCCCGCACTGTTCCAGTTCAGTTTAGGATTGTGGTCTTAATTACCTCCTAGAGCCCAATCCTATGCAAGTTTACTCAGAAGTAAGCCCCATTATGTTCAATGAGGCTTACTTTCAGGAAAGTGTTGTAGTGAACAGTTTCACATTGAAACAGAGTTTTGTTACAAACTCTTAGACTAATGTTTTCCATCCCAGCCAACCTGTCGCTTCTTAATTTTTAGTGGAGATTTCAGTTAAGATTCCAGCCCAGTCCAAAAAAATATAACACGTATTTCCATACAGGCTTGGTAACATGCACAAGGAAA
Source organism: Lerista edwardsae (assembly GCA_029204185.1). Classification (NCBI taxonomy): domain Eukaryota; kingdom Metazoa; phylum Chordata; class Lepidosauria; order Squamata; family Scincidae; genus Lerista; species Lerista edwardsae. Next base: position 31,223,864 of record JAJKFI010000005.1, read on the forward strand.
ACAGAGTAGCCTTCTTCCTGATGATAAAACCGATAACAGTGCTTCCCAAAACTTTTAGCACCAGGACCCAGTTTTTAAAATGACAATCTATCGGAGCCAACTAGACAAAAAAAAGATATAGAAAGAAATATTTTTATTTCTGAATAATTAATAATAATCAGGGTTCTGTGCTCCTGAGGCTGCTAGAGACCTTATGTGTAGTTTGTGTTTACAGACATTTGCTACACATTCCCTAGAGTTAGAGTTCAAGGATTGTTCCCTCTAACCTTTACAGCTGTTTCAGCATACGCATAAGTCTGAACTAAAGAGCAAGACATGAATTAGGAAATTCCAGGCCAAAACACTGAAACAGGGTTCACATGTGCTCTATGGCAGGCAAATTACTAGAGAAAAATGAGAAAAATTGACATTTTAAAGGCAAGGGACATACTGGAATCAATCTTTGTTTCAAGAGATTATTTTTGTGTAGGTGCTATTTGGCCCAGCTCCAAGCTCCTGTTAGAGATTTTAGAAGGCCTGAGAGAACATAAACTCAAAACTTCTACACTATTTAACAGCATGCTCTACACAGTGTGCTGCCAAATCATAAGAGGACTCTTTTACAACCTAAGAGGTGGCAGCAATTAACAACCAAAGCTGCAGAAGAGATGCAGCCCATTAGCACTGCATGTTGGATAAGAGCACACTGCTTTCTGCAAAAATTTAATACACACATCTTTGCAGTTGCTAGCACAACACCGAATGATACTGTTGCACATTAGGTTAGCTAAACCCATGAAAACATGTTCCGAATTGTCTTCTCATCCAGGATTTTAAACCGGTAACAACCCCAATTAGTGCTTTTAAAACACCATTAAACTCCGAGAACACTTTACAAAGATCGGCTATTGCTCTGTGCTAGAGCGTCCTCTGCCAATTTATTACAGCAATTTAATTTTTCTACAGCATACGGTTGATACAAAACAGATGATTTATTTTCCACAAAAAGAACAGAATTTCATAGCCGGAGTTACAGCAAAGAACAAACAGAAAAGAAATCTTGCACTCACATGGATGGTACTGCAAATGCAATCTGCTGCAGAATTTCATACTGCTTTCCTTTCCTTCGTAATGCAATGAGGTGAGTCCCTTTCTTGATACCATCTACCATGATGGCCTATTAGTGGCATTTTTTTTTCAGACTTCTCATTGGATTTCATTTCCTATCAGGGTAAATTGATCTATTATCATGTTTTAAATGGGAAAGCTTAAATGATTAGCGATCAACATATGGCTAGGTAATCATTGTAAATAAATTCTACAGACCATTGGAAGACATGTTTATCTGTTGTCATCTACTGTTAACCCACAAAGAGCCTTACAGCACAGAGTTGACTTAAAAGGCAAGAGTTAGTGTCAGCGTTCTACTACATGATAAATAAAGGGATGGAACTTAAGCCAATGTATTTCTGTCTATCTCATTCATTCCATATTTTGCTGTTGCCCTGATACAATCTCAGGCAACTTCTCTGTAACAACAGCTCCATCTTTGCACTGTAGTTCTCAATCAGGAAACTTGCCATACCTATTTAAAAGGACTTCTGAACTGCCTACATATCATCACATTCATTTTAAGCACTTACGTTTGTCAATTAATATCTGCTTTTTATGACTTTACGAGAAATATACTTTGGCTGCTAAATTCGTTTAAATATGTAAAACATTTTTCCCCTATTGCCAATAATAAACTAAGCTCTAGCTCAACAACAAAGTACTGTTCTATTATAGAGTTTAGCTTCTATCTTATTTCTATCGTTTGGTTTTTAATGCTTCAAAAGTTTGCTTTGCAGCTAATAAGCTTTTAAAGGTTTGTCTAGCACACGTACTAGGAAGCAAGTCCTACTGAACGTACTTGCAGGTAGACAAGTTTAGGAATAGGACTATTAATCAGTAACTGAATCTTACTACTTGGTTTCATGCAAACCCAAAGCTTAAGAATAACTTGCTCTCCAAGTATCACAAGGGACACATTTTCCACCAAACAGGAACTGCGTTAGAGTTAAGCAGGACTCACAGGAAGAAACATGACAGCTTCATAAAAGAACTAAACATGCCTCTTTTCCCCACCCCACCCCACCCCACCTAGAATTCTCAAAAGCAAACTCAAAAGCTCACAGAAAAATCCAGCACTGCAGAATTATGCAGGGAAGAGATACACAAGCAAAACAAGTATAGGGGAAAGTAAGGGGGCTTTTTTCCCCTTATGTCTCTCATATAGCTGCTATAGTGATTTTTTTAACCCTACAGAAAGATACAAAGGAGCTGGTAAAACTAGGAGATTCTCTTACCATCTGACAAGTCAATTAGCCCAAGGTAGTGCAAAAGTTTCAGAGAGGAGCAAATCACCACCACAATTCCTAAAGTCTGGAGCCCTTCTGACTCTCCTTTGCTCCACATCTTTAAGATCTCACACACAGAGATAGGAGCCTCTGGTGTGCTAGCAAAACGGCAGGCAGGAATCGAAAGGAGTGGGAAAATCAGCTGTTTGAAGCTTTTCTTCCTGCTGCTCGATAAGTGCATGGCTCATTTTCTCTTTCGTCCCTCTCTCTCTCTCTCTCCTTGTGCGTGAGTGTGATTCTCACCCTTTTCTTTTTCCTGTTTTTCCTGTTCCCCCGCCTCCCCATGTACTCTTCCAGTCTTTCTCTCTTCCACATTAACGGTAATCTATGATTTACTTCCTTTTCTCTCTCTGTCTCTCCAGGGCAATTGTCTCAATTGCTTAGACTTCTCATTTACAACTTAACACCATGTTGCGAACTGCAGCAGTATTGTTTCTGGATCTTGCGCTGGAGATTATATGCTCATCTCCCCAGATGGATGCATGTTCCTACTGCTTTTACCACTTTGGATAATAAGAACAGAGAAATCCTGGTGGGAATTTTGAAGGAACAATCTCTTGCTCTTTCCCTAACACCCCACATCAAGATCCTTGCCTTCCAATCTTTGAGACTAAGAATTATTCATACTTTCCAACTTCAAGCACACCCGTAAGTGGTCCTAGATATCTTCTGTGCTACTTCCTTTGTCTCCATTTACTCTTAGCAGTTAGATTATTATTGTTAGGATGACCATAATTGTTTGCCAGAATATATTGGCACCCCAATAGTAAAAGCAAGATGCAAATGGAGCTTGATTCCATGTAGTTATGGGCAAAACCCAGAAGTTAATTCTACTGTTCAATGTGTGCACCAGGAATCCATGACATTTCTGGGGCAGGAAGAGCTGCCATCCCACAACCATCATAGATAGCTGACATATAGATCCTGGTTCAAATTCCTGTAAAGTCATGAAACTTGCACTCAACCAATATGTGACATTTGGTCATTAGTATCTTTCCCTGAATGGCTTTTTCCCAAAAACCCAAAGCAGGTTTGGTCAGTCCTAACCAACGTTGCAGGGCTGATGATGCAGCCCTGCCAATGGGATGTGCGCTGCATCCTGTGGTGGTACAGCATTCATGGAGACTTCATCAAGGTAAAGGTACATTTGTTCCCTTACCTCGGGACTGCATTGTGGCTGCATTAGTGCTGGAACACTGGCTAGAGTTGGGCTGTAAGAGTGAGAGAAATGTTTGAAGGTGTTGCTCGATGCTTTTCCCTCCAACTGTTTTTCTGCTCAAACTGATCCCCCAAAGCCACTTTTCTCCCTGTATCTTTTGTCTCCTAAAGATGAAAAAAAAGCAGCTTAGGGGGTTATTTTGAGTGGAGGTACCGCTGGGTGAGAAAGGCTTTCAAAGGGTTTCCTCCCTGCTGTTCTTCTGCTTAAGCTCACAGCCATCCACAATTTTTTTTAAAAAAAAAACATTATGGAAAGATCTGCGTATAAACCTGGAAAGGGCCAGGTTTCGTTGAGGCTTCAGGTCTACTTTATGTGGCAGGAAAGGGCTTTATTTATTTATTAAGCATATCAATTGGAGAATATTCTAGTACTGTCTGAGGGGAAGATGTGATTTTTTGAATACCCAGTAAACACAAGCACAAAAGAGGGCCCTCTGAAGAGTGGCTGTGACTCCCTAGTGCACATTATCGGCCATGAAGTGTGTAGCAGGAAATGACCTTATGTACTGAGAAGCAACCTGGAAGTGATAAATTCCTGGTGTACATTGACAGTGTACAATGATGATGATTCCTGGTGTACAATTGAATAGTAGAATTCACTTCTGGGCTTTGCCCATACCTACATGGAATCAAGATCCATTTTCATCTTGCTTTTCCTATTGGAGTGCCAGTATATAATGAAGAGCACTGCTTTACATGAGCAGACTGTTGTTTCTATGATGGCCGACACAGATGATGCCCTTTTTCCATACGCCATATAGGCCCTGAAAGCACCTGCTATCTTCTGCAGCACCAAGAACTTTGTCTTGGGGAAAGAACAATAGGAAGATAGCAGAGCATTATATAGCAGAGCCTTTGCAAGAGGTCCATTTGACAGCTCACAAAATCTCAAGCCTGGGAGGAAGCTTGTCTTTGTCTCAATTCTGCTTGCAAGACTTCAGAATAAGGGCTTTGCCTTTTGGAATGACACTGATGGAATATTTATGACATCTCTATGCAACAGTTTCCTTACATCTGTATGAAGCTATATCTAAATTCTAGCCAACCTCCACGCAAACTCTGGGAGCATTCCTAACCTGGAGCACAAGGATGTGCACAGTCCTTCCTGACTCCAAGAACATTGCAAATGCACTTTGCAGCGTATTTGCAACACCCCTGGGCCAGCATAAGTTACTTAAGATGGCCTAACCCCAAGTTAGGATTGCACCCTAAGATCAATTTTCATAGTCCATCTACTGATAGCAATGGGTTAAAAAAACATTTCTGAGGCCAGAATTTTGCTGCTGTTCTCAGAATCCCTAGATTTAACATCAATAACCTTAAATATAAAAGCTTGGTTGTGAAGCAATGTTCAGCAATAGACAGTAGTGGTGTTGGTTTCAATACCACTGATTATCAATCTGCAAGAACAAATTAATCTTTTCCCAAAAAAGATCTTTCAAACATCCATCCAGGGGAGAAGACAAGTATTTGAACAACTTATCTTTGAAGGAAGGAAGCAAGATTCCATGTACATACAGAAGTACTGATGCAGGAATTAGCATAGTCAAGTCTCAAGGATCACAACAAACTTCTCACACAAGAACAGTCCTAGAGCAGTTCCTTTAATTTCAGTGGGATCTTTGAGTGAATTGCTGGTAGATGGTAATTCCACTCAGGACGCAATCCTGACCTGGAGTTAGGCTGGCACTGTTAGGCTAGCAAAGTTTGGCCGGCACAAGGGACAGTATAAAGTATGTTTGGAACACTTTCTGAGTCAGAGAGGCCTGCACACAGATGTGCACCATCCTCCCTGACTCCGAGAGTGGTCCAAACGCGCTTTACGGTGGCCTTTGTGCCAGCCAAACTCAGCTGGCCTAACTATGCCAGCCTAACTCCAGATTAGGATTGCTATCAATCAGACACCAAGGGTGCAATCCTATCCACACTTTCCTGGGAGTAAGCTCCATTGACTATAATGGGACTTACTTTTAAGTAGAGAGGCATAGGCATGGGTTCTAAGTTCACACAAGAGTTAAACTCACATAGTCATTTTCAGTGCATTGGCATAAAAATATATCTGGCACTTTGTAGCATACATTTTTTTAAAAAACTTGGTTCCTTCCAGACAGAGGAAAGGGAGAAAGAAATGAATCAGATTTATCAGCTGTTCGATGGATTTTGCATTCTGTTTTCTACTATTATTACTCCCACCTAGTTACTTGTACACACTTGTAAGGCAGACTGTTCGAGAATAGATCTTTTAGATGGATGATAGTGGTGGGTTAGTTTTGTTTTGTTTTTCAAAACTGAAAGTGGTGTTATAGGGCCATCATTGCTTGTGATGGTGTATACACATTTTTTTCCCTTCTGTACCACTAATGGACTGTATCCTATGATTAGTGAAATCAATGGGATTTAGGCATGACTAATGTAGGACACAACCCATTGTCTCTGGTCAAACAGGAAAAAAACTGTTCCCCAAACTGGAAACTACAGTGGGACAAAATAAATGAGTACAGTATGCACAGCATGAACAGTAATACATTATCCTCCCAGTTCAATTTCCTTAAAAATTATTGCCTGTTTTTCAGTCTGTTTTCTATGAGGGACCAAACTCTCCATCTGAAACAATAACAGTGGTGATTTTTAAAATATGATTATTGAGATTGCCTCCAGTAGAACTATCTACTGTGGAGTTATAGAAGTTATTAATATTCCTAGCACTGTACCTCTGAAGAAAACCATCTTTAGTAATCAAATCCATCAAATCCTCTTAGCAGTTGGCACAGTTCCCTCCAGAAGTGTTAGTTCAGGTTTGTGAGTCTCGTCATAGTTACATGGTACTCTCATTTTGATTGCTGTTGACAGGAGTGATCAGCACTGGTGGAATTCCACCACTAGAATTAGCTATAGAAAAAAAATGCTTAACAACGGTTATGAAAAATGAAGTGTCTCTACAGCCACTGTTCCCCTTAAGCTGTGCAGCCACACAGCTCAGAACTTGGCTGCTCAAGAGTTGGTGATAACATGTGATGTCATCATGGTGTGTCTGGAGGACCCACCCCCTTTCCCACCATTGTGTACCCACAGCAATCCAAAGCAAATGGGATTCTTACAGGGAACACTGTTGTTGTTTGGAGTGTTTATAGCAGAGTTGGGGGCTTGTGGACCCATTCAGCGCTTGCCTAGCGCGATCGGAGCGGAGGAACGAAGAGATCGCTACATTTCAATAACAAAGTCTTTTATTGGTTACAGTAGCGATAGTTAGAAGTGAGAAGTTCCATTTGCCGGTTAGCGAAAGCCGGCGAAGGCTTGCCGCGTACAAGCGGCTTTTCAACGCATGTTGTTACATTCTCAGTTACAGTCTCAGTCTCAGTGCGCACACAGTAAAAATATAAGTTATATAGGAACAAAGGGGTGTAGCCAGAGCATATCTGGTAGGTGGATACCTGAAGACCCTTGTGCCCCATGTTAACCAATGGGGTGCCCCTTTGAACATCATGATCTCATGAGAAAGTGGATGTTTGCTAGCCAGCGCTTCCCGTGAGAAACATTGCCTGCTTCTGTTACACTATCTAAAGGGAGTTCAGCTACTGTGTAGCAGGTTGCAC
>JAJKFI010000005.1:31231062-31253547 GCA_029204185.1 Lerista edwardsae
ATGCCAGTTTCTACCAGTTCTGGAGTGTGTGGTGTGAAACTGCAACAAACACTGCACATAGCCTATGTGGCAGAGGTACCCTTGATTTTAGCAGAGGAATGTATGTATCTCACTATCTCCTGTTGAATTCAACAGGTAAAACAAGTGCTTAACTTTGGATCATACCGGATATTTTTTCATCACCAATTATTCACAGTGAAATATGACCACATCATGAACTTGCAACCAAAAATTATTCACAAATACAGCATGTGAATCATTGGCAACCTCTTTATGGCAAAGCTGCAAGCCATCGTATCAATCAGTCACCATTGACTTCCATACAGCTTCTTGGCCTTCAGTCCTCCGTTTTTTTTAAAAAAAACTTTCCTCCATCAGAATCTCATCAAGAATGCATGTTCATTAGTTCCAAGAGGGCCCAAATTCAAAGAAGCAATGGGGAAAGAAAAAGTCTAGAATTTCCTATGACAGTTTTCTCAGAAGAGGAAAAAATACTGCCAGATTATGACATTCAAAAAAGATTACAAGCACTTGAGTTACAAAATATAGAGACAAACAAAAAGAAATCAGGGTTGAAAATCTTAGTCCCTTAGGGCGCAATCCTAAGGAACATTCCAGCACTGACATAGCTGTGCCAAATGGGGCATGAGCTGCAATCTGCAGTGGAGCAGTGGTCATGGAGGCCTCTTCAAGGTAAGGGAATGTTGTTCCCTCACCTCGAAGCTGCATTGCCCTTATCCCAATGCTGGAAAGTGGGTTATGATTGCACCTTTAGTTTCTGTACCTGTTCGTTCTTGCTTATCTTTCCTACCTCATAATCCCTTCTCTGCCGGAGTGTGATTGGCCTTTGAAGTAGGCCCAGGAATAACAGGGACAGGAATTGTCAACTCAGCAGTGCCCTGAAGTGAATTTAACCTTCCCTCATATAAGTGAGTGGTTGCAGCTACTCACTTCTACAGGGAATATACTACACTGCTGAAGTTAGGACCAAACATGCCTTCAGCCTCTAACCCGGGGAGACCCGATCCACACTGACAAGGGGGCTGGTTTATATGCAGACTGCCCGAAGTTTCACTATGTATATCCAGGATTTATTATTACAGTATTATTTTTGCAGCATACAGACCCTCCATCCACACATGCCAATCTGTCACAATGACAGGCACTTCACTTATTAATAAACATTTTCAACAGAAATAGTTGTCTGTACCACCCACAGGTGAGAGATTTTCCTCATAAAAACTCTGAGGTGTCTACTGATATCCATCCCCCCTCTTGTTGATCTAAAGTGTGATTACAGCATATTATGACATTGACTGAGATGGCATCAACAGGTAAACTCTGCTTCTTGCTGAAGAACACTCAAGACCAAGGAAAAAAGTGTGTTCAAACTTTTCTTCCAAAGCATTTTCCACATATGCAAGGAGATAACTTCATTTAAAGTGGTTTGCTCTACAAGGCAAATATTTTCAATTATATATACTCAAGAGTTACGCTCCTAGAGGAATCGATAGACATGATTCTATGATTCCAGCAGCAAGAAGAAATATATAGTATTACAAGGCTTTAAAAGTGCTTCAAAATACCATCTCCAGATCTTGGTGGTCGGCAGGTACATGATGTAGGAAAACGTAATTGTGGTGCCCTGAAATGCTTTCATTCACAGTGTCTTATAGAACAATCCAAAGCAATTATAGCAGCACAGAACACTCAGAACATTACCTCATCCAAGATGCTTTTTGTGGGTACAAAGAAACCCCATAGCAGTGGTTTTGTCTTTTAAAATGAGCTGCTTACAATTGCTGTGCAGGTAGTTGAAGTTCTTTTCACCAGGCTGAGACAAACAGTCTCTCTATCTCATTTGCATTCTGGTGAGTGAGGAGGGTGTATTGGAAAAGGCAGGAGCAACCCTGAGGATAGGGAGTGGTATCAGCAAAGGCCCCTTGTCCCAGATAAACCAGGGATTATAGGGTTAATCCCAGAAGGTAGTTGCAAGCCTTGCACAGGTGCAGGTGGTGAATTAAAGCCTGCCCACTGATTGGTTGGGATATAGGACCCATAGTATAAAGCTGGAGACAGCAGAGGGAGAGCTGGGAAGGGATCTGGGATAGCACCAGGTAGGTGCTGGACTGGTACTGGAGGATGGTACCTGGGATGCAGTGCTGGCCGGACTAAGGTAAACTGACTGTGGGAAACAGTTCTTTGGCTGCCATGCCCCTGGAGCCACCAAAGGAAGGAGGCAGTTGTAGCTGAGACAAGCTGACTGCCTGTTGTTTGGTGGTGGGATTTGTTTGGAGCAAAGCCAGTGAGGAGGGCAGTCTGGAGGAGGCTGACCAGCCAGTGATCCCAAACAAAAGCTGCTGAAAGAGAGGAGACCCAGTGGGTGACTGATCCCCTCCCTCTTGCCTATCTCTGAGGCTGTAATGTGGGGAAACTAGTTAGCCTAATGTGGGCATTGAGGACCTTGGGGAGGCCCAGCAGGGAATTTGGTGGAATCTAACTTTAAGTTCTCTGTTGCAGGATGGGATTTGATGGAACAGAGGGTCCCTGCTAATATAATAATTAATTATAATTAATTATAACATTAATATTAATAGGATTTATACCCGGCTTGAATACAAGATAAACATTAAAACAATAAAAATTAAAACTATGACATAAACAATTAAAAAGAGCAAACCCCAATTTATCTCAACACTTTATAGTAAAATTACAATTGTTACAATTAATGATTAAAAATTAAAATGCCTGCCAACATGTAGCAACTTAATGAAATGCCTCCCTAAATAGAGAAGTCTTAAGACCCCACCGAAAGATTACTAGCGAGGGAGCTGCTCTTAATATAATTCCAATTCCTAGTTTAGGTATTGCTAAGGACTGACCACTTGGTGGCTAAGCACTGACTACATCTCATTTTTTAATTTTAATTTTGAAACATTTAGGTTTGTTTTTAATTAAGCATTTAATTGTTAATCCAGACATATCCTCACAAGTTAGACACATCATAAAACAGGAATAAGAACCTACAAAAGACAAAATCTAAAGCAGACATAAACCCATACATACAAAGAGAGAGAGCAGCAGACCACCCATTTGCACCAGGGACACCCACACCCACCACCACCACAAAAGTCCATTACCATTATTTATCCTGAGGTGGGGTTTCCTTATAAACCCTGTGCAAAGACCAAAAGAAGGAGGTGATCTGAGTGACCACCACCGATTGGCCACTAATGCCAGCTACATCAGCCTGCTTCATTGCTGGGCTAGCCATGTTTTGCACATAGACCAAATGCCTTCTGAGCTCACCAAATAACAAACAGAAATAAGGCTACACCGGCTGTTCCTGGGAACTCATTTTGCAACTCATTTTGAGACGAAAGTCTTGTCTCCTATGCCCACCTACTGCAACCAAGGAGGTGAAGGGATGGACAAAGCAGGGCCATTGATATTGATCTGGATGGAGCAAATAGGGTCATAATGGGAGAAATGAGTCTTTTAGCTACTCCATTTCCAGATCCTTTATTACAGCTTCAAAGATCAGCCTCAATACTTTGAATAGTGCCCAGCAATGAACAGGTAACCGATGGAAAATAAGTAATGTTGGATGTATACACTCAGCATAACAGACATCAATGAACAATGAACAATCTGGCCACTGCATTTTAAACCAGCTGTAGTGTTTGGACATTTTTCAAAGGCAGACCACATAGAGTGTTACAGTAAACTAATCAACCACTTAAATCAAAAATAATGTTTAAAAAGTATGGCTGTTATTAAGGCATGAATGAACATGGTCAGGTCTGTTTTCTCCAGGAAATGATGGAAGAGGTGTACCAGCTGAAGCTGATGAAAACCATCACCACCAGCTGGGCCCCAGGAGCAGCACTTTCCAAACTGCAAACTTGACCTTTAAGGAGGAACACCAGCGCATCCCAATGAGGCTAAATTCCAACTCAGGATTCATAGAAGAAACCGAACTATATTTCCATCTTGCTTGCGTTATGCCGCATTTTCATCATTCACATCCTGCCGATTGCTGGGTTCAGTACACTGTCTCACTATTAAACACTATTCAAGCCATGCGTATGTATTTGTATATATTTTTTATAGTACAGGTGTGCCTCAGTATCCACTGTTTTGGTATGCATGGTTTCGGTTATGAACAGATGCCAAGGCTATTGGGACACCTATTAAAAAGACAGGGGAACATTAAATACATCTCTCTAACTTTGTTGTAGTTAAACTGGTGTTCCCCTATCTTTAAAAAGACATCCCCAGTATCCACAGTTTCAGGCATCTGTGTCTGTTCTGGAACAGAACCCCAGCAGATATTGGGGCATGCCTGTATTTGTTTCCAAGTATTTGTGGGCATAAAATGCAAGGCAAGCACAGGTTTATGCTGAATTGTTTCACCCAATACCCAAAACCTTTTGTTTATCTGCAACTCAGCAACATGCAGTAATAATTTAAATTACCTCATCCAAGGTGCTTAATCTTATTTTTCTCAGCACTTGAACCTCATTAGCCATCAGGATAACAATTTATCAAACCTTGTTAGCTTCCTTTTTGAGCTTCTTTATTTTATTTAGCGTTGACACTCCGAACTAAATGTGTGTCTTATGCATAATTTTGAAATAAAATGTAGATTATGGATGACTGGTTCCTTGTAAGAGTGTAATATAGAACAGGCTGGCAGGAATGAGCTCATTGTGGTTGCATATTCATTTAAAGCAACCGATGGCATATTTCAAATATTTGTGCCAAAATCTCACAGCTGTGGATCAAACTCAGAGACCACTGTACTTTTTTTAAAGGTATCCCTGCTAACTAGGCAAAGGGGCATCTTAATTAGCAGGGCATGAGCAACTGTCCATTTTCACTCTAGGTGTTGCTGGTGCATCTTTTGCGTCTTTTCTGGTTTGGGAACACCGTGAGGATCGGAAACCGTGTATTAAACTGTTTAGTTATGATCCTACTATATGCTGCCAGGCTCCCTTAGGAGCAGTGGTACAAAATGGCCACTGCAGCTTTCCATGGGAGTGGCAGCTGCCACCAGAGTTTCATGCCATGCTGCATTATATACAGCATTTGCACATCTGTGTGTGTGCATGCCTTTCAATCCAACATAATCATACACATGAGCATACTTCCAGAAGTGTTAACCCTTTCAAAAGAATACCATTTGTAAGCCCTTTATGTAGCCACCAAGTAGGGAACACTATACTTGACTGTGTGGCAGGTTGAATTTGCTGATAGAAAAAAAGTCATCATTGAAAAATGATGTGAAAAAGGGTAAAAATAATGTTTTTTATATAATCCTATTAATCAGGGAAATAAATATGTTAGTGGATACATCTTTGCCATTGGACATCAAATGATAAACCAGTATGTGCGGCTGAGGCATAATTATTTAAAATGGAAGAAGTTTCTCATGCTTCATTAGAATGTGTTATATTCCTCAGTATGTATAGAAAGTCAAAAGGTAAAGGTTTCCCCACGACCGAATGGTCTAGTCGTGACCAACTGTAGGGGGCGGTGCTCATCTCCGTTTCAAAGCCTGTAGAGCCGGCGTTTTGTCCAAGGACAAGCTCCCATGGTCATGTTGCCGGCATGACTCTACACCGTAGCGCACGGAACGCCGTTACCTTCCTACCAAAGTGGTCCCTATTTATCTATTTGCATTTAGGTGCTTTCGAACTGCTAGGTTGGCAGGAGCTGGGACAAGCAACGGGAGCTCACTCGCAACCTTCTGGTCGGAAAGCCCAGCAGCAGCAGTTTAACCCACTGAGCCACCACGTCATTACAACATTAGAAAATACAAACCAACAAAGAAGCAGAGCAGGTGAATTTCTCGAGCAATTCTTTCAAGGCAACTTTTCCCCCAAAGAACACTACTGGTTGCTACCATAAAGCTTGGATTTGTTTTCCACATTTTTATACTGCTATTCCTCCAAGGACCTCAGATTGGTAGACATAGGTGCTTCCCTTCTTTTGTCCACACAACAACCCTGTGAGGTAGGTGAGGCTGAGAGATAGTAATCAATCAACCAACCAACCAACAGTATTTATATACCACTTTTCAACACGAAGTTCACAAAGTGGTTTGCAGGAAAATAATAATAAAGTTAAATGGCTCTCTGTCCCAAAAGGACTCACAATCTAAAAAAAATAAAATGCTGAGCACCACCAGGAACAGCCATTAAAAAAAGACACTGCGCAGGAATGAAGAGGGACAATTATTCTCCCCCTGCTAAAAATAAGGGAACAACCCTTGAAAAAGTGCCTCTTGCCCAGTTAGCAGGAGTAAGTAACTGTCCCAAAGGCACCCAGGAAGCTTAATGACAAAGAGGAGATTTGTACCTGGACCTTCTAGGTCTAAGTCCAACTCCCAAACAATGACAACATCCTAGCTGTCAAATTTCATATGGTCTGTGCTAATGTGAAATATTGTTAGCGTTCATAAATATTTTTATTATGTATGCCTTATTTTGCACCATTTTTATTTATTTTGCATATGCTGCATGGTATTAATGATCAAGTTCAAGTAAATTAAATTTCCCTTTATATAGAACCAACCCAATTTTCACGTGCTTTCTTAAAACAAGACAAAAGAAAACAACGCTTCAGTGCATGGCAATTAGGTTCAACCAATTTTCATCACTTAACTAAATTGTTCCCAACAAAACAAAAAGGTTGTATATTATCTTGTAGTTTGTTGTTCCAAAAATGCATGAACAAGCTCCAGTTTGAAATAAATTTATCATCCTTTACTCTGTTCACTCTGACTCTAATCAAATGTGCTGGTTTAACTGCTGGAAATATATACCCTGTCATTGCCCCAAGAGATTAATTGCAATGAAGAAGTCCAAAATTGTGTTATTTGAACACATGTACAGAATTGACGAAGATCTGCTCCTGGGCAACAACACCTGTAGCAGTTGTCAGCACATGCAGGATATACAGCATCTTATTAAGCTGCTTGTATATAGGTTACCACCTTAGGATTCACTTAGAGAAATTCCCATTAAGATTTACATTGGCTGCCAGTTTGGATATTATCCATATCCATTCTTAATTAACAAAATTCCCCAGCTCCCTCTTTCCCATTTACTTAATATGAATTGCTCACATTGTCCATTAAAAAATTATCACCACCACCCCAAAAAAAAAACTTTGGGGACACACTCTGGAGAAATATCTGGGAATCTGGACACCATAACACGTGCAACATTTACAGTGCAATCATATACCCCCTTAGCACTGGCACTGCGTTCTTGTGCCAGCCAAACGCTGTTGCAAATGTGCCATAAAGCACGTCCGCATCAGCGCTATGGCACTTGGCTGGTGCAAGCGGCATCGCCAGCGCTCGGGCGCTGCCACAACCGTTGGCAGTGCCAGCCATGCACCAGTCAAGCACCAGCGTTGCTTGGTTGGCGCAGGGCCTCCGCAAGGGCGTTCCAGAGGTGTTCCGGGGGCATAACTGGGCAGCGCAGTGGGCGGAGACGGGGGTTGTGATGCGGTTGTGATGCAGGATGGCTGTAGTGAAAAATCCTAACGGGCCGCTCCTGTCCACATTCCTCTGCGCCTGCTATTTTGCCAGCACAGATCCAAGCAGCAGGGTGGTAGGAAGTCTTATAATACCTTCAGGATAGAAATGAATGGTCAAGTACAGTTCTTATTTTCAAACTAGACAGACTGTAAAAAAAAAAGAAACAGGAAGCATAAGTATTTAAGAGAATTGACTATGCTTGAAATGACGAGGCACCATGAGCAGAATTTCAAGATGTACGCAGGGGTGGCGCGACTGGGAATGTTGCCCAAGACCACCTCAGGCCGACTGCCACCGCCTCTTTTTTTGTTTTTGTAAGTCCCTTGCCATGCTCCTGGTGCAATTCCTTCAAATGTGAAAAGCAGGAGTGGCTTCATTCACACAGTCCCTGTAAATCAAACTGGAAGTCCTGCAGTTCCATGTTTGAAGGAGCTATGCCAGGAGCATTGTAAGGAGGCAGATGATCTGCTTTCCACCTACTTTTCATGAATGGAAAGAGGCATCAAGGCAGATGGCATCTGCAGCAGGCTGCAGGGAGGCAGTGGTGGGGACAGACGGGTTGGGCACTGTGAACCTGCCACCCTCTTGCTCCCCCACAATCCACTTTTGAAGCAACCCATATCACCTTGCCTCGTGGACAGGCTGCCAGATTGGCCGCCCCGGATGTATAAACCAATAATGGAATTGGAGACGCGTGCACTGCACCTGCACCTGCATTGTGAGTTTTGCAGGTAGTATGCTTATACGTATGCTTCAACTACAAGACACAGGCTGGAATGTGAATGCGGGGGAAAATAAGTACACAGGAGAACACCGCTGTTGTGCATTGATGGTTTGTCGGCTGTAACAAATGTATGCCTCAACTGATAGCAACCCTAAGGACAGTTTAGCAAAAACAGATGGTTTTTCAGAAGTGAACTACGTCAACTGCTCAGAAAGAAAACTCTAATCTAGTAATGGAATAACAGCATTCAGCATGTGAATCATACACCAATTTCAGTGCCATTAGTTATGGAGCCATTCAGTTCTGTAGTTTCTCTTTTAACACACACACACACACAGAGAGAGAGAGAACAGGTGAGTGTTCCCCTCCCTAATACCCTATCATTAGGAGTGATATTTTTTCCAGAATTTCTTGATTAAAATAGCAAATTGGGGGGTTATGTGTTTTTATTCCAAGTTCTCATTTCAAGTTCTCATTTTTATTTATTTTAAATGCTTTAAAAGTGTACTAGGTAGATGATACAGGTGATATAATGTCAGCAGATGCAGCCACAGTATTATTTCTAATACTAATAGAAATACTATTAAGTATTAAGTATTTCTAATAGAAATACTTATTTCTAAAAGTAATCTATTTTAATTTCTGGAATATCTTAAACATCAAAATGTGGTGTTTTGTGTTTGTATTCAGAGGGCTAACAAGGGCAATTAACAAGGGCAGTTGTTAATGCCTAATAGGCAGTTTTCAGCAGCAGCAGCAGCAACACCTCTACCTATCACAATTGCACGTTTAGCCTGGGAAATTAGTCCTTAGCCTAGTTTTAGTCTACCACAATGAACCTTGAACCACAATGGGGACTCATCCAGTTCCTATTTAATATTTTTGTGAAAATACCACCAATACCATCCCTTCCCCAGCCTCAACATGCCCCCACCCCACCCCAGTCTCCACCCTGTTCTGCCCCCCTCTCTGCCACTTCCACCCACCCAACCTCATGCCAATTTACTAGCTATGGGGCTTCTTTGGAGTCCAGTGGCATGTGGCCATTTCCTGCTTGCGTTGGTGGCCCATATGTGCAAAACGACCAGTCACCCCCGCAACTGACATAAAGCATACTGCACTGCTGGACTGGACCCTCGCTGTATTAAGCATGTGATGGAACGTATGAGTCTTTAAATTGAAATGCATCTGGGCATAGTAGTGACTTCAGGCAATGGATTGGAGCAGAGCAACAAGGGGCACCACATGCCCACTCACAACCACTGTTGACCACCTCAACCAGCCTCCAAGTCCACCTATCCCCTCACCTCTGCTGCTGCCTCGTCTCCCTGTGACTCAGCTAATTTCAAAAGCAGGAATTACTGTATGTGGGAAGAAAGAGTGGTGGCCTAGAGTGTCTCCAAGGATATGCTCTGACCAGTACTCTTTGTCCCCATACACAAAGTAGTAGGATGCAGTTCTAAAGTGCCTACATACATATGCAAAAGCAAGGGGAAGCAGCTGGGCACATGGTGGTGGGCAGCCTTTCCCTAAGAAACTATTTGATTCAGCTTTCATTCTGACACTAAATACTTCACATAAACTCATTATTCCCATAGATTTTTTTTAAAAAAGACTGGCTTGAGGGTTCCACCACCACATGTGTGCAAAGTTAATGTGTGTTAAGTCCTGCACATTTAAAATCCCTTGTTTGACCTCTCTAAGTCAAAACCAGTTATTAGCATCTAATAATTTTATTCTCCTCTTGGTTGTTAATAACATAGCACATTCCTTGTAAAATCAGGGGACTCCGGTAATGATTAAAACCATATTAAACTATATTTAAAGCTTTCAGAGGGTATGGAGAAATATAATCTGATACAAGAAACCGGCACATTAAGAAATCTGATCCGTTAGCAGCTATTAATTGGGAAAACCACCTTTTCGGCCCAGTGCAAAAATGTTGCTGCCAGCTCACCTGCTCTCCAGAGTCACAGTGGTGGGTGAGCCAGAGCCACTCCCAAGAATCTGCAGCTGCCATGAGATTTTCCCTGCCTCCTAGTCCCGATCTTTAAGTAAGCAGCAGCAGCAGGATGAGGCAGCACCAGTAATGGCTAAAAAGTGGCTTTTAGTACCCACTGAGAATCACTAGCAGTGGCACATTAGCAGCAGATGCAAAAAATGCCTCCTATGACATTTGGGACTCCATGCAGCTGAGTGATTTCCAGCCGTGCTGTGAGGCCAAAGAGGTTCCCAGCATTGCTGATCAAGCAGTCCATCTGATTTCAAATGAGGTTAGAGAAATTTGCTTAGTTTTTCCTGAAGTTCATGTTTCGCTGTCCCCGATACAACATTTAATTTAAAGTTTTCAAGTAAAAAAATATCCCTGTAGAGTGCACCAGTTGACATGTGAGTTTATAGTTGACATACCCAGCACATATATTCTGGTTTGCATTCTAAGCCCTGGCAGTAGGATCGAAGAGAATACAGTTTGTGAGTGAAGGCTTCTCTCAAGGGAGTTTTTTAAAGTAGATGAATGAGATCATTTGGAATAAGTGGTATGGTTTAGTTGTAGCAGACTTGGGAAAAGCGATAATCTTTTGCCTCTTCCAGCATCTCAGAAGAAGACAGCACTGGTTCATGACTTCATATCCTTGAAGCCTGTGTTCCTATATGATTCAGACCTCCATGAATGAACTGACCAGTCCTAAGTAAGGCCGACATAGTAAGGCAAACATAACAGGGCTGTAGCCTAAAGCCCATTAGGAGGCTGCAGCAGCGAAGTGCAGGACAAGGGGAGGTTTTCCCTTTACATCCGCATAAGACCCAGTCATCCCAATGGGGCTGTTCGGATCTGTGCCTGCTGTTCTGCAGGTGCATGTGTGCAGGAGCAGCCCGAATTGGGGCCACCAAGGCTGGGGACAGGGTTTAGAATTTGGCACTATGGCCATCCTACGTCACAACCCCCATCTCCACCCACTGTGCTGCTCAGTTACACCCCCGCCACACCGCTGGAACGCCCTCAGCAAGGCCCAGCGCCGCCTGTGTGCCACCAACGCTCGACTGGCACAAGGCCAGCATTGCTGGCGGTTGTGGTGGCACTTGAGCATTGGCGCAGCTGCTTGCGCCAGTCCGGCACCGTACCACCAACGCTGATGCACTTGATGGCATGTTTGCGACAGCGTTCAGACAGCGGAAGAGCATAGCACCTGCGCAACAGGGGTATAGGATTGTGCTTTGAACAAGTGAGTGACTGACTGAGGGCACAATCCTAACCTGGAATTAGGCCAGCACAAATTAGGCCAGCAATGTTCGGCCAGCACAAGACCCACTGCAAAGTGCGTTTGGACCACTCTCGGAGTCAGGGAGGATAGCGCTTGTCTGTGTAACATTCTTTCTGGGGTCCAAACGTTGCTGGCCAGCCTAACTTCAGGTCAGAATTGCGCTCTGACTGAATGGAATGAAACAGAATGAATGAATGGTGCAGAATGTCGTATACCATTTTCTGACATTAGTAAGTGGGAGCAACTCCATTCCTGCCCTGTTATCTTCCAGAAGGTTAAGGGACAAACTAACCCTTTACCCCAGCATACTATTTTTAGATTTTAAAAACTTCCATTGAAACCCAGTAGGAGTTGTCGTTTTTTTAACCAGTCTAAAAATAGCACAGGATGGGTTGGGATCAAAACCATGCAAGGGACAGAGTACTACTTCCACCTGCTTTGCATTTTTCACCTTGTTTCAGGAACTCTATTCTTGTTGTCTGAAAAAAAAAAATCCTCCTCCCATAACATTCCCCCTCCCCGGCCACACTGCATAATTACATGCACACCTGATTTGGCTCTTCAACTCAAAATGCTGATCTTACCTATAAATTTCTGGACAGCCTTGAGCTGGCAATCTCAGAGACTGCCCTTTCTCTTGCACCCAGCCTGATAACTCAGATCAACCAAGAGCCTGCTGCAGACAATGCCAACCATGAGTAATGACTGGACAGCAAAGATATATAGCAAGGTACATTTTCTCTCCTGAGAGACTCCAGAACAGACATTTAAGCAGTTTTGGGGTTGAATCGTAGTGGGCTGTAGCGGGAAGGGATGTTGTTCAGCAATAGGGCATCTGTTTTGCATTCAGAAAAGTCCAGGTTTAGTTCCTATTATTCACATCTCCAGTTAAAGCAGCTATTTTCAAGCAGTGTGCCATGGCACACTGGTGTGCCGCAAATGGTCTGCACGTATACTGCAGATGTTTGGGGGAGGCTCATTTGTTAGTAGGGCCATTGGGGTGTGTGAGCCCTACACAGGTAGTACTGTATGCCTTGTGAATTATCAAAAAACTTACAGTATCTTGACAATTTTAGTGCCTTGTCAGTATGCTATGAGGTGAAAAAGGTTGAAAATCTCTGAGTTGAGCAATTCCAGGTAGCAGAAAACGTATCTGCCTGAGACCCGGAAGTCCTGCTATTCACCTGAATGGGCTGTTCTGGGCCAGACTGACCACTGATTTGACTACATATACGGCAATTCCATATGTTTTAGATTTGATTTTTAATTTAGGGTAGAATTTACTATCTTGAGTCTTTGGGTTGGAACTTGGGGCAGGTAACCGTGTTAAATGTAAAGGGATTGCCTATAATAAGCACAAGCCTATTCATGTTTCCTCAGAGGCAAGTTCCATCAGAGGCTGTCCGGGCCGGGAGCGCGCCCCATGGCAAGGCGATGAAACCGCACCCCCTGCACGTTGCCCCGCCCCCGAGCGTCTCCCCGCCAAGCCTCCCTGCACCTGGAAGAGCTCCATTTCGGAGCATTCCAGGTGCAAGGGAGGGCGGGTGGGCCAAAAGGCGCGCTGACTCTGCACAATGGCACCCCCCTGCCGCCCGGCGCCCATGCGGCTTGCCATCTGTGCACCCCCCCTGGATCTGCGACTGAGTTCCATTGAGTTGCATGGGAATTGCTCCCAAGCAGGTGTGAATAGGATTGCAGCCTTAGGGTCCAATCCATAGGCCCTTATTGCCAGTGGTAAATGTGAACAGCTGGCTACAAGTGTTGCAAACGTGCTGCAAAGAACATTCATAACACTGCGCAAGCAAACACCACTCGGGCTGGGCCAGCAGTAATTAGCACACGGCCTCAGCACCAGGCAGGAAGCTGGCCAGCACTCCAGCAGTACAGGCCAATGGTAAGGAGATTCAGGGTGAAGGAGGGGGGAAGGGCCCCGTAGGGGGGGGCGGCGGCAGCTTTACTCCTGGGTAGAACTGCATCACCTGGTGCTCTAAACGATATTCGATTCTCATATTTGTTTGTTTGGTGTCTCTTATTTTCAATTTTTTTTAAACAAACAAACCCATTTTGTAGTCTTGGAAAAAATTAACCCAAATGTACAAACGAATACAGTTAAGAGTCTGATGTTGTACTTCCAGCTCCTCAGAGCTATGAAGTTTATCAAACCTGCATAAAACCAGAGTATATCCCTGGTACAGAACCTTCAAGTGCCTATCTAAAACTATCTGATCGAGTATTTCGCTGTTCCATCCAAGATGGAAGGCTGAATCAATTCTCATAAATAGCACTCCAGGCAGAATTATATTCTACAATAGGATTTATATATAGCATCTTCAAGTGGTTTATACACCCATGTCTGCAACCTCTTAAATATTAATGCTTGCCTGGGCTTGGATGTGCCTGCTCATAGCAAATCTGCTAAAAGATTATGTGTTTTGTTTGGGGGGAGGTTCAGGAAAAGAAGCTACTTTTTGTGTATTATTGAAAACTTGTCTTTTCTCTTTGACCCACAAATGAGAGTTACTCATCTAGTACACCCGTGAACTGGAGTCACTTTATTCACAGTTGTCAAGTGATGCACATGTGTAGCACATCCGTGATACGTTTGAGACATATCAAAGCTTTTCCCTTTATGTGCTGTGCTCCCCCCATGCTATTTTTGTGCTGCTTCTGATGCAATAAGGGTACATTTGAAGTCCACAGCTAGACACTGACTAGACAATCCCTGCTGGATCTTACAAGCGTTCATTTGTTCAGCCTTCCTTCCTAGACAGATGCCTCTGAAAAGCCTATGTACACATATGAAAGCAACAATATTTTCTATTGCATGTTTTTAACACCTGATATTCAGGGGTACACTGCCTCTTAACTTGGAGGCTCCATTGAGTTATCATAGCCAATAGCTTTTGGAAGACTGAACCCTTTGTGAATCTGTATAACAGCGCAATCCTACATTGCACGTAGTGTCGATGCAACGTTGTTGCATCAACACTACGTGCTTAGTGCCAACACAGGGGGCTAAGCGCCCCCACTGCATCGGAGCTAAAGCACTGAAGACGACGCTACTCGCTTCAGAGGGCCAACAGAGAGCCTCCCTTGTGCCGACCGAAGCCGGTCGGTGCAAGGGAGGTTCTGTCTCATATTGGGGTGGGGATTGGTGAGAGGGAGGGAGGCTGGGGGCAGGACTTGGGTGGGACGCGGCTGGGCTCAGGATGTGGCCATACGGCCACGTCCTAAGCCCGTCCACGAGGCCATGCAGCCCCCATTTGGGCCATGTGGTCTCTTCGGATCTGTGCCTGCTCTTTAGCAGGCACAGATCCGAGGAGCACATAGGGGAGGCTGGAGCCTCCCTTATGGTAAGGGAGCGCATGCTCCCTTGCCATGCGGGGGAGGCTCCAGCCTCTCCTATGCAGCATCAGATATGGCGCTGCCAAGTCGGCCTCGCCATTCCAGCGCTGCATAGGATTGTCCCCTAATTCTTTCAAAGCATTGTGTAGACTGGTGGTCATTGCCCCAATGTATGATAGTAAATTCAAGTGTCAATTGCGCATTTTGTAAAGAGGTATTAGATAATTCCCTTCCTCTTCAGTTCAATTACTTGATGGGATCTGTGCCAAGCTGCTCTTGTTATTATTTGCAAAAATAGCTCTTCCCCATTGTCATTTGAAATAGCTACTAGCAGTAACTAGGGCTGCAGCCCACAATTCACATAATATACTATTTTCCAACTATTTTCGGTTTAAAGAGTTGGTTGAGATTCATAGGTGTGTTTGTACAGTAATGAAAACCTACAATTTTCTGCCAGAGTGGTTCCTTGAATATAAAATGCTTGTCTGAAGTCTGTTCTCACTACTAGGGCAAGTATCCAGCAAGATATTGATGAATTCTCAGAAACTAGACGGAGACATACTGATTGTTTGTATTGCAATTATAGAAGTTAGATTCTACCCTCCATTGCTATTTTGTCTACACTTTTTGTTTTAGAATATCAGTTAGAAAACTATTCTTGTCAGTGCCATTAAAAGTTGAAGCAGGTGCCAGTTTCATTGCACAAAATCTACAATCATTAAGGAACCTGTAAATGCACAATCCTTTCAATTCCAGTAAGGCTGTAATTCTAAGTGTACTAATTTGTAGGGGTGGTGTTTTTTTTTGTGTGATATCTTTTCCAAAAATTTCTTGATTAAAATAGCAAATGGCAGTGTTATGTGTTTTTATCCAAATTTTTATTGCAAATCGTACAAACGGTGCAATAAATACGGGTGAATGGCCCTACAAAGGCAAGCAATCACTAGCTTACACACCCCATCCCAAAATAACCTGCTCAAAAATTCCCGAGCTGCACTCAGATTGCTGCCTGGAGCGTCACGAAACTGCTGCTTACTACTTCCACATTCTTTTAAAGTCGCCCCAGCATGCACTGTGAACTATGAACACGTTTAAGCAAGCTTCCTCCTGTTTCTGCCACTCCTCCTTCTGATCCCTTACCGAAAACTAGTTGTGAATTTCTCAAAACGCAAAAGCAAACACAAGCAGTGTTATTTTTGAGAAATTTGTGTCAAACTGTGTCAAAAATAAGTAAAAGTGGTGTTTTGTGTTTTTTTCTAAATTTCATTTTATGTAGCGTTTTGAGTAGAAAATCTCGTTATTTAGAGTTCTGTGTTCATCACCGGAAAAAAACCATACTATACGTCTAACCATGAATCTGATGATTGCAAAAACTATTGTTCATGAGACTGCAGGCTGAGGCCTGCTTTATTTTTGTATGAGATTGCTGACTATGAATACCCATGCCTTATCTCGGCCCATAAGGCAAAGAGATATTTGAATCACTCACAAATGTTTACAACACATATTATCTGGTGCCTGATAATTTGGGGCACCTTCTTAATTGACTGAAGGCTCAATCCTAACCTGGAATTAGGCTGGCACAATTAGGCCAGCAAGGTTTGGCCGACACAAAGGCTACTGTAAAGGGCATTTGGACCACTCTTGGAGTCAGGAAGGATGGCGCACTTCTGTGTGCTGGACTCTCTGACTCCAAGAGTGGTCCAAACATACTTTACAGTGGCCCTTGTGCAGGCCAAATTTTGCTGGCCTAACTGTGCCAGCTTAACTCCAGGTTAGGATTGCGCTCTGAAAGTATTTAAATCATAGCCAGCCCAATGCTATGCTGCCCTGCCACAGCCCAGCCCAGTGGTGCCAAAATGGCCACGGCTATAAGCTCCAGGGCCAGGGAAGCCACCGGAGCCTCCTTGGGTAAGGGAACTGTTCCCTTACTCCATGCAGAACTCTGCTGGCCTATATGGATCTCCTCATATAGGTGCCTGCTACTTAGTGGGCGCAGAACTGAGGAGATCTGTGTTGGTATCTGTGGCTTGGAAGGGGTCTAGCATTTGGCCGCAGAGTCTGGTGCTATGCCCGCCCTCACTCCTCCCCTTATTCTATACTCCCTGCCCAGTTCCGCCCCTTCCTCTCCCTGAAAAGCCTTCCTGCCACTCAGCAGGGAAACGTACTGCCAGGAGCTCTTCTCCAGCATCCTTTCTGTGCCAAGGCCCAGTGCTAACTGGTGCTGGCCCTACCACTGGTGCTGCATGCTTCTTGCCGGTGGCGAAGTGCCTTACGGCCCTTGTAAGGCAGTAATTGCTGGGGCAAAGTGCATGCTGCCAGAGCTGGTCTGGCTTAGTATTGGGCCCTTAATCTTAACATTGCGGCTCATCAATGATTCCCGTGCTCTAACAAACCATATAATCTAATAAAGGGAGAGAGGGTTGATAACTCTGTAATTGTGATCCCAGGCAGAAAAAGTCAAAGGAGTAGGTTTCTTGTTTTTGAGGAATTGTATGTACAGTTAGAATTGCAATAAACAACATGCTTGACCCAAGTACCTTCCAAGCCAATTGAAGGAACAGAATCAAACAGCTTCCTCCAGGGGCAAGAATTTGAAATTCTCAGAGCGATGCAAATAAATATTGGTAGTAATCATTAGGTAGGAGTGAAGATAGCTGTTATAAAATGTATGAGTTTCTGGTGTGTGCTTTTTTTTTTCTTGTAAGGAAAATAAATGAGAAAAATGATCTTTCCCACTGACATGAGCTCAATGTTATCTCAGGCTCTGAAGATCTGACTGCAGAGCAAAATTCTTGCCAGCTATATCAAAGACATTATCAGTGATAAACAATAATCATAATTAGCCATAATTAGTCCAACACATACAAAATCCTTAAAAGATAAAAGAAGCCTCAAGAAGAGCTTTTCAATGAATCTGTAGAGCATGTTCTACCAATTTGAACTGACATTTCCTCCAGACATAACTGGGTATGCAACATCACTGGGATTCCTTTGGCTCCTCCGCCTGTGTCTTTGCCTGGTTGAGCTCCCAGCTACACAAACACCACCAGCTCAGCATGCTTTTTGTTCATCAAAACATACTCCCTCCAGGCCTGATCTCTCATCTGTCTGCACAGCAGTGAAACTTTGTGTGGCCTCTCAAAATTTATTAACATTATGGAGAAAAATAACTGATGTTCATTCCAGAAAGAAAGAAGATGCAGTATCTGCTTCCTGCCTAGTGAAATGGTGCAGCACGATCTCATTCCCTCACCCCCCAGGTTCAATCCAGAGTGGTGTTTGGAGGATGCTAGGAGGATGTGTTCCACCTGTGACCTACTGCACCCATGAAAGTGCCTCCTACTGAGTCAAGCCATCTGGTTTGATGCTGTCGACATCTGCTGGCAGAAGCTCTACAGGGATTCAGGGAGGAGTCCTTTTCAGTCCGTCGGACACTGGCTCTTTCTGCATGGAAAGCAGGTGTTCTAACACTGAAAGCAGGTACCTACCCTTCCCATGGTAGGCCACTGCATCTCTCCCATGTTGCCTGTGCTTGGCCTGGGACAGGACTAAACTGAGCATGACTAGTGGTCAAACCATAGTGGTTCTGAAGAGGAAAGGAGCTAGGACCCTGCAGAGGAATAAACATTCCCTCTCTGCCTTTCAATAAACTAGACAGATTTCTGGTATCATGCAAGCAGCCTGAATCAGTTCTTTCTTCTGATTAACCCCAATAGTGATGCTCATTGAATTATGCATACGTGGAAAAAAATAGGTGGTGTTTTATTGCTAAGAAATGTGGATATATCCAAATTAACATGGAGAAAGTAACTTTTTTTTCAAGGAGCAGCTAGGTTCCGAGTTCAATGAGAACCAGGATGGTGCAGTGCAGCCTTTCCCAAACTCGCAAACACATGTGGGTGGGTAGTGGTGGGTAGTGGGTTGTGGTTTGTGGGTTGGATCCTCCTGCCCACCCATGCAATCGAATGGCTCCAAATATGAGCCATTCGGGCAGCATCGGGTGGCACTTGGAGGCTTCTTCCTGATTGCACTGGGCTGGTGATCCTCTCTACTGGTCTCTAAGGGACTCAGAATGGCACCTCTGAAGGCCACTTCCAGTTTTCAGAGACAACTTCGTGTTTGCAGAGGCAGATCTAAGGGAGGGCAAAGCTCTAAGTTTTGCAAGAAGCCTCATCTTGCAGTGGAAATCACTCCTCTCCTGCACCGTTTTAGCCAATCCTCACAGGGAAAAGCAACATCTTGGCGTTACTTACTGGCTACAGCAGCAGGGGAGAGGAAGGATTTACATGACAGGGTAAGGCTTCTTGCAACACTTAAGAGCTTTGCCCTCCCTGTAGATCCGCCTCTGTGTGTTTGCCTCTGAAAACCAGAAGTTATTTTTGGAGAATTCTATGGGCCATTCTGAGGCCCACTGAGACCAGTAGAGTGGGTCGCCAACCCGGAAGACAGCTCATGGCACCACCAGGAGTGTTGTGACCCACTGCAGAGGACAAGGTCGGTCGCAGTGCTGATAAGGTTGGGACCAGCTGATGTAGTGGTTTGGGAGATCTGGAAGATTCAGGTTCAATTCCCCATTCAGCCACGAGGTGTTCTGGTTGACGTTGGGCCAGTCCCTCTCTCTCAGCCTCACCTACCTCAAAGGGTTGTTGTGAGGAGAAAAGGAGGGAAGGGACTGTGTGCATCACTCTGAGCTTCTTGAAGGGAGGCAGGTATAAAAATGTGAAAAATGGATATTTTGACAATACTGTACAGGAAACAAAAGCAAAGAGAACGGAGACTATATATTGTAAGAGACTGTGCTTTTGATATTGTTGGCTTTATACAGTATTATGCCAATTCAAATTTGATTAGACTGAGCTTCCCACTCGATGAAAATCTTTTCGTCTCCAGCCAATGCCACAGAAACTATGTATGCACCGTCTTCTCAGTCTAGCACAAGGCTAATACATCCATGCAAGACCCTCATAACACCATTTCCTGCTGTACAGCTTCTGGAACATTCGAACATTAAACCTATATTTCATGAGCAGTTATTGTGTTAGTAGAAAACTCAGCTCTTTCTCGACAGCTTTCTCTGAGCTTCAGCTGACAAGAAAAAAATGGCCTTCACCAATTTAAATATCACTCTTGATCTGAAATTCAGATGAGCCCAGCTTCCATGTCTCCTGTCTGTATGCATTAAGAATAATCATTTAATTCCTCATGTATGATTGGTCCTAAGCTTCAGGATATGGTAAACAGTAGATGAATCATTTGCAGCCCTTTGCCTTTTTGCTATAACTTTTGCTTATTTGCAAACTAAACCATTGCCTGATATAAATGGCTAAGTATGTGTGAAATATGCTAATTCAGAAACGTCTCTTTTCCAGTTTCTGTGCTGACTAAGAAACATGCCCTTCGAGGTACTGTAAATTATGGAAATCAATCTACAACTGCAACACAACACTACTCTGACATAAAATCGGCACTTTGGGAGCCTCTGAGCTATGTAGCCATGCTTCTAAATGGGTGGCTTGAAGAATTAAATACCTACAATTCAAGCTGTTAAGGAGGACCTCAGAATTAAATGGGAAAATAGTGGTACTACTACCATCAACATTTATAAGAGCTTCTCCAACAGTGATGTGCAGTGAGGTCCAAACATGGGGAGCCACTGCACATGGAGCTGGGTGACCCAGAAGTATGACATCACTGCCAAACTTTCAGGTTACTGAGCTTCAGCTTCTGCATGCATGACTGCTAGGGAGGCTGAGCCTTCACGGCTACAGCCAAGTCTTTATGCAGGGAGAGACTAATGCTGAGGCAGACATGAGCTGAGACTCCCCAGGGATCATGCAACCACTCAGAAACCGGTTGTAACGCATATGCAATTGGATTCCCTGTGATTGTGCACATGCTGCCCCCAGTTTCTGAGTGGTTGCACAATCACTGGGGAGGCTCGCCTCTCACCTGCCTCAGGTTCAAATCCTATCCAATTTTCCAGCCTTGGTGTAGCTGCCTCAAAGGGCTGTGTGCTGCATTCTGTGCGGGTGGTGGGCAATTGGAGGTCTCCTCAAGGTACGGGAACATTTGTTCACTTACTTGGGGCTGCATTGCAGCTGTATTGGCACTAGAAAGTTGGATGGGATTGAGCCCTCAGTTTTCAGTGCTAGTCTAACTCAGTAGCTCAGCCTTGCCTGTAATCATGCAACCCTTCAGAAACCAGGTGAAGCATGCACAATCACAGGGGAGGCTGAGGCTTGGAGTAGCATAGGTGATGTAATGCTCTGCCTTTCCTACCTCCACTGACAGCATGTCCCTGATCTCCAGTAACATCAGCCCCTCAGAATGCCTTACTGATATTAGCAGTGGATAACTATGGTTGCCAACTGTCCAGAAAAAAGCCAGACCTTCTTCCTGTGTCTTAAAGAGCAGCATGATTTGCCAAACAAACAAACAAACAAACAAACAAACAAACAAACAACCAGTAGATGAAATTGTTCATCCTTTGTTTATGCAATATACTAGTGGATTGGAACATGTGCAGAGGCGGATCTACAGGGAGGGCAAAGCTCTAAGTGTTGCAAGAAGCCTGTCATGTAAATCCCTCCTCTCCCTTGCTGCTGTAGCCAGTAAGCAACGCCAAGATGTTGCTGTTCCCTGTGAGGATTGGCTAAAACGGTGCATGGGAGGAGTGATTTCCACTGCAAGGTAAGGCTTCTTGCAAAACGTAGAGCTTTGCCCTCCCTTAGATCTGCCTCTGAACATGTGGACAGGGAGAGTAGGAGTGAAGCCACAGGCCGCCTCCCTGAACCTTTTAATGTTCATCAGAAGCTCTGAACAGAAGCTACGTGTACACAAGTTCTTTCCAAGCAACTGAGGAGCCTCCTAAATGCAATTTGCTCCTACAGTGTCACCTATGATATCCACAGACATGTCCAGTGAGTCAGCTGCTAAGGTCCACAGATCATGTTTCTGTTAAAAGCAGAGGAGCAGGGCCTGATCAAAAACATGGTAGCCTTGGTGCAAAATTAGAAATGCCGGCGTGTCCTGGTATCCACTGATTCAGTATCCTGAATTCAGTATCCACTGATTCAGTATCAGTTTATTCTTGGATACCATGGATACTGAATGCCTGTTAAAAAGATGGGGGAACATTAAACAAATATCTTTTTTTACCTTGTTGCAGCAAAACCACTGATGTGTTTAAAAAGGCATTCCCAGTATCCACAGTTTCAGATATCCACAGTGGGGTCTGGAATGAAACCCCAGCAGATACCGGGGCATGCCTGTATTGTCTTTCATTACAGCCTCTTGGAAGCACAGTCAAGCTACTATAAAGAAACTACTATGTAAGTAGTAGGGGTAAGATTCTAGAGCAGCAATTTTCAGCCTTTTTCATCTCGGGTCACACTGGTAAGGCACTGCACTTGTTAAGGCACACATTCAGTTTTTTTAAAGATATATTTTATCATTTCAAATATGATAGAAATAAACAAAATGCATTAGCGCAAGCGGGCACAGAATGCATTAGCACAAGCGGGCACAGAATAGCACACCTGTAGTTGTTAAACACCCTTTCATGGATCACTGCCTTGTCGTGGCGAAGGGGCTTGAGT
>JAJKFI010000005.1:31258547-31314808 GCA_029204185.1 Lerista edwardsae
CGAAGAGTCGGACACGACTTAGCGACTGAACAACAACAACAACAAGTTGTTAAACAACAAGTGACTGAACAAGTGACTGAACAAGCGACGTGAGTTGTTAAACAACAAGTGACAAGTTAAACAACAAGGGCACTAGTTCTGCCCTCCCTCAAACTTCCCAAATGGCCCTACTATTAAATGACCCACCCCCAAAAAAATTCCCTTAGCACAGATGCAGACCATTTGTGGCACACTAATGAGCCATGGCAAAGTGATTGAAAATTGCTGCTCTAGAGCCTATATGAACAAATGAAATTTTATGAGGTTAATCCAAGGCGTTAGAAAGTGAACAACCCTTCCAATTTGCCCCCATGACTTTGAGCACAAATCTTTCCTCCTTTTCCAATTCTTGCTTTCAAGTTATTTTTGCTTTATTGTATTTGTTTGTAGATCACCCAGTAATATCCAGATTAATACACAAGGGACACCTTCAACAGAGGCATTAATAACTGGCACCAGAATTATAATTTTCTTTTAATTCAAAAAGGTCATTTCTTAAAAAGGTCATTCATTTAAAAGTCAAAAGGTCATTTCTTAACCGATTATTTTTATACAAAGCTCTTCATTCCCAGTTCCACGAAGATGAAAAATACGAAGATTTTGGGGTTTTTTTCTCATGTTAAATCAGGAGTACAATACAATGTTTTAGTTAAACAGGAAAATAGAAAAATTCCCTTTTTCAGTGAGGAAAGCAAAGCGCACTCTAAATACTGGACCCAAAGAAAAGTTGTGCAGAGCCCCACAATAAATTGCAGACCAACAGACAGCACAATGCCCCCAAAGTATGACACAATCTTTCACAATAGTATTTTCCTCTGAGACTATATTAGCTTTTCATAGACCAACTGTACTCACTCATAAAAACTGAAACAAGCTAGAAGTAACAAGCTGGGCTTTCTTATTACTCCATAACGTTTAACTTATATGAAAAAATGTCTGTTTAGAAAACTGTGGATAAATAAAAAAATCAATGATATTTCAAAGTTTACAAATTTGCAAGGTCCACATTTTCATTTCTGTATCTTCCAATGTGATACACATTAGTAAATATAGTAATGAACTTCTGCTGTTTACATAGAATAAAGAGGGCAATGTCTATACAAAAGAACAAATAGACCCAATTTTGACATCAAAAATGGCAACATTCAGGAACCAGAAAGAACATTTAGGTTTCCATGACTCTCTCCTGCTGATCACAAAGATACCATTTGTACTAAAATGTAGAACTAGAATTTACCAGGGAGTTTGATTCTATTTGTTTACCTTGAATGATGTGGGCTTCTTAGCTCACTACAGTATTATACAACACAGTCTTCCTGGCTGAAATATCATTCCTGATGTAAATATTATATTTATAATATTAGCTGCAAATAAGAATTGACACCCACTGTATCCCTCATATTCAGTGGCCCCTTATTCACAGCCCTTGGCCCACTCCTGTAGGTTCTAACAGAAAACTATTACATCTTCATCTGCCCTGCAAGAGATCAATAATCATGGATCCAGGAAGCTTGTCTGATTTTTCAGCCGCAATTTGCGCAAGGTCTAGGAACAACATCAAGCCTAGCAATCAACCAGGACTTAGATAAAATTCCATTAGCTGTAGGAGAATTATCGTTTCTCCTTGAGCCCCTTAAGAGCACCCCGTTTTTTATAATCATTTGGATAAACAGAAAATATTTGCCTTCAGCCAGAAAAAAACATATTTTAAAGGATCTGTTACTGATGTTTATAAATGTCAGTGAGAAGAGTACAATACTAGGTAGAATTGGCTGCTTATCCCTTCTTCTTCAGGCAGCAGCTAAAATATTAAAGCATTATCTAAAGCCTGTTTAAAGCACTTATCAACACAGAACCAAATTCTGATCCCATTTACCCAGGATTAAATCTAGACTATCTGCATTAAACTCAAACTGCTAATTCAGCTGAGATAATGAACCTTTATATTGACACTGAAGTCTGATTTTTTTTTAATGCCACTGGTATAAAATTAAATTCACTTGTATCTGTGTCAATCCCATTTGCAATTCTCATGAGCAAGGATTTTTCCTGGACCTTTCTGTGACACCCCCCTCCCACTAGGAGCTGATTAAATACATGGACTGATCCAGCACGCCTTCTCTGCAGCCTCTGAATTCTCAAGATACTGCAAATCACATCAATGTCAATAGTAAAGTTGAGAATGACAGATGACAGCATACGGCTATGGTAAAAATAATTCGTTGTGCATTAAGACATTGTTCAGCAAATGGGAAATAAAATTAAAATAATGAAAGGAAGTTTACAGCACTATCCTAGGGTTGTCTCCTCAGAAATGACTCCCATTGGATTTAATTAGGCTTACGCACTGGAAAGTGTGTACAGTCAGTAATGTAGCTACCTATGGGGTGGGGAGCAGGATGCCCCAAATGCCACCTTCGGGGAACAAAATTGTTAAAATCATGATTTTAAGGAATAATACCATCGTGTTATATATCATTCAATGGAGAATTTCCCAAGGAATTCAATGAAAAACTCGGGGTATAATGGCTTTAGTCTATCAAAAGCTATTGTCAAAAAACCAAAAATGCAACTTCTTATGTATAAATCAGGTTTTTTTTAATCATAATGTTTTAAGAATAAAACCATTATGCTATATACCATTCAATGCGGAATTTCATGAGGAATTCAATGAAAAAACCTAGAGTGTAATATTTTCATTCTTTCAAACATTATAGCCAGAAAACAAACAAAAAACTCACTGCTTTGTTTGTTTGAAGAATTTATACCCCGCCTTTCCTAGGCCGAAGCAAATGCCTAAAGCAAATCAGAGAACAAACAAAATACAATGTAACCATAATAAGTAAAACATAATGAGTAAAACACATTAAAACAACAACAAATTAAACATTAACAGGAACACTGAGAGTGAACAGGAATGAAAGCTAGACCCAATTCTCTATATCAGGACGTATTGGAGGGTTGGAAAGACCAGGGGAGTGAAACTGACTATGACAATATAGCAGAGGGACAGAGGGCAGACAGCCACATGGTCATTTAAAGGCCAGACTAAACAGGTATGATTTGAGCCCTCTCTGAAAGGCCATGAGGGAGTGTTTAGTTCTTAGTTCTTCTGGTAGGGAGTTCCATACTTGTGGAGCTGCTACAGAGAAGACTTCTCCCGAGTTGCCATCTCTTTAACTTGGGACAAAGGGGACACTTGAAGGAGAGCCCCTTTAGATGATCTAAGTGGGTGAACAGGTATGTATGGGAGATGGCGGTCCTTTAGGTGGGCTGGGCCTAAGTCATGACGGGCCTTAAAGGTCAGTACCCATCATCTTAAGTTCGGATCGGACGTGAGTAGGCAGCCACTTCTGTTACACACCGTCTTATGTAGCATTATGTATGATGGTTACATTGAACCTTCAGATACAGAAGCAGTATGTCCCTGAGTACTATCTGCAGGGGAGCAATAGCAGGGGAGGGCACTGGTGTTCATCCATTGTTTGTGGGGAGATATTCACTGCATTTTTTTTTTGGCCATTATTGTTATTCCTTTCATGCCATGACTATTACTATCTCTCAGCCTCATCTACCTCAGAAGGTGGTTGTGAGGACAAAAGAAGGGGAGGAAGTGTGTATAAAATGTGAAAAATATAAATAAAATAAATAATTTTGTCATATGGGAGGTGTCAAAAATATATGGGCCCCTGGTGACCTAGCTATGCCACTGTGTACAGTATAGGAGTGCAGCCTTAATAGTATTTGCCATCAGTGGTTTGCAAACTACAGCAAATTCTGTGTTCCCTCCAAAGATGACTCATGTTTGTCAGTGCAAAAATACAAAGTAACTAGCAAATAACATGCACAATTGTGAAGACAATTCAGTGCTACATGAGTACTGAAGGAACGTACCATCTGGAAAGTTACTGCGTTCATACTAAGTCTCACATCTGTTTCATTTCCTCCTCATCCTGTCAGATCCAGAAGGTGTGAGTCAGCAAGAAGCTCTCTCGAAAAGTACAATATTGTACGAATAAAATTCTACTACATGACTGTATGTTGGCCCAGGGAAAATTAAGTACTAAAAGAAGACGCATTTTATTATACAGCTGAGCCCTTGCTGTATCTGACCACTTTTTTAAAAAAAGAAATGGATAGCTAGAAAAATGCACTGTACACTATTTTACTCCAATATCTTGAAAAGCAGAGCTGTGAAATTCAATGCATACTCTATAGTAAGCTCAAAGATAGCATTTTTTTAACCTTGCAGTTGTTGTTGTTGTTGTTGTTGTTGTTGTTGTTCAGTCGCTAAGTCATGTCTGACTCTTCGCGACCCCATGGACCGCAGCACGCCAGGCCTCCCTGTCCTCCACTAGCTTCCGGAGTTTGCCCAATTTCATGTTCATCACTTCGGTGACACTGTCTAACCATCTCATCCTCTGCCGCCCCCTTCTCCTTTTCAATCAATCACTAGTATTTATATACCGCTTTTCAACATAAAGTTCACAAAGCGGTTTACAGGCAAATAATAACATTAAAGTTAAATGGCTCCCTGTCCCAAAAGGGCTCACAATCTAAAGGAATGGAGAACACCACCAGCAACAGCCACAAGAAAGACACTGTGCTGGGGTGAAAAGGGACAATTGCCCTCCCCCTGCTAAATATAAGAGGACACCACTTGAAAAAGTGCCTCTTGC
This sequence comes from Lerista edwardsae, assembly GCA_029204185.1. Taxonomy (NCBI): domain Eukaryota; kingdom Metazoa; phylum Chordata; class Lepidosauria; order Squamata; family Scincidae; genus Lerista; species Lerista edwardsae. Next base: position 31,263,266 of record JAJKFI010000005.1, read on the forward strand.
CCAGTTAGCAGGAGTAACTTTTGCCTTCAATCTTTCCCAGCATGAGGGTCTTTTCTAAAGAGTCCTCTCTTCTCATGAAGTGGCCAAAGTACTTGAGCTTCAGCTTCAGGATTTGTCCTTCCAAGGAGCAATCAGGCTTGACTTCCTGTAGGATTGACCGATTGGATCTCCTTGCAGTCCAGGGGACTCTCAAGAGTCTTCTCCAACACCATAATTCAAAAGCATCTATTCTTCGGCGCTCTGCCTTTCTTATGGTCCAGCTCTCACAGCCATACATTGCTATTGGGAAAACCATCACTTTGACTATGCAAACCTTTGTTGGCAGGGTGATGTCTCGGCTTTTGATTAAGTTGTCTAGATTCGCCATATGGCATATGGAGTGCAGCACTTTGACAGCATCATCTTTTAAGATTTTGAGTAACTCAGCTGGAATGCTGTCACCTCCACTAGCTTTGTTGTTAGTGATGCTTTCTAAAGCCCACTTGACTTCACACTCCAGGATGTCAGGTTCGAGCTCTGTGACCGCACCATTGTGGTTATCAGGAACATTTAGTTATCGGCCTTATATAGTTCCTCTGTGTATTCTTGCCACCTCTTCTTAATCTCATTTGCTGCTGTTAGGTCCTTGCCGTTCTTGTCCTAACCTTGCGGTTAGTCAGGTATAAATTTCCACCCTGAGCTTTTTGGCCCACACAGTGGCATAACTGGGTTTGCCTCAATGATGCCTCACCACCTTTCACTGCTCAAGGTGAAAGGATCCAGGTCTGCCTATTTAAGACCTTCCACTTTATTCTGACCCGAATGAATGAAGCAAGATCCCCTTTTCTGAATTCAAATTAAAACCAAACACTTCAGTCCCTACATGCTATCTTCCCCACATGTGGCGTCTACACTTTTCTCAGGGGGGAAGCTGTACCTTCTCCCTTCAGATGTTCGCATTAAATAAAAGGTTAGAACACAACAAGCAGAAAGCTGTTTGTTCGTGGGTGGCCTAAAATTTTGCCGCAGGCCTCTCCTCCTCCTGTCATATTAAGTGGTTCCCAGAGAAAGCCAAGCTTCACGCACTCAGTTCACTCTGTTGATCACTCTGTTTGGCTTGCCTGCTTGCCCGTTTGATTACTGTACTATGAACACCCTGTACATGTGTTACACTGGTGTGCAGGGGGAGTAGGACTGCGCAAGACCTCTGACTTTTGAGGCTGCAGGCCAAATGCTGCCCCTCACTCCATGATGTGCCACTCTCCAACACTCTAGGTCAGCCCCTTCCCTCTTCCTCCCACCCTTCTCTTCCAGTCCAAGAATGGGAGGAAAGAGAGGTGAGAAAACAGACAGGGAAGGGTGCTCCTCACCAATCTGCTGCTGTACAATGATGCTTAGCTAAGAGGTTTTTTTTTTCTGCCAGAGCTCCAGCACTCTTCTCAATTACATTAGATCAGCACTTCCCAAACTCTGGGTCAAGATTCACTGGTGGGGTCCAATCTGATCTGACATGGGTCCTGCTGAGCAGATCTTCCAACGAAAGCACAGGTGATGGAAAAATCAGAAAACTAATTGCCTCAAACCCTGAGGCTTTTCAAAACCCAGATAGCTGCTAATTACCCTGCAAGGAGGATAGCACTCTAAATAAAGAAATAAAAATATTATTGAAATAAATATATTACAAGTGTGCCCTAGTAGCCACTGATTCAGTACCCACAGTTTTAGTTATCCATGGATACCATACTGGGGCGCCTATTAAAAAGATAAGGGAACACTAAAACAAATCTCTTGTTTTTTACCTGGTTGCAGAAAAACCGCTGATGTTCCCCTATCTTTAAAAAGGCATCCCCAGTATCCATGGTTTCTGGTAACCACAGCGGGATCCAGAACAGAAACCCAGTGGATATTGGGGCATGTCTGTATTTCTTTCTAGATCTCTCTCTCTCTTTTAGTCTTGTTAGCCTAGGTGTGGTTTTAAAAAGTGGATCCTGGTTCTAAAAATACAAGTGGAAAACACAGCGTGAACCACTGAACTTGACAAATCCTTTTTCCATTATCACCCACGGAAACCCTAGTCATTAATACCTCATACATTCTGTCACCACATGTGGCCGTCTCGCCTTGGTTTCTTAAGTGTTAGGGCTCAATCCTGAGCTCCTCAGCATGGATGGCATGAGTGTACAACCCGCACTGGTATTGCAAAAGGTGTCGCATGGCACATGCAATGTGGGCGGCAAGCTCGCATCACCCACACTGTGGCACCATTGGCTCCTCACCGCCCAGAAGCAGCAACATGATGCCAGCCAGAGGTAAGGTTATGTCTTACTGGCATTGCAAGGATTCTAGGCAAGGAAGGAGGGTGTTCCTGGGCAGGGCGTAAGGACAGAGTGGAGGGTGAGACTGGCAGCGAGCTTCACCACTGATCCTGACCTACATGTTGGGCCATGTGGCTCTACACGGAGGCCCTCGCCTCAGCACCAGCTGAATAGCCGACACAGAGGCAATTAGACAGCTCTCCTGCCTGTGCCCTTACCATGGGGAAAAGGGACTGATGTCCTCTTCTCCCATGGAGCTGCCTGGCTTCTGCGGAATGCAGCAGTAGCTGCCTGGCTACCACTTCTTGCTTGGGCACCTGGGAGCTCAGGATTGGGCTGCCCACCTCTTGCTTTGCTGGAGATGTGGGCAAGCTGCTGGATTGGGAAGAGGAGTTTTATTCACTCTTTTAATATGCTCCTGCTAGAGAGGAGCATATACGTTGACCATTTGAAGAAACACCATTCTTAAAAGTATCCTATGCTGTATGGGGTTAAATGCTCAAATTCATGTCTACAAGAGGAAAAGCATGTAACCTCATGACGGGATAAATGGGTTCATCAGGTGGTCACACAGCAGAGCCAGTGTCAGGGCTTGCCAATGTTGGACAGCTGCCGAAGGCCCACTGAAAATCCCAGAGACCACCTCAAAGAACTTGGCGACACTGTGCAGAGATCTGTATGGCAGACTGAACCACTTCAAACCGGCTTCTGGCAGTTAAGTTCTGTTTATGGTGAGCACAGAAATAAGCCAGATTACTTTTCCCCATCTCCCATTTCTTCCTCTCTTTTAGCATGGCTAATATCCCTAGCAGCTGAAAGGGAAAGGAACAGGAGCAATTAGCTACTACAGAAGCAATTTCTGTAAAAAAAGAAAAGAAAAACCCTTAAGTTTTCATTAAAACAATTTGTTCAGGGATTTCACAAGATCCTAAGGGAAGGGCTTGACGTGTCTTGTAAAGTTTTAATGTGAAAATAAAGTACAAGACTAATTTATGGTACTCCTTAGCTCATGCTGGCTCAAAATATATTTGTCACACTTGTTAGCTGTCTAATCATTTCTGCCAAAAAGATGAACCTAATGTCCCTCCAAAGCTGACACAACTTCACTGTGACACTGTATACAGTGGCTATTTATTGACCCCACTGGTGATAACAACGTGGTCCTTACAGGACAATCCTATGCATGTCTACTCAGAAGTAAATACCATTGTGTTCAATGGGGCTTACTCCCAGGAAAGTGTGTATAGGATTGCAGCCTTAAACTCATACAGGATTAAGTGTTAGCCATACCACACCCTTACACCCACACAGGATTGCTGTCAAAAATGGCAATCACATGTCAAGCTCCTCCTGTATTCTACCATAACATGTAGCTTTAAAAATATGTAACATCTAGAGTGCAATTGTAACTTGAAGTTAGGACAGCACAGTTAGGCCAGCAAAGTTTGGCTGGCACAAGGGCCACCATAAAGCACATAACTGTGCTGGCCTAACTCCAGGTTATGATTGCCCCCCTAAAGTGAGTGCTAAAACATAAGGAGAGAGAATAATGGATACGTTACAAAGTGGGAAACAGGACTAACATAATGAACATAACTGAAGAATGATTTAAAGTGCAATCGTAACCTGGAGTTAGGCTGGCACAGTAAAGTGTGTTTGGACCACTCTCAGAGTCAAGGAGGATGGAGCACATCTGTGCGCTGGCCTCTCTGACTCTGAGAGTGGTCCAAAAATACTTTACGGTATCCTTTGTGCCAGCCAAACTTCCTTCACAGAGGGCTTACCCCGCACCCAGGTATTAATAGTGGTGAGAAGGGCCATGTGCCACCCTTAGAGACCCTTAAGCTGGATACAGAAGATCCAAACCTACATCTTTGGTGGACAAGTCTGAAACCTAGTACGCAATAAAAGAGTTGATTGCAAGACTTCTTGAATCCCTCTGGTCTTTCAAACTCCCTTCCTCCCACCACCACACCTGATCATGGCATACCTCAGTGTGAAGAGCAAAAGAAGGCTAGGCCACAGGCTAGGTCTGACTCCATTTTGTAAAAAATGCCTCCATTTTGTGGGAAAGAGCTGCAGCTGCTAAAGTACCAGCTGGTGGTAATCAGCTCACTTAGAAAAGCATTTCTTATTTGCCTTGCTTTTTGCCAAAGGCGTGAAGTTGGAGCTGGGTCAGGGACACTGCACCATCAGTTTGCAAAGACATATCTAATCAGGAAGGTTCTATCCAGCTTATGCTACAATAACATTGCAATCATGAGAATTCTGCCAAGCTGAGATCTATCACTTAGGTTAAGTGGTGTGTGTATGTGTATGTATGTGTGTGTGTAACCCATTATGACCTTTTTGTGACCTCCAAACATTCCATCACTCAATCAGGGGGTTTCCAACCTTTCTCCTGATTGGATGGTTGATTGTGCTGGAGGGGTATAAAGAGACCTAGTTTTGGGGTAGTGACCATCAGAGATCTTCAGACCATCATCTCTATGGTTGTCAAGATAGCCAGTGTAGACCTGTTATTTGACTGGACTGAGAAGAAGGTGAATTAACAAAGCTACCTACCTTGTAGGTGTTAGAGCCTACTCAAGTGTTAGGAGTACAGCTTTTTCTTATTTTGATGTGTATTTCTGCTAAGTCTCTGTTCTTTTATGCCTTTCAAAGATATGTAACTTTTTTTCTTAATAAATATAGCTGTTTTAATTGTGAGTATTTGGAACTATTACTAGTCTAAATAGTACTATAAATAATGTACTATAGTGCTATAAATAATGAATTTATTCTTGCTACTTAGGCACTCTATCATTTGAGTTAAACTTTATAGCTTTGGGCTGGTTCTCTGTAGTCAGGGCCAGTCTTGCCTGTGGAATTATTAAGAGTTAAGAGACTTACAGTCCTTTTTGGAGGCTGTTCCCTTCTAGCTGTGGTCCCAGGCTGGTGGCAGAGAATGTGTGCCTTGCCGCCTTGAATTGCAAGTGACACACTCTACTAAATATTCACAACTCATACAGACCCTGGGCTGGTTGTAGGGAGTATGAGCCTGTGAATTACACTCAAGCCTAATGAGGTGTTTGTTTCTGGCGAGCTAGATAGGATTATAGCCTACTGAATACACTGGGCTTACTTCTGAATAAAATAAATCACAGTTTCCCAACACTTCTAATCATGCCCTATAATGTGGAATTACCACTGTGGAATGAAGCAGAACAAGTGGGACACCCTACAATAGCTTTCTCCAGTCCTCAATCTTATCTGGACTCATGGCATCATTTTCCTGCCTTTTCCCTTCCTTTCTGCTGTGGGATATGGCAAATTCACTAATGGGAATTAACAGGAAAGTACAAGGACTTGGATTTTCTAGATTTTAAAATAATGGCACTATTTTTTTCCTCCTCTCTGTTCTTGGGGCAGGCTAATTAGTTCTTCTATGACTACTGCCAAAAAGGGGAATAAAAAGTGACAAAAACATACAATGAGAAATGTGCAACATGTCTATTTTCTGTTAATTAGAAACTAGAGATCTCTTATAACTAATAATGCTTGAAGTTCTGTTCTTTGAAGAGGCAATTTTCTAATCAGCTGTAATTACTGAGGGGAAAAAAAGTGTTCCATCCATTAAGAGACTTCAATTCTTTCCCCCTCCACGTCTCTTGGCCAAGAAGCCGTAAAAAACGAAATTGGCAAGATGCCAATAATTAGAAGGCATTTAATAGCTTTATAAAGTTATTAAATATGCTATACTGGTATTTCTATTTGCCTTTCCACATCATTGTTATTTCAGATATGGGAGATACTTTCCCTTACCTCTCTGTAAACCTCCTTGGGTCTCCTTGGACCTGCACCAGCTCTTTAGCTGGCGCAGGTCTGTGGAGACAAAGGGGGTGCGTCAGCTGCTATCAAAGGGCACAGGTTGCCCGTACTGGGTGCCACCCCTCCCACCACCACCCCTCACATACCCCCAGGCCTTTTCCCATTCTGCCATGCCCCTGCCCTGTTCTGCCCTCTCTGCCGAACATACCTGATGGGCCTTCTTTGCCCCATCACTGCATGTAGGGCCACTCTGACCTCTCCAGCAGCACCAGCATTATAGAATAGTTGTGAAACTATTCACAAGCTGGCAGAGTGCCATTTGCGATGGCTGTAAAGCAGCCAATGCTGCTGGAACACTAGTTCCAACACTAGTTCCAGCATCGGTATTGGATGGTTAATATAGCAACAAGTATGCATTTAGGCTCCTGCCAACCTAGCAGTTTGAAAGCATGTAAAAACGCGAGTAGATAAATAGGTACCACTTCGGTGGGAAGGTAATGGCGTTCCGTACGCTACGGCATATAGTCATGCTGGCCATGACCACGGAAGCTTGTCCTCGGACAAACGCCAGCTCTTCGACTTAGAAACAGAGATGAGTACCGCCCCCCTACAGTCAGTCACGACCAGGTCATGGGGAATCTTTACCTTTACCTCATGCATTTAGGACATTTATTTTCAGTGGTACCAGTGGTGGTACTACAACACAGTATGGTGAGTGTTCCTTGGCCATGCGGATTATTCTGCCTGTCTCTGAAGTGCCACCAATGGCCTTGCATGATGTGAATAGTAGAAAATCAACACACTCCACTTAAAGACTGCAGATTGTGACTGCCATGCTCCCACCTACCAATTGCCCTGGCTAGCTGTGCATGCTAAATATGAGTGCTTAACTGTATAGAATGGTTATATACAAGAACTAGAATGTATAGCATTCAGTGTGACAACCATGAATTCCCTGTTTAGAAATAAAGCACTTCTGCATGCATTTGAAGCTGGTCTTTATACTTTCCTTCTAAAAATTCTGCTCATTAGATTTGTGGTCTGATTACTTACAGGTCTGATAGCAGTGACTCCTTACCCTTGGGACTGGAAGGTGAAGAAAAAAAGAAACTTTGTTTGCAGAACAACACATTGGAAATGAGATCCAGGACATTGGACGAGGCTTGACGACGTGGGGATCCATAAGACCTTTAGGATAAAGTTTCAAACTAGGTGAACTAGTTTTCCATCAGGATTTGGATGTGGAGCCAGTTAGAGAACTGTGCAAGATGGGAACAAGGTAAGGGAGAAATGTGAAAAATGAACATTTCTCTAACTGGCTCCACATCCAAATCCTGATGGAAAAATTGAACTGACCAGTATATTCCACTCTAGAAACCATTAGGGCCTAAATAAATTTAGTTCCAAAACTATTTGAATGAGAAAATGTCCATGAAGTATACTTACCCTGAGTATTATGAGCCAACCTCCTAATGCAAACATCTACCACCCATTTTCCATTGTTCAACAATCATGCAATTGAATATCAACTCAATTCTATTGCACACACCCCCCCCCACTCACATTAAACATTATCTCAAAGCTATGGCAAACATTTTTTTTAAGTTTCCCATAACCTCAAACGTACAACCGCTGAAGATGTAATGGAAAGCACCATAGGAAAGGTTACAATGACATATGATATGCAGAAGTGAAACAGCAATATATGGAAAAATTCCTTCTCCGGCTCTGTGATGTCAGACAACTGTAATGCATTGGCTTTGTATTTATGTACTGAAAACACTTGTGCCCTGCGGGGAAGATGAGTCTTGCCTGGGTGGCTAACAACCAATCATAGTGCAGCACAATAAAAGTGGAAGTGTGCACAGTGTCAAAGTAACAGTCAGAATCTACAGAATGAATCCTACCACCAGCCTGGATCAGCCAACATAAAAGGGATTTGAGTTAAATTCATATGCTGAAAATAAAGTCTCTCTGGCTACAAATCTATGTGCACTTTCCTGGAAGCAAGCCCCATTGAACATAATGGAATTTACTTTTGGGTAGACCCACATAGGATTGGGTTGTTTCATGCATTCTCATCACATTCCTTTAAGCCCACAACAGCTACACGACAGGAGGTGGTGTATTGGAAAAGGCATGAGATACCCTGAGGAGATAAGGAATGGTATCAGCAGTGGCCTCTTGTCCAAATAAGCCAGGAAGTACGGGATTAATCCCAAACTCCTGCAGCATGAACACAGCTGCAGACTGATGAGGGCTCTGGCTATGAAGGGAGGTTAGTACAGGTGCAGATGGGTGTGGCTGATGAGCTAGAGCCTGCCCAACAACAGACACTGATTGGCCTGCCTCAGTATAAAGTTGGAGGCAGGAGCTGCAGTAAGGGACTACCAGGTACATACAGCACTGGCCAGGTAGAGAGAGAGAGAGAGAGAGAGAGAGAGAGAGGGGGGGGGGGGGGGGGGGGGGGCGCTGGATGGACTGACTGAAGGACTGTTGGATGGACTGAGTGTTAAAGGACTGAATAAGGTAAAGTTATTGTGGGGAGTAACTGTGGGGAACTGTTGTATGGCTGCCATGCCCCTGGTGACTTAGGCAAGCTGACTGCCTATTGTTTGGTGGTGGGGTTTTGTGGTGCCAAGTTAGACTTAGGGTATCTGGAGCTAAACCGGTGATGAGGGCAGAGTGGAGGAGGCTGGCCAGCTGGTTATTCCAAGCAAAGCTGCTGGAAGAGAGGCGGCCCAGTGGGTGAATGAACCCCCTCCCTCTTGCATATCTCTGAGGCTGCTCTGGAGGGGAAACCAGTTAGCCTAGTGTGGGCATCAGGGCCCTTGGAGAGGCTCAGCAGGGAATTTGGCTGAACAGGTGGTACATGCTGAGATCTGGTCTCTACCATGTGCAAATGTAAAACTTTGTCCTTGCATATGTTTATTATTATTATTATTATTATTATTATTATTATTATTGGATTTATATCCCGCCTTTCTGCCCGAAGGCACCCAAGGTGGCATTACAACAGAAGACACAATAAAAAACAGAATTTAACATTAAAAAACAATTTAAAAACAATATTAAAACAATACAATTTAAAAAACAACAAGCCCCGTGGATCATAAGATATAATCAAGATATAAAAGTGTAAAAACCAGCCAGCCTGTCAACAGTTAAAAGCTTTTTTGGAATAAAAAGGTTTTCAGCCCCCGCCAAAATGTTAACAAAGAGGGAGCAATTCTCAATTCTAAGGGGAGGGTATTCCAAAGTTGGGGGGCCACCACCGAGAAGGCCCTCTTCCTGGCTGCCGCTCCTCTCACCTCTCCTGTTGGCGGCACAGTCAAAAGCCCCCCCCCATGATCTAAGAGTAGGATTATATGGAAGGAGGCGGTCCCTCAGATACCCTGGACCCAAGCCATGAAGGGCTTTAAAAGTCAAAACTAGCACCTTGCATTGGGCCCGGAACAGAACCGGCAGCCAGAGTAGTCGCCAAAGCAACGGCTCAACAGAGACAAACCGATGTGCCCCAGCAACCACCCGAGCCGCCGCGTTCTGTACTAGTTGTAATTTCCGGACCGTCTTCAAAGGCAGCCCCACATAGAGCGCATTGCAATAGTCTAATCTAGATGTCACTAGGGCAGTGGTCTGGGAACAGGGGTAAATTACCCCAAATGGGGTAAAAATGAAATTCCTGGGGGTAATGGACGGTCGTGCTGCCAAGACACAGCCAGGCATGCATACGAATCTATATGCATGCCTGGCTGTGTCTTGGCAACACGACCATCCATTACCCCTGTTCCGGTTCCGTCGCTGGCTGGCTGGCTCCGTTTTGTTTTGTTTTGTTTGTTTTGCTCTGCCCACTTTCACTGGCCAGCAAAACGCACCCCAGACTGCTCTGCGCCTGCTCTGCTTTTCACACCACCGCAGTTTAGAGCATGTGGACGCAGCGAGGAGAGCGGCAGAGCGGCAGCACATTGGACCTGAGCGGCAGCGGAGCAGAGCGGCAGTGAAGAGGCAAGCCAGGGACGGCCGGGCATCGGAGGTGAGGGAAGGCACGTGTCTTTCCCCCACCCCCGCCTCCATTGCCCTGCTGGGGTACGCGTCTTCCCCCCCCTCCATTGCCCTGCCGGCGGGAACTGCACACCCCTCGCTCAGGCTTCTTGCAGAATATGCAGCCCCATCATTTCAATCGCTGCCCAAGGCCAGATGTGGTGCTTCTTTAATGTCCCAAAGTGTCCGTGTGTGATGAAAGGTGTCTCCTAAGACTGGGTGCTGTTGCCAGGGGAGGGGCTGATTGGAACAGAGGTTTTTTAAAAAATTGATCGCCTGAGAGTGCAAGTCTATGAATGTCTACTCAGATGTAAGTCCCATTATAGTAAATGGCACTTACTCCCGGGTAAGTATTAATAGGATTGCACTCCATCTTAATTAAAACTGCAGTCCAATGCACACACTGCCCCAGGAGTAAAGCACATTGAATTCAATCTGATTTACTTCTGAGCAAACAGTAGTTGACAGACGCCGGCTGGCCACTGAACGTAAGGAGCGTGAAGGCTGGGGCAAACGCGACTGGCTGCAGAGTAACAGTCTGAGCCGACACCAGACTGTCCTCCTCCCCCTCAACTTGTAGCCCGGTGCAACAATCCTCCGATCCGGACTGGGGCTCAGCGTGTCATGGGGTGTGTGGGGCATGTGCGCGTGCGCAGGACACCAAAGAGAGGCGCCAGGCAAGCATACAGCGTGAGGCAAGGCGAGAGGGAAAGCGAGCTGCAGGAGACAAAATGTAGGAACGCTTGCTGCGTTTCTGTGTTAGTACTATTTGCCTTCTCCAGAATGGAAAAGCAGATATTGTGCTGCTAAGTTGCATAGCCCCCTTTGTATTAGCACACATTAGGAATGGCCCTTGCCTTCTCCACAGCTATGTTTCTGTGAAGTGGGGAGGTGAGGGGGGTCAAACTAACTGGGCAACAGATGTATTTGTTTTGCTCCCATTCATCCTGTTAATATTTAAAGTGGAAAGGAACTAATTTTTTACATTAAGAGATGTTTGTATGAGACGAGCTGAATCTCCTTACCTACATGCACACTCCTTGTGATGTAAAAATGAGGTATTCCTTGTTTGACAAGTGCATGAAACAGATATCTACATAAAAATGGCTACTGCTATCATTTTTTGGTTTGATCCAGAGTTGCAAACAAATCTTTTAAATTCTGAAATAAGTCTTTGGAGGCTGCCCCTTTATCTTACTTTCTGACCTTAAAAGTGTTTTTCTTTAATCCAGTACAATGGCTCTCAAACTTTTTATCACCGGGGCCCAAAGGAAGTGATGTCATCAAGCAAGAATATTTTAACATCCCATATGACAAAATCAAATCTAACTAAGCAGGTTAGATATTTACAATAAGAGTAAGATTAAAAAATATTTAAAGAACTTTCCTAACTCTCCCAAACACTTTACAACTTCATATTTACGTAGCATTAATTAAGCTCATTAATTAATCAAATAAAAAGCAATGGGTTCCAATATGTAATTTTTTTTCTTTTGTTCTGGCGGGGGGTGGGGGGTAACGTCGGCGTATCTAAATATATTTTGGGGAAAAAGGTAAAAAAGTTCCCTGACCCCTGCACTAGGGTATGGGTCACTGTGGCCAGGTCTGCACAGCTCAGGTATGACCGCAGCTGGCGAATCAGCCGAAGCTGAGCAAAGGCTCCCCTGGCCACCACCGCCACCTGGGACTCCAGGTGTAGCTGTGGATCCAGGAGAACCCCCAAGCTGCAGACCTCCTCCTTCAGAAGAAATGCAACCCCATTCAGAGCAGGACAGTAGTCCAATACCCGAGCTGTGGATTTCCGAACCAAAAGCACCTCTGTCTTATCCAGATTTAACCCATTTGCTACCATGGGTATTTTTGCGCAAAAGTCTTTTGCCTTTTGAAACATGTACAGCCACTGCCCTTCTCAGGGCAATTATGTTTTTGGAACCATGTCAAAGTGTTCCCATATACCTGAACTGAAACTGGTGTTTTTGCCCGCCAATGGTACTGAAAGTTTAATGTTTACTGTCCAAAAATGGTGTGCTATCCAAGGTACTGCGTATCAATTTCTATGGACGTGTTGAAAAAAAGCTACCTTTATCCCTGAAAAACTCATTGTTCACTGAGCATACAGCTTGCTTACTTCAGGAATTTCCAGAAGGGGGCCCTAGAGTACAAATCCTGAAGTAAGAAGTTCATTCTTGCAAAACTGAATTTTTTGCAGAGGCTTGAGTGCTACAATTTGGCTAATTAGGTCTTTTGCAGACTTCTGGTACTTGTTTTACACCCCCCTAATGAGATGGAGACAGAAGTCTTCTAAACTTTCCTTGACCCTTCTCTGCCTTATAAACATGTTGGGAAAAACCCTATTTTTTCAGAGCTGGCTTCTGCAGCTTGCAGCTTCAGAACTGATATACTGATATAAGGTCAACCTTTCACCCACCCCAGCCCTAGAACAAGCTGTGGAGAAAAAAAAAATCTTTCTCATTACATTGATTTGTCCTCTAGCAGCTACAGAGGCAAGAAATAACCCTTTAGTTGCTACAAGGATGATTCCTGTGTGAAACAAAGCAAAATCATCAGTCCCATCTCCCAGCATTGGACTGTGTCCAGATGCTGATTTGGAGGAAGCGTATTTGAATCTTCTTCTGTGTTCTTGCACCATTGACAAGACTGATTGTACAACTAATATAATTTATTACCAGTATGTGTCACTGAGTGTCACTAGCCTGAGGAACTCTGAGGCCTCCTGAGGAACTCTGAGGCAGTGAAGCAACTAAGTGCCCAATCCTGTTCAATTTTTCAGTGCTGAGGCAGCCACAATGAAACCCCAAGGTAAGAGAATAGTTGTACCCTTACCTTGGGGAGACTTCTGTGACTGTCCCCACACTGCAGGATGCAGCACATGCCTCACTGGTACAGCTGGATCACCACTGGAAGGATTGGGCCCTAGGTACTCATGCCAGTGCCTGCAACCTGGGTCATGAGTGCACAGAAGCACCATCATGGTTTTTTTTTCCCTTCAGCCAGTAGGTAAATGGTAAAGCTACAGTTTATGACTGAAAGCAAAGATGCATCACAGATTGTGGGGAAGTATGGCACAGTAAAGCTATGGCACAGTAAAGTTTCCTGCCATGGTGCAAGAACAGGATGACCCTCACATTGAATAGTGATTACATTGAAAAGCAGATTTTTCTAAATGTCAATTGTCAATGGCAATTCTCAGTCATTACAAAATGAATGGAAAGCTAGTGTTTTTCTAGGAAGAGCATTTGCAGCTTTCTGGCCTATTGTCTTCAACTAGATATCTCATCACAAGCCTGTCTTTCACAATAAATGATGTGAATCCTTGTGGAGTATAAAAAAAACATTTTCTCTGTTGCCACATGCAATAATTTATTCTGTCTCTGAAGACATCAGAACAGTAGAAATAACACAGGAAAATTAGGAGATATGTGTCTCCTCTATATTTTCACCTAACTTGTCCCCCAAAATAAAAAGATAGTTAGCCTCTATAAAGAAACCCCACGTTAGCCCAGAGTTTGAATGGAAGTACCCGCGTTCCCTACCATCGGCGGATTTGCGCGCCAATTATTTAAAAAATTATTACAGGTGCTAATTGTACCTGAAAGCTTTAAAGTAGACTCAGTGAGAAAGGTTAGCCCCTGCCCTAACACAGGAAGCTAAAATGGCAACTTTCATTTCAGATTTGGGGGGGGGGCCCAATCAGATTCAGAAACGGCACCCCATAAAACAAAAAAACCCAAATTCTGCCCCTGTTTTTTAAATGATGACATGGGTGGACAGTCAAAACAACTGTACCTCTAAAAAGGTCTATCCTTACACTGTTTACAGAGCAAGTTTCAGGTAATTTGGTGCAGCCACTTTTTGAAAATCTCTAAAACATTAATTGAAATTAATTGGCGGGTGAATTCACCAATGGTAGTAAATTTCAGCTTGTTCACCCACATCCAGCCCCCAACCAACTCCAGACAGCGATCCAGGACCTCAACTGCCTCCTCAGAATCAGGGGGAAAGGAGAGATAAAGTTGGTTGTCATCAGCATATTGATGGCACCCCACTCCAAACCCCCGGATGATCTCTCCCAGCGGTTTCATGTAGATGTTAAATAGCATAGGGGATAAGATGGAACCTTGCGGCACCCCAAACTTAAGAGGTCGGGGTGCCAAACAAGCATCCCCCAGCACCACCTTCTGGGATCTGTCAGCCAGGAAGGAGCGGAACCACTTCAAAACAGTGCCCCCAAGCCCCAGCCCGGCCAGCCGACCCAGAAGGACACCATGGTCGATGGTGTTGAAAGCTGCCGAGAGGTCCAGCAAGACTAACAGGGTCGCACTTCCCCTGTCCATCCCCCAGCAAAGGTCGTCCACCAAGGCAACCAAGGCAGTCTCCGTCCCGAACCCCGGCCTGAAGCCAGATTGGAATGGGTCCAGATAATCCGTTTCCTCCAGTACCCTCTGAAGCTGGGACGCCACCACCTGCTCAATCACCTTGCCCAGAAACGGGATATTCGAGACTGGCCGAAAGTTGTTTAAATTAGTGGGATCCAGGGAGGGCTTCTTCAGGAGGGGGCGAACCATCACCTGCTTCAAAGCAGGCGGGAGCACCCCCTCCCTCAAATATGAATTCACCACCCTCCTGTCCACTCGGCCAGCGCTTCCCGGGCAGCTCTAATTAGCCATGCTGGGCAAGGGTCGAGTGGGCAAGCAGCAGGTCTCACACCCCAGAGAATTCTGTCCACATCCTCAGGCTCTACAAGCTGAAAAGAATCCCAAATCGTAGGATAGACAGGTTCCCCGGGGACATCACTAGATATGCCCACAGCGGCATCCAAGTCATGCCGAATCTGATCGACCTTCTCTGCAAAATGTTTTGCAAACTCGTCACAGCGAGCCTCCGTGTGTTCCTCCCTGCCAGTAGGGGGGGGGTGAGATGTAAAAGACTACGGACCACACGGAAGAGCTCAGCCGGACGGTTCTCTGCAGATGCAATGGTGGCAGAGAAGTGTGCCCTCTTAGCGGCCACCACTGCCCTAGAGTAAGCTTTTAACTGGGCCCTAGCCTGCATACGGTCAGATTCAGTACAAGTCTTTTGCCACTGACGCTCTAGTCGTCTGCCCTGCCGCTTCATCATTCGCAGCTCCTCAGAGAACCAAGGAGCCGCTCTGATTCTGCGACTGGGCAGGGGACGCTCAGGAGCGATCTCATCCAGGGCCCTGGCCATCTCCGTATTCCAGAGGTCGACCAGGGCACCGGGTGGATCTCCAATTCTGGCAGCAGGAAAATCCCCCAGAGCCCTCAGGAATCTGTTTGGATCCATCAGCCTCCGAGGGCGAATCATAAAGTGTGATCCCCCGCCATTGCAGAGGTGAGAAGCTGCAACAAGCCTAAATCCCATCAGAAAGTGATCTGTCCATGACAAAGGAGTGATCTCAATGTCCTCCACCTCCAGATCATCATCAACCTGCCCCGCAGTAAACACCAGATCCAGCGTGTGTCCCGCATCATGCGTTGGGGCAGATATTCTTTGAGACAGACCCATGGTTACTATGGAGGCCATGAAATTGAACCGCAGCTGTTCCTGGGGCCTCGGCATGGTTTATATAATAAGGGACATGGTGGCACTGCAGGTTAAACAGCTGCTGTTGAGCTTGCTGACTGGAAGGTTGGCAGTTCAAGACCACGCAACAGAGTGAGCTCCTGTCGCTTGTCCCAGCTCCTGCCAACCTAGCTGTTTGAAAGCAAACTTTCCACTTCGGTGGGAAGGTAATGGTATTCCGTTTGCCTTGGCATATAGTCATGCCAACCACATGACCCTGGAAACTTGTCCTTGGACAAACGCTGGCTCTTCAGCTTAGAAATGAAGATGAGCACCTCCCCCTACAGTCAGTCACGACTCGACTATTTGGACCATGACCATTTACCTGTACCTATGTTTATATAAGTCTAAAATCTTATATTTCAGGGATCACATTTAAGCTCTTGTAAATCCTACAGTACAAACTAAGCATACGTGACTGATGCATGGTAGCACATGGAATAATCCTATTTAGGTGCAAGTTAAATTCCTTGCTCCACCCACACACTTGTACATTGTGTGTTTCTGTGTCCTGCATTTCTGCATTCAGGTATGTGGTAATCTGCATAACTTTGGGTTACATTCCATTATTATTTTGGGCCACTCACTAGTGATGTTGGCCTATGAAAAGGTCTTAATGGTGGTTGAACATTAAATCTTATAATCTTCTGGTTCAATAAACCATCTCAATGTGATATTTTTTATTTAAGAAAAACACAAAATGCTTCTCTGGTAATAAGGATTAGATGGTCTTCTGCCATAGAAGCACTATGATTGCTATGTTTATTGTTTGTGATAGTACCGTATTTCCCCATGTATAACACGCACCAATATATAAGACGCACCTTAATTTTGGGGCCGGAAATTTGAAAAAAAAATGTTTGCTCCCCTTTCCTGGAGGGGCTGCTGCGTGTGGAGTTGTCCTCCCCTCAGCCCCAGAGTGCGAAGCAACTGGGTGCGCGTCGACTCCTTCGCCCTCAGCTCCTCCGGCTGGAGGGCTCTCCCCTGGCAGAGGCTGCGGAGGACTGCTTGCCTGCTCCCTTGCCTTCCCGGCTCCTCCACTGCGAAAAGTTCTCCCTGCAGCGGCGGCGGCTGCTTCTGTAGTTTCCCAAGTCCCGGGACCGTCTCGCGCGCCCTCTCTCTGCAGGCTGGGCGCTTGGACGCTGGAGAAACGGCTGGGAGGGAGTTGCGCGCCGAGCAGGCTCGGCTGCTGCGTCTGTGGCTTGGCGCGCAGCTCACTCCCAGCACGTGCTCCCGCTTGCCTGAAAGAGCCGGCGGGAGCTTGCCGGCTCTTTCAGACAAGTTCTCCGCGCTCCCACCGGCTCTTTAAGGCACACGGGAGCACGGAGAATGGAGCGCCCCCTTGTATAAGACGCACCCAGTTTTTAGCGCCCCAACTGTTTGAAAAAAGGTGCATCTTATACTTGGGGAAATACGGTAGTTGTTTTTTCCTCTCCCTAAATGTAGATTGAATAGAAAAGGCTTGTAATAGTGTGTTGACATTTATTGGTTAAGATAACAGATCTAATGCCCATAAGATGCATTTAAAAACACATTTAGAATCTTTCAACTAACTTGGTTACTGCAGCTGTCAACTCATATTATTAAAGTGGGAAAAAAATTACCACAGAAGATAAGAGTATGCTGGGCCTTATATGCTATTTTGGTGAATTTTTTTATCCAGTAATTATTTGGAAGCACTTCTAAGACATATATCCAGAATATAAACCATTTTCTTTTAATGATGTTTCTCAACATGTTCTATTTAATTACTTCATGGGTAGTCAAGAATTGGAGAAAAATACCCTGGTAGAAGTATAATTAAAAGTCAGTAATAATATAACAACACTGATGTGGGAAACGGAAGCAGGAGCCTTGAAGGGAAATGTTCTTTTTCAGAACTGGACAATTTCTACTGGTAGTTTGGATCAGCTGTACACATTTATGTCAAGAGAGAGCATGGCCCTGTAGAGAGTAAAGTAAATGAGTTCTCATTATGGAACATGGAAAGGCCATATATCCATGGTCTTGGTCTCACACAGTGCCTGTGGGTATTTGTCTTTCCAGAGAAAGCAGTGGAATCTCTGCGTATTTTTAGTATTTTGGATCATTGTCCTGTGCTGAACTTGAACCTGAGATACTTCAACTCAAAAGCATGCTTTATCATGTGCTCATTTTTCACCTTGGTCTCTAGCGCTCAGCTTCAACCCCATCTGACAAGTAAGAATTTATGACCTCTCTTAAATTATGGCCCAATCCAAACCAATTTTCTAGCACCGATGCAGGCCTGAGGTAAGGGAGCAAACATTGAAGAGGCCTCCATGACTGCCCCACCACCATAAGATCCACACCCTGTTGGCATAGCTGCTTCAGCCCTGGAAAGTCAGTTAGGATTGGGCGGTTATTGTTGTAAAAAAAAAATTTAAAATGATATGCACTCCACTTTATGAGTGCGAGTCCAGTCTACAAGTATTGCAAATACTGCATACCTTACAACCCTGTAAAGTAAGTAGTATTACTCCCATATTGCAGCTGAGTAATACTGAGGCTGAGATGGAATGGCTTGCCTATGACCATCTAGTGAGAATTCATGGCAGAAATCTGAACAATCTGAACAAATCTTTGAAGCCCCCTATAATGGCACAACAGATAATAACAAAAGTGGACAACATTTTACATAGTAGTACTGTATAGTGTCTCCTGCACGAAATATCTTCACACAGGAAAGCCATTTTGTCTGAAGTAAAAAACTTGGGCCTTCCCTGCTGGCTGATCTGTCAGTCACAAAAGAACTTGCCCACCAAATATACCAATCATTGGAGGTAAGGGATAGATTACTTATTCATGCATTTCAATTTTCTGGCGAACATTTACAGCTATGGGTAACTGTTACAAATAAAGTGACAGGTTTTGGAACAGTTAGCATGAATCTGCCGGTGGGGGGGGGGGAACATAAATTGGTGACTCAACATTGCCGAAGATATTGCACAACTAAGCCAATTCAGAGAATGGGGGTGGTAGCTTCATAGTACAGACTTTGAGAATCAGTCCAGCATCATGAGCAATGGTAAAGCACTCCACACTAAGATGGAGAACCATCATAAGCCAGTCAATACTGACAGGAACAATTAACACTTGACCAAGAATGCCAACTATTACTCAGACTATTTGAAAAATCCTACCCTGGCACATTGGCAAAATGTCACAAATGTCAAAGGCTTTAATCTTATCTGTGCTTACCTGGGAGTAGACCCCACTGCCTTATAATGGACTTTCTTCTGAGTAGACACATAGGATTGGGATCAAAGGTTGCACTCCTATATACCAGGGGTCTCCAAACTACGGCCAAACAATTTTATCCAGCCTTGAGCCACTTAAAATATTTGACATTTTTACTCATATCATTTTGCAGTTTAAACATGGCATTGTTTCTATGTAAATGTCACACTTCTCTTTTGTACTGAATCATATCATGCTGATTACAGAAAAAAAGGTCGAAGTAAAACATACTCATTCATTTAAATTTCATTCATTTATAAAACTGATTTTTATTTTTTTTGGCCCACAAAAATCTGTAAAATATATGATGTGGCCCTTGTACTGAAAAGTCTGGAGATCTCGGCTATACACAATTACCTGGGAGTAAGTCGTATTGAACTGAATGCAACTGACATTTGAGTAGACATGCATAGGATTGCCTGAAAGTCACTTTTCTACAAATTAGGAAAATCTGGAGGGAATTAATTATAAACTGTAGTCTTTTAGTAAAACCACCTTCCTTTCCTTTCCACCAAATTATATGGTGCTTGCTTTTGTAAATGTTTTCATGCTAAACTTCTTTCCCCTTTTTCAAATCGGTGCTTTTCATCCTTTCCTTTGCTCTGATACACTTTCATCTTGTCTTCCAGGGGGGGGGGGGAAACCCTGTTTCCACTCAAATCACTATCTCATTTAGAGAAACTTCAAGGATGACTCAACTCTTCAGCACTCCCTGTTAGCTTTCTAGTTCTCTCAATCTTTGAAAAAAGGACTTTCCCTGAAAACGCTTTATTCTGACGGTCTGCTTCACATTTAACATTTTTCAGAACGGGCAAAAGAAAAAAATATAATATATATTAATTTTCTAAATTGATATTAGTTGGATTGTTAATCTGCCCCATCCCAAAGAGCTTAAGACAGGTAACAATACTATGGCTAAAATTGAAGGAACTCAATATATGAAAGATCTATTTAAAATTCAAAAGCTGAAATCAGAATTAAAATTACGCTGCACTGTCAGGCATTGAAATGGATAATTCTGCTTAGGAGGGATTCCACACCTTTGGTGCAGTTATACCATTTCCATTGTCAGCTCTAATGGATAATGCAGATGATAAGAATCTTATTTCTTCCCACATAAAGAATGTACACCTGAGGCTGAAATCAAGAAACCATTACAAATGAGGGCTCTGTTCCAGTTCATTAATGTTTTTAACCCTTTAATTCAGTTCTGGTTCAGAGACAAATGCTTTAAAAATGATTCAGCGATAGGTTTAGATATTTTGAGCTGTTTAGGACTGGCTTAGATACATTTCATGCAGAGCCTTATCTTAATATGTTGCTTGCAATGTAACTATAAAATGAATATAATAGGTTGAGTCCTAAGTTGCTTTTGTGCAAATGTATGTCTGTTCTATCCATGCAGGAGAGGGACAATTTTTGCCAAACTCCCCGCCCATACCATCCAATTTCAGAAGGTCCACTGGACCTCAGCAACTTCCACAGTACAACTGAAATCTGAATTTTGATGCATTTTCTGGTAGGACTCACAGTTGAAAGCATTTTTTGAAGATCAGTCTTAACACCTTCCCCAGTAATTCTTCTGCTTGTTGTAAATTCAGCAACATTAAGTTACCCACTTGGACTACCCATTAAAGCTGAACTGCTCTTTCCTTTTATAAGGAGAGCTTAACAGCAAAGTGAAATCCAGTTTGGAATCTGGAAATCTGTTATATTCTATTTTGCATTTAACATTCACCTGTCTTAAGGTTCCATGGTAGAAGGACATATCTCAGTGAAACCCAATTCTCCTAGAGCAGCCATTTTCAACCACTGTGCTATGGAACATTGGTGTGTTGGAAATTGTCTTCAGGTGTGCCGCTGGAATATAGAGAGGTTAATTTATTAGTAAGGCCATTGGGGTTGGAAGCCTCCCACTAGCAGCAGTGTGCCTTAAAAAACTGATGGTGGGCCGTGACCATTTTAGTGCCTTGGCAGCATGCCATGAGATTAAAAATACTTGTTCTTTTCTTTCATCTAAACGTTTTAGGAATAACATGGGATTATGCAAGCTTTTCAAGTCGTTCCTAAAGGCAGCAGATTCTAGGCAGGATGTTGGTGCAAGACAAATGAGGTCTTGTGAAACAATGATACATTAAGTACAAATCCAACTATTTTCAAAGCTCTCAGTGGAATGTCTGCATTAAGATCTCATTCAATACAATTAATTGGGGGGATTTGAGGAATCAAACACGAAAAAGACTCTTCCCTCTGAGAATAGTTTGAGAAACCACTTTGTCAAACAGGTTTCTTGATTAAAATACCAATAATGAGTTAAGATCTTCCACAAGAACTGTGCTTTGGTGGGTTTTTTTTTTTAAAGTTGAATGAAACAGTGGATAGATTTGAATGAAAAATCAGAGGACAGTAAATTATATTAAAAACACTTCCTGGGAAGAAATCTTCTGTTTTTACTGCTCCAGATGGCATGTGCTGTACAAGATGTGCATAGCCTACTTTTAACCTTTTCAGAGCATCATGAAAAAGAGCGTGCAACAAAAGAGAAAGGCAGGAAAAGGAAGAAGCAAGGCTGCTGACTCTGGGACAGGGTATGGACTGGGGGCCTCATCCCCTGCGGGCTTCTAAAGTACTGATTCTAGAGAAGCTTGAAGAGATTCCAGCATTACAGCCTTGGAATCATGGTTGGTATTCAAGTCCAGCATTGCAGAATATTAACCTGAAATTATGCAGTGATCCTAGAAAAATAAAAGAAAATAATAAGGTGATGGAAGTTTGAGGAGGCAGTGGCATTTCTACAGGGGGCAATACACTAAGTGTTGCAGGAGCCTGAGCTCCTGTGTAGCATGGCCCCTCTCCTTCAGAGCCATTCACGGCTCAGAGAGTAAAGCCTCTGAACCAGTTCTCCGAGCCATGAATGGCTCTGGACGCAAGGGGGAGGGACAGCATTATACAGGAGCACAGGCTTCTGCAAAACCTAGCATTTTTCCCCGCCGTAGGAATGCCACTGTGAGGAGGGGATGAGCAAGCTGTACTGTGATGGTCTATATGTAGACAATGACACAATCATGTCATTTTTCCCCAATGTCGGTGACATTCACAGTGTAAAGCTATAGAACACACTATATAACGCTACCCCCCCCCAAATCCTAGTTGCAGCTGTTTGTGAGTAGCAAGCCACAATCTTCTATCATGAAGCAACGAGATCATGATGTGGCTAAATCCTCCTGTTGACAGTCTTCTTGCCCACTTGAATGATTCATTTGTGCGAGACTACAATTGGCCTGTCATGCTGCAGTTTATTTGATCCTATCTTTTATCCCTTCTTGTCTCTTGCAAGCCTCCTTTCATCTATGGCAATCCTCAATGTGTGACTTATATTAGCAAAGCTGCTTCCAATACGCATGGCTCTGTACTTGCCTAAATCAGTATTCAGTGGATTTTACTAGCTTGGTTGCTGCCTAGAACTCAAGATGGGTCAGAACAAAAATTAAGTTCCATTTAAAAAAAAAAACTTTAAAGGCCACGAGTGGTGGAAAAGTGGTGGGGACATCCCTGATCGGAATGGAAATTATGGGATAAAAGTCTTATAATAAAGAAATATAGTGTATGCGGTATGTCTTCTTTGTAACAATTTGAAGCTCCAAGTCAATGATAATCACTATGTACTCCCAAGTGCTAAACGCTAGATATAAACTGTTTGACTGAATTATAGTGAAACACATCTTCCCCAACAGAATTAAAGATTTGGGATTACATGTTCTGGAAGGCAACATCTAGACCAGAATACCCTACTACAACATCATTAGCAATAACTAAGCAGATGGCACTGGCAGGCCCTTCAAATGATTGTACAGCATTATTATTTTTTTTAAAAACAACAACCATTCTGAATAATGTTAGCACCAGTCAGTATAAATCCTGGAACAAACACAAGGATGACAAGCCCTCAGCACAGGAAAGTAGATCTGAGTCATGGACATTGATTGCCTCGTAGGCCAGATCAATAGACAACATGCAGGATCATTTATGGAGTTCAGAACTATGCATAAGAAAAAGCACCATTTTGTTTGTAAGTGAATTGACATCTCTGAGGCATTGCAAAGTACAGCAAAACATGATATAGTTACTGTTTCTAGGTTTTCCCATCTGGGCTACTTAAGGTACACAGACCCACAGCTAAAGATCTGGCTGGTTAAGTAAATATTTGAAATTGAGCTTACCCAGGGGCATAGCTAATGAAAGTGTAGTCCAGTGCAGAGAGCAAAATGTTTCCCCAGAAGTGACATCACAACAGGAAGTGACATCCATTTTCTGTATTTTTTGGCCATAACATTTGCTAGAATAACAATATTGCACTCTAATTTGTTTCATTGCCTTCGGCATTAAATTACCTTTCCAATGATATATAACATGATGGTATTATTCATACATATCAAGGTTTTGGCCACTAGTGTCAGGCTCAGCTTGTTGCCCCCCCTAAAGCTTGTTGCCCGGTGCAATTGCACCCCTCTGCACTTCTTTAGCTACACCCCTGAGCTTACCCAAAGCTTTCAAATCTTTCTGCCTATATCTAGTCTCTGAAACCCAGTATAATGTTGTACTCTCTGTATTCTCCTTGCTTCTTCTTTGCTTTTCAATGCACTTTTATTCCCTCAATGCATCAGGGGGATGGGAGTATAGTTTGTTAAGGTATCTGAGAGCTGAGAGCTAAACTTAAAAAAAAAAACCCTGTCTCCAGAATGCATTTGGGTAATAGAAGTGTACTGACCATGTGGGTCACAAGCTAATTTCAGGTGGATCCCCATTCAGTTTAGTGGAAATGCAGCCCTGGACATGATGAGATTGAGGTATGTTTATTTTATAATAGTTTTGTACTGTATAATTTCTTTTGTCATGGTTTGGGCCCCCTGGAAGCCTGGGCCCCGTGCATTTTGCCCCCCTGCCCCCCTCTCCTCAGGCCTGAACTTGTGCATCCCTAGTCATGTCTTCTGGAAGGATACCTCCATACCACTGTGCCTGCATGTGTTGAGATGACTATTTAGTGTATTGGGAAACAGCTCCACCCACAGGGATGGACAAGAACTACAATTTCATTATGTAATATCAGACATATCACGTATGTCCTGCAGATCTGTAGAATCAAAACCTCTGACTCCAGCTCTGGTTACTTGGAGACAATTTTTTTTCCTCTCCGAAAGGGTATAAAACTGCTCCAGGGCATGATAGAGAAATAAGAACTTTTGTGTACTTGTAATTAGCTGGCAACAACAACAACAACACACTCTTAACTTTCAAAAGACAAACATAACAACGCTCTTCAAACTCTTTCTATCTCAGGTCTTATTTTGTTTGAAAAAAATAAATGTGCAAGCTGTTTTGTTTGCCACTTTAGGCAGCATAGAAAGTCAAACCAGAAACCAGGCAGTTTGTCTAAATCTAGTGGCTCTGCCATGCAAAACCAATTGCTTGAGCAACCTTTTTTGGTACATATCACTTGTCAAAGAAAACAGATAACGTAAACAAGTGATGTTATTTTGTTTTACTACAGCTACACTCTGCTGTCAGGTGGGCATTTAAACATGCATAGCATGTACACATGGGAAACAATTTCATGCGTGTGAATCCTGTGTAGAGGGGCCAATGACATAGCTCAATGGTTCAGTGGGAAAGGAAGAGGAATGCGGGGGTGAAAGGTGCAACAAAATGAAGTATACTGTGGGGATAATTTAACCATAATAGGGAACAAAACAAGCAATGCAGTGCGACTAGATAGATAAACTTGGCCATGAAATAGTTGCTATAGAGTGGTAGGAGCAAAAGAGAGAATAGGGGAGGAAAAAAGTACAGTACATAGAAATGGGCACATAATGGTGCAGAATAAAAGGGACATGGGGAAATTATGTGGGTTTCCCAGAGAGACCTGGGGCTAAGAAATTGGGGGTTTTAAGGTGTTGGGAAGAAGGGAGAAAGGAGGTAAACTGAGGGATTGGAGAGAAGAGTCCATGATAGATCGTTCATGGACCATCAAGTCCTGCTAGATCTTTTGTGGGATGAGATAATCAAGGGAGCTTTCTTTGTTAGTTGATAGCCCTTGATGGGTTCTGTCTTTGTCTATGCACCTGGTTGAGGGTGAGGTAGACAGCTCAAGGGGTCTGTTGACTCATTAACATGCTTCCTTGATTGGGTTTGGCTATGGAATTGAGAAGTACAGGTATGCCCTGGTATCCACGGGGGATAGGTTCCCCCCAGCGGTAGCATTCAGCTGGTACGCTGGGCGGGACTTACCTTTGACCGGCAGCCCGCCCGTTGCGTAACGGCGCATTCTGCCGCTTTCCCGCCCGCCCCGCTCCGTGGACATCTGAAACCGCAGATAAGAGGGAACCCTATATTAAGTATATAACTCTATATTAAGGCCTCTTCTGGCCTCCACCCATTACCTTCCTTTGTTCTTGCTTTACTTATACAGCTTGCTAAACAGGAATGCAAGGACCAGGCCAGCAGAAGAGTGAGAGACTGCCAGAAAGTCAACAGGAAGCTGCTACCTGTTAATGTTTTGGCGGTGTCTACCTCCACTGTGCTTTCTGTTGTCGCATTCCCATTTAACAACTTTTAAAATAAATATTTCTTAGTGATTGTATTGGAAAAGGCAGGAGCTACCCCAAGGAGTGAGGGAATGGTATCAGCAATGGCTCCTTGTCCAGGGATTATGGGATTTCATGCCCCCATGCATGGACACTGAGCCCATTGCTTAATTCTTTGGATCACTTATGGAACTCAAGCCTCGGGAGCACAGCTGATGAGGCTGATGAGGCTCCGGCTATGAAGGGAGGCCAGCACAGGTGCAGATGAGTGTGGCTGATGAATTAAAGCCTGCCCACTGATTGGCTGGCCTCAGTATAAAGCTGGAGGCAGGAGCTGGAGAAAACAGGCTGGATAGATACTGGAGGATGGTACCTGGGAAGGTGATGGACTGGATGGACTGACTGACTGCCTGTTGGATGGTGACGGATGGTGACTGAACCCCCTCCCTCTTGCGTATCTCTGAGGCTGCTCTGTGGGGAAACTAGTTAGCCTAGTGTGGGCATTGGGGCCCTTGGGGTGGCCCAGCAGGGAATTTGGCAGAACAGTGAACCAAAGTAAAGCTAAAGTAGGTGATCCAAAGAATTAAGCAATGGGCTCAATGTCCATGCATGGGGGCATGATTGACTCTCCAGGGAGCCTTTGTGGACACAGGTGCAGGAGTAGCAGCATTGCTCCCAAATCATACTGGATCACATCCATACTACAAGAATACCGTTTGTTTTTTAGTCCAAATCCAGCAACAGGTGATAGAACATATTGAATCTCTAATGTTCTACTACAGTTATAGTATTTGTGAACTAGATTTGCATGGCATACATTGTGTTAAGCTGACAAGAGGAAGAAGAAAAAATACAGGATATATACATTTTAAAAACTAAATATATCACATTGTTGCATTTTATGTAAGGGTGTTAAAAAAAGGTACTTCCTGCATAACAGGAAGACGAATTCTTGAAAATTAAGTTTCCAGAATTAGTCTGAATGGATGGAACCCTGTGACAATATATTGCCCTTCTAGCCAAAATCCCCTTCCTTCCATGCAGAGAATGTGATTATTACAAAAGAAGCTTGACCTTTACTGCCATTTTCAGATAGCAACAGCCAAAACGTCATCACGGTTCACAATGACAAAGAAAGCACACTAATGCTTAATGCGGGCTGCTGGGTGTGCTGGGGCAGTACCAAAACTCACTGGTGGTCCAAGATTAGATATGCTGTCACATCATTCATGCAAGTGCTAGTGCTGATATGTGTGAGGCTTCTCCAGGAAAAAGGATCTGATCGAGGCTATAGACTGAGATACTATAATACTGTGTTTAGTGAGGCTCTTGGCTAGGAAGTGGATAAATGCCACAGGAGGTGTCAAAATGTGCACAGCATGTGCATTTAAATATTTTAATATCCAAAATGTAGCATAACCCAGTGACACAGTCAAAGTTCCAGAGAAGAATGTTAAAATTCTTCACCCGTCGTCAGAGGAATAAACAACCTGCGCTTGCCCACTATCACCTGTTGAATGTATCGTTCTCAGTTAAGCTCACAGCAACAACTTACTTCCTCTCCACAACACTTGTTTTGCCTGCCACCCTTTTCTCACCTATTAGAATGATTGGCACTTTGTTGTTTTATATATCATGATGAATCTGGTTGTCTTGTGTGCAGTGAGGACACCTATCACTATGCATTGCTGAAATGTTCCCTGAAGGGTGAGCAGGGACCAACCAGGAAGCTGGATAGTTCTCTGAAGAGTGGAGACAAATTTGTTGGCCCAAGGAACAGCTCATGGATGGGTGTAGAACCAGCAATGTCTTTGGAAACAACTTAAGGAATATCACAAGTAAGGCTAAGTAACAGGGTTGGAATTGGGGGTTAATAATGTCACCTGTCAGGGAAAAAAAAAAACCTTAACAGTTTACAGCAAATAATAATTGGAGTCACATTATAAGACTCCAACTAAGCACAGCAAGTCTTGGCTGAATTCTGAAAATGCTTTAATGTTGAACTCTCTGCTGCAGGGAGAATTTCACTGCTTCATCCCTAATCTTCGCTGGGAGACAACATGGTGGCTGCAGAGGTTGTTTATTCTTAAGCATGAAAGCAGAATTTTGAGGCCAATACTTAACGTGCACCATCCCTTCACAAGATGCACTTAAATGCAACATGGGCCACAGGTAAAGCACGTACCACTAGGAACTTTCTATGCGGCACCGGTTCCATCAGCAGCCTGGTCCTACTCCATCTCCTGCTGGCGGGATGGGCATGTGTGGGGTCAAAAACATGCCAAAAACATGGGTGCTGCAGGGAGAATTTCACTGCTTCATCCCTAATGCCAGCAGGTGCCAATGCCATCAGTGGAGAGGCCTCTGCCAGTGGGCCTCTAACAGTGCTGGTGCTGCACTCACCAACCAGGGTAAGTAAATCACAGGGAAGCAGGAACTGGGCAGAATGAGGGTGGGGAAGGGGTGTTTTGGGGCAGAGGGAAGGTGAAAGAGGGATGGGACAGGCCCAGGAGGGGGCAAGGGCAGTGAAGGTGACCTCCGCCATATCCTAACTCTGGTTCTGAGCCTGAACACACTATGTGGGGCTACTAGAACCTGCGCCAGTGATTGGTGCAGATCCAAGTAGACGGAGGGTGCAATCCTAAACGGAGTTAGGCCAGCATAAGCAAAGCCAGCACAGTTTGGCCAGCACAAGGGACACCGTAAAGTATGTTTGGACCACTCTGAGTCAGGGAAGCCAGCACACAGGCGCGTGCCATCCTCCCTGACTCTGAGAGTAGTTCAAACGTGCTTTATGGTGGCCCTTGTGCTGGCCAAACTGTGCTGGCTTTGCTTGTGCCGGCCTAACTCCTGTTTCGGATTGCACTCCCAGAGGGGCTGCCAGGGCCTAACACTATTCAGGGGCCAGATAAATGTTCCCTGAGGAGACTCTGACTGCCTCCTTGACTATGCAGGATCCAGAGGTGGCCATTTTGGTATAGCTGTACCACAGGACCGGCAGCCCTGTTAGGATTAGGCTGTTAAAATGCTTATCGCATGTGCACTAGCATACAGCCAGTGATGCCATGCAGGGGGAACGTGGGGGAACTCAGTTCCACTAGTTAAAATTAGGGCTGACTCCGCCCACTTCACTCTCCCTCCTCCCCCCTCCCAATTCCTCTGCAAAGAGCTTTTCTTCTTGGTTGGCCGGCACTCAGAGGGTTAAAGGGAGCGACTCCCGATTCCTAGGGTGGCGAAGGCAGTGATGTCATTCAGGGGGAACGGACCAGAACAGGAGTTCCGGATCCTAATGGGCTCCGTGGCTGGTTCCGGGTTCCCGACAAGTGCCAATCAAAAGTGAGTTCCTGTTCCTAAATCATTTGAATGACACCACTGCATACAGCATACTAGTGGCAATACAACTTGGGGTACAGATCATTGGCCTGCGAACACTGCATAAGTATGGGTGAGATCAGTGCATGTGGTAAACTGAGATGGAAGTTGTGTGGATCACTTACATGTACTTTGCAAACATAGCCCATGATCTGTTTCAACCAAACCTAAGAGACAGGTTCAAAAAATGAACTCCAAACAGCTGATGCGGTTTGGAAATATTTACACTATATTTTAAAACATATTTCTAATTTAATGTAAAAGTCTGCAAATAACATTTTGGATGGCTTTCAAACTTCCGTTTTACAGATCCATAAATAAAATAATTAAGAAAAAATAAAAAAGAACTAGCTAACGTATGGTAAGTATCAATTCAATTTCTGACAGTGTAAAAAAAACAAAAACATTTGTGTGATATATAACAGGCCTTGATTTTATTTTGTTGTTTATGTGCTGTGTGAGAGGCCGCATACTAACAAAACATTAAAATAGCTCATTTTATAATTTGCATTATGAAATGTA
The DNA here is from genome assembly GCA_029204185.1 of Lerista edwardsae. Taxonomy (NCBI): domain Eukaryota; kingdom Metazoa; phylum Chordata; class Lepidosauria; order Squamata; family Scincidae; genus Lerista; species Lerista edwardsae. The sequence goes on from JAJKFI010000005.1 coordinate 31,292,748, forward strand.
AAACAGGGCTTTCTGAACCCCTCATTCTGAAAGCGAGAGAGCAGCTGTTTTGCAACTTAACACATTTTTTCCGCATTAGAATATCCATAGATAAATACATATTCAAATCTTTGCTTTGGAATGCAAAATCCACAATGTTTTTGCAAATGCATTCCATAAATGGGAAGAAATGAGGCTCCTTTCCTACAAAATTCACAAGCTGTTTGGCCCAATTCTATTTAACTGTTGCCCTGGCAGAACACACGTTCCACCAGCATGTGCGGTTGCAAAATAGCCATGAAGCACTTTGTGACAGCATAGGGAGCTGGTGTGCTGGTAGGGTGAAGGATGCTCAGTGGTGGGGGGCAGGGGAAGGTGTGGAGGGTGTGTGGGTTGACCTCCATCTGGTGGGGTGCTCGCAGGGTGCTCGCGGCTCGGCGGCAGGCTCTTTAGGTGTGCGCCTCCTCTCGGCGGCGAGCAAGAAAGGCACAAGGGGCAAAAGCGGTGCTGCTTAGCCTATTTATTTGCCGTAGGCTTTTTATATTCATGGGTGCCCACATGCCCCCCCAAGTCTCTTAGTCACTTGCCGTGAGAGTAGTGCCGTCCCTGGTTCCCTGCACCGGGCGGCATTGTCAGTCTCTCACAGGGAGGCCTGTCTCCCCGGGCGCACCTCGTTCGTTCCACGGGCATGCTCCTTCAGGTCTTCTGGCATCCCCCCCCCAATTCCCTGGGGTGCCGCTGTTGCCAGTGTTCTTCTGGCTGCTTGCCCCACTGGCGGGGTGCTTGGTGGTGGTGGGATTGCAGCCTCGCGGAGGGAGGGTCCCTCTGCTGGGCCTGAGGGGTCAGGGGCCGGATGGGCCTGACGCGCCCCAATCCTCGGGCATGCTCCCCCCCAAAGCAGAGGGGTCAAGCTCGCCCCTCTCCTCTCCTCTCCTGCTGGTGCTGGCCAGCTCCAAGTAGGGGCTGTCTGGCCCGTCAGGGGAAGGAGGTGGCCAACCTCCTGGGCGTTGCTCCTCGCCCAGGGCCGGCCACAGGAGAGACCCACCTCTCCCGCGGCTGGCCAACCGCCTTATGAGCTCCGGGCCCGGCAGTGGCGGCCCCGCCCCTTCCGGGCTCGGCTCACGCAGAAACTGTTGCAGGGCCGAACTGCCTGCGTGTGCAGTTTGTTCAGATCCTGCAGAGCTGGTTGTGTCGGCGCCCCGGCCTCTCCTGGCCGCCGGAGCGCCAAGGCAGCCTGTTGAGGGCCCATGGAGGCCCGACTGTGGCCCGCCGACGCTGGATGCTGCCTCCTCCTCCCAGGTAAGCGGCAGTCCGGGTGCCTGGCAGGGCTGCGGCTCGGGGCCAAGCGGCGGCCGATCAGGGTGCCCCCAGAGCTGCGGCCAGGCCGGGTCCCCTGCGGGGTGTCCCATCCAGGTCCTCGCCTCCCCCACGTGGGCGCCCCTCCTCGCTGGGTGGGGGGAGGGAAGAACGTTGGTGGGATGGGCAGATCAGAACTGGGAAGGTGAGATCGGTGTGGCTTATGAATACTATATTCAAACCCCCTTCCTAGTTTGGATATGTTAGTTCCTTCCTACATGTATCAACGCGGACTTGGCCAGCTATTGAGCTGGCACAGATCTGGGTTGACCCATTATGGCTCCTAGGACTTTCTGTGGGGCAGGTGGACAACTGTTATCCCAAGGACACCTCCAGCATACGAAAATCCCCTGCAGGATGCACCATAATCTGTGCTAGTGCTACTGCATCACTGCATGGGGATTTAGGGCTCAATCCTAACCTGGAGCTAGGCCAGCACAGTTAGGCCAGCACGGTTTGACCCAGTTTAAATGCTTTAGGGCACAATCCTAACCAGGAGCTAGGCCAGCACAGTTAGGCCAGCACAGTTTGACTGGGTTCACATGCTTTAGGGCACAATCCTAACCTGGAATTAGGCTGGCACAGTTAGGCCAGCACCGTTTGGCTGGGACAAGGACCACCATTAAGTATGTTTGGACCACTCTTGGAGTCAGACATGTGCCATCCTCGACTCCAAAAGTAGTCCAGACGTGCTTTTAAAGGTAGAGATTTCCCCACGATCAAATGATGTAATCATGACTGACTGTAGGGGTCAGTGCTCATCTCCGTTTCTAAGCCGAAGAGCCAGTGTTTGTCCGAGGACAAGCTTCCATGGTCATGTGGCTGGCATGACTATACACCATAGCGCACGGAATGCTGTTACCTTCCAACCGAAGTGGTCCCTATTTACCTACTTGCATTTTTAAGTGCTTTCGAACTGCTAGGTTGGCAGGAGCTGGGACAAGCAATGGGAGCTCACTCCGTTGAGTCATCTCGAACTGCTAATCTTCCGGTCAGCAGCTCAACGGTTAACCTGCAGCGCCACCACGTCCCCTAAACGTGCTTTACAGTGGTCCAAACTTTGCTGGTCTAACTCTGCCGGCCGAACTCCAGGTTAGGATTGCACCCTTAGTGCAATTGGCTGTTGGTGTGTTTGGGGCCGGGTTTTTTTGTTTTTGTTTTCCTCAGTGGGTTTTCCCTGTAATATATTTAAACAATATATTCGAATCAGCCATGAGAAAGAAAAAGAAAACAAAGGTTATGGTCACAGAAAACAAATCAAAAGCTACTTTGACAAAAAAAAAAAATCTGGATAAAAATTCATCCAGGCTTATGCAAGCCTTTTCCCAGCTCTCCTAGCAATTAATTACAAAAAAAAAGTAATTAGTGATATTAAGTAGAAATGGATTCCTCCAAAAATCAATTCAATAGTTTTTGAGTTGTAATGAGGTGGCTGCAAAATAAAATGCATTAGAGTCTGATTCTTTGACTGGCAGCTGGTTCCTAAACATATTATGTGGGAACACATTCCATTCACTTCAGTGGGATTAAATAATATGTTTCAAAGAGGAAACAGGGGGAAGGGAAACAAGAGTGAGTAATCAAACAGAGCCACAACATTTCTCAGCTGATAAAATTAAGATGGAAACTTAATGGATAATAATGATGAGGGTTCTTCTCAGGTAATCATACAGTACAGCAGTATAGACACAGTTACTACTAAGTTCTTGCTGGAGATCCAAATGCCCTTCCTTAAGGCAATGCTTCTTTCATAATAATTCCCCCACTTTCTGTCCCAGCCACGAATGTGGCATGAAAAGTAGCCTCACAAGTAACATCTGGAATAACATCCTGAATAGGCATCGCCAACAACCATTGCTACAACTACCTGCCCATGATGCTTTGTGTTTTAGTTTTCTGTGTCTTTAGATGCCAAGTACTTTATTGGTGTCCAAGAGAGGGACTGAAAAGCACGGTTCACCCCTGGCTTCTCCAGGAAGGGCTAACTGAGACCGCCCTCCACCTGAAACTCTGGAGAGCCGCTACCAATCAGTGTAGAGCTCAGTGGACCCATGCTCTGACTTGGTATAAGGCAGTTTCTTCAGTCATTGCACAAATAATTTATCCAGCCATTTTTCTTTCTTTTCTTCCACTACTACTACTACAACAAATGAAAAAAAAAAAGGCAAACATCTCTATGACATTTACCTGCAGCCATCTCCCACCACTTTATGAATATCTGTTTTTTTGTTTTGTTTTCACTCTGAGAGTTGTGTACTCCCCCAACTCACTATTGCAACATGAGTGGTGTAGCTAAGGGGGTGCAGAGGATAGCAACTGTACCTGGCAATAAGCTTTAAGGGGGCAACAAGCTAAGCTTGACATTAGTGGCCAAAATTGTGAGAACCTTGGTATGAATGAATAATACCATCAAGTTATATATCATTGGAAAGGTAATTTAATGCTGAATGCAAGGAAACAAACTGTGTTGGAATATCTGTATTCTACCAACCACTATGGCCAATTAACTAGACAATCTTTTACTTACTTCACAGCCTTGTGGCTGCCACAAGAGCCACCGTAAAGTATGTTTGGACCACTCTTGGAGTCAAGAGAGGCCAGTACACAGACATGTGCCATCCTCCCTGACTCCAAGAGTGGTCCAAACACACTTTATGGTGGCCCTTGTGCCAGCCAAACTTTGCTGGCCTGACTGTGCCAGTCTAATTCCAGGTTAGGATTGCACACTAAATTTGATTTCATCATGGTGGGGGGGGGACACACTACAAAATCTTCTTTGCCCTGGACAGCAGCTGTCTGTCTGATACACCACTGGCAGCATGTATATGCATACAGCATTGGATTCAGATTCAAATCCTCCTCGGCCATGAAGTTCAGTGCATGAAATCTAGGGCCAGCCATTGTTTCTCAGCATAACCTACATCACAGGGTTGTTGTGAAGATGACCACCATATGTGCTACCTTGATGTCCTTGGAGGAAGGGCAAGATACAACGAAATATGATTAATAAATGTCTTTTAAAAAAAGCAGTGACCAGGGCTCTTCCCTTTCATCAAGACTGTACAGTAGTAAAGTTGACCCTTCCTTTGTATGGAGCCAGACTCCAGTGCTGTTGGCCATGGATCAGAGCATGACTCCAGAACTCTGAACAAACAGAGGTGCATGCACACTTTTATATTGTAGGAAGCCCTGATAATCAAGATGTGTTTTTGGTCTCAAATTTTATACTGAATTGTCACAGTATGTTTCACACAGAGATTCCCTATACTGTCTGTTCTGTTCAACTTAACAATAAGAAGTGCACTATCAAAGAGATTACCAACTGATGGAATGTTCACTTTTAATAAATTACAGCCTATACTACAACTCTTAAATTTGCTGAAGAAAGTGCATGAGAAGCATTAGAATTAAGGTGAGTTTCTTCCTCACACACACACACACACACACACACACACACACACACATTGTTTGGTGTTAACACATGAATGTGTTTTGTTTTTTTTAATAATCAAAGCCTTTCAGAAAAAGCAGCTGGAATGTCAAACAAACCAAGAGAAAATGCATTTTAATAAAGCAACCAATCACAATTAATCAAGGAATGTGATTTATATACATTTAACGCAATGTGAGTACAGCACATAATTTTTATAGAGCAAAATGACAATTCAAATTTATTGAATTAGTTCTTTTACACACATTCTGCATTCCATTTGCAAAATGGAAATATAGATCATCTGGAGAACCAGAAAGAATGCGTCATCATAATAGCAGTGCTTAGCATTTTATCATGGTTTTTTGAGTATGCGCAGCACTTGGCCGGTATTACCTTTACAACAACCTCGAAAAGAAAGTATTATCATCCTGTATCTTGCAACAGGAGAGCTGAGAACAAGGAAGAGTGGCTTGCCTAAGGTAACCTAGTAAGAATTCATGGCAGAGGTGAGACTCAAAGCAGTGAAGTCTTGAGTTGGATCTCAATCACTTACAGCCCAACCCAACTGGCCTGCATGATGTCTAGTGCCGGTTAGGAGGTGGCTGTGGCATAACTCGGAGTAGGGGGATATTTATACCCTTCCCCTGTGTCACATTTCAGCCATACCCTATGGGGCTACTTGTACCTGCGCTGGCAAAATTGCTGGCACTAACCCGAGCAGTCCAGTATAATGCTGGCCTAGCCAGAAGGGGAGTTAGGATCTGGCCTCAGTTGCCGAGGACTCCCCTCCCAGGCCCAGTCCTCCCTCTGGCCCATCCTCTTCCTGCCCACAAATGCTCCCGTTCCACCCTCCCACCACCCTCTCCAAGCCCCCTCGGCCGGCACAAACTCACCCTCGTTGCCAGCAGATCAGGCAGTCCTCGGCTGGCGCACGTCTTTGCACTGTCCACCCAGGTCATGAGTTGTCGCAACCGTGCTTTACAGCACATTTGCAACACTCATAGGCCAGCACAAGAGATTTGCGCTGGCAAGAGGAGCTTTGGAATTGCGCGCTTAGCCATTATGCTAAACCAGCTCACGTGGAGACGAATCACGAGGGACCAGGGAGACCTGATGTAGACATTATACATGAGGCCTCACAAGCTCATAACGCATTTGGTGGGACTGTCTTGCTGAGCTGGAGGAATGGTCTGGAGCAATCGCATTGGTCAAAGGTAAAAAAAAAAAAAAAGCACCAGTAACCCTTAATTCTTCCTTAGTGTTCACTCATAGACTTGTGGCCTGCTCTCTGATGAAGCATCACAGTGGAAGGAACTGCGATCAGTGTGACAACAGCATGTCTTTAAGTGTCCAATCCAAATAATTCGGCTGCACTGTGAATTCTCAAAAAAAACTCATTTACAAATGAGGTTGTTGCTCAGTTTGGAGCCAATAAGCAGCATCTGTGTTCTCTGAATTACAAACAATCATTTTATTGCCTGGAACTATTATATTTTCCTCTTTGGGTGCTGCATTCATATTAATGCATAATGATAAGTTCCGTTTCTCAGAAGTAAAAAAAGAAATAGAGGCTATTTGCATTGAGCGCTGTGTATTGTTCTCTTGCTCTAATACCTATGTTACAGGACCAAAAAAATAAAATAAAAATGGAATCTTTCCTTTCCCTTTGTTTTGCTCTTTTTCAGAAAGAAAGAAAAAACATTTTGTGAGACAAGTTCTTTTTTTTAATTTCTAAAAAAGACATTCAGGATTAAAACCAATTTTAACAAGCTATTCAGTGTATCACAAGTATAGTAGGACTCTGAGTTTCTTTGAAACTCTTCCCAGTTTGAGATGTATTGCGCTGTATGTGCTGGCCAAAAGATGCTAGAACTATCCCATAAGGCATATACACCTCACAGATGCGGGTGGGAACAGGCAGGCATGTAGACCAGAGCTCTGGGCAGGAGCATCCACTCACAATCACTGTGTAGACTATGGTGGTCCAGCATGCAGGCCTGGGGCTGCATACTGCCCCCCAAGGCCCTTTTTGGCAGCTCCCAAAAGCTGTTTCTCTTACTGCTTATTTAACTGATTCTCTTTTCTCCTTTCCTGCCACAGACATACAGTGCATAGGATGCTTGTTTCAGCCTTGCCCCCTTTTTCTGGGTGGCAGGTTGACCTGCAAATTCCAGTAGCTTTGAGCAACCACCAGCCATTACAAGGTACTGAAAAAGAAAAACCAGCCTATCAAGCTACACAGAGCCTAGAGAGTTGGTCATTTTTTCACCTGCCTAACGGTGGACGGACGAAGCTAGTGGCCAGGGAGACCATGGCTCCAAGTGTCAGGCCATGGGGGATGTCAGAGGCCAGTAGCATATGGAGGCAATAAGGCAGCACTCCCTCTGCAATGCTCCAGGTGTTTCCCAGGCTCATTGCTTGAAGCGTGAAGACTATGATTTTGGGCCCACCTGCACGTCCTTGTCTTCGTTTGGCTCTGAAAGGGAGCCATTCATTAAGCCGGGGGGGGGGGGGGGGAGGATGTAGTGTGCAGGCACAGAGGCGATGTAATGATGCAGAGGGGTGACATTTCGGGACACTGCTGCACCTGCCCCTGCACAATAACATTCTCATAACATATTCTGATTTTTTTTTTATTTCTCAACACAACAGTGGTTTGTTTGCAGTTGCACAACTTTTGCATTTATTATTGTCAGGCATCGGTGGGAGCGGGGCCAAGCAGAGGTGCCTTGCGAGGTGTCTTGCGAGTCATGGCAGGATCAGGGCTGGTGAGAGGAGGGGAGGCATGCTGGGAAGACAGCCGTAATCAAGCCTGATGGGCAGCCGGTGGGCGAGGGGAAGATAAAGGAGGAGGAGGGGCTGAGTCAGGGGCAGCTTACCTGGGGGAAGGCAGCGTGGTGTTCCCACAGAGGCGGCACCCTGAGAGCAGAAGGACCCCGACATCCCCGGGGAGCGAGGGAGACGTCAGACCTGGATCCTGGAGAGCCTTCCCCAGCAGGACAACATCCTGAGACAGCCGGCTGGCCAGCAACTATCACCGCTCCACACCCTGGTGAAAGATGACCACCAGCAAGAGCCCGCGGAGGCTTCTGCAGACTAACCTACCCGAACCATGAGTGAGCCAGTGGCTCTGGGACTGCCCGTTGGGCTGGACTTATGTTCCTCCTTTTGGCTGACCAGCCTGGACTTTAAGTTTGACGTTGGGCTGACCGACCGGGACTTTGTGTTTCGGGGAAGCTGGGATTGGACTAGGATACTCCCCTGCGTGGGAGCCGAGGGGGAGGTCGGGTCTGTGAAGCAGGTTGTGTCAGGTTGCCTTTGATAAATCAGGTTATTGGACTTTGTTGCCTCGGTCCCTGACTCTCGCTGTAGCCCGAACCTACCATGTACACCGGTGACCCCTTCGCAGCCCCCCCTCCCCGATGACAGGGCTGGGGCTTCAGGGGGTCAGGACATCACAATTATAAACACCACACAAATGCAGCTGTGCCCTTTTTCCAGTGGCATTCCTAAAGGGGGGCAAAACAATAGGTCTGGCAGGAACCTCAGCTCCTGTATAACATGGTCCCTTCCCCTTCGTTTCTAGAGCCATTCACTGCTACGAGAATAAGGGCACAATCCTAATCTGGAGTCAGGCCAGCACAGTTAGACCAGCACAGTTTGGTTGGCACAAGGGACACCATAAAGCGTGTTTGGACCACTCTTGGAGTCAGAGAGGCCAGCACACAGACGTGCTCCATCCCCCCTAACTCTGAGAGTGGTCCAAACACACTGTACAGTGTGCCAGTCACAAGGCTGTGAAGTAAGTACTGTAAGTAAGTAAGCAAGCAAGCAAGCGCATTTGGACCACTCTTGGAGTCAGTGAGGATGGCACATGTCTGTGTGCTGGCCTCTCTGACTCCAAGAGTGGTCCAAACATACTTTACGGTGTCCCTTGTGCCAGCCAAACTTTGCTGGCCTAACTGTGCCAGCCTCACTCCAGGTTAGGATTATGCCCTAAAGTATCTGAACCGGGTCTCCAAGCTGCGAATGGCTCTGGAGGCAGGGGGAGGGGTGAGCTCAGACTCCTGCAAGACTTAGCGTTTTGCCCCCTCTATAGGAATGCCACTGCCTTTTTCCAAGCCTTTGCCATGCAACAGAATCAAAAGCAATGGAAGGCCCAGCCCACAATTGCAATAGCCTGCTGCGTTACTCTAACCTTTTAAAACGTTTGCCATTAATGAGATAAGCTTTTCATAGAAACACACACTTGTAAATTTGGAGGAAAAAATGGAAATGCCAGCCAATCAGACTAAATAACATTAAAAAGGTCAGAGTTTTCCATTGCTGTTTCAATACAACTTTTGAAGGCTTTGAACAACTTTTGAAAAGTGCTGGCGAGACAATCCAAAATGGCATGATCCATTTTGCTAACATATCATGCAGACACCAGGTATTCGAGCACCAATTCTGGACTGTGCTTGGAGGTTTCTTGGTCTTGGGTGCCTGACTTCATTCCTGCTTGCAAGGCTGTCAAGCAACCTCTACAAGAGAGGAAGACATACGGTGACTGCATCTTCCCCTCTAGTAGCCAGTGGAAAAAACAATAACAGAATTTTGGGCTAGGGTGTGAGCGAGTTTTGAGGCAGGCAGATCTTTTTTCCTCTGTGAGAAGTGATAAACTGGAACAGAGAAGCTGGAAAGACTGAGTGCCCAATCCTAACCAACGTTCCAGCAGGAATGCAGCTGCAACGCAGCCCCAAGGTAACAAATGTTCCTCATGCATTGAGGGGGCCCTCTGTGATGCCCCCCCCCAAATAGGATGCAGCATCATTACATCAGTGCTGGGAAGTTGGATAGGACCATGTTCCATGTCAGCCACTAGGGGACCCTGGGCCCCAATGCTGCCAGTGCAATTACTTAGCATTGACAGAAATTCAGTTCTAATTCAGATACATTGCAAGGCTGCATGGGCTGGGGATACAACAGGATGCTGCTTGCAGGAGGATGCTACTTAACTCCATCCAAATACTACGAAGATACACTAAGGTCACAATCCTAATCTGGAGTTAGGCCGGCACAGTTAGGCCGTCAAAGTGTGGCTGACAGAAGGGCCACTGTAAAGTGTGTTTGGACCACATTTGGGAGTCAGGGAGGTTGGCGCACATCTGTGCGCTGGCCTCTCGTACTCTAAGAGTGGTCCAAACATATTTTACGGTGTCCCTTGTGCCAGCCAAACTTTGCTGGCCTAAGTCTCCAGAGCTGAACTGCTGACCTCCAGGGACCACATAAGCCTCGGTGTTATGCCCTCATGCAACTTCCAAACCGTCTTGGAAGGGCAACCCCACATAAAGTGTGCTACAAACTTCCAATCTTGATGCCACCATGGCAGGAATCACGGTGGCCAGGTCCACCTAATACTGGAGCACCAACTGAGCTGTGCAAAGGCCTCCTAGCCACAGCTGACCCCTGGGCATCCAGGTGAACCCCCACACAACAGACCTGTTTCTTTCAGGGGGAGATCAACCCCATTCAGAGCAGGAGGGTAGTCCAGTGCCCACTTCATGATTTCCAAATCAACAGAGAACCTTTGTCATCATGTCTGAATTTAATCCAGGAGGAAGCAGCCTGACACATTTCCCTACATTCTTGTGTATTATGGATGCTAGAGTAACATGGATCTTTACCTCCCTCTGGTGATAGATCTGCTAACTTCTTAAAATCAGCTGCTAATTGCAGAACAAACCTCAGACGCTCTTGTTCATATGCTTTTGCTTTTGCCTTTAGTATGGTTTAATCAAATCCAGGGGAAATGTGGGGTGTTCAGCGGGGATGCAGGTAATTTGAAAGTAACACAAACACTAATGGCAGATCACTGCAAACATAGGAAAGGGAGGCACAATCAGAACGGCTGACAAACCCCAACAGCAGTCTCTGGCTTGGGTTGTGACCAGTGGGGTCATCTAAATGATTTAAGAACAGGTACTCAGTTTTGATTGGCACATGTCGGGACCCACCCACCGGAAGTGACGTCATAAGCCGGAAGTGATGTCGTGGCAGGAAGTGACATGAAAAAAGCCCTTTTTGAGGCCTCAGATGATTTTAAAACTGACCCAACAGTTGCAACAGTATTCCACAGCACCCCCAGAACATGTTAAGGAGGCCTGGCATCATGTTAAAACCCCAGAGCAACTCATTTTTCAGTGGCAAGGAAAGGAAAGGCTCCGCTCACTGCCTGCCTGCCTGCCTGGCTCTGAGAACATGCAGGCAACTCAAACATGCAGGAAATTCAAACGTTGCAGAGGGCGGAGTCGACGAGTGGGTGGGCGAATGGGCGGGGCCAACTGTAATCCTAGAAACCGGTACTCGCGTACCCCCGCGCACCCCCTGCATGACATCACTGGTTGTGACAACAACAAAAATAACAGCATTGTGAGACTCTTAGCCCAAAGAGGGTCTTCACTTAAACTAGCAGCCTGCTTCCAAACACTGCCACTGTATCATTAGTATCTGGGGTGTTCAATTTTGCAGCCTGTACTTCAGAGACAGAATATTCAGGGATCTGTATTCAGAAGCAATTCCTAAGCAAACAAGGATGCAACCCCACTGCATACTTTTTTCAGAGCAAATTACACTGGCAGCCCAATCCTAAGTAAAGCCGACATAGTAAGGCCGACATAACAGGGCTGTATCCTAAAGCTCATTAGGAGGCGGCAGCAGCTAAGTGCAGGCCAAGGGGAGGTTTTCCCCTTACACCCACATAAGCCCCAGTCATCCCAATGGGGTTGCTTGGATCTGCGCCTGCTGTTTTGCAGGCACAGGTGCATGTGCACAGGAGTGGTCCGAATTGGAGCCGCCGAGGCTGGGGATGAGGTTTAGGATTTGGCTTTACGCCATCCTGCATCACAACCCCCATCTCCGCCCACTGCGCCGCCCAGTTATGCCCCTGGCATGCCTCTGGGACGCCCTTGGCGAGGCCCAGTGCCGACTGTGTGCCGCTGATGCTAGACCAGCACAAGGCTGGCACAGCTGGCGGTTGCAGCGGCGCCCAAGCATTGGTGCTGCTGCTTGTGCCAGTCCAGCACCATAACTCTGACGCTGACTCCGAGAGTGATCCAAACGTGCTTTAGGGTGGCCCTTGTGCTGGCCAATCTTTGCTACCCTAACTGTGCCAGCCTAACTCCAGGTTAGGATTGCACTCAGAGTGCCCTATTGAACACAGTGAGACTTCTGAGAAACATGATTAAGGCTGCACTGTTACCCAACGGAAGGCTTGCTGAAAGAGAAAAGTTTTTTAAGCCTTTGGGCATCCCAGGATTCAGTGAATGAAATGATTGATTGGTTCGGGAGAGACCTCTCACTTGAAAAATGGTGTGTTCTGCTATGATTAGAAAAAGAACAAGGTAATTACACAATGATATAGCTGGGAAAATAAATTATCCCTAAGGCAGAATGCCTGTTTTCAGGATGCAAGGTAAACAAAACGACAACAGCATAAAAATGATTGAAGAACGCAACCAGATCTAAATCATACAAGTTGCTGCTTTTTCTTTTATTAGTTTTTGCAAGCCCAAGATTAAAAAATGAAGCCCTGTCCAGTTGATACACAAACTTCACTCCCCCTTTTTCAGCACCATGGAAAGTAAACAGGATCATTTAAAAAAAAAACAAAAAAAAAACACCAGCAACACCTTATACACTGCAGATAAATTCATGCATTAAAAGCCTGTACAATCCTGGCATGGCAGGAGTTGGGGGTGTGATATCCGCAGAGAACAAGAGTTCATTATGCAATTTTGATAGGGTACCTTAATGTATCCTGTGTTTAAATAGCACGGCTTGCCTCCTGACATTGTCATTTATACAGGTTCCTGTGGCTTAGAAATTTAATGGAACAGCAAGTGTTTACCCACTACGGCTGCAGCCTTGGAGAAGCTGCCATGTTGATGTCAACATATGACTGTCAGCATCATACATCTTTGATGCATTTTGTCATGTCTAGAGGATCACAATGCAAGCAGAAGACACAGCCAAAGGACACACCTAACCTCATGCACTTTGACATAAATTGTAATTCTCTGTATACTGTAGGACAACACTATGGTTTAGGGTCCAATCCTACCATCCCCAGTACTTGCACTGCACTTGCAGCTCCAGTTCTGGTGTTGCAAAAGTGCTGTAAGGCACTTTCACCACTGGTGGTCAGACCTTACTGCCAGTGCCAGAGCTCAGCGTTTAAAAACCACATTTTAAAAGAAAAAACTGTCACTTCCAGTTTTGTCGCAAAACTAGAATTGTCTGTTTTTTCACATGTTTAGGCTAAATCCAGAAAAGACAGAAGTCCTCCTGGTCAGGAAATCCTCAATGCAGGCACTAAGTGTTTCACCCACTCTGGATGGAGTGACACTTCCCCTGCAAGAACAGGTGCGCAGTCTGGGTGGGGGTGCTCCAGGACTCTCAGCTGTCTTTGGAGAACCAGGTAGCAGCTGTGGCTAAGAGTGTATTTGTCCAGCTTCAATTGGTTCTCCAACTACCATACTTGAGTTGTTCTGACCTGGCCACAGTGGTCCATGCGTTAGTGATTTCAAGGCTGGACTACTGTAATTCGCTTTATGTAGGGCTTCCCTCGAGAACAGTTCGATAGATGCAGTTAGTACAAAGTGCAGCAGCCCGGGTGGTTACAGGGGCTAGACCAGTAATGGCAAACCTTTTAGACTCAGTGTGTCAAAACTTAGGAAAATGCTTAACTTGACTCTGCTGGTGTGTCAACCTCCCCTCCCAAACAAAAAAGAAGCAATTCTTTATATTCATTTATATTCAAAACATATAGTCCATGTGTATCATGTGTGGTACTTTGTATCACAAAAAAGAAACATCAAATTACAAAAATGAAAAATAAGTAAACTAAACTTGGTTTTTCGTCAAGTATTGGTGATGCTGTGTCATCTCAAACATTGCGGTGTGTCACCTTTAACACGCGTGTCATAGGTTTGCCATCACTGGGCTAGACGGTTTGACTCAGTAGGCCCACTCCTTCAGCAGCTGCAGTGGCTACCCATTCACTTCCTATCTCAACTTAAGATGATGGTATTGACCTTTGAGGCCCTTCATGACAGGCCCAGCCTACCTAAAGGACCGCCTGCTCCCATACCTACCAGATCGCCCTCTTAGATCATCTAAAGGGGCCGTCCTTCAAGTGCCCCCTCTGTCCCAAGTTAAAGGGATGGCAGCTCAGGGGCGGGCCGTCTCTGTATTTGTGGCTCCACAAATATGGAATTCCCTTCCAGAAGAATTAAGAACTACACACTCTCGCATGGCCTTTCGGAGAGTCTCAAATCATACCTATCTCGTCTGGTCTTTGGATGATGGTTGACTGTCTGCCCTCTGTCCCTCTGACGTCGCTCTGGAATTCTACCAGTTTGTTTACTCCCCTGGTCAATTATGCATGTGTGTGTGTGTGTGTGTGTGTGTGTGTGTGTGTGTGTGTTTCTTTTTCTCCCACCCTCCCAAGGGCCTGATGAAGAGAATTGGGCCTTGCTTCATTCTTGAACTCTCGCTGTGTTCCTGTTAAACATTAAATGTTTTTGTTTTACTTATTATGGTTACATCGTACTTTGTTGTTCTCTGTAAGCCGCCTTGGGCATTTGCTGCAATATGAGAAAGGCAGGGTATCAGTTCTTCAAATGAATAAATGCTAAGAAACATGGGGAGCCCTTCAGAGGACACCCCCCTAGGACTCCAGCACTGGAGGCTGGTAAAGAAACACTCCCATCCCCAGCAGTAGTGCTATACCAGGGGTCACATTGCTGCCTTCCCACCTCCCCACCCTTTAAAGGTGCAGGGAGAAGTGCTTCCCAGGCTGGTGGGTCGTGATCCAATAGTTTGAGAACCACCAGGTTAGGTGCAAGGGGTACCTTATCTGCCATCAGAAGAATCCAGCAGAGATACTCTGCAATCACAGTGCAGCAGGAGGTGCCAAATGATCTCTGAATGCTGCAGAGACCTTCCAGAGGCTACAGGGACCTTCAGAAGGGCACCTGTGACCAGCATGGACCTCTTAAATGTGATTGGTGGATGCTTCTGCCACTCATTTTAAAGTGGTCAGCGCTGGTTGCAGGTGCCATTCTGAAGGTCCCTGCAGCCTTTGGAAAGTCTCAACATAGTGGCTAGCAAGGCAGAGATACAGATAAAGAGGAAAGGAGCAATTCTGCCCCTGGCAGAATTTGCAGATAGCAAGTTTGCATATAAAGAAAATTGAAGGTGTCTTAGCAGAAATTTGCCCTTTTTTAATGGATTCATCCTTGTTGGCATAGTATCAACAAAATGCTTAATGTACATGGAATATGTTGATTTTATATACGTAATGAAAAATGCAGTTTAATTACAACGGTTCAATTTCTTCTCCTGCCTTTATGCAATTAGATTGTCCCAGTTTAGAGAGTCAGACTGTTGTCATGTTTGTTCACTTTTCTCTAAAATTGCCTTGAAATATGGGTGTGTGAGTGTGTGCAAATCTGGGTACTATCATCCTATGATGCTCAAAGACTATTTTGGATGTTCAAAGCAGGTACATTTGACATGCAAGTTGTCCTAGGGTTGATACGCAATGGGGCAGTGTTTTTGTTCTTGATTGAGCAGCACCGTATTCCCCTTTAAAGCTCCAGGTATTTTTAGAGACATGCATAATTTAACACTTCAGTGGATCTCCTGTCAGGCATTCTTGTACCACTTCCTTTATCTTTCACTAAGATGTTTGTGATTTTCCTTGGTAATTGGTTTTGCTGCATTTATGTTTACTTTTGTGATCTTAACTAAACAGAGACGCTTTGCAGTTCTGGCTACTAGGGAATATGGTCAGCATCCTGTAAACAAGACTTGGTTGTCCGACATTATCTGAAAGTGTAACACAGTGAGAGGGCAAAATGTTGCCTCGGAAGTGATGTCACAACAGGAAGTGATGTCACAGTTCTATTTTCGTTCTCTCTGGTTTTTTGGCCATAACTTTTGGCCAAAAGCTATTACACTCTGGTTTGTTTCATTGCATTCTGCATTAAAGTACCTTTCCAATGATATATAACATGATGGTATTATTCATACATACCAAGGTTTTCACAATTTTGGCCACTAATGTCAAGCTCATCTTGTTGCCCCCCTAAACCTTGTTGCCCGGTGCAATTGCACCCCCCTGCACTACTTCAGCTACGCTCCTGCCTGTGCAGAATGAGAGCACAATCCTAATCCACTTTCCAGCACCAGGGTAAGGGCAGTGCTGCTCTGAGGTAAGGAAACAAACATTCCCTTACCTTGAGGAGGCCTCTGTGATTACTACTCCACTGCCGAACACAGAAAATGCCCCATTGGCACCGCTATGTCAGTGCTGGAAAGTTGGTTAGGACTGCACCCTAATGCTCCATTGGATTAAGAATGAGATTATCAGTACAACTATTTGATTTTGCTGTGAATTCCTATTTTGAAAATGTGAGTCAGATCAATTTGCAAGGATTTTAAGTGTGAATGAGAATAGGTGTGCCAATAAAGTGAAGAAAAAGGATGACCAAAGAAAAGAAAAGATGCATCCAAATCATCCAGCAAGCAATAAATTTCGGACTAGAACTCCTAAAGACCTCCTTTCTTCCCTGGGTACATCAAGGCTCACTTAGGAATCAGTTTAGGAATGTAAGAAGAGCCCTGCTGGATCAGGCCAAAGGCCCATCTAGTCCAGCTTCCTGTATCTCAAGATGCCTCAAGGAGCACACAAGACAAGAAGATGCCTGTATCCTGTTGCCACTCCCCTATTACTAATGTAAGGAGGCTGCCCAACCCATCATGGCCTATAGCCCACAATGGACTTTTCCTCCAGAAATCTGCCCAGTCCCCTTTTAAAGGCACCTAGGCCAGATGCCAAAACCACCTCCTGTGACAAGGAGTTCCACAGATTAATTACACGCTGGGTAATTTGAGCTTGTCTCATTCTCCATTTTGACCCAGAGCTCTGGGTTGAAAATTGCACTTGGCCTTTTCCTGTCAAACATGTATTGGAATCCCATTATTTGTCTGGTATCGCCAGAGAAAAATAGCCTTGAGCGAAATCTCCACTCAGTTTAGCTCACACCTAATTATTGGTCCAGTCTGCTCACCTGACTCAGAAGCAGGACTTTTAAAGTTCCATTAGTTTCAAAGCAGGCTATTAGAGCTTGGCGGCTAGGCTCCCTAAAATGGGACAAAAGAGAGCTGACTATCTGGGTTTAAGTTGTGAGATGCTGTCAAAAGAAAAGAAATGCTGGTTCTGTCCAGTGCAGACAAGGTGAATTCCTCAAGCTACTGTTTCCACTCCAATCAAGGAAAAAAGATCCTTGATCCCCTGTTATGGGGGTGGGCTGTGAAGAAGCTGGAGAGCCTCAAGGTGATCTTAGATACTCAGCCAGGATGGCTACACCAGAAGGACAGATTGAGTGTCATGGTCCTCAGAAGGCCAAATTAGGCCTGGATCCTCTAGTTAGTAATGTCTCTCTTACAGCACCATCCTATGTTGCGTCAGCACTACGGCATTAGCACGGACATGGGGGCGCCGTGCAGCACCCCCACATTGGCGCTAAAGCCCTCAAGCTGATGCTACAAATAGCTTTTATTTGGCTTGAGAGCACTGATGCTACAAGTAGCGTCGGCTTAAGAATGCCATCGGGATGCCTCCCTTGCACCAACTAAAGCTGGTCGGCACGAGGGAGGCTCCGTGCTGAGACGGCATGGGGATTGGTGGTGGGGAAGGAGGTTGGGGGCGGGACATGGGTAGGTGTGGCAGGCGGCCATACAGCCACATCCTAAGCCCGATTGTGAGGTTGCAAGGTCCCGATTTGGGCCGCGCGGTCTCCTCAGATCTGCATCTGCTGTTTAGCAGGCGCAGATCCAAGGAGCATATAGGAGCATTTGCTCCCTTACCGTAGGGGAGGCTCCAGCCTGTCCTAAGCAGCGCTAGGATATGGCACTGGCCCATCGGCCTCGCCAGTCCGGCGCTGCTTAGGATTGCGCCCTTTCAAAACATATTACAGAATTAAATATCTTGGGGAATTGCATGGGTTTTTTTAGATAGAAAAACAGGAGTTGTGCAAGCTTCTCAAGGTGTGGAGAAGCAAACCAAACATCCTCTGTCTGATGTTTCATATGTGGGCCAACAGAATGTTTGAGGTTTCCTTGTCTCCTCCCAACCCTCCTCCCACACACAAAAATATTGTCACATCCAAATATGGCCTGTTGGCTACAGTTGGGGAATGACTTGATTGTACATAGAACCATCTTAATTAAGAAAATCACCATCTCTTAAATTCTGCCCAAGAATGCTACTACAGATCCTCCTGTTACACTAGATTTTGACTTCCTCCAAGTCTCTGTTCCTGAAAAATGTTGCGGGGTGGGTGGGTTGCTTTTGTTTTCTTTTGGACATAATGCACAACTGTTTGTGGCTCTCATTCAGCAGCAGCTTTTAACCTTTTAATTTTGTATTTTTAAGGCTCAGCTGGGAGCTCTCAGCAGCTGAGCCCAAAAGGAAGCTTTTAGAATGAAAATAAAATACAGGAGCAAATAGGTACAAGCAACCTTCCTTAAGCAGCAAGGCAACCAAAAGAAAAAAGGACGCAAATCCTTGAAACTCAAGTCATTCTCTTTACTTACAATTTTTTTCTTTTAAACATTTTCAAGGCTGCCATTAGCAGTGCTCTTCTACTCTAAAGATCAGGCTACCACAGAAAGGACTTCAATCCACACCTCAGGGGCTGCCTTTTCTTTCCTGCCATCGCTCTTCCCCCTACTGTGTCTTCTTCGAATCACGTCAAGCCAAGGCCAAGAAGCCTAAATTTTCCCACTTCTTAGTGAGAGCGGGCATTGTGAAGGTTAATTTTAGCCTCCATGCACTTGGAGAATCAGAGTGTTATTTCCTGTTCTGAAAGCACTCAACTCATTATAGTCCTCCTATAGTCAGAGGTATACCCTGTGGCAAGTGTGGTATGGGGTCCAGTTCTCTGCTCCAAGTTTCACAGAAAGTGGCCACAGTTTCCAGATCTGCTTGCCTTTGCTATCAGTATGCCTGGATAGGGCTGGCCATCTGCAGCCAGGCGAGTTGCAAATTTACATCCCTCCCCCTGGCAACATCTTTGAACTATGATAGGAATCAAATGGCAATATATGGATTTGCAGGTAGGACTTAGTCTCCTAACTTAGACTGACATAGGACTCAGAGCGCAATCCTACACTATGCTGGCCTAGTAAGGCCGACATAGCAGGGCCATATATCCCAAGGCCCATTGGGAGGCAGCAGCAGCAATGTGCAGGACAAGGGAAGGTTTTTCCCTTACACCTGCATAAGCCCCAGTCACCCCTATGGGCCTGCTCAGATCTCAGAGGAACATGGACAGGAGCGGCCCGAATCGGGGCCGCCATGGCCGGGAACCAGCATTAGGATTTGGCACTACAGCCGTCCTGCATCACAACCGCGTCACAGCCCTCGCTCTGCCCACTGCGCCGCCCAGTTACGCCCCTGAAATGCCCTCGCGGAAGCCCTGCGCCAACCAAGCGACGTCGGCACTTGACTGGCACACGGGCTGGCGCTGCTGATGGTGTTCTGCCAAATTCCCTGCTGGGCCACCCCAACGGCCCTAATGCCCACACTAGGCTAACTAGTTTCCCCACAGAGCGGCCTCAGAGATAGGCAAGAGGGAGGGGGTTCAGTCACCCACTGGGCCTCCTCTCTTCCAGCAGCTTTGCTTGGGATTACCGGCTAGCCAGCCTCCTCCAGATAGCCCTCATCATTGGCTTAGATCCAAACTACCCTAAGTCTAGCACCAACAAACCCCACCACCAAGCCACAACTGCCTCCTCCACTTGGTGGATCCAGGGGCATGGCAGCCATACAACAATTCCCAGTGGTTATTCCCCACAATAACCTGACCTTTTCCAGTCCTGTAACAGTCCTTCAGTCACAGTCCGTCCACCCAGTATTCCATCAGTCAGGCAGTCCAGCCAGCAATCCATCCATCAAGCACCTACCTGGTGCCTCCATCCAGCATCTACCCAGGTCCTAATCACCCTTCCTTTCTTAATCTATCCAGCACCTACCTGGTGCCTCCATCCAGCATCTACCCAGGTCCTAATCACCCTTCCTTTCTTAATCTATCCAGCACCTACCTGGTGCCATCCTCCAGCACCTACCAAGGTCCTTTTCCGCAGCTCTTGCCTCCAGCTTTATACTGAGGCCAGCCAATCGGTGTCTGTTGCTGAGCAGGCTTTACCATCAGCCACACCCATCTGCATCTGTGCTGGCCTCCCTTCCTAGCCAGGGGCCTCATCAGCCTACAGCTGTACTCCTGAGGCTTGCAAAGACCTTGGGGGTTAACCCTAGAATCCCTGGCTTATCTGGGACAAGGGGCCATTGCTGATACCATTCCCTATTTCCTCAGGGTATCTCCTGCCTGTTCCAATACAGATGGTTGTGGTGGCGCTTGAGTGCTGGCACTGCCGCTTGTGCCAGCTGAGCAAAATAGTGCCGATGCGGACACACTTTATGGCTCTTTTGCAACAGCGTTTGGCCGGCGCAGAAGCACAGCGCCGGCACTAAGGGGGTATAGGATTGTGCTGCCCAAGTCCTGTGAAGGCCAAAGTCATAAACTGGGCCAGGGAGAAAGAAAGGAAATGGGGATTTCCACTGTAGGCATGAATAACAACTGCAAATGAACACTACCTTGAACCTATAGCATATAAATTAGGCTGCAAATCCTGAGTGCCCTTGATCACACATAGCTTCTTTGTGAAGAAAATGAGATAATTTGGGCATATTGTGGAATCTAATACCCTAGCCTGTCTACTACCTAGGCTTGCTGAGAGACAGCCTGGGATAAGAGAGCAGGTGGAGTGTTAAATTCTCCACCAGGAGTAATGAGAAGACGAAGGACCATCCTTACTAAGGGCCAATCCTATCCCATTTTCGAGTACCAGGACAGCCATGCCAATGGAGTGTGTGCTGTATCCTGCAGTAGGGGAGTAGGGGAGCAGTCACAGGGGGCTCCTCAAGGTACAGGAACATTTGTTTCCTTATTGCGGGACTGCATTGTGGCTGCACCGGTGCAGAAAAACTGGATAGGATTGGGCCCTAAATCCTTCAGGAACAATCCAATGAAAGGATGTTTGTACTAGTGGTGCTGCCAAATTTTGTAATGATTCCACTCGGAATACAAATTTGGTGTGCTTGCAATGTGTACCAGTATTCCAACCTGGACCATTCCCAGCAGAAGCAAGGGAGGAAGGGGGATGGTAATGGGAAGATAGAGACTGACCTCCCGAAACAGCAGGAATACCAGCAGAAGCTACTTGTGGCCCTCCAGCAGCCAATGGGTGATGATGGTGAGGGGTTCATGAGGGTGGAGACACCATGAGGGTGTTAGGGGTTCATGAGTTGGACACCATTACGATGTCACATGAGGAGCACAGTGCGGTTGAAACTGGACTCTGAATTGACCAAGCTATTTTCTGTGCATTTTCTTTTACACACTTCATTTACCAAGCCCAATTCTACATTGAACTGGGGGAGGAGACTGCCTAACACTAGCAATTACTATCTTCTGCTCTGGCTTTGACTGCTCCAGTCTCATAACGCCATTTTTATCTACTCCACAAATGGCTCACAGAGAAGCAGGTTCATATAGTGCCCAACTGAAAACATTATCAAGGACTTTTGGCTTCCATCCATATCTCTTTTGTATATAATCAATCACTTTTGTTCTACAGGGTCACCATGCCCAGTGACCTTCCCCACAAAGTCTATCTTTGTCATGAGGGCCATTCCTGGATTAGTAAATAAAACACTGTAGTTGTAGCCCTTCTGTAGAATAACAGCACTCAGAGCATAGGGTAAAATACAATGTTCAAAGTACATGCTTACGATGCATATTTACCAGGGTGCTGTGTGCGACCCTCCCGCCTGTGGCTTCTGTCCCCTCACGCTGTCCATCACCTCTCGCCTTGCTGAGCTCAGACACTTCCCAGTCACTGTTGGTCTGTGGCATGCCTAACACTCTTCTGAAGGTGGAATCAGGAGTCATGATGCCCCCCGGGGGGGGGGGGCTCATCACCGGCATTCATATGGAACCAATCATTTTCTTGCACTGCTACACTCCCTTGAATGTAGCAGTGTTGTTTACATACATGGGGGTTGAAGGACTTCAACACAATGCTGACTGCAGATGGTTAGAAACATCAGGGGAGGGTTCAATGAGAACTCTAATACACACACACACACACACACACACACACACACACACACACACACACA
>JAJKFI010000005.1:31314818-31327024 GCA_029204185.1 Lerista edwardsae
CACACACACACACACACACACACACACACACACACACACACACACACCCCACCACCACCACCACCACCACCACCACCACCACCACCAGGAAACTTCCTCTTTGTCCCTAAATGGCCATTCTGAAGCCCACAGAGGCTGAAGGTCGTACATGGCTGCTATGGCAGTGGGTCTCAAACTTTTTAGACCGGGACACATTTTTTAGAATGGCACTCGTATTGGGACCCACTGGAAGTTATGTCATTAACCTAGAAGTGATGTTGTGGGAGGAAGTGACATCATCAAGCAGGAAGTGCTGTCATTGTAACATAATGAAATGAGACTCTTGAAATGCGAGGTAGCATTCTTGGACTGCAGCAATGCACAACCATGAAACATCCCTGACAGAAAGCAGGATTAGGACAAAATATTGTGTAAAAGCGCTGAACTGAAAACAATTTTTTTTTAAAAAAAACACCTCACTTTAAAATTCAAACTGAACACTCACAAAAGGAATACAGCAAAAGTAAGGGCTGCAGCTTCCAAGATGGCTCCACAACCCACCTGACATAATGTCACGACCCACCAAGTGGGTCCTGAGCCACATTTTGAATGACACTGCTCTGTGGGCCTCAGAAAATCCTCCAGATACAACTGGAACTCAACTCCAGTCAAATGGATTCTGCATCTGTGGATTATTAAATCCGTGGATGTCAAACCTGTGGATAAGGCAGGCCCACCTGTATTTTAAAATTTGTTGTGAGTCATCTTGAGGATTAGGTGAGGTATAAATATGTAAACTTAAAAAATAATAACATATAGCTACATCTCACAGCTATACCTTCACCAGTGTTGGGATGGAAGTGTCATGTCCATCGCGACTGCGGGATCAGCAATCCCCACGAAGGCGGGGTGTGTGCTGGCCAAAGGGGTACTGCGTAACTCACCATGACGCTGATAGACTCTCTCGACTGCAGGAGTTTGTTTGCAGAGGTGATTTATTCTCATCCAGGCCTTTACACTCATCAGGCCCTGTTACTTCACAGAACCTGGAACCAGTGATGTCATCTGGTAATGAAGAACGGGAAAGCTGGGCGGGACTTACGCGTGATTGGCTGCCTGTCCGTTCCATTCTGCGGCTGCTCTGGCCTCGGCGGGGCACCTGTTCGCCGAGGGGGTGGGGTGGGCGCACCAGGTGCCTGGGCGAGCAGCGGTGGGGCGCGCCAACTGGGGGCAGCCCCCCCCCGAGGCCAGGGCAGCCGCGGAATGGAGATGCTGCCAATCACGCGCAAGTCCCGCCCAGCGTTCCCGTTCTTCATTACCAGATGACATCACTGCCTGGAACGTAGGCTACAATGATAGGCACCGGGCCTCTGGTGCTCCCTTTGGTATTGCTCCCCGATGTCCCTGCCCTGCTGGGGCCATTGGAACCCCTATGGGGGCCCTGCCCAAGGGAATGTTCCCACAAGGTGGACCAGGTCCCTTTGCCTGAAGCCTCCCAAAATGTGGGCTCAAAAGCCTATATGGGGAAGGTGGTTGCGAGCCCCCCCCCCACGTCCTTCTCCCAGCCAGTCAGCCAGAGGCTGCCCCTTCCAGCCAGGCTGGGCTTCCTTTTAAGGCCCAGGCCACTCCTCCTTGCCCCGCCCCTTCCTTCCAGAGGCCTCCTGAGATTTCCTTTGATGCCTTCCCTTGCACCGGTGTAGGGCCTGGGGCTGGCTCCTGCACCTGCCTTCCCTGCCAGAGGCCAGAATAGGCCCTGAGTTTCTCCCTGAGTTTCAGGGTCCCCGGCTTTCTGAGGCAGGTGAGGTCTCCTTGTCTCACCCCTTCCCTGGACCTGGGTGTCTCCAGAGGTCATCCCAGACAAGCTCCCCCCTGGCTGTGCTTGTCCCGATCCTGTCTGGGGCGACAGGAAGTTAACAGCTTTAAAAATACAATGAATGAAATAAAAAAAATACAAGATAAAAATTAAAACAATGATATAAACAAAAACATGCAGACCCCAATGGAACTCAACAAATAAAATTACTGTCATTGAAGATTAAACATTAATATAATAGAATAGAATTTTATTGGCCATATATGGAATTTCACCATACATGGAATTTTACTTCGGCCCAAAAGCTTGCACATAAACTAATAAATAATACCATCCCATTAACAAACCCCCACTAACACTAAACTTATCAAATCAAAACCAAAACGCCCAACATGCCCAACATGCCAGCAACTCAATAAAACACTCCTTAAGACCCTACCAAAAGATCCCTAGCAAGGAAGCTGCTCTTAGTTCTAAGGGGAGGAAATTCCACAAACATGGCGTCACCACCTTGAAGGCCCTATTTCGGGCTGCATCCCCCTCATCTCACCTAGTAGTAGCACAGTCAAATAGCAGTCACAGTCATAATAGGGCCCTCTCAAATGACCTGAGAGTATGGGTAGGATTATGTGGAAGGGGTAGTCCCTCAAATATACTGGATCCAAGCCATACATAGCTTTAAAGGTCAAAACAAGCACTTTGAATCGAGCCCAGAAAGGAACTGGCAGCCAGTGTAGCCGCTGAAGCAACGGCCTGACAGAGTCAAACCGACGAGCCCCAGCAACCACACGGGCAACCGCGTTCTGCACTAGTTGCAGTTTCCGGACCGTCTTCAGAGGCAGCCCCACGTAGAGCGCATTGCAGTAATCTAATCTGGATGTCACTAGGGCGTGGGTCACCCTACTCCCAGGTATGGTTGCAGCTGGCGAATCAGCCGAAGCTGAGCAAAGGCTCCCCTGGCCACAGCCACCACCTGGGAGTCCAGGAGCAGCTAAAGATCCAGGAGAACCCCCAAGCTGCAGACCTGCTCCTTCAGAGGGAGTGCAACCCCATTCAGAGCAGGATGATAGTCCAATACCCGAGTTGTGGCCTTACGGACCAGGAGAACCTTTGTCTTATCTGGATTTAATTTGGATTTACCCAATGATAGAGCATTTCAGCTCCTTTCATGGTGTTCCTCTTTGTGTGCCAGAAGTGCCACTTTCTGTGTGGAAGCCTACAGTCACACCATGAGAAGGAAGGCCCTTATCGTCTGCTGGAAAGGCATGGAGTCAATCAAGCTCCTTATCTGGTTCAGACTTATCTGAGTCTCCTGGTCTCCTCGCTGATGTTGTGGATGGACAATGTTTATATACGTTGTACACATATTGGCTGTTATTTCTCCTGATCATCTGCCTGCCAGATAAAGACGAACCCTTCTGCTTTATTTAAGAAAAAAAATAGGACAATAACTTACAGACTGTGAGCAAAATCAATTCCATTCAGACCTTGAAAAATGGAAATATTGAAAACTGCATTGGGAAATGAAGGAAAGAGATCTGAATACAGAAAATGCTTCTTTTAAAGTTTCTTTCATGTGCTTAGCTTATGTCTGGGCCAAATCAAATCCTTCTGCAAAGGCTCCGCCTTTTTTAATGCCAGATTTGGAATGGGGGTTCAGATCAGCATTGTGGTGTGGGGGGGCTGACCCTTTGCCCCTACTATGGTCCCAACTTGGACTGGGCTTCTCTGGCTGCTGTTTGCCATGTGAAGGAAGCTGCCCCTGGCCAAAAGATGGGCAGCCCAATCCAAAACTGCCTGGCTGCTGCAGGTACAGGGGTAGCCAGGCAGCCGCTGGGGTCTCCCCAGGAGAAGAGGACGTTGATCACCAGCAATGCTGATCCTCGGCTCACCGCCTGCTATTTTGCCAGTGGTTTGAACAGCACCGTATCAGTCTACCTGGGCCTCTGCTGGGGATAAGATCCAGGAGTGGAAGCCACCGCCATGTCCCACCCTCTCGCAAGGCCTCCCTGACCTCCTCCTGCCCAAGACTCCCCCAGAATGTCAGTGATGAGTAATCACCTCTTGCTGACATCACGTCACCGCCTCTGGGCAGCGAGGGGCCGGCAGTGCTGCAGTGTAGGCAGTAAGAGCTCACAGCTCCTGCTGCATGTGCCTTATTGCACTTTTATGACACCACTCATGCTGGAGGGCTCTGGATTGAGTCCTAACTCCTCTTTCCCCAGGCAATGAAGCCTCTATCTGAGTCTCACCTCCCCCTAAGCTCATATTTGTTCTTTAGAAAGATCAAACGACACTGACAGATGCACAGTTTGACCCTCCCAGTGAATGCCCACAGAAATGGTATAAACTAAGGGCAGAGCAACTGTCTTGTGCACAGTGGCTTCTGGACCACTCTCTGAGTCAGGTAGGTCAGCACACAGACGTGACCCATCCTCCTTGACTCCAAGAGTAGTCTAAAAACGCTTTATGGTGGCCCTTGTGCTCGCCAAACTTTGCTGGCTTAGCTTATGCCGGCCTAACTCCAGTTTAGGATTGCGTTCTGTGCGGTTCCCTGAGCTCAGTAAATGAACAGACTTCCAACATAAGGACGTACCTAAAATAGAAAAAGCAGTATCGGTTGAATGACTTACTAAAGAGAAGCACTGAAACTGAGAGCTTTATATTGTAGTTATTTATGGTCATGTTGCTATAAAGCAAGTATAATTGTAACAACTACTTATAGACTACTGTTGTGTCACTTATTTTAAAAATGCAGTACTCACGTCAACTAAACACTGCTCCTGTGAACCCCCTGTGAAATTTAGTGGGGCTTCAACTGCACTCCTGCAAAATATTACCCAAATGCAAGCAAAAAATCAAACCGTTTCCAAGAACCATAGAAAGGGTCCTCTTCTCTACATTCCAGCCAAATGCAGTTTGCCTCCACCGTATCCTAACCCACGTCCTGGGCCTGCGAGGCCTACTTTTCCAAGGCATTTCTTGGATTTATGCCAGCAAATTAACTGGCACAGATCCAAGTGGCCCCACTGGGCAGTCTTGGGCTTGGCATGGGGTAAGGGAACAAATGTTACCCCAAGGAGACTTCCAGCCTGCTCCTAACCTGTGCTGGGTACGGCATAGGCTACTTGGCACCACTGCTCCAGAACATGTTGGGATTAGGCTGCTCAGCATGTAACAATCTGACCCATGGAAGTCATTGGAGCATCTAAACTGACTAAAAGCACTTCTGGCCCATGGCAGTTACCAGGTTCAAGGCAAGATTCAAGAACACTCCAAAACAGTTTTTTTTCCCCAAGAGATATGCACCTCATCTGATGGAAGCTGAATGTCATTTCCCTGAGTGATAGTTCTACAGGCCAAGTTCAGTTCTATCTGAACTGAACTTCTGTGTGTTCACCCCAAATCCAGTCTATTTACTGGCCGCAAGTGTGAATCAAGAACTTTAACTGGAATGCAACGGAAAAGAGAGATAGAGCTGGACACCATCAATATATTGGTGCATATCACATATGCAAGATTTTTAAGTGAAACCTAAAAATGTAATAGCAAATACAACAAACATGCTTGCAAGCACATGTGTCACACAAGTACACTAGTCCAAAGCCAAAATTGGTCAGACATAAAATAACCACAGCATCCCAAGGATTAAAAAAACAGGACATTCAGAATTCTCTTTTGTGTTCTAGTTATTTTTTTCTTTTCATTTTACCCTTCTTGAGCACATTCATGGCCGCCTTTTAATTTCTATGAATTTATTCCCAAACACAAAATTGGACCAAAGTCCCCATGGGTAATTTCAAAAGGTCAAATTAGTCATCCAGTAAACAAACTATTATCACCCAGAGTTAGAGATCAGGCTAAAAACCACACTGATTTGCCACTAGTTTGTGAATAATCTCCTTTTCAATATTAAATTCAAACATTTTAATAGCTCAGCCATGATCTGCTAGAAGTGAAGGGAGAAAAGAATGATGCATTCAAATAAATGGCTTAAAATGAATTTTAAACCCACTCTAAAGGCCCAGCATGTCCATGATAGCCAAGGTTTTACTTTTTGTATCATGCTTTTAATAGAAACAATGGCTTCACAACACACAGCTTGCTGGCCTGTGAAGTTTTCTGTAACATTTAGAGTAATCTAATGCAATCCATCTTCCTCAAACTTTTTTCAGTTCATTACCATATACTGTATGCTGCACATTCCAATCCCAGTTGAAAAAGATGTACCATTCATCTGCAGCATTATTTTTTAAGGTATTGACCTCAGCACCCATTACATGTTAAATGCAATACAAACGACAATGCATTCCATTTCCCATTAAAGTTTCCGCAGCCCATTAGGGCACTTCTCTCAAATCTGTGAAAAAGTTCAAGCCCACACACAGTCAGTGCGATTCAAAACAAGTTACAGACAGACTGAGAGCATGGAGAAAATGGGGTAACCGCTCTACAATCTTCATCATACTGATTTGTAGCCTGGTCTGGTGTTGTGTTGTGTTGTGTGAGTTGTGTTGTGTTGTGTTGTGTTGTGTGAGTGTGAAACCACAGACAACTATTTTTTGGAAGAATAACAAGAAAGAAGTATTGCTGATTCTCCGAAAGAATCAAATGAGTTGGGCAGAGGGCTCTGCCAAAGAGCCAGAAGGCTTGGAACACGTACAGACAGGTTCACCAGGTGTTTGCATGCGTATCTACAAGTGGCATTAGAAATTTTGGTAGGGCTCAATGTTCCTCGGCACTGCCAAACAATCTTTCAGACATTCATATTGCCACTTGCCATAAGAAATGCCTCCAGGTGGCAATATTGAAACAAAATAATGAGACAGGCACAGAAATGTCTACAAAATGGAAGAGCTGTTGCCTCGTTTCCTTAGCTGTTGATACACATTGTGCTGATGGGCTAGTTTAAGATTGATGGAGCTTATTATTTTATTTGCAAGACTAGTTTGAGACAACAAATTGTTTGCTCCCCCTGCCCCAAGACAGTAATCAACGACATCATATGAGGATATCTCGGAATTATCTTTGTTCTAGTTATCTCACTGGATAGACACAACCTGTTCACCAAGTGCTACAAGCCAATGCAAGCTCTTTGCCCCACCTTGCATTGCTACACATAGAGATCATCTTGTGATCTTGTGAATGAGCCATCCCTCAGTGTATAATTAGCCATATTTTCTCTGGTAGAAAGGCAGAAACTGGGCCCTTTTCCTCTAACACTTTCATAAGTGTGTCCTGCTCAAATTCCCTTTCCAATTTGAAAGAGAGTCTTTAGCAGTAGTTCTCAAACAATGTGTCCAGGACCCACCAGTCAGTCATAACCAGGGTGTTGATGGTTTGCGAAACTGACTGACAGACTAGGCTATGAACTTGGGTTAACCAAGCTGCTACTTTGGAGGGTAGGAGCACTGCTGCTGCCCAATCAGCATCCTAGCCACACCCTTTGACATTTATAAATAAGGCAAACAGCCTTTTGGACCTATACAAAGTATGGGAGCCACTAGGCTATAGTCAGTGATGTCATTCAGGGGGAACGGACCAGAACAGGCTTTCTGGATCCTAACGGGCTCTGTGGCTGGTTCCGGGTTCCCGACAAGTGCCAATCAAAAGTGAGTTCCTGTTCCTAAATCATTTGAATGACACCACTGGCTATAGTCCTGTTAATCCCTGAAGGTCAAGCAGTATGGAGCTAAAGAACACAAGGATGCCAAAAGTGTATTTGTTCACATAAAAGTGACCAGAGCTCAGTGCCCATATCTCAATCTCTCATTCTTAGAGCTCATTCACAAGATGATCTCTATGTGTAGCAATGCAAGGTGGGGCAAAGAGCTTGCATTGGCTTGTAGCACTTGGTGAACAGGTTGTGTCTATCCAGTGAGATATGCAGTGACTTTTAGCGCATCATTGCAAGTACCTGTAGTTTCAAACACCTGGAGTAGCTGCCTCTCTGATGCCATGCAAGTCAATACCTGACTGGGAGTGCTAGACCAGCTGATGAGTGACAATCCCCCTCTATTCCCAAGCAGATGGGAAGTTACCCTTCCTACCCCCACCCCCTAATATATCCCCTCCTGCCTCCTCCATCATTAAAGCTCCAGCATAACTTTGGAAAACAATACAACTACCCAACACACTATTTTTTAAGAATTCACAACCAACACCAGTGTACTGATTAATCATTATAGCAATATTTTTAAGACCCAGGATTGGAACACAGAGCCTAACATCAGAACTTCTTTTAGCTACCCAAAAGGTTAATCAGGTTTACTCTGAACAACCTGAACAACCTGAACAACCTTGGTCTAAAAACAAGCATGCTCAAGTGCTGTATATTCTCTGCCCAACCATTTAAAATATGATAAAGAGGGATCAATTTTTCTCTCTCAGACATATATAATCTATATGGACACACATCTCTAATGTTTAGTGAGCATATACATATATAGTCGTATTTAGGGGATGTATAGTTATGGATTTCCCCAAAAATCTACCATATTTTCCTTCAATTCATTCTGTCAATTCAAGTTACTTGAAGGAATGTTAAAAATCCCTGTGTACATTTGTTCACAGAGGATAATAAGAACATTCACATTTTATTTAAAACAAAACAATTCCACTATCTCTCACTGGAGTTGCAGATGGAATATGCAGTTATCCCAGTACATGTACAATAAATATTGTGTGTGCTGGCATTCTTTTGGAGGCTCATGAAAAAAGTATTTCCCTGACTGCAGTAAAGCTGGTATTTTGAAAGTACATTTTAATCCAAACATGGATAAAGAGCGCAGCTTTATCATGCGTGCTACTTAGCAGGTTTCGAAACCCCTTCTTGTTTCCCTTTTTCAACTTTTAGAGTATCTAATAGGGTAGGATTAAATCATAAGGATGATCTCTTTTTCGAAGCATTTATGAAATACAGTATATAATTCGAAAACTGTATCGAAGTTTGGAAAAGTTCTATCGATTCCAAGGTACTTTAACTTGGATTTATATGGCATGAAGCTCCATCAAGTGATGAATAGAGCAACAATTGTATCTTTTATAAAATATATTCCATAGACTGGGAAGGAAAAATGTGTGCGTGCTAGTCCATCAAATAGCAATGAACTTACATTTTTCATAAGGTACAGACTCGAACAGAGTTTATTTTCTTACACAGTTTGTTATTTTCTGCATAGACTCGATCTTTAAATTTTAAGCAGTTTTCTTTACATGTATCTTTATGCTCTATTTTCCTGCCTGTGCAAATCTTACACAACTCCCAGAAAGATAGGAAAGGCAACAAGAAGCAGAATTTCTTTCTCATCAAGACCCTAAGGATATTTCAGCAAACAATATTTATGTTTTAGTCAATGCAGCAGTGTTTTCCTGGCACACTCCTAAGGCTATTGAAATCAAAGCAAAGGAAAGAGAGCTGATGATCAACATACTAAAAGGTGCAAAGATGAAGACAAAATAAATGAGTAAGATAGAACTGTTTATGCATAGAACCCTGAATGTCACTAGAGCAGCAAAATATATCACTTTTGTAATCAAAGCTTCCGATAGTCATATCTGGGGGAAAAAAGTTCCCATAATAAAGTTGCTAAAGTGGAAGACAGTATGCAAAATATGATGATGATGATGATGATAATGATAATGCTCTGCAGTGAAGTTATTGGAAAACATTTAATTCTATTAAAGGCCCCTGTAAATTCTTCTCTAGCTAAAAAAAATAACAGCTGCAGCAACAGCAGCAACAAAAACAACAGATCTATAGTCCATCAATAGAAAGAAACATAAATTTCAAGTTGGAGGTATCATGTAAGAATGTTGACATAATAACATGCAGTTCAGTTCCTGTTCTTCTCTAAACTACTTGCCTAAATATTCGTGGAAATTCCTAACTGCAAAAGCTTTCCCAAACAGACTTTCTGCATAACATCCTACCTTCATAAGTGTCTTCCAGAAGCCCCATTTGCTCCAGAGCTTTCACAAATGCCACAATTATCACTAGAACAACAATCATTTCAAGTCCTTCCAAGTTCATTGTGACAAATTATTCATCTGACAGCATCTTTTTGGAAGGGAGCATCCTTTCTTTGGAGTTAGACCTTAATTAAAAAACAACCCCAGCTCTCCCAGACCATGACATGCTACACAACCAGACACAATACAATGCACAAGAAGTCCGGCATATTGCCACCATATAACATTACTATTGACAGCAAGATGAAGGGAAGAATGCAAGGAAGTCATAGCTTACCATGTCTGCATCACTTGCCTGCACGGATACAGATGTTTCAGTCTCTAAGGCAACCGAATATACAAGAGCTACTTTGTTTTGCATTCCCTCTCTGCTTCAGCCAAAGTTTGCAAAATAATGACTTTGCTGAATCTTATATTGCATTGTCTCTCTAACACACACACACACACACACAGACACACACACACAAGCGGCTCCTGAACTTTTTTAAAAAGTGAAAGATTATAGAGGAGGTATACTCACATGTTTTAAATTTCCCTTTGCCAATATAATTAGGAATATTGAAAATATTTGTGTTGATGATAAATTACTTAATAGAAGTACATTTTGGTAACTTAATTGGACCATGGCAAAAAGATTTGCCGTACTCCAAGAATTAGGTGTGCACGAGATGGGATAAAAGCTTATGGTTTAGCTCTTATGATAGTTGCTTATGTGGTGGTGGGGGGGGGGAAGACAAGCACTGATAAGCCTCCCCATTTCAGGGATTTGATCTGGCTGATTGCTGAGTTGAGAGGATCTGTTGGTTATACTTGCAAGACCTTGCAAGTATAAACATGTTTATACTCCACATTCAAATTACAAGTGAACCAAATATTTACCTTCAATGTGACATTTGTCAAATAGTCCACATCTTATAAAGTCAAACAGAAGCCTCCCACTTCATGAGACATTCTGATGTTCACAAGCCCAAGGGAGTAAAAAAAAATGAGCAAACACAACAAAGTGCTTCAAATGTCCAGAGCTAATTGGGAGAATATGTGTGTGGTTTTGAGAATTCAAAGAACATGTACAGAAAATGAAAGAGAAAAAGAGCCAAGATTGTTATGAAAAGAAGACAGAAAAAGGCCTTTGCTAAGATAAAAGGCTGGACATTAGCACATACATAGAAAGAACGTCTGTGGCTAGCATTTGGCCATGCAGAACTTCATCCCCAAACAAGTCCTAGGAGGAAAGGTTGAGGGAACCTGGTATGTTTAGCTTGGAGAAGAGGTGACTGAGTAGGGATATGACAGCACTCTTCAAATATCTGAAGGGCTGTCATCAGTCGCGGATCTAGGGGATGCTAGGGATGGCATGAGCCACGGGCGGCGCCACCTTGGGTGGGCGCTGTTAGCATGGTGCGCCAGCCACGCCCCCAGGATGGTGCCTGCCCTGCCCCCGCAACTGCCCAGGCCCTGTACCATGTTCTCCTAGCTCCTGCTGGCCTTAAAGAGCCGGCGGGAGCGAGGAGAATGCGGCAGCGCCCGGCGCCCCTCCCGCTTCTTAGAGCGGGCGCATGGGGCGCTGCGTTTTGCTAGCTCCTGCTGGCCTTAAAGAGCCGGCAGGAGCGAGGAGAATGCAGTGCCGCCTGGCGCCCCCTCCCGCTTCTTAGAGCGGGGGGGGCGGGGCGCCACATTATGACATCACGATGTTGTGATGTCATGACGTTGCATGCCCCCTGGGGGCACATTTTCATTGGGCGCCATGGGCGCAATTTCAAGTAGGTCCGCCCCTGGCTGTCATAAGGAAGAAGGGATAAATTTGTTCTCATCTGCCTTTGACAGTAGAACTAGGTCCAATGGGTACAAACTGCAAGAGAGGAGATTCTGATTGGACATCAAGAAGAATTTCTTGACGATAAGGGCGGTTCAACAGTGGAATAGCTTGCCAAGGGGATTGGTAGATTCTCCCTCACTGGAGACCTTCATGCAGAGGCTTGACAGGCACCTGCTGGAGCTGCTCTAGGAGGATTTCCTGCTACAGGCAGGGGGTGGACTAGATGACCTTGTAGGTCCTTTCCAATTCTATGATATTTTTGCCTGCCTATGCAACTCTTAAGCATGTTGAAGTCATTTAAAATTTGTGTTCTATCCTTTCAAAATTTGTAGCGGGTATCTACTGTCCTCTGTGAACTGACAATTGATACAGAAAAACTGATACTTTTTCTTTAATCAAATCACTCAAGAAGATACTGAGCAACATACAGATCATTTCAGAAAACCATTGCATACTTTCCTTCTAATCCACTGCCAATTTCATTTTTTGTTGCCTTCTGTATTACATTTTTCAATCGTTTGTACCTATTTTACAGTCATTTCTGCAACTCAATACTTCTCACTATGAGTTATATGAGGCTTGTGTGTGTGTGTGTGTGTGTGTGTGTGTGTGTGTGTGTGTGTGTGT
>JAJKFI010000005.1:31327034-31345517 GCA_029204185.1 Lerista edwardsae
TGTGTGTGTGTGTGTGTGTGTGTGTGTGTGTGTGTGTGTGTGTGTGTTTAAAGATTATTGTTGTTCGTGGGACTGGATAATAATAAATGAAAATGTGTATACTGTGAAAGGTCATCCACTACGTAGTTGCTAAAAGCAGCATTTAAAAAATAGCCTAATAGCAGCTGCGTTTGTATCAAAATTCACCACCCTGTTGCATTTCGATTTATCACAAGTCACGGAAAACAGGATAACTATGGAAAAATCTATAGATGAAAAAAGCCCTAGCCTTCAATTAGATAAGTATTGTATTGTACTCCTGTGATGATTGGAATTGGATTCATTATCACCACCCAACACACGGTGTGTTTGTAGCTTTCAATGATGTTTAAAGTCAATAACTCTCAGGGCACATGGTTATATCCTATGTCAAGCCTCTCATACTGTCAGAGTGTTTTGGAAAGATACTTCCTTTCCAGGAAGGGAGCATTTCATTCAGTTTTGTGCAGGAATTTCCCAGGATCCAGACAATCTTAGCCACACTTTCCTGGGAGTAAGCTCCATTGACTATAATGGGACTTACTTCTGAGTAGACAGGCACAGGCTTGGGTTCTAAGCATCTAATTCGACTCTGGTGAGCATGTTTTTTATGAGCTAAATATCAGCCTCAAGGAACCTCTGATAATCAGTGGTGTGGAGCAAGGAGCCTTTGCCACACCACAGCCCTGATCCAAACTGCCCTCTCTGCCCCTCACATTTAAGGACCAAAAAAGCAAGCTTAGCAGGGTGAAGCATCTGTGAAATGTAATGTGTAGATTGGATCTCAATATTTTATTTATTTATTTATTAATCGATTTTTACCCCGCCTTTTGTGCCCGAAGGCACCCAAGGCGGCATTACAAAATATATATTAAAAATACAACATAACAATTAACATTAAAAACAGTTAAAACAGTATTAAACAACAATAGCAAAAAATAAAAACCACAAACAATTTAAAAACAGTTTAAAAAAACAAAAAACAAAAAACAAACCCCGTGAATCATAATAACCAGCTGGCCAACCTGTCAGCAGTTAAAAGCTTTTTGGAATAAAAAGGTCTTCAGCCCCCGCCGAAATGTAAACAAAGAGGGAGCAGTTCTCAATTCTAGGGGAAGGGTGTTGGGGGGCCACCACCGAGAAGGCCCTCTTCCTGGCCGCCACCCCTCTCACTTCTCCTGGCGGCGGCACAGTCAAAAGGGCCCCCCCAGATGATCTAAGAGTACGGGTTGGATTGTATGGAAGGAGGTGGTCCCTCAAATACCCCGGACCCGAGCCGTAAAGGGCTTTAAAGGTCAAGACTAGCACTTTGAATTGGGCCCGGAACAGAACCGGCAGCCAGTGTAGTCGCCGAAGCAACGGCTCGACAGAGTCAAACCGACGTGCCCCAGCAACCACCCGAGCCGCCGCGTTCTGTACTAGTTGTAATTTCCGGACCGTCTTCAAAGGCAGCCCCACGTAGAGCGCATTGCAATAATCTAATCTAGATGTCACTAGGGCGTGGCTCACAGTGGCCAGGTCCGCACAGCTCAGGTACGGCCGCAGCTGGCGAATCAGCCGAAGCTGAGCAAAGGCTCCCCTGGCCACCGCCGCCACCTGGGGCTCCAGGTGTAGCTGTGAATCCAGGAGAACCCCCAAGCTGCGAACCTGCTCCTTCAGAGGAAGTGCGACCCCATTCAGAGCAGGACGATAATCCAATACCCGAGCTGTGGATTTCCGAACCAAAAGCACCTCTGTCTTATCCGGATTTAATTTCAGCTTGTTCGCCCGCATCCAGCCCCCAACGGCCTCCAGACAGCGATTCAGGACCTCAACCGCCTCCTCAGAATCAGGGGGAAAGGAGAGATAAAGTTGGGTGTCATCAGCATATTGATGGCACCCCACTCCAAACCCCCGGATGACCTCTCCCAGCGGTTTCATGTAGATGTTAAACAGCATGGGGGATAAGATGGAACCTTGCGGCACCCCGAACCTAAGAGGTCGGGGTGCCGAACAAGCGTCCCCCAGCACCACCTTCTGGGATCTGTCAGTCAGGAAGGAGCGGAACCACTTCAAAACAGTGCCTCCAAGCCCCAACCCGGCCAGCCGACCCAGAAGGACACCATGGTCGATGGTGTCGAATGCCGCCGAGAGGTCCAGCAGGACTAACAGGGTCGCACTTCCCCCGTCCATCCCCCGGCGAAGGTCATCCACCAAGGCGACCAAGGCGGTCTCCGTCCCGAACCCCGGCCTGAAGCCAGATTGGAATGGGTCCAGATAATCCGTTTCCTCCAGAACCCTCTGAAGCTGAGACGCCACCACCCGCTCAATCACCTTGCCCAGAAATGGGATATTGGAGACTGGCCGAAAGTTGTTTAAATTTGTGGGATCCAGGGAGGGCTTCTTCAGGAGAGGGCGAACCATTGCCTGCTTCAAAGCAGGCGGGAGTACCCCCTCCTTCAGAGATGAGTTCACCACCCTCCCCGTCCACTCGGCCAGCCCTCCCCGGGCAGCTCTAATTAGCCACGCCGGGCAAGGGTCGAGCGGGCAAGCAGCAGGTCTCACACTCCAGAGAATCCTGTCCACATCCTCAGGCTCTACAAGCTGAAAAGAATCCCAAATTGGAGGATAGACAGGTTCCCCAGG
Organism: Lerista edwardsae; assembly: GCA_029204185.1. Classification (NCBI taxonomy): domain Eukaryota; kingdom Metazoa; phylum Chordata; class Lepidosauria; order Squamata; family Scincidae; genus Lerista; species Lerista edwardsae. The sequence continues at coordinate 31,329,678 of JAJKFI010000005.1, forward strand.
GACATCACTAGATATGCCCACAGCGGCGTCCAAGTCATGCCGGATCTGATCGACCTTATCTGTAAAGTATTTAGCGAACTCGTCACAGCGAGCCTCCGTGTGCTCCTCCCTACCAGTAAGGGGGGCAAGATGTAAAAAACTGCGGACCACACGGAAAAGCTCAGCCGGACGGTTCTCTGCAGATGCAATGGTGGCCTCTTAGCCGCCACCACTGCTCTGGAATAAGCTTTTAATTGGGCCCGAGCCCGTGTCCGGTCAGATTCGGCACGAGTCTTTCGCCACCGACGCTCTAGTCGTCTGCTCTGCCGCTTCATCGTTCGCAGCTCCTCAGAGAACCAAGGAGCCGCTCTGATTCTGCGACTGGGCAGAGGACGCTCAGGAGCTATCTCATCCAGGGCCCTGGCCATCTCCGTATTCCAGAGATCGACCAGGGCACCGGGTGGATCACCAACTCTGGCAACAGGAAAGTCCCCCTCTGGGGGGGGGGACTCAGGAATCCATCTGGATCCATCAGCCTCCGAGGGCGGATCATAAAATGCGATCCCCCGCCATTGCAGAGGTGAGAAGCCGCGACAAGCCTAAATCCCACCAGACAGTGATCTGTCCATGACAAAGGAGTGATCTTAATCTCTTCCACCTCCAGATCACCATCAACCTGCCCCGCAGTAAACACCAGGTCCAGCGTGTGTCCCGCATCATGCGTAGGGGCAGATATTCTTTGAGACAGACCCATGGTTGCCATGGAGGCCATGAAATCCTGAGCCGCAGGTGTTCCCGGGGCCTCGGCATGGACATTGAAGTCCCCCAACACCAAAAGGCCAACAATATAAGCCAACAATATATGGCTTAAAGTTCAATACATGTTTTACTTGCTCCTCAAGCTTGTACCTGGGCTGATTCAATACTACCCATTAAAATGAATAGGGGAAAATAAATATGCTCAGAGAACCCCTATGCAAACCCTTCTCTGTGCTTTCTCACAGGGAAAGATGGGGAAAACCTGTCAGATGGAAGAATAAATCCAGCTTTTCAAATCTGGTGCCAATGGAAGCTTTTGATCCTTGCCGCAATAGGAGTTGCAGGGTCGCTAAAACTGGGTCAAGACTGTATTGGGTAGGGAATGCTTTTACCCTTATTGTGCAGGTAATCTGTGTAAAGGTAATCTTTAGTCTGTGTAAAATTTTAAAGCTGCTATTTATTCCATTAAAAACCCATAAGCAGTAGCATCACAAATGGTTTGGCCCAAAGCCTGTAGCTATCTTGGTGTGGAATCTGCATCCGTACTATAGCTTTTTCTATCAGATTTATCTCTCTTTCTTCCTCCCCGCAGCTGAAAACATTAGCAAAGCAATAAAAAGGATGGCTCCTCCCAATGATAGACTCACAGCGGTCTGGGAAGCTATGCTTATGCAAGGTTCAATTCCCTAGCATCGCCATGTTTAAAAAGCCGATATAGTCAACGTTTAGGAATCATCAAGCTTCCTCAGTTCTATATATGAGTTTCACTCCCTTCCTATGTATTGGGAGTGGGGGGAGCTGACCACTTTCTTATTATAGCATCAGCATGTCGTTTTGCTTTATCTGTGGAAGACAATATTTTTCTTCTTGCCAAGCGTGCATTAAAAATATTGCAGCATGGTAGAAGTTGATTGGGCAGAATGTGTCAATTTCAGTGTTGGAGCATTTTTGCTGCCACCACTCAATTTTACCGCCTTATCTCCAAGGGCATTTTTGGAACATTTATTTTCACATTGGCGGCCAATTATCTTCTTATGCCTCACTGTAGCACAATCTGAGAACTGATGTAAATGAAGGTTTAGAAAACATTAATTTTAGCCTCCTCCACCCAATTGCTCTGCAGTGCCAGATGCAAGTTCAAAAGAATAATGGCTAAGAGTCCAGCCTACGGTTGCGTTATACTAAATAGGAGAAAGCAACATTAAATTTCTCTGTTGGCTTCAACTCTTCAGAGCAGCAGTGTTGCTTTTCATTTTCAAAGTTTCTAACTCAAGAACAAAGGAGTAAATAAACAGGCTGTATACAAATACAGTATGTCACGTAGCTTATGCAGTGACATCTGACACATTAAAGCAAGCTTATTTTTATCTCCACTGCTGTTTATATAACTAAGAGCGCAATCCTATCCTGGAGTTAGGCCATCACAGTCAGGCCAGCAAAGTTTGGCTGGCACAAGGGATACTGTAAAGTACGTTTGGATCACTCTCGGAGTCAGAGCGACCAACACAGACATGTGTGCTATCCTCCTTGACTCCGTGGTTCAAATACACTTTACTGTGACCCTTTCGATGGCCAAACTTTGCTGTCCTAAGTGTGCCGGCCTAACTCCAGGTTAGGATTGCGCCTTCAAACAGATTATTATTCCAAGGAAGGAAAAATACCAGCACTTCTATATTAGGGAACTCAAGAAATGCTGGGTTAAATATTGAGATAACATTTTTTTAAAGAGTGTGCTCATATTGTATCCACAGATCTAACACAGATTTATGGTCCTAGGTTCATTAAGAACCACCTGGGTCTATTCAATCAATGAGATTTGTTTGTCACTACCTTTATTAAGATGTGACTTGCCCTCCTACATGGCTGCTACTTTGTTAGTAAATCATTGCTGAAGAAAACATCATTTTTATGAATTTCCCTCCCTTTCCAAGAAATCAGATTGGTTTGTAATATATATACAAGTACTATATCATTTTGTAGCCTATCTGTGCACTAGCACATGAACCGACACTAGCGCATGGATGGCCAGGGGGGAGTTGTACAAGGCTCCAGGGCAGAGGGCAGAAGCCCTCCAGAATGCAGCTTAGGATTCCAAAGTCATACAGAGTATTTTCCAATAATGACAATACCATTCTAATTTATCATTAATAACCTGCCATGTGTCAAGGCATCGCGTACCATGATGCCAGCACTGGAGTTGTATAGAGTAATAATTTGTAAGCTGTTATACTAATGGTTTTACACTGTAGACCAGTCGTTCTCAAACATTTTTGCACCGGGAACCACTTTTAAAAATGACACTCTTATCAGGGTTACCAATTAGCGTAGCAAGAATAAAAATATTTTTTTTAATTTCTTTCTGGATTACCATTTTATTTATTTATGTTTTATATATGTATTTATTAAAAAAAAACTGGATCCATTTCTTGTAGTGAAGCAGTCCTAATTAATAGCCTCAAGGCCAGAGAGGATTAATTATGTGACCCAGCCTTCCCCTGCCCTCACAAACTGTCATTGACAGACTTGGAAAAAAAACAACCCAGAAAAAGAAAGCTCAAATATCTAATTCCCTATATTTACACAAACTTGCAGGAGCTCAGCTGTTTGCAGGTTGTTAAAAAGGTAAAGCTTTCCCCACGACTGAATGGTCTAGTCATGACCAACGGTAGGGGGCGGTGCTCATCTCCGCTTCTAAGCCGAAGAGCCGGTGTTTTTCCTAGGACAAGCTTCCGTGGTCATGTGGCCAGCATGACTATATGCCATAGTGCACAGAACGCGTTTCCCACCAAAGTGGTCCCTGTATTTATCTACTCGCATTTTTTACATGCTTTCAAACTGCTAGGTTGGCAGGAGCTGGGACAAGCAACGGGAGCTCACTCCGTCATGCAGTCTTGAACAGCCAACCTTCCGGTCAACAAGCTCAGCTCAGCAGTTAAACCCACAGCACCACCACCCCGTCCACCACGGTAGTTGGCAGCTCTCTAATTAGCCTCAGGGCTTGTCGGGACCCCACAGTTTAAGAACTACTGCTGTAGACAACAAGGATCACACAAATGTATATAACACAACAGCATTCAGTGTCAAAGTGATCATTTCGAAAACAGGGAAAGGTTTTTACTGGGCTCTCATGAACTCTCAGCATAAACCATTTAAATGCCCGACACCCATAGTAGATAGATATCTATACCATATTGTACTGCATTAAATCCAGACAGGTATGTAAAAACAAATACAGAAAATTCTTCAGTGGCTGCAAACCTTGAGCTCCTGAGATGTGTCAGCAATTCAGGCAGTCGATGTATTTATTTTAAAAGAAAACGGCAGCAGACGGCGTGTTTTTGTCCTTGGCACACGGAGCTCTACGATTCAAAAACTAATTTAAAGAAAGAGACACCTTTCAAAAGAAAATGTGCCCGAGCCTAGTGGGAGTCATGCTCCCTTGAACCCAACTCCACAATAGAGTGCTGAACCAATAAATGAAGATGCAGTAGGGCACACGGACAGGCCTGGCGTGACAGGAGGTTAATAGACTGCCTTGTGGGCCTAAAAGCTCATTTTTCTAGGAGCAAATCACACCCAGCTTAACCACAGACAAACCTTCACCATTTACTTGGGAGGATTTTGCTGGGGGAACCTGAAAGAAAGGGACATCTCCCAGTCCTGGAAAGTGACAGTGGATGTAATCTTAACTACTTTCTAGAACCAGGGTAAGGGCAATGCAGCTCTCACATAAGGGAACAAACGTTCCATTACCTGAGGATGCCTCCATGACTGCCTCCCCCACTGCAAGATGCAGCACATGACTCCCTGGCCCAGCTTGGTCAGTGCTGGAAAGTGGGTTGGGATTGCGCCTTGTGTTTCTTTCCAACAAGTCTCCACAGGTGCCCTGTTTGATCCTGCTGAAGTGAATGACCAATAAATAAAAGTGAAGTGAATTTATCTGTGGAACTCTTTGCATCTGTGGAACTCTTTGCCACAGGAGGTGGTGATGGCATCTGGTCTGGATGCCTTTAAGAGGGGATTGGACAGATTTCTGGAGGAAAGGTCCATCGTGGGCTGTAGGCAATGATGGACTGTGCAACCTCCTTACATTGGTGGTGGGCTACTTCAGAGTACCGGGTGCAGGGGAGTGGCAACAGGATGCAGGCATCTTGTTGTCTCATGCCTCCCTGGGGCACCTGGTGAGCTGCTGTGAGATACAGGAAGCTGGACTAGGTGGGCCTTTGACCTGATCCAGCAAGGCTCTTCTTATGTCCTTATGTCCTTATGACCAGCGTGGCAGACAGCTCAAGCCATTGCCAGGGTCGGCAGGAGTGGCTTATCCTGTGCCTGCAGGTATGACAAGCTCACCCAAAAAGCTGAAAAGGACGACTTTCAAAAAGAGATTAAAAAGTCATCCATATTTATAGCTTGGTGGAGAGCGGATGTGTGATAACCATCAACAAGCAGACACTGAAGTGCATATTATCAAGGTAGTTGAGGAAACATTCAGCTTCGTTTAAAGAACGGTGGGTGAAGGTAAGCCAATAGAACAACCACCGAGGCCAATCCTTCTGAATGAGAAGTAGGAAGAAATACCCTATCGTGTTTGCATAACAGTGTGCTTGCAGTTCCCGTCCTGGGTAAGACCTGAGTTGATGTGAACCATTTCCTTATACGACTCATCCAATGACCTGAAGCTACTCAAAACACGTGAACTTATAATGTGTGCGCTTTACAGTGCAATCCAAACCCCAGGCTGGAACAGGCAGGCTGACACACCTGCCCTATATCCAGACCGGGGCTTGGAGGTGCTGCTGCACTACCCAGGGAAAGGGGAATATATTCCTCCTCCCAGTGGTGTTATTCAAATGATTTAGGAACAGGAACTCACTTTTGATTGGCACTTGTCGGGAACCCGGAACCAGCCACGGTGCCTGTTAGGATCCGGAACACCTGTTCTGGTCCGTTCCTCCTGAATGACATCACTGCCTCCTCCCCCAGGTAGTGCGCAGAGGCCTGGATGGGGTTACTTGGAGCTGTGCTGCCGAAATCTGCAGCGCAACTCCGAATGGTGAAATCGGGGCCGCCCAGGCCGGGTACGGATCCTGCCTCCATCCCCATCCCTGCCCCTCCCTCCACCCCATTCTGCCCTTTCCCCTCCCCATTATGCCTCTTGCCACCCTCCCGAATCTCTGTGCCAGCCTTGGAAAACTGGCCTTACCTTCGGGCCTCTGGGCCCAGGAGGTGGAACACAGAGGCCAGCAGACGTCCATGCGCTGGCCTAACTCCCACTGAAATGGCACAAGCATGCTTCACAGCGCATTTGCAACCAGAATGGCCAGCACAAGGCACTTGGGCCGGTTCAGGAACAGGGCTTGGATTGTGCTCTCTGTCATCCGCACTGTTGAGTTCCCGACAGCATTAAATTCTGCAGCTTTTTGTTACTTTTTTTGTTATTTCAAGGTGAAAGATGGATTCTCTGAAGTTCTTATTATCAAATGTAAGTCAGTACGTTAGTCTCCAGTGGGAGAATAATAGCATATCCATTATTAACTCTGGCCTTTCTCAAGAGTGAAAGTGGATTGCTCATGCTTTGGCCGAACTCCAATAATATTATGATATATATTCAATCAGAATGATATATTTTGCAGACTCCATGATGAGTCATCAGCAACCCATAGCAGCCTAATACTGCACACATTAACCATGGAGTCTTACGTGACATTCCTACACACACACACCTATCTGGGCGTACGTTCTACTGAACCCAGTGGAATTTACTTCTGAGTAGACACATATAAGATTATACTGCTAGTGTTTTCACACTTTCTAAAAGAGTCAAGGGCAGGCTGAAGCATGGACATGGAGCTGTGGAATAAAAATTTCAGGGGGATAATTTGAGATACGGACCTTCTAGAGAAAGTTCAAGACTTTTCATAATAAAACTCAGCTGGGAATAAAATACAGGGTGGGCCATAAGTTTCCATCCATAGGAAAAATAAACATTTTTTTAAAATGAAAAACCATTTTCCATTATATAAATGGTGGAAACCATGCGACTGCTTCCTGACCCAGCCGTCAGAATGATTTCAATTCGTTGCTCTTTATTCAAATGCATTTTTTAGGGTATCTGAAATATGAAAAATAAAATGTTAAAAATCATATGGATGGAAACTTATGGCCCACCCTGTATTTATGTGAGGTATGACCTGACACTCTTTTTAAAAAAAATTCATCAGCCTTTTCAAAATCAATAGCAGGTTAAGTGGTTGTTCTAACAGCAGTAGTTTGCATTTTTTAAAGGTCAGACAAGCAAACAAAACGACGCCTAAGTTAAATACTAGCATTAGAAACAGAAATGCCAGGTGCGATGCCACGCAGCTGTCGTAAATACTATGTTCTAATTATTGTTAGACAGTAATTAGTGTTGTTAATGAAATAAAGCCAGTATTTGTTTTTTTGTTTTTGTTTTTTTTTCCTGGAAAACCTGTACTGAATTCTCTGTCCTTGACCAGTTTCCTCGGGAGTCAGGCGGTGGGAAATGAGGGAATGCAGCAGCCAAGGAGAAGCACAGCCATGTCAATAACAAATAGGGACAAAAATCACTCGACTGACGAAGAAGTGACTCACTGATAATATTGTGAGAGCATTTACTTTGGACAAATGTGAGATGTAAATCTGAGACATAAACCCTTTCAGCTAGAAGAAACCAAGAGGTTGCATTTTTGCCATCTTGCTGGAACAACTGGTCACGACAGCCTCCAAATCCCAAGGCTGTGTACCGCTAAATACTGTTTGCTGGGGAGCAGCAGGGAAGGTTGTTGCCTTCATGCTCAGGCTTTGTCTGATTGGTCATTGTGGAAAAGAGTATGCTGGACTAATTGGACCCTGATTCAGCAGGCAATTCTGATGTCATTTTCTTAAAGTGGATAAGTATGGTTGAGCTTGCGAAGCAATCGTATTATGAAGTTCCAAACCAGCTCTAGATTTTGACCTGGTGTTTTGAGCAGGGACGTGCTGTGATGTTCTGTGCCAGTGAGGCACAGAACATCACGGAGCCCAGTGACCTGGAAGGGATGTCACACTTCCAGGTCATGCAGGTCCTCTGAACATGATCATAACTTTGCTCCAGTCACATCAGACCCTTTCTGAAGCCTTCCCACGCCCCCAGACATGGAGCTGGTGCCCTGTCCCAACTTCTGGGACACTGATGTTCTCCTGGAGGGTGGGGCTTCACAACCTCGTTCTGGCTCTTTTGGGAAGGCAGTGAGCCTTCCCAGAGGTTAGGAGGGGCATGGCATAGCCACCAGTGCCCTGCCTTCAGAGAGGCAATCACTGGCATTCTCTTCACATCCCTTCCAGGGGACTTTCTGAAGCCCATAGATGCTCCCAGATGCAACTGGAGAACATCTTCAGTCGTGTCTGGGAGCTCAGTTGAAGTTCAGCCTCCCGTACCTCTCATGATCTCATGCCCCTGGTTTGAAGCTATAGTGCTAATTAGGTCCATGTTTCTCCTCATCCCAACAGGCTGTAGATCAAGCATGACTAGGAAGTGTTACTTAGCAACAGAGTTACTTAGAAGTGATGACAAAGTCACCTAGTAGCTTGTTTGTTGCAGAGCCAGTACCATCAGGGGAGGGAGGCCAGGAATATGCCCTTCCAGAAGACTGCTCTCTCGTTGTTGTAGAGCCAGGTGCAATTGAGAGCCCAATTCTATGACTGGGCAGTGCCATAAAGTGCTTTCTGACATCCAGTCAGTAAGCAGTGCCAGCAGGAAGCCCTGCGCTGTCCTTTGGGTGCTGCAACCCACCCTAAGGCCACCAGGGCAGGTGTTGTGCTGGGAGGTGGAGGGGCAGGAGAGGGTGTTCTACAGACAGGGAGGGGGTGTTTTGGGGTGGGAGAGGGCAAAGAGGGACAGTTCAGGCCTGGGAAGAAGCGGGGATGACAGAGCAGGCATCTGCTGGATCCTAACCCTGTCTAAGGCCTGAAAGCCCTACATGAGGCAAATAGCTGGTGCATATCTTAACAGCCTCATTGAGCAGACTGGGGCACAGCACAGGGCAAGGGAACAAACATCTGCTCAAATCCAATGCTGGATAAAGCGTGAGCCAGTGGGCCTGGTGACCCCACTGCACAACATTGGATAGGATTGGACTGCCTGTCCTTAAAAAAAAAAAAAAAAAAGCCAATAACCCCAAGCTGGTTATCCATACAACTGTAGCAGCTTGATTGGCATGCATAAATATACGCTTCCTCTCAGCATTTTCTGTCTCACACAACCACTGAACTATAACTGAGATAGAAAGCAGATGGGCGATAGAAGAAACCATTTCCTAGCACCACTGATAAGAATCTGCTGCTCGTGAGGTTTGTTTGCTATTATGTTGGCACCGAAGCGATATGTACACAAAACAACTTGTCACTCAGCACTGTAAATATGTTTTTCCTTTCCATGTCACTGATAATTCCATCCAATTTTGAGGACGAAAAGATGAATGCATCAATCATCGTTATGCGAGAAATTCACAACCCTGCATTAAGATAAACAGAGCTGGCATTATTTAAAGCTTAAAATGCTTCTCCGACAACTGTATTAGATAGAAGGTGGATTTTAGCTAGTTCTGTAAAGCTTATGATTAGAATGACCTTTTATACTGTCAATGTCACTTTCTGCCAAAAAGGAATAAGAATTGCTCATTGTGTTCTCTTACTGTATACCAGGCTGACTTATCCATTGGGCCCAGTGCATAGGGCCCACAATTTTTTTAGGGGTTCCCAAAAATGTTTTAATTTCTTTTAAAACCAGAAGAAAACTTTTAGACTCAAATACAATGTTTTAATTTTTTTCCTCACGTCAGAAAACGTTGACACGCAGGGCCCATGAAAATCTATTCAATTTTGCCTGACACATAAAAATAATAAAACGTTGATGTATTTAAAGTTATATCAAAAATAATTTGGAGTATTGATATTATTACGGTGGGGGGGCCCATGAAGGCAAATGCCAGTGGCCTATGAAAGTCATAATGCAGATCTGACAGTATAGGGTTGTTTTTACCCCATGGTGATAATGATCACGGACCAAATGCTGATTAGGTTCAGGGAGTATAGGGGAAACATGATGTTTCCCACACCTATAGAAGAATCTTAAGACTCTCCTTCCTGACTAGCCCAGCCCATTGCCCAGATCTTCAAAGGAGGAAAGGGAATTGGCTCACCCCTATGATTCTTCTCAGTCCCTGAATCTCTCTGGATCTGAGAGAAGTTCTATCTCTCAAGAGAGAAATTCCAATGTATCTCTGTGGCGAGAAGCTCTTTCTCCAGACCTTCCCCCTTTCTTTCCAAGCTGCACTCATTTCCTGTTTCTCCACACTTTGCAAAGGATATACAGTAGTCCAACATGATAGTATATCATCCTAGCTCCTGGCTAGGAATCTTCTGGATCACAGCATTGGTAGCATTCTGCTTCTCCTGTTCAGCAGTATCAACTGCTGGGGAAAAAAAAAGACGACTAACCACCACCAGAGCTGGGCTGTTCCTTCGTCCCAGGTCTATGCTTCCCATTTGGACACCCACATCTCCTTTGGCCTCAGTGGGGGTGGGGAACTCCCAAACCCTCACAAATAATGTTTTCAGTGCAGCTTGTTAGAGCTGTACAATGCAGCTGTCAAGGAAAGGAGAGGATGGAGGCCAGGGAGGAAGCAGGCTGACTAGTAGTTAGTGTTTAGCACCCCTGCACCTAGTGCTGCCTAGAGCTTAGCAATACCTAAGTAATGGCATTATTTTGCCTAGTGTTTAGCACCTAGTACTGTATAATGCCTAGTGCTTAGCACCCTGGCACTCCTTTCTGCTCTCCACTTTCCTTTCATTGGACCATTAGCTGAACAGGGGAAAAAACACCTTGGTAGTTTGTGAGCACTGCCAGCATCCTGCCATCAGGCAGGCAGAGAGCAGCAATCTGGGGCAACGAAACCTTCTCAGGAGAATACTAAACCCCAGGGTTTTTTCTTAAAAATCAAATTCTCAATAGTGTCAGCAAGGCAGACAAAGAACCATGGACTATGCAGACAAAAGGTCGAACTGTGACTGGCTTATTGTCTAACCAGAAGGTGCCAAACTCTGGCCCATGGGCTGGATCCAGTGCCTGCAAAAAGCCGTCGCCATTGTGTGCAGCGGTTATCGTTCCACCATGCAGCATCTTATCTTTCCAGCACATCTCTGCAGGAAGTCATGCCAAGCAGCTGCTTCTGCTGCCTGTCGCCCCAGCACGCTCTGCACCTGTATTTCTGGGCAGATGGCTGCTCGGAGAGACTTTCTGCAGAGATTGGCTGGAAAGATACGATGCTGCATGGTGGGCTGGTAAGCGCTGTGCACCACAGGAAAGGCTTGCTCTTCACATCTCGGTCTGTCTCGGAGACCCTGGTCTAAGCTAAAAGGGAATTCAACAATATGAAATGAGGGTAGTAAAAATGCAGGAGGTTGACGATGAAAAATGCCTGAGCATCACTGGAATGCACAAAGGGAAGGTTTGATCAAATAGATACAGCAACCATGAATGCCCAGCAGATGGATCTGGGATGCTACTCAGTTCACATCAGTCCACAATGAGTTGCTACCTTAAATCAGGGAAGTTTGTGCACTGGCTGGAGTCAGTTAGCAACTTGGAAAATAAAGTAATTCCTTAATGCAATTGAGCTAGATAGTTTCTAGTTTAGGGCACAATCCTAACCAACTTTCCCACACTGAGGTAAGGGCAATGCAGCTCTGAGGTGAGGGAACAAATATTCCCTTACCTTGAGATGGCCTCCATGACCACTACTTCACTGCAGGATGCAGCACATGCCCCATTGGCACAGCTATGTCAGGGCTGGAAAGTTGGTTAGGATTGCACCCTTAATCTACTTACATTGCTTGAGGAAGCCCCAGTCCATATACTTGCAGGTGGGTGGTCCTCTATGAGCTCCCAATGAATGCGTTCACTCAGTGCCTGACAGAAAATAATGAACACTTTCTGGGGGCTGGCAGTTATATAACTTTGGTTTGATGATGTCATCATCATCTAATTGGAGGAGTGGAGCCCATCTGAGTCACTCCATCCCACCCCTTGACCTGGATGGACAGGTTCAGTTGCCTAGCCACTAAGTGCATGCCAATGGCGGTGAAGGTAGGGTGGGATACCTATTCCACACAGGAAGAAGACCCCAATCCACAAACCTTTTGGGAGGTTAAAAATGTAAAACAACAACAACAACAACAACAGAAAAACAGGCATCAAATAGAGGGAAAAACAGGGCATTCATCACAGCAGCAATTCTAGTTTAACATGCTGAGATGTGCAATTTGAAAAGCAGCTGCTTTTATGACATTCCATTTTGCACAGATTTTAGCTTAGGGCAACCATCATATCACAGAGCTCGCTGAGCTGACCTTTATATGCCACTGAACAGCAATGCCTCAATAAAATCAAACCCAAAAGTGCAAGCTGTGGAATATCTACACTCTCTCTAACACAGCCTTTTAACTGTGCTGACTATTGAAATCAATAATGCTTGTTCACATAAGAGACGCTCGGGAGAGATTCCATGAAATGCTGGGGCAAGATAGTGAAAAGTTCCCTTTGTCACAAGTTAAAAAGTGCTATTTAAAAATGCTATTTATTGAAAGCCGTGAACCTTATTAGAACACAACGCCATAAAACAAGGGACCCTTGAGGAGACAAAAAATATTCAGTGGCAACAACGCCTCCCTGGGGCTCCAGAACATTGACAAGCATGTGGTGTTTTTAAGTAGCAAAACTGGGCTCTGTGTTAGCTAAAGATCAGGCCTGAGGAGAAGGGGATAGGGGTGAGCAAAATCCCTGGGGCCCTGGCCTTCAGGGAGCTTGGGCCATGACAAAATAAACTATACAATACAAAACACATTTAGGGCGCAATCCTAAGCAACGCTGGATTAGCGAGGCTGGCCGGCCAGCGTGCGCTCCCTTACCGTAGGGGAGGCTCCAGCCTCCCCCATGTGCTCCTTGGATCTGGATCCAAGGAGACTGTGCGGCCCTAATTGGGGCCGCGCTGCCTCACTGACAGGCTTAGGATGTGGCCGTATGGCCACCTCCCAAGCTCACCCAGGTCCTGCCCAAGTCCCGCCTCCCCCCTCCCACCAATCCTCGTCCCGAAATGGGATAGAGAATCCCTTGCGCTGACGGTATTTGGTCAGCGCAAGGGAGGCTCTCTGTCAGCGCTCTGAAGCCAATGCTGCGAGCAGCATCGGCTTCAGAGTTGGAGCGCCGACACGGGGGTGCTACTCGGCACTGGCGCTCCGCCCCTTGCATTGACGCAATGATGTCGCATCGACGCAAGGGGCATGCTACGATTGCACTGTTATTCAGGGTTGCATTTCCACTATGGTTTTAATCCACTTCCAATGCACTTCTATTCCCCCAATGCATTCTGGTGAGAGTAGTTAAGGGTAGCTCTAATAGCTCTCAGTTTCCTTAACAAACTACAGTCCCCCCAGAATGCACTGGGGGAACCTGCAGCAGCATTCATATGAGACACAGAGCAGCTTTTCCCCCTTTTCTCTCTCCCCCCTTCATGTGGTGGGGATGACTCACCTCTTCCTCACTTGGCAGTGCTGCCCCCTTCTTCTGGTGCAACAAAGCAGGAAAAAAGCCTCCCTCCTTCCCCACAGGATGGACTCTGCTGCCACCAAGACAAACCAGGACTGGCTGGATCACTGGTATGCAGAGGGTCTAAAGGAGGTTCTCCCCAGATCGCCTCTGAGTTTATCCTGAGGCAAAGCCACTGCGTTGGCTTGGAGTTACACCATTCTACTCCAGTGAAAGAATCCCAGGACGCCTGAGGCTCAGTGAATGGCCTGGGAGCCCTTTACAGCATTGCTGCAACTGCGTCGGCATCAGCCTCATCAGTCTCGTGGATGAGAGACGACCAAGAGCCCCAAGCCAAAGGGGATGGGAAAGTTAAAAAAAATATTTCTTTGAAAATCCCATAAACCCCTTTTGCCTAGTTCAGTGCGGACATCCACATTCTCTAGAGCAGTGCTTCTCAAACTGTGGGTCAGGATCCACTTGGTGGGTCAGGACCTGATGTCAGGTGGGTTGTAGAAAGCTGGGAGCAGCCATCTTGGAAACGGCAGACCTTACTCTTGTTATATTCCTTTTATTTTAAGTCTGAATTTTCAAGTGAGGGTTTTTATTTATTTATTTGTTTGTTTGTTTGTTTTATTTTATTTTATTTTATTTTATTTTATTTAATGTATTTTATACCGCCTTTCTCCAGATTTCAATGGACTCAAGGCGGTTTACATGGGCAGGCTGTTCATAAACCCCATTTTTCAATTGCGTTTTTTACAATTATTGTTCTATGTACCATTCACAGAACCCTCAATTTCTTCCGATGTTTCCCTTTCAATGTGTGGTCATGATCCTGGCTGCACTCTTGCACCTTCTGAGCCTTCACAGTGCTTTTATATAATATTTGGTCCTAATCTTGCTTTCTGTCAGGGATGTTTCATGGTTGTGCAGTTGCTGCAGTTTGCTTTCCAGGAGTGTCATTTGATTACCAGTATGTCACAATGATGGCACTTCCGGCCATTACATCACTTCTGGTGGGTCCCAACACGAGTGCCAATCTAAAAAGTGGGTCCCAATGCAAAAAGATTGAGAACCACCGCTCTAGAGAGACTGCCTGTATTACGTAGAAATACTGCCTGTATTATGTATTAAACAGCTACATTCAGCCCCCAGAAAGGCTACCTTGCAGTCATGGTCATCCCCCCCCCTTGCTTATGTAATTTGAGTGCTTTCAAACTAACAAGTATGTTCTAAACCCGAGCTGTTATGTTCACAAAGGAATAGGAAGGAGAGGTTAAAAAGATTACAGAAACCATTCATATAGTTAGTACAGCTAATTGGAGATTATTACTCTGAACATGATTAGCAACAAACAGCACGGTTCCAGCATGAAAACCTGCTCTTTCTTCTCCTGCCTGGCCGCCTGGCCTTTCCCCTCTCCTGTTTAATTACTCCCAGGCAGCGCACATTGACCCAGCTGTCTTTTGGAATTTGACAGCGCTACATGGCAGGTTTTGTTTGGGTATTGCCTACTCCTCCGACTGATTGTGGCAGACTCCAGCTCTCTGTGCGCTGCTAGACTCGTTATTCCAAGGCCTGCATTACACAACACATTTCATCAAATATGCTCCAGGGCACAGCAGAACTCCTGCATTGGTTTGCACAGAAATGACTTTCGAGACGAGGTGACCACTAGTTATTATGTTCCAAGAACTGAAACTCAAAATAAAAAAAAATCACGCGAGAACTTTAAGGCACCTTTCAGCTTCCCTCATGCTACCTATGGGATCAGACTTATGTAGCAATCCTAATCAACTTTCCAGCACTGGGGTAAGGGCAATGCAGCTCCGGGGTAAGGGAACAAACACTCCCTCTCCTTGAGGAGGTCTCCGAGACTCCCCCCCCCCCACTGCAGGATGCAGCATATGCCCCACTGGCACAGCTATGTCAGTGCTGGGAAGTTGGTTAGGATTGCACACTTAATGAGGCCTTGAAAGTTGGAAATTTGTACTGAGAATGAATGAGCTCAGCCCACGGCCACAGGCTGCCTGGGCTCAAGCTCACCTGCCATTCCTCTGCTTCATGCACTGCACAAATATTTACCTCCCATCTCCCCTCTGCCACCCCACTCTGCATTCTTCCCGCCAGCCTCTTCACCCCCTCTGCATTTCCCAGCTTGCTCTGTCCCGCATGACCCCTCTTCAAGCGTCCCACCTTGCCAATGTCAAGTGCCTCTTCCTCCTTTTTTCTGCCCTCTGAGAGTTGAGACAGCAGGGAGGTGGGGAAGACAACCAAACTAGATGAAGACCAGCGCCTCTCCCACCATCTCTGCCTTTTTAAAAGACAGGGAACCCCAGCAGGGGTAGGGCAATGGTGCCAGCAGGTGGGACAGCTGTCAGAGTTGGTAAGCAGCCCCAAAAGAACCTTCCTGCACAACAGGCACATGTGGTCCAGTTAGTGGACAGGTCCTGAGAATGAGCATTCTGGTCAAAACAAAATTGGGTAGGAGGGGAGAAGGGATGGGCAGATTGGGT
>JAJKFI010000005.1:31345527-31403624 GCA_029204185.1 Lerista edwardsae
GGCAGAAATGGTGCTTGCCAACTCTTATCCCCCTTTCCAACCCAATCCCACGTGGTCCATGTGAACCCGCACCATCCGAATTGAACTCCCACTGGTGTTGTGTAGTCTTACTCCTAGATAAGGGAATGATTGTTCCTTAACCAAGAGAAGACCTCTGCAACAGTTCCCTCCTTACAGAGGTAGCGGTAGCCATTTTTGTGCCGCTGAAGTGTGATGCCAGAGTCTTCTGCTTTTTAAAGAATGCTGCAATCAGTTGGGTGATTCCTCAGCCATTTTCCAATAGCAAAGTGAATCAGAAAGGAGAAAATCCTAATTACAACCATTCACAAGCAAAACAACCACACAGTCTTCCCCCTTTCCAGCATCCCATCTTCTCCATATGGCTGCTCTAGATGCTTCATGACCCACCTGAAGTTGGCTTGTGACCCACTGGTGGGTCCTGACCCACAGTTTGGGGACCACTGCTATAGGCCTTGTGTCATGACATTGTTCACAAATATTGCATTCAAGCTTAGGGACTGTATAAGCCAGATTCTCAAGCATCTCCCATTCAAGGTGGAACCTTCCACTTTGTATGCATATAAATATGACCTAAGAGTCAAAAGAGACAGGAGTGGGAACTTTTCCATTAACTTCAACAGGTGGACAATAATGAAATCCCTGTAGTACTAAATTGGCAATGACTAGCCTGTAGAACAGAAGAAATATAACCCATATGTGGCTGCTGCTGCTACTTTACCAACTTTAGTTCAACTTCGAACTGTTCTGCTAGGCAACACCTTACGGGAGGCCTGAGGGGAACAACCAACAGCCATTCAGTCTGTCTAATACGAAGCACCAATTTTGCAAATCCTGCTCTTTGAACCCCACCGCCTTCAAAAAACTTGCAGTTTGTTCTGTACTTGTCATATATCATTTCCTTGTCCCAGGAATAACTTTTGGGCCTCAAAAATTGATGCCTAAAACCAGCAGCTACAGTGCTGGAGGAAGATAACTGTTTGAAAAGACATCAGTTTGTCATCTTTTATTGCCAATATAAAGTTATAGGATTGATTTCCTTTGCCATTCCGGCTTGTCATCCGGCACCGAAGAAGCTCTGTTGAGGGAACAAAAATGTGGAGATATATTGCAAGTCTTCTCAGCTATGATGTTTGAATATAAATGCTGAATACAATTCAGCTAAAAATTGAGGTGAAGTAACTGTTCTCCAGAAATGCTAAAAGAGACATTTCACATGCTTCTCCTAACCAGATAGAAGATCCGTCATTTCCTTAGGCCAGTGGTTCCCAAACCTTTTCAACTGGTGCCCGCCTAGGCCACTGTCCATGGCTCCCCATTATTTTATAGGGCGGAGGGGTTTGGAGGGGCAGCGAGGATTCCATAGCTCCCCCTGCTAGTTTCCACAGCTTCCTGGGGAGCCACAGCTCACTGTTTCAGATCTACTGCCTTAGGCCACTAGATGCTTGGATCTTTATTTTCAAGATGCCATAAGAAGCTGTCTACAAACTCGTTTATAGAACTGAGATTTCGGCTGGGGCAGCAGTTCCCAAACTGCCCTTTGGAAGTGGGGAACCCTATAAGTGTTTATAACCCTATAAACCCCCATGATTGTGCTGTTGCTGGGCAGGGAGGGGATTTTTCCATTTACCTGGGGGTTGCTATGTCTCTCTGGAGGATCTGGGAATTCTGGGAGCCCCTCCCCAAGGCTTGAAAAACTTACAAGAAATGGAAAAAGAACCCCACTTCCTGGTTCAGGCTGAAAACCAGGAAGTTTTTTTAAAAAAACTTTTTACAAGATTTTCAAGACTCTGGGAGACTTGCAGAGGGGGTCACCGACTCCCCAGACCCTCCAGAGAGCCACAGCGACCCCCACATAAGCTGCAAAACCCCCACCCTGCCCAACAGCAGCACAGTCATGGAGACTGTGCTGCTTCCCCTTCAGGGGGAATATATTTTTTTCTTTTCCCCTGGTGGGTTGCGACCCACCAGTCTGGGAGCCACTGCACTAAAGTTTTTGGTAATGGAGCATCCCAGTAGAGAACCTCATGAAGCAATATTATTAATTTGTACACATGTTCATATATTTGCTAATGCTGAATGATCTTTACTACTGATGAGAAGTGGAAATCATGTAATCATACACCACTAGTTACCAACACATTGCAACAGAACAACAACAAAACTCAAATGCAATTCCTGAATGAGGGGAGTGTGGAAAAAAAGGTTCAGAGTGATGGCAAAAAAATGTAGGTTGCCACAGTTTTGTTACGTGAGAAATGCAAAAAAGGGAGGGTAAACAATGCATTTCCATTCCTTGCCAGTTAAAAAAAGTTTTAAATGCGAAGTTGCAATGTGATTTGCTATTCCATTTTCCGTAAAGCATTCATCTGAATAATGGGCAGTGCAATCCTAAACCCCGCACAGCATTAGCGCGCAATGGAGTTGGTGCTAAGGCAACAGGACCGGCGCTACAGGCAGCACCAGCCCTGCTGCGCCCGCACTGAGCCTCTCTTATGCCGACCGAAGCTGGTCGGCGCAAGGGAGGCTCTGTGCCGAGGCTGCACGGGGATTGGAGGGAAGGAGGGAGGGCGGTGGGGGCGTGACTTGGGCGTGACATGGATAGGCTTGGGAGGTGGCCATACGGCCACATCTGCGCCGCTCTTTAGCGGGCGCAGATCTGAGGAGCACATAGGGGAGGCTGGAGCCTCCCCTACGATAAGGGAGCGCATGTTCCCTTGCCGCAGGGAGCCTCCAGCCTCCACCTACCCAGTGCTGGATAGGGCGCTGGCTGGCCAGTGCTCCTACCCCAGTGCTGAGTAGGATTGCGCCCTGAATATATTTTATGTCCCCTCTGCCTCCTCTCTCTATGACCAAGCCCTCCACTATCGCCAATTCTAGTCTGAATTACTCAAGGACAACTCTTACACTCATTTTTTTTTTATTTTTTTTTCATACGGTTACTTACTCCTTACTCCACTTCTTCCTGCATGACTCTTTCTGACAAAACAAGAAGTGGAGGTAATTCTGATAGATCCCAGTGTGTCCTGCACTTCCTATTTAATTTAAATGGACTGTAAGTACCATTGTCAGACCTTTAGGGGAGCAGGTAGCAAAGGAAATATGAGGTAAATATGAAGGGAAGCTGATTGTATTGGGTTGAAGGGAAGCAGGAACAGACTCAAGGCGCAATCCTACACTATGCCAGACTAGTAAGACCGACATAGCAAGGCCATATCCCAGGGCCATTAGGAGGCGGCAGCAATGGGCAGGACAAGCGGAGGTTTCCCCCTTGCACCCGCGTAAGACCCAGTCACCCCTATGGGCCTGCTCAGATTTGTTGCAGGCGCAGAGGAACGTGGACAGGAGTGGCCCTAATCGGGGCCGCCCAGGCCGGGAATGGGCATTAGGATTTGGCACTATAGCCGTCCTGCATCACAACCCCTGTCTCCGCCCACTGCGCCGCCCAGTTACGCCCCTGGAACACCTCTGGGACACCCTCACGGAGGCCCTGCACTGACTGAGTGACACCGGCGCTCAACTGGCGCATGGCCACCGCTGCCAACGGTTGTGGCGGCACCCAAGCACTGGCGCTGTGCTCTTGTGCCGGCCGAGTGCTATAGCGCTGACACAGATGTGCTTTACAGGACGATTGCGACAGCGTTCGGCTGGCACAAGAGCACAGCGCCAGCGCTAAAGGGAATACAGGACTGCACTGCCTGGGTGCTGGCGAGCTGCAGCATCCAGTTTATGCTGATGAGGTAGTTAGATCTGAACTAAAATGGAGATTTAGAGCCCAATCCTAACTTTCCAGCACTGATGCAGAAATGCCAATGGGGCATGTTCTGTATCCTGCCGGGGGGGGGGGGGCCCGGGAGGCCTCCTAAAGGTAAGGGGGTGTTTTCTTGTCTTACCTCAGGGCTGCACTGCCACTAGTAAATTGGATAGGATTGGGCCATAAGAACATAAGAAAAACCTCACTGGATCAGGCCAAGGACTCATCCAGTCCAGCTTCCTGTATCTCACAGTCGCCCACCAGTCGCCTACTTTTCCAGTGCTTTTTCAGGGGCACTTGAAAGAGTGTCCAATTGTCAACAATTGTCAAACCTTTATAAGAGCAGGTAGCAAAGGAAGAGAGGAAGTGTCTTTATTGCCAAGGCAACAGGTATACACTTCACCCACCATGGGGAAATGAGAATTGTTTGCTCTCAGCAATCCTGTCAATGTTGCCAGTCAGTTCTGGCTAAACAAGAATGTCATTGAGGACAAATGAAGGCACCTTCTTGCTCTGATTCTGATGCGGGAGGAAAAGGGAATGTATCTCTATTGCCATGAAAATCAGGCCAATGCCCCTTCTCTGACTGTGCTTGTGAGTATACTGTCTGCCCATACAAACATGGCAAGATGGCGGGGGGACAGGGGACAGACGGACTTGGTTGCCATTGCAATGGACACATTCCCTCTTTCCTCCCATCCAGGGTAGGGTTAACAAGAGGGTTTGAGTTGCTCTCAGTGATGTTGCTATGCAGAAAAATGTAATTGGACAAATGGAGCCCTAGTGTCTTAAGCCTTACAGTGTGATTCCACAATACAATCACATTGTGAGAAAGATCCTCTTAAAAAAAATTGCACCAAAGAAGATGCAGAGATAGAAACCCAGTGGTTGCAAACAGCCTTGAGCACCAGTGGAGGAATGATTTCTTCTTTGTCTGGGCCTTTGTTCATATACTAAGAGCACACGTTTCGCCACACAAGGGACACCATAAAGTACGTTTGGACTACTCTGGGAGTCAGAGAGGCCAGCACACAGACATGCATCATTCTCCCTGACTCGGGCAGTGCAATCCTAAGAAGTACACAGTGCTAACGTACCCTTGCCATGGGGAGGCTCCAGCCTCCCAATACTGTGTTGCATTTGGCACAGGCCCATTGGCCGCGCTAATCCAGCGCAGTATAGGATTGCGCTCTGAGAGTGGTCCAAATGCGCTTTACTTTGCTGCAGTAAAACTTTGCTGGCCTAACTATGCGGGCCAAACTCCAGGTTAGCATTGTGCTCTAAAGAAGGCTGTTTCAAAACCACAACTATTTTTTGTAGTAAAAATGTTTTTCTCTGCCTTCCCAAGATCCTATTACCTCTCAAAGCACAATCCTAAATGGAGTTAGGCTGGCATAAACTAAGCCAGCAAAGTTTGGCCAGCACAAGGGCCACCGTAAAACATGTTTGGACTACTCTCGAAGTCAGAGAGGCCAGTACACAGATGTGAGCCATCATCCCTGACTCCGAGAATAGTCCAAACATGCTTTGCAAGGTGGCCCTTGTGCTGGCCAAACTTTGCTGGCTTAGTTTATGCCAGCCTAACTCCAGTTTAGGATTGCGCTCTCAGTGTTTGTCCAAGCTGGATGCTGACTGCAACAAGTGTTGAGGCTCATATTCCTCATTCTATTGAGTAGAAGCCCAATTGTGAGTACCCAGAAGATTGTGTTCAAAGCTGAGAGCATCCTGACTTTGCCACGTTGAGAAGCTTGGAACTGGAAGCCCTCTGGACCAGATACAGATTTCCTACTGTCAGGCTCATGCATGCTGTTCAAGCTGTGCCCCTCATACAACAGCAGCTCAGCATCTTCCAGGAAATATCAAGGAACCAAATTTTCATGCACACGGTTCCATTCAATCTGGCATATTCTGGTTGGGTTGGGAAAGATCCCTCCCCCCCCGAAACTGGGGAGAACCCATGCAAGTCACAGCAGATAATTCGGAATTAGATGGACTAACAGTATGACTCAATCTAAGGCAGCTTCCTAAATTTTCAAGACTGCCCTGGACTGGCTTGTCACTGGTCACACACACACACACACACACACTCCGGCCCTTCACCTACCCAGGAAGGCCCTCCATGCCTCTCCCCAAAAGGCTGCAACACCAGTGACTGGCGGACTCACCACTCGCCGGCTTGTGGTGCTGCCTCTAGGCAGCGCGGGGCAGTGCGGGTCTAAATAGATTTGCAAGTACAACACTGTCATTCTGTCTCTTACAGAATGCTTTGATTGAGCAGCCATGCACTGTGTGCAACTTTTCCCATCACCTCATCATGAATACTATACTCATATACACATATGTGACAAACATACAGATATACACTAGTAGAAACCTTTCTTACATTGTATTTTTAAGCAAGGACATGACCAGTGATGTCATTCAAATGATTTAGGAACAGGAACTCACTTTTGATTGGCACTTGTCGGGAACCCAGAACCAGCCACGGAGCCCGTTAAGATCCGGAACGCCCATTCTGGTCCGTTCCCCCTGAATGACATCACTGGACATGACCCTCTGCATTATGATGACTACAATCTTATCACTTTGCAAGCAGCCAGAACCATGTCAGAGGTTTCATCCAGAGTAAGAACTAACACCTAACTGAAAAACATAATTTAACGTCTGAAAGCAGCTGTGTTCTGTTCTAACACATTGGAGTTCACAGGATTAATGTCTAGAACTGGAAATCTTATTGTTTTTACAGAGAGGCCTGGAGTGAAGAATGAATCAAGATTTCATTAACAATATGAAATCTGTATTTTATAACCTAGAATGAAAGATTTGATTATTGTGAGGGAATTTATTCAGTTGGGATTTGTTCACTGGTTGTTGTCCACTTGAAAATACAATCAAACGTTCATAGAATGGAGTTGTTCACCCTTAGGAAGAATCTCATAGTCCCCACCTCTGTCTGTGTCAATCATCTTTTGGAGACTACTTCTTAGAGGACTAAACACACATGTGCAATACATTATGATGTGCATTCCCTCTCTTGATTCAGATGGAAAAGACCGGAAGGAGGACAAGGAATCCTGTCAGTATTGCATGGAACAACACAGATAAAATCTTCTGTGGGAATTGCAGACAACCACAAAAACCGTATATGAAAGCCATAGCGTAGCCAATTCAGCAGCGCAGACAGAGGGGCTATGCACTAAGTATTGCAGGTGTCTCAAGGGGCCTAAAATGGTCCCCTCGCCATCGGGGTGACAACCTCTGCGTTGCTGTTGCCACTCAAAATGGCTCCAACAGCAAGGAGGGGGGGAGGGGCCGTTTACACTCCATTTTGAGGCATGTATAAGACTTTGTTCACCGCTATGCTCCTGAGCAGTTATGTGATAGATGGAAACAGTTCTGGTCCTGATTTATAGCATCTCTCTTGATCTGAACTTGAAGTATAACAAGAAGCAGCACCTCAAGGAAGGAGAACAAAACTGGGCAAACTCCAAACCACGCCTTATTCGTAACTTCACACTTTCACATCTTTCAGGGAGTGGAGTTCTGTGACCTGAGCAAACGTGCTAGCAGTTTTGGGAACACAAAAGAGAACAAAGAACCACATTTTGTGATCACACAGAAACAAGCACCCTGTAGAACCTCCTGCCAATTGCCACTGCCCCAGACACTCAGGGTGCAATTCTACCCAGCGCTGGAATAGCACGGCCGGCTGGCCAGCACCATATCCAGCGCTGGGTAGGTGGAGGCTGGAGCCTCCCCACAGCAAGGGAGCGTGCTCTCCCTTACCGTAGGGGAGGCTCCAGCCTCCCCTATGTGCTCCTTGGATCTGCACTCACTAAAGAGTGGGCGCAGATCCGAGGAGACTGCACAGCCTGAATCGGGGCCGCGCGGCCTCATGGCCAGGCTTAGGATGTGGCCGTACGTCCACCTCCGAAGCCCGCCCAAGTCCCACCCCTGCCTCCCTCCCTCCCACCAATCCCCGCGCCGCTTCGGTAGGCGCATGAAAGGCTCAGCACGGGTGCAGCAGGGCAGCGCTGGTTCTGCTGCTCTAGAGCCAACATGGGGCTGCAGATTGGCACTCCCACATCTGCGCTAGAAGTGTCGCGACAATGCTATGACATAGCGTCGGCACGATGGGCAGTGCAGGATTGCGCTGCCCATTGTCTTTACTATACAAAATGTGAGTAACTTCACCATTCCTGGCCATGCTGGAGAGAGAAGTAGAAGGAGACAAATCCTGAAACAAAATTAAGTTTAGATCCTCGGTGGCAAACGGAAAAGAAGTATGACAGTCGATTCAATGAGTTGAAGGGGCGGATTTCAATGCCAAGATGCATGAGAACTTGCCTGTCGCTAGCAGGAATCGTTCAGCACAGCAGCAAGGGTCATGGAGGAAGCAAGGCATGCCCGTTCCACAACAGTCGTGGATAATGGTTGACAAGAGCAATGTTCTTGGCCCGATGATCAGTGGAAGTCAATTAACTCTCAATCAGTTCGCAAAGTAAGCTTTTCAGTGTATGACCTGTTAACTTGCCACTGAGCCGAGGGCTGGAAGGAATTGAAACTCTCAAGGAGAGCCAATATTAAAGGGAAGATTTTTACAACAAGTTGGAAATGGAGCCAGCAGCTTTGCACAGGGACATACCAGACAACGAGGGTGGATCTGGTGTCTCATGCCTGCCACTGGATCCTGACTTTCTAGTTAAACCCTCGACAAATCTGCGATCTCCATCCAGATTAATAGCCAAGCCACCACTGAACTCAGTGGGGCTAAGATGATCCTGCTATAGCTACTACTCAGTTGCTGAGAGCACCGTCTGCATTTCAGTGGCCCAAGTGACTCAGGGAAGTGCACACTTGTAAAATGGCAATCTAACCTTGTTAACAGGCTGCGACAGCTTGAAGAAGGCTTACTTTGGTTCCTTATATCCCCAAACTGCACATTTCACCAAAAAGCCCAATCCTGACTTACCTGCAAAGAGAGAGAAAAGAGAAAATATATAGTTGCTTCATCAGTTAAGTGCTCAGATTGCAACACAAATGTGTCAGCAAAGACCAGAAAATAAATAATGAATCTTTTTTATTATTATTATTTAAAACCACGTGAGAGTGAGCTAAAACAACTTCCAGCAGGATGATAATTTATTCATTTAGAGAGATGTTTTCCCATGTAAATTACTGCAGTAACCTTTTCACTCTGGTAATTTCATTTGAAAAAAGATGTGCTGCTAAAGGATAATCTATAACGTGTGACAACTTTCTCCCTCTAGATTTCTCCCATGCCAACATGTGCTGTTGGCCTGTTTGTAGCACTCCTCCCTTTAATTTTTATTTCCCTGTGAGTCAATGTAGCTTGAATAATTTTCACTGAAAAAATGACTCTGTAGGGATAAACATCTCAAACAGCGTGTGGCTGCCCTTTTTGTCCAATTTTAATTTCTTCTTTTTTTTCCAGGAACAGACAAGGCGATGCGTTTGCAGCTGCGAAGCTGATATCCCCAAATAGGAAATGAATTCCTGAACGTGCTTTATGGAATAACCAGAGGAGTCAGTTGGGCTTTAATATTACAGCTCTATAAAATCAGAGCAATTGAAGTTCCTGTGATGCTGGTACTGGGATCAAAGGCAAGAATATTCAAGAAACATACATTTTGTGCATATTTACTATGAGCCATTTAATAAAACCAACATGGTTAATGTTATCACAGCACATATGAATAATACAGCCATGGTCCTTTCATGTTATGTACGCTTAATGTTTCCATATTGCCACTTGCAACTAGACACATTGGAAAGGGCAATGATTCCCATTTTCAAAGGGGTCCTGACAGTTGACAGTATCGTTCATCCAACATTTTAAGCACCATTTTTTGACCATCCAAAAGAAGGCCTCATCAGGCAAAGTCTGTCCCATTACAGATGCCACAACAAACCCACACAAGAAAAAGATGGCAGGGATGGAGGATTTGCAAACATTTAAATGTAAGAATGAGTGGCAGGTTTTTGTTTGTTTTTCAAGATCAAAGAGAAAACAGCAGCAGCAGACAGGGCAATAGGGGACTTTTCGGAAAACTGTTATGGGGAAATGAAAGTGATTTTGGAACAAAGAACTATTGAATAGTCTTAAAAAACATGTTAATCCCAAGGCCCACTGCAGCAACACGCAGCTAGGTTTTGTTTACTAATATCCCTTAAATTCGCTGCTATAAAGTGTACTTCCACATAGCAGGATGTGAATATTTCATTTGACTGCATTATTAATAAAATAAGCACACAATACTTGTTTGCATGCATTTTTGTAAAATATATCTTTTCTGATTATGAGCTTTGCCAAGTAATGGAGATCAGGAATATGGACTGAGCCCAAACAGCATTGCCCCAAGTTCGTTCACGCACCCATCACTCATTTATTTACTTGATTTCTTCCCCTCTCCATCTTCCCAAAGAGCATTCGGAGCTTGGGAGGGGAGAGCGTGTGACTCTCTGTGTGTGTGTGGGGGGGGGAGGACAGGTTGTGCACAGCAGTAAAATGTTAATCCATTTTAGTAGAGGCAGTCCTGGCAAGAATGCCAGGACTCCTCAGCTGCCACTTATTTTTTTCTTTTAGTTGACTGATACAACATCAGAGTGAGGGCAGGAACCACTGCTCTCGCTGTTATTTGGTTGCACAAACAAAACTCATTTGACGCATGATGGCATCAGAAAGCCAAATCAGAGGGAGGACAAAAACAAAACAAAACAAAACAAAACACTATGCCACAAATGGCTACCACTGTTGCCAGGTTTGTAAGCTGGTAGCAATGAAGGTGAGAAGGATGTATGTATGGGGCATTATCCAAGCGAGCACCTCCTCCCAGTGCCATGCATTAGGGATGTGCATGAGCATGCCCAACCCCCCACCCAAACCTGGCCAACTCTGAACCTTCTCCTAATTGCAGGGAGTAGCCTGAACTGCCCCAGAGGGGCTCACCCATGACCAAGAAAGGACATGATGCAGCAGCAGCAGCTGATTTAGACAACAATCAGAACAAACCTTATAAATACATGGGAGAGCAGTAGGAGTGCACAGTGCACACATCCCCCTCTGTGTTCTCACATGCAAAAGACTGTGGGCGCAATCCTACCCAGCGCTGGAATGGCAAGGCTGGCCGGCCAGCGCCATATCCGATGCCGGGTCGGGGAGGCTGGAGCCTCCCCAGGGCAAGGGAACTTTCGTGCCTCCAGCCTCCCCAGCCTGCCCTAAACAGCAGGCACAGATCCGATGAGACCATGCAGCCCAAATCAGGGCCGCATGGCCTCCAAAATGGGTACAGGATTGAGCCTTATAACCGAACCCTGGACCAGCCTACGTCCTGCCCCCGCCCCCTCCCCCCACCAATCCCGTGTGCAGATGGGCCTGGGGCCTCCCTCGTGCTGGGCGGCTTAGGCTGACGCAAAGGAGGCGCAGCGTGGGCGCAATGGGTCCCACTGCCTTAGTGCTGCCGCGGAGATGCCAATCAGCGCTCCCACGTCGGTGCTAAGTGCCAGCGTCGACGCAACCCTGTTGTGTCGACGCTGCGCAGGTTATAGAATTGCGCTGTGTGTGTTTGCATATGAGATTACTTTAAAGTAATACTAATTAAATAGCACTTCTAGCTGGGGTTTGAATAAACCCACCTAATGTGGTGACAGAGCATGCACACGCGCACATACACCTTCGCAAGGGGTAGGGATGGAGTAATGCCAAACAAGGCCACTGTTATTTCAGAACATTTGTCTCAATCTTCCTACAAATCTCCCAAACCACTGTAAGTCACAATTTTCACAGCTATCTATGAATGACTAGTTCTGCCAGAATGTGGATGGGGTTGCTCATTCAAATACAGTACACGCCATATTGAGTGCAATGTAGTGTGAACAGAAGGCATCTATACTCAGGCACAACTATAGGTGCAGGGCTGATGTATGGCTATGGCTCTCGATTCAGTAATTTCCATGCACTTGAATTTCCTTAGCTGTTGGGTCACAGTGTAAAGGGAAAACTACTTCCCCCACCCTGACACTCTTCAAATAGATATAGATAACTTCCTGTCATACTCCTTAAAAAAAAAGAGAGAGATTTTCCACTTTCTGAAATTGTACCCAAACAATAGGAGTCGCCTACAAGTAATCTATCACTTTTAAAATGCAAATTGCTTCAGCGATATATTTTGCATTTAAAACCACCAAACCTGCCACCTCTAATCCAAATCTCCAGGATTTAAACGACAGCACTACACCACAAACAAAATCATATTTGGGTTTTCAATTTGAGGAATGCAATTTAACCAGACTGAAGTATGAATTTCACAGCTTTACACCACATTTTTCCCATGAAGTTTCAGACTGCTTTGTCTTATGTAATCTAACTTGAACAGAGCACACTGGCTGTGATACAACCACCCATCATCGAGAATGCATGTTGAACACTAACAAACAGAGGTCATACCAGGAAGCTGGGCAAAGCCTAGGGTGGTTTTTATGATCCAGCTCTCTCAATTGAGGACAAAACCAAGCTGCTCTAGGCAGAATGAACACCCGGCTATGTAGAACAGAGGTCATTCTCCACAAGCCCAAATTCACCTAGGAAACACTCACAGGTTTTTGTATTAAATAGTTGCATTTCCTGAAGTTTTGTCAAAGGATCGTCCAATTATTAGGCAGAGCCAAAATTCTGCTGCCTCTGCTGGCAGATTTGGGGCCTGTTTGGGAGGCAAATGTTGAACAAATGCTATGGAAAACATGCCCCCCCCCCCGGGCTCCAAGCTGGATGACAGTGGCAGTGCTGAGTGGAGAAGCTTTGCCAAGACGGACCTGAATCCAGCCTACCATCACTCTCTCCAGAGCTTGTGCTCAGACAGTTCCTCCTCTGCTACTGGAATTGATCTCCAGCTGGAAAGCAAAGGAGGGAACTTCCTGTTTGGGCCAAGCCATTTTTTTTTCTGTTTCTCCCAGTTCCCTCAGCTCCACACTCAGTCTTGGTTGATGTCTTCCACATTCTTCCCCTCTAGGTGAGGTAGAAGCTGGATCATTACCATCTTTTTTGATTTTTTTGAGTCTGTTGTCTGGAAAACTGAAGCCAAAAGTAGAAAACTATCATTTCAGCCTTTTTATCTCCAGTGACAAAAGAAGTTCTGATTATATGTTTAATTACAGTAGTTATTTTTATTAGTCTGATTCTGAACCTTTATTGGCATAGTAAAATTACAGTAATACAACATAACAATAAGATGATAATACACTCATTTTAAGAACAGACAGTATGACTATCCCCTATGCCAGTAATGGCGAACCTATGACACGCATGTCAAAGGTGATACGCGACAACGTTTGGGGTGGCACATCAGTGTTCACAGACACTTGACAAAAACTGAGTTCATTTTACTCATTTTTTCATTTTTGTAATTATTTGAAGTTTCTTTATATAACAGATAGCACTACACATGATTGAACTGCATTTTTGGTTTATATAAATGAATACAAAGAATTGCTTCTCTTTTGTTTGGGAGGGGTTAACACACCACCAGAGTCAAGTTAAGCATTTTCTGAAGTTTTGACATGCCAAGCCTAAAAGGTTTGCCATCACTACCCTATGCATAACTTGAGAAATATGGCCACCTGTCTAGTACAGGACTCATTCTTTCCCGCTTGTAAAGTACTGGCCCCTTTAAGGCCTTACCTTGACTTTCTCCTTGTACCAGCTGAAAGGAAGGTACTATGATTACAAAGAGGGGAATGCTGGCCAGCTGATCTGGTTAAGGCTCGAGTTATAAGAGTTCTTGGAATGAAGAGGAAGAGAACCTCTTGGTTAGCTGGAAGAGTGAGTGAGCTTGGGAACTAGTTAACCTAAAGCATTACCATTGCTTTTCTGTAATTGGAAATTTGGTTTTTAGAATGTGGAATAAACAGTCCTGCTTTATTGAGTCACAGTAGTCCTGTGGGATTTGTATGAAGGAACTGAACACTCCTTACCCCCTCCAGCTGTTTTATTCTCCTTTTGGTTTGGGGATTAGCCCAAAAGCAAAGAAGCATAAGGTCACTGAACTCAGGAGTGGGTCAGGATCTGAACACTGCTTACAGATATTCCGTAATAACATATCTTCCTTCTGGCCCAGATTGGTAGGTAATAGAGACGCAAGAAATTTGGAACGCAGCTCCTGTTTCCCACAACGGTATAACAGGATGTGGGGTAGAGAATCTATATCCCCGGACAGACAATTGCACCTGCGTTCCTCCTTCGGTTGGCCTTTAAATCTGCCCCTAAGATCATTCAAGGGGAAGGTGTTCCAGCGGGCTAGCGTAAAAGCCCTTCTCGCTTGTGGGCCACATAAAAAGGACAGGTAGCTACATCTACTGTCATAGTTTGTCCTAAGTTGATAGTATAATGGGGAGCATGTTCTTGTTGCTGCTGCAGTTGTTTCCTGTCTATCAATGTCTAATCGTCTGATTACCAGTAATCTCACAGCCACAGCCTGTTTATTTCCAGGGACAAAGGAAGTCCAGATTATATGTTTAATTGTTATTTTTCAGTTGTTATTTTTCAACCAGTCAATCAACAGGTACTTACACACCGCTTTTCAACACAAAGTTCACAAAGCGGTTTACAGACAATTAGTAATAATAAAGTTAGATGGCTCCCTGTCCCAAAAGGGCTCACAATCTAAAAAAAAGGCAGAACACCACCAGCAACAGCCACAAGAAAGACAACTGATGGGGGGGGGGGTGAAGAGGGACAATTGCTCTCCCGCTGCTAAATATAAGAGGAACACCACTTGAAAAAGTGCCTCTTGCCCAGTTAGTAGGGTATTAGTATTATTACTATTTTTATTTTTAATAGTAGCTATTAAAAAAGAGAAGAAACTATGAATGAGAGGAAGTCAGTGCTTAAACCACCCCCCTTGTGGGATCAGGAGCTGACTAATTATAGAGGGATTTATCTGGAGTGCTCTGTCGTACTGAACAGGAAACAATTTGAGGCAGAAACGGCCAAGAAGATGCTTCCAATGGAAGTTACAGAAAATAGAACATACAGCCAAGAAAGCATGACAGGATCTTGGTATGAACTGATGAAGAATAGATAGCACTGTATAATATGCTATGTGGAATGCCACCAGCTAAATGTTGAAAAGTAATGCCTCAGAAGCACTGAGGGACCCACATGTGAAAGCAATCCTGGGCCCAATTCACACAAGCACTGTATGGTAGGCGGCTTGAAAGCACAGCTGTGTGGGCAGAGCTGGCCCACCCACGAGGCCAACTCAGATGCCTCAGGGAAGGGGTTGCCGAGTGGATGCTTGCCTCTACCCTCCTGCCCACCTCCACCGCTCTGCCTCCTTAGAAAAAGAGGGCGAGGAAGCATGGAGAAGAAGAGAGGGATAGGCTAGTGTATCAGGAACGCGTAACTCACCCCATTCCTCTCCTCCCCACTTTCTCTTATGGTGTCTTCTTTTTTTCAGGCAAAGTGAATGGGAGGAGAAGGAGGCAGCTGGCACTCCTTCAGGTACTCTTAGCAGGGACTCTTCAGGATCTTCTCAGGGTCACTTAGTGGATCACTTGGCAGTTCACCTCAGGGACAGGAAGGTCTCGGGCAAGCCTTGTGCATGGAGGCAAGTTCAAAGGGCCTACCGTTTGTCGGAGGTGACTCCCAACATGTTTTGGCAACATTCATTACACGAATGAAAATGGTTGAAACTGCAGGATTGGTTTGCCACAACACAAATATCTTGCCAGATGGATAGGGTTACCAGATACAAACTGGGACAGAGTACCTATACCTTTATCCATTGTACAGAAGAGGGAATTGGGGCAGACGCCGCTCATCATGGAAGGGTTTCAAAAGCTGCACCTGCCCAAATTCCTTGGCCTATACAACGGATAAAGGTATAGGCACTCTGTCCCAGTCTGTATCTAGTAACCCTACATATGGAGATACCGCCTTGTATTTTCAAGGGCCTACCATGTCAAGGCAATGGCAAACCACCCCATACAACTAAGTCTGCCTAGTAAATGTTGCAATGGAGTCAGTAATGACTCAGAGCTTTGCACAGGGGACTACTTATTTTACTTATCTGAAAGTATACAGTATATGTGTGAATCTGACTGCTTCCCTTTTGGAAGTATTTAATGTGCAGTCCTGAGTAATAAATTTCCAGCAGCTCAAAATAATATAGTTCTGCAGGAGAAACTTATTACAACATCAATATTTTATTAAAAGTCAAACTTATTTACAAGCTTCACTAACTTAATAGCTTAAACAGGTGCAGTCAATAGAAATATAATGCAAATCACATTCCTTCCAGAAGCCTATTTGGCTTGACATGAGATGGTAAGTATAATGCTGCCCTCTGCTGTCTATTCCAGCTCAGTAAAATACACATCTTTTTTTAAAATCCTCAGAAAATACAACAGAAATAGTATACCACAGCGGTTCCATAGGAATAACAATATTACAATGTTCTCTTAGCAGTGATCCAACACACAGAAAGCAACATCCTGCCCCCACCAAACCTAATGGGAGCCTTGCTACTGGGAGGAACCTTACTGCGTGGGGTGGGGAATACCACGTTCCTGGTAGTTGTTGTCTTTAAATGTTAGGAGAGAGGCGTAATCCAACCTTGGACCAATAAGACTTGCTCAATAGAATTCCAGCTACTACTCATTTTGTACTATATAATTCCCCAGTTACTGATTTTTTTCCTCTATGATGAATATCAGTTATTGCTTGTTGATTTATTTTAAATCTACATTCAGCATTCCAGAACTGAAATTTGGCAATAAAATCCAACACTGACCTGTTTTGATTGGTTAAATGGATGACGTTTAAACACATTTATTGTGTTTAATTGCAAATAACTCTCAGACACTGTCCATGTTGACTGCTACTGCATATCAGCAGTCAGATAATGCCAAACCATGGAATATCTTTAGATATGGAAGATTATTTCCAACAGTTGACATTAATTGAAAGTTGACATGTCAGAGCCACCACATGTTCCAAGTACATTTTCCAAGTACTTGGAGACCAGAAAATATTTGCAATCAAAATCTGACTTTTGCCCTGATTACTAGTGGATTCAACTAGTCTATGTATTTATCTGCTATTAGGAAGAATGACTTCCTGGGTAAAGGGTCTGGTTTCCAGGGAGGTTAGAGGCCCAGGATCTCCACTTATACAAATTAGACCAGGGGTGTCAAACTCATTTCATACAGTGGGCTGGATAGCATCTATGGTGCCTGCTGAGGGCCAGAAGTGATGTCATACAGCAGGAAGTGATGTCATTAAGTAGGTTGTGACCAGAAATAAGCACTTTTTTCTCACTTAAGAGCTCAATAACTGCAAACAGCAGAAGAGAAAATATGCAACTCTTGATCATATTTTTAAAATATGGGAGAGCCCAGTTATCACACAGGCTGCCCTTTCAGCAGAGACAGCACAGCTCAGCAGCTGAGAGAGTTCGAGGGCTGGATAAAGAGCTTCTGAGGGCCACATCTGGCCCCCGGGCCTTATGTTTGACACCAATGAATTAGACACTGATGATAGCCCTAAGCAGATGTTGCAAACAAGCATGGATTCTTCATGTGGTAGTGATGGGACCTGAGAATGTGCCAGCAAGCCCTGCTCCTGCACAGACACACTCCTCCAGTTCCACCCTGGAATACAGCATTTGTTAGCACTAACAAATGCTATGTGTAGGGAAAAATTCCTAGTTCGTGATCCTGGGGAGAATCAGCCAAAGACTATACATACTAAAGACTATATACACAAGAAGTACGCCCTTCTTGCGTATACCAAGACTATACACAAGAAGAAAGCTTTGGGAGAACATCCACATAGGGGTGGCCACCTCCTTAGCCACACAATGAGGGCACAATCCTAACCAACTTTCCAGGACTGGGGCAAGGGCAATACAATTCTGAGAGAAGGGAACAAACGTTCCCTTACCTTCAGGAGGCCTCTGTGACTACAACTCCACTGCAGAATGCAGCACATGCCCCATTGGTACAGCTATGTCAGTGCTGGAAAATTGGTTAAGATTGCGCCCTGAGTCTATGCTTACTTGGAATGTCTGCTCAGCATTTAAAAGATTCTAAGGAGAAGATAGAGAACAACTAATCAGAAGGGATTATATTAAATAAGACGTGTAAGCCCGTTTCCCAAACTGTGGATTGTGACCCACCAGTGGGGCATGAGCCGATTTTTGGTGGGTTGTGAAACCATATTAAAATGACACATTTTCTGAGTCTAGTAATTGGCATGCCACAGATCACATGTGAATCCAGTTTCAGCCTTTTGCCTGGCCTAAAAGTCCCTAAATGCCCATCCTACTCTCCTGCCTTTTGCGTATCCTGGAATAACGGTAAAGGTTTGGGAGAATAGTCAGGGAGTTCCTAGGGACTCCATTTCTACAAGAGTCTAGCAAATGTCTATGGATGTATACTATACATAAGGTTTCTAGCCACATTGGAAACACAGGACCCCGATTATTAATTATTAATATTTTTTTCATCAAGTGGGTTGTGATAAAGTGTCAATTGAAAAAGTGGGTCCCGGTGCTAAAACGTTTGGGAAGCACTGGTTTGTGTATGTGAGAACGCAGGGTATTGTAGCATCATCGCCATGAGCTCCACTTCGTAGTTTGACATATTACAGGATGAGATTTATAACCTATGCAACTTTCAAGAGAGGTTATTGGAATCATTCATTAGTTCCTTCTTAATAATTTTGTTAAAAGGAAGCCAAATCACTGTGTGCCTTGGAGGAATAATAGAATTAATCTGAGCTTAAATTCTTGACCATCTCAATTGCCTGCTGATTGATGGCTAGATTTTTAGCAGCTCATTTAATCTGGAGTTAATGGATGGCCTTGAATTGCATTCTGATTAAAAGCTGCAAATCTCTTCATGTAATCTTCCAACTCAAGTCTGTGAGTGTTCACTGGTAGGAATGGGTAGCAGTATAATGACACAAGGGAATCTCAGGCCCTGCAAGAGGCTACCTTCCAAACTAGAGTCAAGAAATAATTACTAGAAGGTTGTTGGCAGACATTCAGTGGGTATGGAAGAAACGTCTTCCACCAATATTATCTATTATCTCTTCCTTTGGGGTTAGGAGACTTCCCTGATTATTAAAAATTTAATAGACAAATGAGTTTCGTAAACAGGCCCTCTGCGCCCCTTCACAATTTTGCACTTGTGTTAACCATGGAATGATATGACATCCCACAGCATTCAAAGATCAAGAAAACAGGGGGGGGGGGGGGCCGGGGAACAGGCTCTTAACTATCACATCATTTCCGCTATCAAATTCTTTGGCGGAGCAAAGTAATGTATGCTTTGGAGGAGTAAGTAATGTAAGTAATGTATGCTCAGAGGCCATCAACACTGTGCTATTCTGTGCAGCTTCACAAGGGACATGATGAACATGACAACATCTTCACTAACCATATGAATCTCCTTGAGAAGTGATGGGAAACACCAACTGAACAGTAACATGGGACTTGGGTCGTTTGTTCGTTAATTTGTTTGTTTGCACCCAAGTCAGCTAAGGGTGCAATCTTATACACTGTCCTGGGAGTAAGTTCTATTGAACAAAACGGGACTTCCTTCTGAGTTGACATGCATAGGCGTGTGCTGGGAAAGCCTGCAGAAAAGCATGCTAAAATCCACAGATATTAGCTTAGTGGTTGAGGACATAACCACTAATCCCAGGCACTTTTACCTGGGAATGTGGAGCATAGCGGAATTCACTTCGAAGTTTTGTGCTGCAAAGTGTGAGCTGGGAATTCTTGGCTTCAAATGTCACCCGGATGATTCAGATGAAATTTGCAAGTAGCTGCCTGATGGCATCTGAAGAGAGGGTCAGAGGTAGAAAATTGGAGCCCCCAAAGGGTCTGGAATCTTGTGGTGACTTTGTGGTGCTGGGCAAAAGTGCTTTTGCTCTTATCAGCAGAACTATGCAAGCTGATATACATCCACCACAAAGAAACAGAAATATTAGGAAGAATACCTTTTATTAGATGATTTGGACTCATGGTTCACTCCCAGATCTGGTTAACAGTTGAAAAAGCTACCTTTTAAAAGAAGAACACAATCAGATTGTGGGCAATATTTATTTGCCTTTTTTTTCTTTTATGCTATAGCAGTATATTTTAAAAGCAGGTATAATACTGTTTTGTGTTTTGTTTTTTTTAAGTTTTTCACCTCTCCAGTGAAACAGGGCATACCCAAGATATTTTTTGTGACTGATGCAGAAAAACCAATTATCAGCCACCTACTGAAAGTAATTAGTATTGGGGCTATGATCCATTGGGAAGTGATCTTATGCAAAGCTCACTGAAACAAATCAGAGCTGCACAAGGGCTTTTGCAGTTGCTCCTCTTCATGCCAATGAGGTTTGACCAAATATCTTCCTGGTGCGTTGTGTCCAATCAATCTGATCAGTCTGTCTCCCACACTAATGGTGCCCCCAAAGACCTCCTAATCATGTCAAATATTATGACCACTTTTGTTTGTAAATAATATACAATCACTGTATAAATCAGAAATGGCCAATTTCTCCTACTCTATTCCCCATAGAGTGGTATGGGCCCAGAAAGCTATTTGCCAGCTATTTGATTCCATATGATTAGGATCCACAATCAAGTTGAGCAATTAGGGCTTATAAACTATCAAGTACCTATACTCAAGGCAAAGCATTACAGAAAAGTACGAACTACAGAAGGACAAGTATGCAAATACACAGATATGTACCTTTGCAGATTCATATATGTTACAGACAA
This sequence comes from Lerista edwardsae, assembly GCA_029204185.1. Classification (NCBI taxonomy): domain Eukaryota; kingdom Metazoa; phylum Chordata; class Lepidosauria; order Squamata; family Scincidae; genus Lerista; species Lerista edwardsae. The sequence continues at coordinate 31,366,096 of JAJKFI010000005.1, forward strand.
AAACTCAAAACAAACAGGTGTTGAAATGTTGTTGGCCTATGTCTAGAGGCATTTGTGGCTGGTGAGTAAGGTAGGATTACAGCCTAAGACTTACTGAACCCAACAAGCTTACTTCTGAGGAAAAAAAACACTGTTTTCAAACACTTCTATTTCCTTACACCAGGAAGACATTTTTCTTTTTTCTCTTTTCATTTTCAGGACCATCCCTGGTTCAGACAATGAGTTTGTAGCTAAGCAGTTTCATGACGAACCGGATGTTCTAACTAAAGCAGCAATTTTCAACCAGTGCGTTGCAGCACATTGGTGTGCCATGAAAGGTCCACAGGTGTGTCGCAGGAGTTTGGAGCACCATAGCTGAAAATGGCTGAAAAACACTTCTAGGTTCTGCAGCTCTGGTTTTAGGGCAACTGTTCTGTAGTAATGCATTGTCTGTCCCTCTTCCCCCACAGGCTCAGTGGACAATTTGTTGCTGCAGATGGTTACCCTAAAAATAGAGCTACAGAAGAGTCTGAGGACCATATAGGTCAATGTGCTATGATAAGAAATACACTAAAAATCACTGAACTAAAGAACATGCATGAAAACTTCAGGAGCTAAACCAGCACAAGTGAGAAGACTGATCCCACACATCCTCCCCAACTTTGAGAGTGGTCCAAATGTGCATTACTGTGGCCCTTGTGCCACCCACTTTGCTGGCCTCACTGTGCTGGTCTAAATGCAAAAACCCTCTGAAAGGGCAATGATTGTCTCAAATTGCCAATTCAAAGGCAAATTGCCAAGCATCTAATTGGGCCTTAGAACAGAAGCTGTTTTGTTTGGTGTACCGAGTATTGTCATTCAGAAACGAGCTGCCGGAACGCGAGGCGGGACTTACCGCCTGATTGGCTGCCCGTTCGTGACGCGTCACTGCCTGCCCGACCGCCGCACGGGCACCCCTGGCTTCGGAGGGTGCCCACTTGCCTGGGGGGCGCGCTGGGTGCCTAGGCGAGGCGCGGAGGGGCGCGCCACCCGGAGGGAGCCCCAGCGGCGGGCGGGCAGGTGGCGACGCGTCACGGACTGCCTGTCAATCAAGCGGTAAGTCCCGCCTCGTGTTCCGGCAGCTTGTTACTGAATGACAATACTGGGTGTACCCAATGCATTATGTTTACCTGCCAGTCTGTTTCCCTGATACTCTCAACCTGCAACCAACTTTAAAATTCTCTACTTCAGTGGTTCCCAAACTGTGGGTCAGGACCCACCAGTGGATCATGAGCCAAGTTCAGGTGGGTCACAAAGGTGGGTATAGAGCAGCCATATTGAAAATACAAGAAGATGGGATATTGGAACCCCCTACTAACTGGGCAAGTTACCCCTGCTAACTGGGTAAGTGGTGCTCCTCTTATATTTAGCAGGGGGAGAGTAATTGTCCCTCTTCACCCCTGCACAGTGTCTTTGCTAGTGGCTGTTGCTGGTGGTGGTCTGCATTTTTTAAGACTGTGAGCCCTTTTGGGACAGGGAGCCATTTAACTTTATTATCACTTGCCTGTAAATTTGCCTGCATTATTTGTGTTGAAAATCAGTATATAAAGATTGATTGATTGATTGATTGATTGATTGATTGATTGATTGATTGATTGATTGATTGATTGATTGATTGGAAAGGGGGTGGGCTGTCTGGTTGTGTTGCCTGTGTCAAGGTTGTAAATAGGCTTTTTTCTTTCTGATTCACTTTGCTATTGGATAATGGCTGAGAAATCACCCAACATATTGCTGCAGTCTCAGGAAAGCAGCAGGCTCTGGCATCACTTCCAGCCATTACATCATTTCTGGTGGGTCCCGGACAGATTGTCATTCTAAAAAATGGGTCCCAGTGCTAAAATGTTTGAGAATATTAGACTGTCCTACATCATACTCAGCAAACTCTCCCTATTCCCTCTATTTTCATATTAATCCTATGGATATGTATTTAGATTCTGCCATTACATTTTTTGGCATGGGTAGCATGCAGGGCTGTAGCAGAGGATGCACGGAAGGAGCTGGGAAAGTGTCTTCCATCACTTCTAACCTGACAGGTTGCTTTGAATTCTTTGAAACACTAGGTGGCAATCAAAACTTACAAAGTTCCTTTAAAATGCATCCTGGCACATTGATTTTGTTTTTTTCAATCTGGGAATTAAGGGAAGGTATGCTATTATTTCAATGGACAGTTTAAAAGTGCCTAGGGAAGTCATTTTAAACCAAAGTGGTCAGGAGAAATGTCTGTAGAAGACACAGAGAGAATATGATGTATGCCCCACACTGAAGACGGCTAAGCTAATGGCAAGCAGTCATATGTTAAATATTTGATCATGTAACAGGAGTGGGTGAAATATTGCCCTGTCAATAAATGTAGAAACACAAGATTAATGAGCTCACAACAGCTAGACAGCCTGAAGAAGGAAGGAAAGAGCTGCTTCATTAATATCAAGACCTATTAAAGAAATAAATCTGTATTCACAGCTTGGAGACAGGTTTGATGCACAGGATGTACTGGCAAGCCAGGTCTTGAGCTACATTACTTCAAGTATTATCAAGAGGAAATCAATGTCATGTGGCAGAAAAGATGGAGATAAATCAGTGGCCCAGCATGTGACTCGGGGTGAACAGTTCAAGAGCAGCTAGCTTTGTGTCTTCCTAAATGACAAGTTCCTCAAACGATGAGCAGAGCCAAACCAGAATTGGCAGCTTCACTGGAATACTGCAGTTGCAATCCTATTGACTCCTGCTGTCACATGATCAACAGTAGCATCCCTACAGGGCTGAGTGGAGCGCTAAGTGTTGCAAGGAGCTTTATCTTGTGATGTAAATTGCTCCTCTCCTTTGATGTTGTAGCCAATCCTCACAAGGAAAGCAATACCTCGGTGATGCTTACTGGCTACAGTGGCAAGGGAGAGGAGCGATTTACACCGCAAGGTAAGGCATCTTGCAAAACCAACTCACACACACACACACACACACACACACACACACCCGTAGGGACACTATTGGTGATCAATGACGAGGTGGCATTGATGCATAAAGCCTAATCTGCCCTGTCTGTTTCACAACCCAACAAAAGTTGGGTCGTGGACCCACAGTTTGGGAACTGATGCTCTAGGCTACATGCATTCACATGTGGAGTATCCAGCTTTATCTATGATGGCCCTCTATCCTCTGAGAATTGTGTATGCATTCTGACTTTATTGTTTGTTTTCCCCTAAACAATAGCTCCCTTGTCATATTGCATGTAGCAATGAGGAACTGCCCCTTATCCCCACCTCCAGAGTGGTTGAAATATGGTGCAAGTAAGATGCAGCAAATTGTCTCTGATTCTGATACGTTCACTGGGGTGCACAGTTTCCCTGCACAAGTCTTCAAGATCACGACAATGGTGAATAAAAGATGAAGAAGAGCTGCACAAGTTCCGTGGTGCTAGTTGACAAAGCTGCCCAAAAGTATATTCATGTTCTTTAATATTGTAAGATTTATGCATAATACAAACTAGAGTCCCCAGGCTCTTAATGCCTATGTAATTTATGCCCATAACTACCCTAAGAAAGTTGCATCTATTAAATTCCAGGCAGCACAGAATAGCAATACCAGAAAGATAAATGTCTCCGGAGAAACTTAACCGTAATGAAGAAGAACCATAATACAGTACTTCCAAAACATCCTCCTTTCCATCACTATAGACTAATCCTTCCCTCTGTAGCAGTAATTTTAGCTGAATGCTATGAATTATAAGCAGGCTCTAAACTATGCTGCAGAATTGAACCTGAAAGGGAAAAAAATTGCTGTCCATGTTGAATTTTTAAAATCCCAAGACAACTGGATACACAGATAACAATGTCCCATTTTTGAAGCATGGTCTATTCAGAATCCTTGACATGCATTTGTGTGTGTGTGGGGGTGTGTGGGGGTGTGGGTGGGTGGGCTTGTAATATGAAAGAGCAGGTTCAGGGCCGAGGGATCACCAGGTGGGCATTGTCCAGGGTGGGGAGCTTTGCCCATTCAGGTTCAGTGAGCAAGTTGTGTCCGTACTTGTGTCAGACCCAACCACAGTGGCCTATGCTTTGGTGAACTTGAGAGTCAACTATTGTAATGTGCTTTATATGGGGCTGCCCTTGAAGACTGTCTGGAAACTGCAGTTGGTGCAGAACACTGTGGCGTATATCATGACCGTAGCACAGCAGTTTGACTCTGTTGAGCTGCTGCTGTGCTGCCATGTCATTGCTGGGCACAATCCAAGGTGCTGGTTTAGAGAAGCAACCAGGCGGACAAGGAGAAGGGATTGCAGTTCCCAGAGCCCACCTGTCCATCCTCTTAGCATTTAGGCTGGTCATTTATCTGCCACCACCTCTTTCCAATTGCTCTCTGATGGCCTATTGATGCAAACAGGATGGCCAGAGCTGCTGGGAGCGCTGCTAGCTTACCCAATCTATCTTGTTAGTATATTCAATAGGATGGGTAAGGAGCAAGGGCTGCGATTCCCAAACTTACTGTGGTCATGGCACCCTTCTTTCACAGTGGCCTCTTCCTGGGTCTCCCAGGTGCCGCTATCTTTGATCATGCAGGACCTTGCAGGATCCAAGATGGCGGTGCCCAGGAGAGCTGGGAAGAAGAGGCCATCGGGGACTTTCTGTGGTGCCCTTGTAAGCACAACCACTGAGCAAGTGGAAAGAAGGGAAGGCAGGTGGCCCCATAAGAAAGGAGGAGTTGGGTAGCCTTAGCCTCCTTTTCCTTGTTGCCTGCCTGGGCTTGGGTGCCCAAGAAGGAGAAGAAGGTTCCCAATCCTGTTCTGATTGCTCTCAGAAGCAAGCACACAGAACAAGATCACCTTGCTGTTTTTTTCCCCTCCACTGCTGAAATTTTTAACAGCAGCAGTATTAAAGGAAAAGGTGGGCTTTGTGCTCCAATCTTCAGTGAGCAAGAAGAAGATTGAAGTGACCAGTGGGCAGATGCAGGGCACCCCTCATCGGTTCACCATTCCTCCTCCCCCAAACCGCCCACTCCTAGCTACCACTTCCGTCAGCCTCACGGCTGGGTTAGCCCTGGTTTAAGCCTGACAACTGGTGAGTATGATTGGCAAACTGGTGGGCGGGCAAACGTACAAAGTAATAACAGGGCATGGGTTAATTTTCCAGGAGGAGAATTTTAAATGTTTCAGAACAGAAGGTTTGCAGTATCTTTCAAACGCTAATGGATGTTTCTCACCCTATGTGTCTCCTTCAGCGTGGAACTGATATTAGAAATTGTGGTATTAATTTTAAGAGGCATGCAGTGTATCTACAAAGATCAAACTCCCTTTCAAGGACAGAGCACGGAGCAGCTGCTGGAGATGGGTGCCAGGAGAGTGTTGATCCAGAAAGTGATAGTTGGGTGTGAGGAGGAAAGCTCATCCCTCTGTGCATGAAAAAGGGAGTTTTTCTCCTGGGCAAAAAGGACACTTCAGCAAGCCAAGCTTAGAGTGTAATCCTAACCTGGAGTTAGGCTGGCACAGTTAGGCCAGCAAATGCTAGGCCAGCAAAGTTTGGCTGGCATGAGGGACAGCATAAAGTATGTTTGGACCACTCTTGGAGTCAGAGAGGCCAACACACAGACGTGCGCCATCCTCCCTGACTCTGAGAGTGGCTCAAACGTGCTTTATGGTGGCTCTTGTGCAGGCCTAACTGTGCTGGCCTAACTCCAGGTTAGGATTGTGCTCTGAGTTGGGTTCACGGTAATAGCAAAAGAGGAAAGCACCCTCCTCCCATACGAAGGCCCCAATCTGGATCAAACCCCTTATGGCTGCTATTGAGTAAAAAAAAAATAAGCAGGGTTTTTAGATTATTATTATTAATGTAAGTAGTACTAGGCCCCCTTCCCCCTTTTCCTTCCTGTTTGATAGTTGAGATTCCCTATAGCCTCTCAGTAATGCTTCAGGACTGTATGCACCAGAATGCCCTATGAGTTATATATGAGTCAATATGTTATTCAGCCCATGAGTTTTGGTTTCCCAGTAGATACATACTGTAATGTGAAATTATTGACATTTTTCTTCTGGACAGGAAATCATAATTCTGTCACTAGCGGAGTGGCCTATGGTTCTTGAATTATAGTCCCTTCTTTCACTTTAATAACAGAACAATTGATTCTTACTCTTTGTGGGGGAAGAAGAGCCTATGAGTGGAGCTCAAATATCTTTGCATGCCATGAAGCACTTATTATATGTATATAGAAGGGAAGGCAGTGTTTGAGTTCAGCTTACATTCCAAGAACTTCTGGATATAATTATTAGATGTGGTCAAATTAGACCACGCTCCTTTTCCCAACATTTTGCTAATGTTGAACATAGGCATGCATAGATTATATAAACCTGGCAGATCACTAATTTCTAGGTTGTCCAGAATTTAAGATCGTTTCTCCGAAATTAAGGACTTCAATGGACCAGCAGCGTGGCAGGTTTGCTAATAGCTAAATAGCCACAAGAAACACCAACAGAACCTCTTTGCTTTCCCATTCCAAGGAGTGCAAGCTAGACCCATGCTCCAACATAGGGACTAGATGTTATGTTAATATTTAGAATTGGGGAGAATCCATCACTCAATGATGCATTCTGTTTTGCATGCAGAAAGTCCCAAGCTCAACCACTGGTATCTTCAGGAAAGATTGGCAAAGAAGACCCTGGCTGGGCCCAAACCTACCTGAAGCAGCTGAGGATTTCAACCATCTTTTAATTCTGCTGTGCAGTGCAAAAGATTTTCAGCCTCGTATCAATTTATCTTTCTTCTTCATCTGTATCTCTTTATTCCCACACATCAATCTCTCCCCTCCCCCTCCAGTATCCCAAACACCTTTTTCTTTCCCTCTGCCTCTTCCTCCATCATCATCCTCTTCTAGTCTTTTCAAAGGCAGAGAGGGTAAGACCAGAGAAAGGAAGTGGGCATCTCCTAGTAGGTGCTGTAGCCTCCCTCCCTTCCCTTCCTCCACTGTTTCAAGGAGCTTTAGCAGGGCAATGCAGAAGTCAGGCAGCAGATCAGTGAGAGATGATGGACAGGCAAGGACTCCTTGCAGGGCATCCTATGCCAAGGTATCACCCTGCCCCTTTGCCCCTTGAAGTAGCTGCTCACATGGCCTCATCAGTGACTGGCCTTGAAGACACCCCCCCCAATATGAAACCTTGGGGAGTCAGTGTGGGCAACACAGATGGGCCAATGATTTTACTCCGAACAAGGTAGCTTCCTATGTTTCTATCCATTCAAATCATATTTTTAAATATGTTAAAAGAAAAAATAATCAGAAATAGTTTTAAAGACACTCATAGCAGGAACAAAGCTGATTCTGCATGGAATGCTAATTGTGAATCTGGGAGTTGAACCAAATCTGAATCCAAATTGAAAAACTGGTTCGGAGAGGAGTACTTCTTTTTTAAAGTTAACTCAAGCCTAACATCTTGGTTCGTCTTAAATCTGAACACTAACACTGCCCCCACACAAAATAACTGGTTCAAAGTAAATGAGTCAATAAGCATCAGCACAGGTGAGTTTTTGGGACAGCACAGTCCTAGGCATGTCTACTCAGAAGTAAGCCCCATGGTTTTCGATGGAAAGTGTGGGCTGCAGCCTCTGTCTCTTCCAAACCTAGATAGACAGACAAAATAGCCTATATTTTCCAGGAATCTTGAAAGAGAGGAATGGGTGAGTCTTGGAAGGTCTTCTGCATTCACTTTGACCCTCCACCCCCAACTACAAACAGCTACCCTCACATGAGCACAAAGAAAACAGTAAACTAAATAAATGATGAACTAATTTAGAATTTCTAAATGCTTATATTCCAACTAATGGGCTGAGCATGACTGATTTTTCAATCAAAAATGTCTGAGTCGTTCCAGTGATGACCTTGAGGTACTCCTGAGAGTGTGAGGCTTCCAAAAAATGAAAACACACATGGTCAAGGTGAGGCAAAAAGAATGGCCCCTTCCTGGATTCTGTGATCAGTGAGCCTTGTCTCAGATTTTGTTGTCCTGGCCCCAGGCGACACGGGGGCCAGGACTGCCACTGCTTAATTTTGCCCCACAAAAGATCCAATAGGGTCCTGTGGGGGAAATCCTCTGGAGTTAATAGACTTTGCAGCATTCATTCATCACCTTCTTCCTGCCTTGCTGTTCTTCTCACATAATGACCCAGTGGTGCAATGTGAAGTCACCTCCACTCCTACTGCTCTCCAAGGACCACTTTGCCAGCAGGCACCCAGGACTGATAACCACCCCACTCAACAGACTTCTCAGCCTTTTAGCTGACCCCTTGCTTTAGTTCAGGCTACAGAGAACTGCTTTCCAGTGACAGCCTTTCACTGTGATACAAGTCCTAGAAACCTTCTTCTCTCTTCTCGACTTCCTCAGTTTTCCTTCCCTTTCTTCTCTACACCCCAAACTTCCCCTTTCTCAGTGTGCAATCCTAACAAGGAGTTAGGCCGGCACAAGGGACTTGTGCTGGCCCAGTATTGCAAATGCACCATAAAGCACGTTTGCACCACTCTCAGAGTTAGTTGTGGCTGGCACACTGACATGCACCATCCTCCCTGACTCTGAAAGTGGTCTAAATGCACTTTATAGTGCATATGCAACATTCCTGGACTGGCACAAATCCCTTCTGCCAGCCTAACTCCAGGTTAGGATTGTGCCTTCAGTCCCTGATCTCTCCCTGGAACCAGCATCTCTACTTCCTTTCCCCCTTCCTTTTCTTCCTTCCTTTCTTCTCCCCTCCTTACCATTCTGCTTTGTAAATCAACGCTGAAGAGGATAAGTGGTTGCATAATCACATTGCTTTATTTTAAACTAGCTTTTTGTTACCCAGCGTTGCCCAGGTAACAAATTATCCCAAGCTTCTAGGCGACCCCGGAAACTATGGATTCAACACTAATTTTGGCCGTTTTCGAGTATTTTTACATAGCACCCACTTTGCACCCCCACCCCTAAGGGCGCTAGAGGGGCCTGACCCCCGCAGTGTTTGTCACCAGGCCGCAAGGCATGTGCGTGCCGAGTCTGGCGTTCCAGCGGGGCATGGTGGATGTTTTGTTTCGCACCCCTTCTCGCCCCCCATGCCGTGGGGGGGGGGCAAACCCGGACTCCAACAGCATCGGGAGTGTCGCCACTCATCTCGGCGACCCCGGAAACTACAGATTTGATGCCGATTTCTGCAGATTTCGACCATTTTCACGTGGCAACCCCTGCGCACCCCCACCCTCAGGGGCGCCAGGGGGGTCTGACCCCCGCAGTGTTTGTTGCCAGGCCACAAGGCATACGCGTGCCACGTTTGGTGTCAATCGCTCCAGGCGTTGCGGAGCCTATGCGGAACATACACACACACACAAACGTACAAACACACATCCGATTTTATATATATATAGATTGTTTAAAATCCCCATCATTATTAATAGTTTAATATTAATAAACTTTCTTTCTTTTAATAAACTTTTGCCCTCTTCCTTTCTCCGCAACTCACATAGCTGTGCCATCGTTCCCTACACAAGATCCCTGCCCACAACCTTGTGTTTGTATATTACTTGTGTTTGAAAAAGTTCAACCAATAACACTAGTTAGAGGAGACCAAGATTGGTGAGATCCAACATTCTAATTCCAGCAGCATATAATATACACCTCTGCCCTATCCTTCTTTTCCTTTGTTCTGTTTGACAGTCCAAGCCAGCGCTGGCATGCCAGGCTGGCTCAGCAGGGCTACATGCTAAAGCTATTAGGAGGCAGCAGCAGCACAGCACAGGGCAAGGGGAGTTTTTCCCCTTGCACCTGGGTAAGCTCCAGCCAGCCCTATGGGGCTGCTCAGATCTGTGCCTGCATTTTGTTTTAAATGGGGTGCCCAGAATGATACATGGTACTCTGTTCCAAGCATGATTGCACCACTAATGTGTGCAATAACATTCTGCTTGCTGTTTGTTGCTCCCGGGAGAGCCCAAAAAGAAAAATACTGGAAATGAGCCAATTTTTGTTTTGTTTTCTATCCCTACTAGGCAAGACAATGTTGAAAGACTGTTTGGAGACTAAAATTCATTCTGCCCACTTTGTGGACAGATATGATTGATATACCATACTTGTTATCTCTGTTGAATGTTAAAGGAATATATTGCTGGATAGAACTAGAAACCTAGTAGAGAACAGTCATTTTCTAGGATTGTGAAAACAAGCCAATATAAAACCTTGTTACTTGGATGATTGAATAATTCAAGCTCATATCTGACCATATAATAGGGCTTATTTAACTCTCTCAAGTAATTTTTTTCCCTTTTGTGATCAACTAGAGAGAAAACATTCTTGACCACAGAAAGCAAACCAATACTTGTATGTATGCATTTTATATAGCTATTCCTGCCAACCTAGCAGTTCGAAAGCACATAAAAATGCAAGTAAATAAATAGGTACCACTTCGGTACCACTAACGGCATTCCGTGCGCTATGGCGTATAGTCATGCTGGCCACATGACCATGGAAACTTGTCCTCGGACAAACGCCAGCTCTTCAGCTTAGAAGCAGAGATAAGCACCGCCCCCTACAGTCAGTCACGACTAGACCATTCATTCATGGGGAAACCTTTACCGTTACCATATACCTATATGTACAGTATGCATGCTAACGAAACATACTTGAGAAGATGTGTTTGGGAGAACACTGGACTAGGGGCACATCCTAACCTGGAGTTAGGCCAGCAAAGTTTGGCCAGCACAAGGGCCATAAAGTATGTTTGGACCACTCTCAGAGTTACGCCGAGACACACGCCATCCTCCTTGACTTTGAGGGCGTAATCCTAAACTGAATTAGACCGGCATAAGCCATAAAGTATGTTTGGACCACTCTTGGAGTCAGAGGCCAGCACACAGATGTAAGCCATCCTCACTGACTCAGAGAGTAGTCCAAACACGCTTTACAGTGGCCTTTGTGCTGGCCAAACTTTGCTGGCTTAGCTTTTGCCAGCCTAAATCCTGTTTAGGATTGCGCTCTGAGAGTGGTCCAAACACACTTTAGGGTGGCCCTTGTGCCAGCCAAACCTTGCTGGCCTAACTGTGCCGGTCTAACCCTAGATTAGCATTGCACTCTAGAGTTTGTTTCTCTTGATGTTTTAACTGTTGTAGCACTTCAAAAAGCCCATATCTTTGCATTTTGGGATTTATAGTTTCCAACTTGTGATAAGTATATGTCGTCATATGGACAATTAAAAAAAAAAGAATAAGGGGACATGGGGTTCTTTAGAATGACTGAAGTGCAGTATGTATTGTGTGGCTTTTTTCATTATGGCAAATCTTTACTGTTAGTACTATGAGACAGCTGGAATCTGCCTCTAGAAAATAAGTCCATGAAAAAGCTCACTGCACAGCTGTCATGGACTAAAAGTTCTGAATTTCAGTATGTCAGTTCACAGTGACCCAAATCCTAGAATTTCTCTTTTGACCCACATTGGCCCTGCCTTTGGTTACTGCAGAGCAGCAGCCTGCTTGAAAATCTCGCTTCTGTCTTCAGTCAAGCAGTGGGAGACTGGAGCAGAACATCACAATGATTTGTAAGGCCACAGCATGTGGATGTGGAAGGCCCATTTTATCCGGCTCACCTATTGTAATATTAACAATTGAAATGGTACAACTGGTGTTCATGGTAGGTGGTCAACCGCAGTATATTGATCGGACATGCTATTCAAGGTAGCACAGCATATTCAACTGTAAAGGCCTTTGTAATGCCATACATAGAGCCGCCACAAAATATGTGAAGCGGCAGCAAAAATAAATATATAAAAATTATTATTAAAAATATTTATATATCGCTTTTCAACAAAAAAATTCACAAAGCAGCTTACAGACAAAAGCATATGATTAAATGGTTCTCTGTCCCCAAAGGGCTCACAATCTAAGAAGATTCAGAATCCCAGCAAACAACCAGTAGAAAAGACACTGCTGGGGTGAAGAGGGGCAGTTATTCTTTCCCTGCTAAATATAAGAGAAACACCACTTAAAAAAATGCCCCTTTGTCCAGTTAGCAGGACATCCAGCTCTGCCTCAATAATCAATACTCTATGTAGACCAAAGAAACTGAAATTCTGGAATCACATATGCAGAGTATTCGTGCTTTGCAGGACGGATCTGACTTCCAAACTCCAGAATGGAATTTATCACAGTATCACGTCTTACAGCTTTGAGGGTGCAATCCAAACCTGGAATTAGGCCAGCAAAGTTTGGCCGGCACCAGGGACACCGTAAAGTATGTTTGGACCACTCTTGGAGTCAGGGAGGCCGGCACACAGGCATGTGCCACCTGGTGGGCCGCTGTGAGACACAGGAAGCTGGACTAGATGGGCCTTTGGCCTGATCCAGCAGGGCTCCTCTTATGTTCTTATTATGTGCTTCACAGATTGCCCTTGTTCCCTGCTGTAACAAAGCTACAGTCACAGTGCATATAACTGAAACAATCATATGCTGTAGGCTTCCTCTCCTTCACTGGCATCTCTACAGGGAGGGAAGAGCTCTACGTTTTGCAAGAAGCCTTTACCTTGCAATGGAAATCACTCCTTTCCTGCACCGTTTTAGCCAATCCTCACAGGGAAAAGCAACATCTTGGCATTGCTTACTGGCTACAGCAGCAAGGGAGAGGAGGGATTTACATGACAGGGTAAGGCCTCTTGCAAAACTTAGAGCTCTGCCCTCCCTGTAGAGATGCCTCTGCTCTCCTTTCCCTTTCCTTCTTTTATTGTCTCCTTTATGTCAATGTCGGGACCGGAGTCTCCAAATCCCGGCCTGGGGGCCAGATGCTGCCACCCCGCAACATGCCTCTGGTCCACCAAAGACTTTCTGGCCCACCTGACCTTGCTGGCACAAGCTGCACCGTCCAAGCTGTGTTCCGGTTGTGTGCGGAGGGTATTCTGTGGGCCAGGGAGGCCTCCCTGGTCCTCACAATGCCTTCAGAAGGCTGTGGATACTTCCTGTTGTGAGACATGTGATCTGCCGGTCCTGAGATATTTACTCCAGCACATTTAAGTCAACTGCTTGTGAGGTGGGGTAATGGGAGTCCACTAAAGTGTGTGCTATATTTCTGTGCTGTGTGTTGGAGGTGGGAGGAATCCTGGAACTTTGAGCCCATTCATTCATATATCTGTCTCTAATGTATTTACTTAAATTTTATATTTAAAATAATTTATATTTCCAGCCCTCAACACTGTGCCAGATATTTGATGTGCCCTCCAGCCAGTAGTGCTATCCAGCCAGTATGCTGGGCGGGACTTACGTTTGATCGGTAGTCCGCCCATTGCGTCACGCCGCATTCCGCCGCTTTCCCGTGTGGCTTTTTTCCACCGCTTTAGCCTCCAGCTAAAAATTTTTTGAGACTAGACCCCTGATCTAGGCCATAAGCTGCTTGAGGCAGGTTACTTTGTGTAAAGCAACATATACGTAGGTGACAAAATTAACACAAAAAAACCCAACACATTAAAGGGTCAAAGAGAGGTTAATTGAAAATAACCACAGAATGATCTAAAATCACAACTAGCCATATCACTTGCAAGGAGTTGATGTAAAGCTCTGGAACCAGACAGCTGTTAAGAAAAGGGGAACTGAAGTTCACCAGGGACAAAGAGCTTCAATACTTCCAAGGGTGCGGTCTTCTTATCTTAACCAGCTCTGTGGGTCTCTAAAAGGAGAAAAACACTGCTATGCTGAGGAAAAGGGCTGAAGCTCATCTTCAGCCTGCGTCATTCTTTTTTCCTGAGGTAAGTGGGTGAGGTTATGACTGTGAAAGGTGCGATTTCTAGAATTCGTCCTGAAGATGTGGCAATGCAGGCATTTGACAATGCAGAAGACGATTCAACACATGTTTTGTTTGCCCTTGAAATTCTCTGCAGAGGTTCCAGTACTGGTGAGCAAAAGGATAGGAAGAGCTGGCCAAATCCTTTTCTTTAGGCTGGGAGATAGGAGCGCTTTTTATACCAGTACGTTAATCACCCTCAGTTTTTAATTTTCTCAACAGGACCCAGGGGCAGTTCTGTTCTTCCCCTCTGGAGACAATTATCTGCTGTAAATTTGCATATTTAACCATTGTAAGTATGAATAATCTATAACACAGGGAGATATTGCAAAATGCAAAAGGACAGCAAGGGAGGGAAAGAGGCCCTTATTAGTATTCATTACAGACTCCATAATCACTGTTTGGAGATGGATTAATCACTAATAGCTCCATAGGCATATCTGAGGCTGTCAATAGCAACAAGTGCAGCAAGATCAGCTGCACATAGAGATGGCAGCGGTTCATATGAGCCAAATTAGGTGCATGCCAAGGACAAAGTGGAGGAAGTCAGGGAGGGACACTGTTTCAGTGGATGCAAAATCTGCACGCCAGTGCTGACATCGGGTGGCCCAGCCTCTGATGACAGTGATTCCATGTGACATATGGTGGAATCGGTAGGCTCTTCCTCCACACGCATCCTGCTTTTCACAATAATGGATTATAATACACCAGAGCCTGAGTACCATCCCTTTGTGACACTTGCGTGACCCAACAAATGCAACCTAGAGTGGAGCCAGTCCCATTCTCCTAAGGTGCCTGTGGCGGCTGCCTGGCTGCCACTGGATGCAGCAGTAGCTGTTGACTACCGCTGCACCCACAGTGGCCAAGCAGCTCAGGACTGGGCTGCCTTTTGCATTACAAAGGTCAAGTGCAACATCATGGACTGAACAGAGATAATATGGCTTTCCCTAGGATACTCTTCAGGTTTGAATGTGTCCTGATTACACACATGAATCCACCAATATTTTCAAACTGGGTGGACTGAACAATTACACAGATCTATGGTCTGGCTAAACAAGACACTTCATAAATGTCACAAGAGTACTTCATAAATGGATTTGATACAAAATGGAATGGAAAAAATGGAAAAAATTAAATGGATTAAATGGAAAAAAACCCACCTCCCTAATTCAAACTCTTAAGCCTTCCTAAGCAATTGAATTCAGAACTATAGCCTGCTGCTGAATAGAAAAGAATGCTGAAAAATCTCATAGCAAGGTTAGCGCTGCCTGTTAAATTCTATAGGCTTTTAAAGGTTAAGATTTGAATATCCAAGCTCTGACGCTCTTGTATGGCAGCTTCAATTTTTAGGGTGTCGTTTGAAGCAGCATTAATCAGACTGAACTAACAAGGCTCTTGGAGTTCAGAGTGATTTCTTTCATTTCCCTTTAATTATAAGTTACGTTGGAAATTTGACAAATGGGCAAGCAGAAAGAATCATTATTTTCAAGGCAACTATGGAGCAATCAAACAATATATGAAACACAAGTCCTCCTTTATGGGCATTAAGGGACTCCCATCATCATTTTTCATGCTGACAAAGATCAAATCTCAGTTTTTGAAAATAAAGTTTTTGAAAATATGAATGGGGTGTCTGCCATATTCTGGAAGCTGAGTTTGAAGTGCGGCAACACTATCCTCCAGTGCTACAAAACATAGCACAGATGTCTTTAGGTACAAAATATCATTGGAAATGAATATGACTGTTCTTCCAAGCCGCTATTCTTAGGGCACAACTACACATTATGCAGGATGCTGCGCTCTGGTCCAAAATGGCAGCCCTGTATTTAGTTTGTTCTTCTCCCCTAATACGCTACATGACTGGCTTTGAATCCAAATGAAACATGAAGGTGCCCAATTACCAACAGTGACACGGATACGGAGCAGGGGTTGATTATTTTATGAAAGTTTATTTAACAATACAGCTGTACGGGCACAGTTGCGCTCTCCCAAGCAAAAGAATAACAACTGTATTTAGTTTGTTCTCCTCCCCTAATACGCTACATGACTGGCTTTGAATCCTGGCATTGTTGGGTGATTCCCTGCCCAGGCTAGCAGCAGGCAATGATGTGAAGTGAGGAAAATCACTGAAGCCGGTGACAGCATAACACATGCTATCTTGGAAAATTCAACATGGATACGTCGCATTTCCAGCAGCAATGTCACTTAGCATCTAGTTCCATCATTAGCATAACTTGAAGAGAGAGGTCTTCCGAACATAGCTATCTGCATCCCACACATGTGAACAGCTGAAACTTAAGCACAATTTCCCCCCAAAGATACCGTATTAGTTCATTGAAAATCAAGAAAAACATACAGCTAAGCAGGAGATAATATGATTAATTCTGATGAGCCAAATTACACTAATGTGATTCGGAAGAACAATGCAAGAGGAGTTAATGAGGGACTGGTGAGCATTTCAGGAAGACAATGGACATACCTCCACTTTGTGCTGTTCAGCAACTGAAGTTGAGCCAGAGAGGAAAAATGCCTTAACAGATTGTAACGGTCAGTGAAAGGCCTAGTAGCTGTCTTACATCTTGTTTGCCTGTCAGCAACCTTCTGTGTGTCTCTTGGAGCAGTGTGTCCACTGAGCAGTTCCCATGAGAAGCAAGAGAAGTTGAACTCAAAGACCTTAGCCGATGGCCGATGTTATAAGAATGGGCCAATAAGATGCTATCCACTTGAAAGCCCCGAATTACATTTATGCTTTATGTGTACCAATTAAGCCAGATACCCTCCTCCCTAATGAGGGGAACATCTCCTGTTGACCTCCTTGTTGGCATGTGTTTGTCCTGTTATTTATAGCATGTGACTGATAAGATGCCTTTGATTGATGAAAACACCTCCTGCTTGTTATCAGCCTACCAATTATCTGTTGCAGGTGCATGATAAGATGCACCTGATAAGAACCTGGGGGCATATATCATTGTGCTGTCAACTAGTTTATTTCTGCCAATTAGCAGTGATTTCTCAATAAGCAAGCACCTAGCCTATAAAAGCCTCTGTATTTGGCCATTGCTTTGCTCCTTGAGATCAATACCAAAGGCTGCACTACTTGGAGTGGTCACCATGCGCTCAGACCTCATCTGCAGAGTCACCTGAAATGCTGTCTGACAATGATTGACATTCTGTCTAAATGTCTTCCTGTCTAAAGATGCCTGTATGCAAGCCTTATGTCTGAAACTATGTAAGTCTGTGTCTGGAGATGCCTCTGGTACTACTACTACAGAGGCAAGCCTAGAGGTACTACTATAAGTTAATGTTCTTATGTTTTAAAATAGACCAATAAAGCTCTTTTATGCCAGCCTTGAGCTACACTTGCTCTTTTCTCTGATTCAAAAGAACCATGGCCATTGCCATGGGCTGGAACACAGATGGAATGCTTAAGGGTATATGGTGGCCCTTGCAAAGCCTACCACTTCTGAGAGAAGCTCTAGGCACCTGGATATGAAACCAAGGAATTGTTTTCTGAAATTGAGAGTGCATTCCTATGACACGCCTTGGGCCGACACTACGTGCTTCGCCAGCCCAACGTCACTAGCACTGACGCAGAGGCTCCCACCAGCACACTCATGTCGGCACTAGTCTCGTTGGGCCAATGCTAGCAGCAGTGTCAGCCCAAGGGTGCCAAGGTGCCGCTCCCGCACCAGCTGAACTCAGCTGGCACAAGAGCGGTTCTGGATGTGGGGAGGGCAGGTGTTCCTGGTCAGGAGGCGGGTGGGTGGGCCAGAAGGCGTGCCGGCCCTGGGAGGGGGGCGGAGATGGTATGTGGTTGGTAGGCCGCACTCAAGCCTCTGTCCCTGGGCTGCACAGCCTCCTCAGCTCTGAACCTCAGGCACAGAACTGAGGAAAACATAGGGGAGGCTCCCCTGGGGCAAGGGCGTGAATGTGCCCTTGCCCCAGGGCGGCTCCCCAGCACACCAAAGCTGCGCTGGTCTGGATATAGCACAGGCCCACTGGCCTTGCTATTCCAGCGCAGTTTAGGATTGCATTCCGAGTTACATTTATTTGAGAACAGGATTCCTGCAGCACTCAAGTCAGATTTATGTGATTGAGAACGCTGCTTTCTTTCCTACTGACTTCAGCCATGTATATGAAACTTCTCTCTTGCTAAGGGTGACCTCCAGCAGTTTGCATTTTATCCAATCATAATTATCTTCACAGTATCCCTCAAGTGAAGTCCTTTTTTTAACACAAGATATTCAACATCTTCTTCAGTAACCCTGGACGGCACCGACTGTGAATACAGCTTTCGTACCACCATGTGCAATTGCAGAGATAAATATGTTCACACGTTGGCATGAAACAGAAAGGTCACCTGAAAAACGTGGAGGCCTGCTCAGCTGCGATGAATTCTAGTACCTTTGATCTCTGTGGATGCTGGATTGAATTCAAACACCTCCAGAAATCCCAGTTATCTTTTAGATAACACGTATCTGAATGGGGGGGGGAGGGGGAAATGAGACACTCCAATTTCTTGGTCGGACAAGATTGACAAAGATGCCATACCTGAATGGCTTTGTACATCTAGGTATTAACATCATAACATGATCCCGGCTAGATCAGACCAAATCTAATACTCCCCAGTTGCCTCCCAGAAGTCCATAAGTAGGCTTTCAAGGAAATAACTCTCCCTCTGTGTTGCCCCCCAGCATGAGTCTGAACCTGGTGATTCTACACAGCCATCATGATTGAAAACCCTCTTCTCTATGAATCTGCATAATCCCCTTTCAAGCACTTTAAGCTTGTGACACTCTATATCATAAATTATGCAGTGTGTAAAGAAAAAGGTTATTTTACCTGTCCTTCTCTTACTGCCAATCAATGTCATTGGATGACACTGAGGGCACAATCCTAACCTTGTATACAATCCTGCTTGTATAGCACAAGCAGGCAGGCCTGCACTGTATGCAGCGCAGGTTGTACGTGGCCTGGAGCCTCCATGGGGCAAGGGGCAGGTGCCATTATCCTGGGGGAGGCACCTGCCATCCCTATGGGCTACTTGGGTCTGCATCTGCTGTATAGCTGTATAGCCTGCTGTATAGCAGGCACAGATCCAAGTTCCCCATGTGGGATAGGGAAGGGGGCTTCGATGGAGCCTAATGGCTGCATCCAGGCTTCACCCCCTCCCCAGACGTCCTGCCTCCCAGCCCTCCTTCCTCCACCTTGTTCCAAATATAAAGGTTTGAGCATGAAACTTTTTAAAAAAGTCTTGTAAGGCTAGGTGGGTCCTGATCATGTTGCTTTTAAAAGTCCCAGTGCTAAAAGGTTTGGGAACCACTGGGCTCGCCTGAATGATGTGTCTGCATGAGAGAGATATAAATTTACTAGTCACTGTTACTGACTTAAATTTAATTTTCCTCCCTGCTCCACTCGAGAACCTGGGAAATATTTGAAGTAACTCCCCAGTAGCCTGACCTTTAATGTACCTTGCAAAGGAAGGAAACATGGCTGAGATAAGGTGAAAAGACATCACTGGTAAATGTTTGAAAGCTGAGGCCTTCCACTTGTTCCATTATGTTCATGAGGGTGATGGATGTTTGCATTGTTTCTCCAATATGTCAAATTGGCTTGTTACTATCTGGCAGGGGCATTTATGTAAATGAGATTTAACGCAAAATGTTCCATCTCAATGAATTGTTATCTTCAGGGAATACATGATAAGGCTTTTTCTATGACAGCAATTAAACTGATTTGTTTTAAACAAGCCATGGGAATTGTTTGAACCCATGTGGTTCTATCTATGCAACATGTTTATGTATGTGTGGCATGTTTCACACATATCTCGAGCATCTGCCCTGGCAGAGGAAAGTTGGAGAATCTTCTGTGCAGCTGCTGGAACCATCAAGGACCACAATCCAGCGAAGAAAGGTCCTTGATTAGGTCAGCAAGGACCAAGGATAGCATAGGATCCTCTCCTTTCCCATACTTCCAAACTCCCACTTCCCTAGAGCCAGATCTTTCTGGGAAACCCACATAATCCCTCTATGTCCTCATACTAAGTCGCAGTCCTACCATTGAAGGGGTGGGGGCAAATGCCTCGGGCACTGTGCTGGTGAAGCGGGAGGAGGGCGGCGATGAGGTGGCTTGCCTCTTGGAGAGGCAAGCAATGTTTGGCCCACTCACCACCACCCCCCCCCCTCCCTTGCCCCCGTACAGCTCCGAAATGGAGCCTGGCATCGCAGAGTGGTGCTTGGGGCGGGGAACCAGTAGAGGGGGTGGAGCTCCTCCTTTTCTGTCCCTGGGAGCCCCATTGGCTGAGTCCACAACTGCTCATACCTCTTCCTTTCCCCCATCAACTCTCCTGCCATTATACACCCCCCTTTCCCCTACTAAATACTTTATCTCCTCCTCCTTGCTCTTCTGTTTTCAATAGTCACTGTCTATTGCACTAAACAGACAATATTGTATGGCTTTACTTTTGAGTTCCCTTTCCCATTATTGTTGATAGTCTCCACAATAAAGTTGGCTTTATTGTAACTTTCACCCTTGCCTCATCTTCCTTTCCTTGCTGAATCATATAAATGTGCCATTGGCGTAGCATACCAATTCTCTCCATCCCTGCTACGTGCGCATGTTACTCATGTT
The DNA here is from genome assembly GCA_029204185.1 of Lerista edwardsae. Taxonomy (NCBI): domain Eukaryota; kingdom Metazoa; phylum Chordata; class Lepidosauria; order Squamata; family Scincidae; genus Lerista; species Lerista edwardsae. The sequence goes on from JAJKFI010000005.1 coordinate 31,386,497, forward strand.
TTAAATAGCATCCTGGCAACCCTTTATACTTATTGACAAATTGCCAGTGGGGCTCTATTGAGCCTCGCTGCCCTTTGCACCCCTCCCCCGGAGCTGGGCAAGGGCGGAAACTGTTGGGATGCCAATAGGCTGTCCGGGGCACATGGGGGTCCCAGCGCGACCATTAGCTGGAGGCGGAGCGCCGTCCAGCTCAGTCGTGCCGGATTTGGAGCCCCTCCCAACCTCCCTGTGTACTGTGTACAGTCTGGGATTAGCTGGTTGCTGGTTTCGGAGCCGGGTAGGAATTTTTTGCTGTCATGTCTGATTGGCGTTGATTGGCAGTTTTTTCGCCTACCCCAGACTGCGCTGTGGTTGTGGTGTCGTTAGGTGTTTTCTGCTTGGGTTGGCAGGTCACATGCTGGCTGGGTAGGCAGGTGATGCTCGCGTACATCCTGTAGGTAAGAAAGGTCAAGGGGCAAGCCAGTAACGGTCTGACAATTCATTTCCAGTTTGGGATGCTGGCTGGCGAACCCCTTGGCTGGTTGAGCAAAGGCCAACACCAGGCTTTGCCTGTGTGGGTCTGTGCCAGCCAAACTGCCTCAATCCTTTGGAGTGGCTGTGATAGGCGAGCCCAATCTTTGATTGGGGGGAGGCCTTGAGCCAGGGTGTGAGGTGAGGTGGCTCGCCCACTCACCTCACCGTCTACCTCCTACGTCTGGGGGAGGTAGACGGCTAGGGCCGTTTCCCCCGAATCACCAGCGCCAGTACGTTTGGGTGTTAGTTATTCCCTGTTGCAGGTTTCAATAAAGACTTCCTCATACCAAATTTAGTTTAAAAAATTCAAGGGGAGTTATAAATCAGGAGTGCCTGCAGCATGCTTTCTTTTCTTTGTACAAGTTTGTTCTTGCTGCCACAGGAAATGTCAGCAATGAGCTTCTCTGACCAACCACATCCCAGCAGCCATCATTTTTCTTCCACAGTGTCCCAGACATGGCACCATTATGTTACTTTTTGGGGGGGGGGAATAATGGTCACCAGGAAAATGGCACCTATTGGAGTTCCACTGCTGCTGCCCCATGTGGCAGTAATGTGATTTTTTTTTAAAAAAAGGAGGAAAAAAACCAATCACTTCCATCACCACTAAATGTTAAGCCCTACTGCCATATAAACTCTCGGGTTTAGGGAGTCCAATACTTGTTCAATGTAGTTGCCACAATGGTTCTAATTTTTTGTATTATGAGCCTTGGCTCGGAGATATTTGTCTCTCCTTTTACATTCCAAACACCGTCCTGGAGATTCCAAAGAAAGCTAGCAGAGTGCCATTCTGGAGATAAGTTTGCTTCAGATTTATTCCGATGGGTAATGACTCATGAAGACTAGGCCCCATCAGTCAAATAATGCATCACTCAATGCATTGCCCTCAACTCCCTAGCAAACACATATTTGGGGAGTGGGGAAGACTCACTTTCCTGCTGCTTCAGGAGGAAACAACTGTGAATCACTGGCAGGTTAATTTTCTGAAAGCCTTCCTCTAATTGGAGAGTTATAACAGTTTGATGGTTCTTCTAACTTTCCGGAACACTTTTTGAAAGTTTATCTCCTGCTGTGGAGCCTTTTAACAAATCTGTGGATAATGTCATCTCATTACACAATAACTTGGGACACATCTCAGTGTGAAGTATTTTTATTTAGAAACTGTAACCTTCCCTGCCAGTGGAAAAGGGTAATGAAAGCAAGTCATTGTCTTTGAGGAGTTTTGCATCGTAACTACTCCTGCCATAAAGTGTTGTCTCCGATTGTAATACCGTACTCTCATAGCTAGCACTGCACAGCGTCTGAACTACATTCAGACCATTACATTTAATGCACAGCCTTTATGACAGCAGAGCTCACATTCTGCTGTTGTAAAGGCTGCAGAGGCACCAGAAATGGTCCACTACTTTCGTGCACATCTTACCTGCTGGTGCAATCAGCTGGAAGCTTTTCACACCTGCCACCGATGGACACCGCCTGTGCCAGAGCAGGTAAGGGGGGCAGTGGAGGCGGGTTCTGGGCAGTTCAGGGGAGGACAGGGGTGGGGAGAGGGGCTGAATGGGGTGGATCTCAGCAGCAACAGCGTGTGTTAGGTTCTATCCCCATCTCTCCTACTTGACCAGCCTCCTTCCTTTCCTTGGATTTATGTCAGCAAAACTGCTGGCATGGGTCTGAAGAGATTTATTACTGACCAAGCAGCCTACTGGGAGATGAATATGTTTTTACTTAACTCTTGCCAGACATCTGATCCCTCCCCATCACTGTATTCAGCATATGCCTTGCCTGCATGGCTGCAAAGCAAAAAATGGGTCTCAGAGTGCAGTCCTAACCTGGAGTTAGGCCGGCACACTTAGGCCAGCAAAGTTTGGCTAGCACCAGGGCTACTGTAAGGCAAGTTTGGACAACTCTCGGAGTCAGGGAGGATGGCACACATCTGTGTGCCGGCGTCTCTGACTCAGAGAGTGGTCCAAACATACTTTACAATGTCCATTCTGCAGCCCAAATTTTGCTGGCCTAACTGCCGGCCTAACTCCAGGTTAGGATTGCGCCCTCACTCGTATTCTGGGCAACAAAACTAGCCTGAGGAAGTATATTTTGCCATTTTGAAGGAGAGCCTTTCCTTCCTACTCGAAGAAGCTTTATTCATGCAAAGCGACAAGGAGAAATATCAACAAGCATATGTCTGAAGAAATATTATGATCAAATATGGAATGCCAAATTGCTGCTAACACTGCAAGTAGGAAAGCCATTATTTTTGTACATGAGTTAGATAAACAAATACACTGTGGGATGTTTTAGTGATGGCCAAGGAACAGAAACAGAGCATGACTGATCCTCATGAGCTGGAGACGTGTGTGACTAAAAACAAATCAAATGTTCATGTTCTGGAATCGACTACAGAGCCATTCTTTTAATGGGAATTACGTTCAGCTCAACAGGAATTGTGTTTCCTACTTTGAACGATAAGTGCTCAGGTAAAACAAGATGCATGATACAGATATATAAAGGTAGTGTGGGTCAATATAAGCCCCTAGTGGCAGGCTCTTTTTATATGTTATATATCCCAAGGAGCTTTGTGCAGCTGGATTTATGGAATTGCCTGAAGCTTAGATGAAAGTGGCCAGAACTCTTTGCTCATTACTTGGTTCAGTCTGCTAAGCAGAGGAACATTTTGGGGTCTGCACAATTTCTGAGGGAGCTAACACCATATTTGTGTTGCACAGGAAGCAACCTGCATATTGAATGGAACCAGACCCATCCAACCTGCTCATCAGGGCATTATTTACCTCAGATTTATTTTTGGGGTTGCTGCTTTCCCAGGGTTGCTAGGGACAGAATTTCCTCACACTGTGGATCACAGGTAACAAAGTTAAGCAACTCTATGATGAAACAGGTGTGAGGGTTGGTGTTTTGCTTTGTTGTTGATTAATTGCATTGTTGTCATTAAAGGAAAATAGGAAATAAAAAGAACAGTAGAACTTTCTTTGAAAGCAAGGTGCTTAAACAGAAAGATTGATTTTTCCCCCCTTTCAGGGCATCAGTCTAAAATCAGAGGATGCATGGGCCAATCCCATCCAACTATCCAGCACTGATGCAGTCATGCCAGCAGGGTGCGCACTTGCATCCTGTGAAGGGAGGCGGTTATGGAGGTCTTCTCAAGGTAAGGGAATGTTTCTTCCCTTATCTCCAGGCTGCACTGCAGCTGCATCAGTGCTGGAAAATTGGATAGGTTTGGGCCCACAATTGCCTTCCTGCATCTAAGTAGGTCTGGGTGTGGTGCCTGGACAGGAGACTGCCTGGCAACTGCCACTGGAAGCCAAGGGGAAGGTGACAAGGTGCAGGGCCTTTTCGGTTGTGGTATGTCTGAGGAAAGAACCTCCTGATTACAGTCCCCCCCCCCAATATGGCTACTGGCAGGATTTAAAAACACAATTAGGACACAATCCTAACTTGCACTGGAGCGAGAAGGCCAGCATGCCTGCACTGAATCCCGTGCAAGTTAGGGGCTGGCTGCCCTTACCCCAGGGTAGTCACCAGCCACTCCGATGGGCTTGCTCGGATCTGCACCTGCTGTTTAGCAAGTGCAGCTCTGAGCAAACCATGTGGCCCGAATTGGGGCCACACAGCCTAGGGACAGGGGGTTGGATGTAGCCTAATCGCCACATCCCAGTTCCTCCCCCCCTCTCCGGGCCGGCACGCCTCCCTGGACGCACCTCTGAGTAGACATGCATAGAATTGGGCTCTCGGGCATCAGCCATATGAGGCTGGAATTGTGCTGATATAGTAATTCCTCCAAATCTACACTTCTGTTACTATTATTATCTATAACTTCTATACAAATACTGCAAGGGTAGCATTATAGTGTATAAAATCAGATGATAAAACAGCAAAACAGCAGCAGAATAATACTGCAGCATTTATAGGAGCCAATTAAAAACATGTTATTTAAAAAGGCCTAAGAAAATAAAAAGTCTTTGCTGGGGACACCAAGAAGACCAGGGGTGGGATTCAAATGAATTAACAACCAGTTCTATGATGTCATAGCCGGAGCCAAAAAAAAACCCCAAAGCCAGCCGAGGTAAGCGAGTGGGCGGGGCCCGGCCATTTAACAACCGGTTCTATAGAACCTGGGCGAACCCCCTGAATCCCACCACTGAGGAAGACCTGTACTGTGTGTTAAATGTTGCGACTAAATACTACTGTTGAAAAATCTGCATCTTTTAATCTCCTTCCTGTGTTGAACACAGTGTCATATGTAAAAGGTATTTTTTTCTTCAGTATCAGCCTGAATCTCTGTGACTGTTCTTAAGGAAGACATAGCTTCTCAATGTTGCTAAGCAATGGAAATTTTGTTGTTGTTGTTCAGTCGCTAAGTCGTGTCCGACTCTTCGCGACCCCATGGACCACAGCACGCCAGGCCTCCCTGTCCTCCACTAGCTTCCGGAGTTCGCCCAATTTCATATTCATTGCTTCGGTGACACTATCTAACCATCTCATCCTCTGTCGCCCCCTTCTCCTTTTGCCTTCAATCTTTCCCAGCATGAGGGTCTTTTCTAAAGAGTCCTCTCTTCTCATCAGGTGGCCAAAGTATTGGAGCTTCAGCTTCAGCATTTGTCCTTCCAGGGAGCAATCAGGCTTGACTTCCTGGAGAATTGACCGATTGGATCTCTTTGCAGTCCAGGGGACTCTCAAGAGTCTTCTCCAACACCATAATTCAAAAGCATCGATTCTTCGACGCTCTGCCTTTCTTATGGTCCAGCTCTCACAGCCATACATGGCTACTGGGAAAACCATCGCTTTGACTATGCGAACCTTTGTTGGCAGGGTGATGTCTCGGCTTTTGATTAAGCTATCTAGGTTCACCATAGCTTTCTTCCCAAGAAGTAAACGTCTTTTAATTTCATGGCTGCAGTCACCATCTGCGGTGATCTTGGAGCCCAGGAAAATAAAGTCTGTCACTGCTTCCATTTCTTCCCCTTCTATTTGCCAGGAAGTGATGGGAGTGGTTGCCATGATCTTAGTCTTTTTAATGTTGAGCTTCAAACCAATTTTGGCACTTTCCTCTTTCACCCTCATCAAAAGGTTCTTGAGGTCTTCCTCACTTTCTGCCAGTAGAGTGGTATCGTCTGCATATCTGAGGTTGTTGATATTTCTCCCAGCAATCTTGATTCCAGCTTGTGAGTCTTCCAGCCCTGCCTTCCTCATGATGTACTCTGCGTATAAGTTAAATAAGCAGGGTGACAATATACAGCCTTGTCGTACTCCTTTCCCAATTTTAAACCAGTCGGTTGTTCCATGTCCAGTTCTAACTGTTGCTTCCTGACCCGCATAAAGGTTTCTCAGAAGGCAGATCAGGTGGTCTGGAACTCCCATCTCTTCAAGAACTTGCCACAGTTTGTTGTGATCCACACAATCAAAGGCTTTAGCATAATCAATGAAGCAGAGGTAGATGTTTTTCTGGAACTCTCTTGCTTTCTCCATGATCCAGCGAAGGTTGGCAATTTGATCTCTAGTTCCTCTGCCTCTTCGGAAACCAGCTTGTACATCTGGTAGTTCTCGATTCACATACTGCTGAACCCTAGCTTGTAGGATTTTGAGCATGACCTTGCTAGCATGTGAAATGAGTGCAATGGTGCGGTAATTCGAGCAATCTTTGGCATTGCCCTTCTTTGGAAATTAATACCTGGGAAAACTATGAAGTGGGATTCTACAGCCCAGGTTAAGGAGAAAATGCAGCTCAAGTGTGTGTGTGGCTGAATTAGTAATTCTCAACAGGTCTCCAAATGGCAGGCTATATTGATTCCCTCACAGTGCGCAGATGCCTTAGTTGGAAGAGCAGGTAGAAGCTCAGTTCACTGGTGTTCCTCTGGTCCACTGGTCTGTGACGCACAACACATACCACAAGCATCTCCTTCCAGAAAGGCAACTGTGTATTTGCTTCTAGTACAGTTTTTCAAACTCTCTGCAGCTGGTTCTCCAATTTCCATCATTCCCCATTAAGATCAGCTACCACAATCGCTGTAAAGTCAGAAGCCATTAAAAAAAAAAACACACCACTTCAACATGTGCAGCATCTTTTTTTTTTTTGCATTGACCTTTCTACTACAGACTGTTACGTTTTGTCCCTACCAGAATGTTTTGAGTGTGTTTGTTTTAAAGTTTTAAAACTGAAAACCAGCATTTTGAATTGTGACCTGAAACGAAACTCTTCCCCCTCTGTCTGGTCTCTGCAGAGCATATGCGCACACACTGAGAGCACAATCCTAAGCTGCGCTGGAACAGCAAGGCCCGCACTGTATCTAGCACAGCTCGGGAGCACTCAGGAGCCTCCCTGGGGCCAGGGCTCCAGCCTCCCCTATGTTCTCCTCGGATCTGTGCCTACTGTATAGCAGGCCCAGAGCCAAGGACGCCATTCAGCCCGAAACAGGTGCATCCTGGGAATGGAGGCTTGGATGCCCCAAATGGGCTAACTGTATCATCTCAGGGTCATCTGAGGAAACCCATTAGGGAGAGGGGAAAATTGGGTGAGCTGTTTATGCTGACACGGTCTGTTGGGGCTTAAATTTGGGGGTTAAGTTTAGGCAGTAGGGCCCTGAGGCCCAACTAGTGTCCAATTTGGCTGACTCTAATGCCAACATGTAGTATGTGTTTATGCAAACACACACACACACACACACACACACACACACACACACACACACAGAGAGAGAGAGAGAGAGAGAGAGAGAGAGAGAGCGTATTCATGCTTATTTTTGCTAGTGCTCCTGAAACTGACATAGACTGGTGTCAAAGAACATACCATAAAACTGCAGCTCTTGTGATGTCTTATAATGGGTGATATCCTGAAAAAAACATCAGAAACTGAAAATAAGAGTCCTGAGTTATAGAGAAATGTGAATAAGCTTCTAGAGCATGTGGCAGTGACACCGTGAAGGAAAAGGTTTTGACAGGCAAAGGCTCATTCGTCAGTTTGTTCAACACGCAGACTCAAACTGAAAGATAATTCTTTTCTGTCTGCAATAATTACTGAAAGACCATGTGTTAGCCGGATTAGTTGTAATAAGAAGCCAGAGGATATAATATGAGTCACTGCTTGTTTCCAGAAAATAGTTTTTGTTGATGGAGTAGAAAAGCCTTCAGTCAAATGCAAATGGCCCTCTTGAAACAGCTGGCTGTGAAATCATGTCAACACAAGCTTTGCACTTGTCTTTTTAATATCCAACATTATTTGTTTTCTCTCAAGGTGACACAAATTTTCCCAAAATTAAAGGGACAAAAATGCCAGCTCATAGTGTAAATTTCAGCCCAGATACTCTTCTGGAAGAAATCTGCATCTACACAAAATGAATTTGCTTTCTAAAATAGTTTAATCATTAGAATGCAATTGCTTACAAGCTAGCAGCCATGGCACATTGAATAAAGTGAAAGTAACATAAAATGAAACATTAAGATAATATGATGAAAATAATAGGGCTTAGAAAGGCTGTATTTCTTGAGAAGAGTCTAATTCTTTCCAAGGATATGAATAATGTGATTCCTACATACCATCTGGAAGTATGGGTGTCTGGAAAAGTATCCTGATAGTGACACAGAAAAATTGACACAACAGCCATTAATATTTTGGCACTAATATAATGTCAATGCAGGTTGAGTATCCCTTATTCAGACTGCTTGGGATGGAAAGGTGTCTGGATTTTGGAATAATTGCATAAATATAATGAAAAATGCTTCCTCTTGCTTGTTTCACTGTTACCCATATGGGTGTCTTTGACATTGTTTAACCATGTCTGTTTAACCTCACCACAGAGCGCAGAATAGAACTTACAGCCTGTACCTGCACTGTTCATGGGAATGAGCATAAGACCTTCTAGTGTTCACACTACAGAAAACACTGCATGTTCAGTGGCATAGCTAGGCCATTTTGCACCCAGGGCTACTTAGTTTTTTTTATACACATACCCCCACGGCAAAATTATTTACTTATTAATTCATTCACATTTTATACCTCCAGGGAGCTAATGGTGGTGTGCACTTCTTTGGTCATCACAACGACCCTGCACAGAAGGTGAGGCTGAGATAGTATTAGTCATGACAGGAAATGAATAATAATAATAATGGCCAGAAAATAAATGCAGTGGTATTATTCTTAAAACCACAATTTTAAAAATCGTGATTTGTTCAAAAGACGTTTTATTTTCAGTTTTTACCTTTTTGGACATAACTTTTGCTAGAATAACACTCCAGGTTTTTTTCATTGAATTCCGGGTGGAATTCCGCATCCAACAGTATACAGCATGATGGTATTATTCCTTAAAACCGTGATTTTAAAAATAGCAATTTGTTCAAAAGAAGCTTGTGCGTCTTGTATTCACACCGTTTTCACACTTCCTCTGTTCACACTTCTCAAGTGCTCTTTCGGTACAGTAGTCCGCAAAGTGCTGCCTGCTTGGTTCCTCTCTTTGCTGCTCTCTGCATGCTTTCTGCACTTTAAGGAAAAAAAGGCTTGGACAAGAATGTGTGGCTTTCAGAATAGAGCAGATTTGGGATGTCTGAATAAGGGATAATCAACCTGTACCCCTTACAAATAGAACCTCAAAGCTGAAGTGCTAAATCAGTCATTTCCCCCACTTCATTTATGTGACATGCAAGTTCCACTGCTATCCACCTGATAGACACTTTAATGACAATGAAAAGGATTCACTATGGTCAGTGAATCAGTAGGAGCTGAGTCTGATTCCATATTTCCAGGCATTGTTGAGCTCTAAGCTATTCTAATATTTGACACTGAACTTGACAAGACATGATCTTAATAAGGTTGATCAAATCTAACTTTGGGATTCTGTTTAAGCCAGCAGTTTGGACAACGTGCAAACTCCATATCCAGCAAATTTTCTTCAAAAAGTAACTCCTCACTCCAGTCATGTGCTGTCTTGTGACCCAACTGTATGGTCATTTGACATCCAAAACTGATCACTTTGTAGATCTATTAGGAAAACAGCTGGAGGTTTGTGATGCTCTCAGGACACATGGACAGAAGTTTGTTAAAGAGCCAATAACATTCTTCTATGAACCAGCAGCTAACAGCACATCCTATTTGGTTGACAGCGCAATCCTACAAACCGCGCAGCATTGATACAACAGGGTTGTCAGTGCTGCACGCTTAGCACCGACGCGAGGGCGCCACATGGCATCACTGTGTCGGCAATGGGACCGGCGCCGCAGGCAGCACTGATCCTGTTGCGCCCGCAATGCACCTCCCTTGCATTGGCCAAAGCCGGCCAGCACAAGGGAGGCGTCATTTTAGAATGGAACAGGGGAGGGTGTTTCTTGGCGGGCGCCGGGCAAGCAATGGGCAGGTCAGCAGGCATGCTGGCCCAAAATGGAGGCGGGTCCATACCTCTTCGGGAGGCTGCGCAGCCCCAATTCAGGCTGCACGGTCTCCTCGGATCGGTGCCTGCTGTTTAGCAGGTGCAGATCCAAGGAGCACATAGGGGAGGCTGGAGCCCTACTGTAAGGGTGCAAATGTGCCCTCGCTGTGTGGAGGCTCCAGCCTATCCTGCGTCCTATCCTGCAATGGGATATGGCGCAGGCTGGCCGGCCTCGCTATTCTGGAGCAGTATAGGATTGTGCCCTGAATCACTGGCAGAATGAATGGATCAGAACTGGGAAGTGGGAGTGCTTGGCAGCAGCAGTCATAGTCTAATCTTAACCCACTTCCAGAACCCATTCCCACAATTTTTCTGGTGCAGGTCCAAGTAGACCCCTCTCTGCTGTGGAGGCTTACCCTGAGGTAGCTGTCAGAATTTAGATATTGTTGAATGCATATTAAAACACTCTTGTTACTAGAATAGACAGTGCAATCAATGAATTTGAAATGAAGGCAAAAGTCTAATTAATTATGTCACAATCCTGAATTGAGAAAGATTAGTAGGACAAACATGGAAACAGATCAAAGCTGGGAAGGGGGTTAGGATATTGGTGCTGCCGCTACCACCCCCTTCCCAGCCTCGATCTGCCCCTCCCCGTCCTGATCCACCTCTCCCCCCTCCACTTCTCATCTGCCCTTTTGCACTGACTTACTGGCACTGGGGCTGCATAGTGGTCATCAGCAGCCTAGTTGGACTGACTGGCATATTGCCTTTTTTTTTATAGCCAAAAATTGCACTTTGACCCCGGAACAATGGCACAGCAGCCCAATAGGTAGATTGGGCCCTTAGGTAGATTCATATCAATGTTGTTATTGAATTGAAGAATAGTTGTTTTGTATAACTGATTTGAGGTGAGACCCACGTGGAATTGTGTTGTGTGGAAGATCACACTCACAGGCAGTAACATGGATTTAACCAACCTGAGTTTTGTATCTTGCCGAATTCAGGAGTCAGGAAAGCGCTGGGAACATTCCAAGAGTTCCCTGTACTGGAACAGACTGGATCATGGCTTCAGCTAAGGAATATTGTTTTGCAGCTGAAGTTTAAACACAATTTCCCTCCATATATACATAAAAATAAAGAAATTTTATGTAGACATACACAGGCTCTTAGCCAAGAAAAAATGTGAAGCTCCTGGAACATAAGTGTGCAGTTTCATTGATTTCTCCTCCCCCAACTCCTAATAAGTTTAAGCAAGTGCTGCCTCTCAAGAGGGGCTGAATTCTCATTAATTACACTGAGAGATACTCCAGCATTTCAGCCCAGATGCAGAAGTTCAACTACTGTGGTAATTAAATGGGCCTGATGCCAGTTTAACTAACACCTACACAGGGAATACTGCAAGAGAGAAGTGCTGGTGATCCAACCCAGCTTTGTTCATTAGTTTTTAAGTAAAGGAAGCTATTTAAAATATCCTCATATACGGTTGTTTGTCTCATTAACTGAGGACACAATCCTAACGTAGAATTAGGCTGGCACAGTTAGGCCAGCAAAGTTTGGCCGGCACAAGGGCCACCGTAAAGCGCGTTTGGACCACTCTCAGAGTCAGGGAGGATGGTGCACATCTGTGTGCTGGCCTCTCTGACACCAAGAGTGGTCCAAACATACAGTACTTTGCAGTGTTCCTTCTGCCAGCTGGCTTAACTGTGCCAGCCTAACTCCAGGTTAGGATTGCGCATTGATTGAAAGTACTGCAGTTCTATTAGTCATTTGTCACCTATTAGTGAGTGTATGTAGAAGATATGAAATAAACTGTCTTGCTTCTTTTCTTCATGCAAATTTATTTTTTTTTACCATGCAGCTAAACGTCAAAAAAGGTAGCCCACTACTACTTCACCTTAGTCCCCTGCTGATCTGTACAGACAAGTCCCATTTCCAAATGCTAAATGTAAGACATCTCTCAGGAAGTCACACGCACGTTACTAATTACCAAGCAATACAACATTCTACCATGGTTCAGAAAACAGAAATGTGCACGCTGGTATTTGAAATTAACCAACTTGGCCAGTATGCTTCTCATTGCCTTAGCACCTTAAAACGGAGTATTTCATCAGTGCTGCTTCCTGCCTCACAATTTTCATCATAGTGGCGGATTTGTCAACTAGACATAAAACCTTCCCAATATTATACTATGTTTTCATGAAGAAAATCCATAGCATGATAAGCAACCTGAAGCCACTGTGACATAGAGGACAGAGTACTGATCTTTGTCCAAGGAAACAATCCAAGCTCAAAGGTTTCAGGGCATGGTCTGAGGGTTCATCATACAGCTACCTTGATGAAGTTAAGTAGGTCCAGGTCTGGTCAGTTCTTTGGAGAGTGACTGCACGAGAACCTCATGTACTTTGCCTTAAGTTCCATGATGGAAGAATGGCAAATACCAACCGATTATGCTACCCAATTATAGTACTGAAAAAGTCACTATTGATCAATATCTGAAAGGGCTGACACACATAGTCTTGCTAGGAGATGAGCTGATTAGTGTTTACTAATTTCAGCATTGGTCACAGAAGATCCCTTACAAAAGGCTAGTCTGTGCTTCCATTTGTCAATGTATGGAGATTCTAAAATTACAGCTGAATTCTATTCTCTCCTCCACCCCCGCAAAATGGTAGTGCAGTTAAAAACAGGCATGCTGTATCCAGTGGGGAGGGGCAGTTCAAAGGTCTTCAGTAAGGGAAGGGGATTTAAATCCCCATACCCCTGTAGAAGCTTCCTGTGCTAGCTATTTTGTTAGCTGAAGTCTGAAGAGAGAGTAGGGGGGGAGGCTGCTGTCAGAGAAGATAGGAACCTGCATACACTATAGGTGCCAGATCCACCCCTACCACTGCCTCCCTGCCTCCTTCCCTGCTCAATTTTACCCCTTCCTGCCCCATTCATGTCCAGTATTATTGGGCCATTAGAGATGTTAAGGCACAGATATGCAGATCTCAAACCTGCATGCTCACTATTTCATTCCATCCTTCCATTTGATATATGAAGATTCAAGCAGTCTTCCAACATGGACTGGGGGGCGAAATCCTAACCTAGAGTTAATCCGGCAGTTAGGCCAGCACAGTTTGGCCAGCACAAGGGACCCTGTAAAGGAGGTTTGGACCACTCTTGGGAGTCAGAGAGGCCAGCATACAGACATGCACCTTCCTCCTGAATCTGAGAGTGGTCCAAACACGCTTTACAGTGGCCCTTGTGCCGGCCAAACTTTGCTGGCCTTACTATGCTGCCCTAACTCCAGGTTAGGATTGCACTCTCGAAGTCATTCATCTGCTACATTATTTTGACTGGAACTGAATAACATGATCCAGAAGGTTGGATGCTATAATGTTCAAATCCACAAATGCAAACCATCCCACCTAGAGAATCCAAAGCCCTCTGATGTACTTAGTCTCTTCAAAGCCAAGTAAACCCATGATCGTTCATTTGTCTCTACAAGATACTCCTATAACTAGCACAGCCAATTGTATTTTTTTTGCCTATCTTCAAGTTCCATTACTTCAACTTGTTTTACCCCTTTGCATTTTTTAAAACTATTAGGCGGTGTCTGTGATAAATGCAAATGCAATGCCATGAGAGTTAATGCCCCAATAGACATTTGCAAGTAGAAATGAATTGTACATCCTGCATCAATCTAAAACTAGATTAAATTTATGTTTATAAATATTCTAGTCATGTTTTTCTATTATGGCCACTTTTCCCTACTCAGTCTATCTCATTTCATCATGAATAACTAAATGTCTGGGGACAGTTGGCAGCTGATAGTTGTTCTAATCTGTTGGTCCAGTAATTAGTTCCAAATGTTATGTTCATGAAGCCATATTCTTCTTGATATACCCTTAACTCTTGAGCCATTTTCTACACTTGGCCTATTATCTAAATGTCAGGACTCCTAGTACTTAAACAACAAGAGGACAAGAACAAACTGCCCTCTGAATGACTCCTATAAAATCCTTGAGACAAGAAGAATCACAGGCTTGCTTTTACCAGAATGTTCCCAAAGGACTTCCTATGTGATCAATATTAATTGCAATAAAATAAAATTGCAGACTTAGTTCTCACTTATTATGTCGAGTCCTCATGGGCTGTATGTATATCAAAGCATGTTGATTATTCTAATCACTACATGGAATGAATTCTGATCACTGCATACATTGTCATGGGCCATCACAATGGGACAGTGGTGAGCCACACAATTATTCTCTCCTGCCCACACCCTCTTTCCTGTCTTTTTACTTCCTTGGAAACCTTTTACCTCTAAATAGCTCCACTGGAAGAACGCTAATTTTTTGGACATGATGAATCTTGGGGGTTTCTATCCTGCTTTGCCACCCATGAAGAGGTCCTTCAACAGCTTACAACGTATCAAGACTCTCTTCCCCAAATGCCCCATCTGATGCTGTGCGACCCAAATGCTACGCAACCCATCTGAAATTGGCTCGTGACCCACAGTTTGAGAAACACTGCAGTAAGGCTTTAAAAGTTACAGCTAACATCTTGAATTTACCGTGGACACCCACTGATGGTCAAAGAAGATGACACCAAATTGGAGTTATATGCTTCAAGCATGAGTTCCAACCAAGTCCCATAGCTGCTGCTGTGATTTTCCCCAAATATGGTTTCCAGACATACTTCAGGAGGAGTCCTGTGCAAAACATATTGAAATAATTCAGTCACTCCCATTTTTGGCATGGGATTGGGTTGATCCCATTATGCTAATTTGCCTTTATGCCCTTATGCATAATTAGCCTTATGCCCTTATGATAATTTCTCAGATGACATTGATTGGGGATTTAATACAAAGAAACCAAGTTTTTGATCAGGCAGCAAAATACCCAGCTTTCATTTTCTTCACAGAAGCAAGATAGTAAAGATAGTAAGTACCTTAGTACAGAAAATACCACTGAGCACAATTATAATCCATGGAAGCTTCATCACACTAACTCCATTCGTTCTTTCATGAGATGCTTGATTTATCCTGAGATTATTTTCTCTGCAACGAAGCACTCTCCTCCTTGTTTTCTTTCCATAGCAGTTTAACCTTGCTTTCTGAAGCAACTAATTTCGCGCTTCTGTGGAATCAAAACTGTTCCCATGTGCCTCCAAACAAATGTATCCCAAATGCCCTGAGTTGAAGATCTGAAATCAAGCATTGCTTCAATAGGCTCAATGTTGCATCTCATGGGTATGATGTTTTGTGCAAATCATACCTGGTAAATTCATCTTAACTGGGCTTCAACTGAAAACATACTACACATTTTGATGTTTTCACCCTAAAACTGACATGCACAAACGGGTGCCTAAATGTGCTTCTACTGTTGTGTCAGCGGGGCAGTGTAAAATACACAGTTAAACATGAATATTAAACCTCTCAGCAGAGTGACAGTTACTAAAACCAAGTTCAATATGGATTTATTATTATCCATACAAGACAAAAACACTGATGAGGGGAGGGTAAATCACCTGAAATATATGACTGATTAGATGGCAAGAATATGGTACCTGCTACGCGTGGGCTTGGTTCCTTTTTGATACTGGTTGATTTCAGTGAAAGTCTATTAGGACTACATTACATTTTAGTAATTTTCCTATGACCAAAAACTTCAATGAACCGATATTGCAGACATGGAAGGAATATATTTGTGTTTTCGAATACTCCGTTGGAAATTGAAATTCCCCTTGTAGAAAACTTTTCAGATTTGCCTAGTAGCAAAAGCTGAGTCAACTTAGGAAAATAAGCAGACAACTCCATTCTATCACAAACACTCCTGCAGTTGCAAGTAGAGCATGTTTTCCCTTTTGCCATATCTATCTTTCACTTTGCCGAGCCCCTTTGGCAGGATTGCAGCTGTGGGCCATGCTCTGCAAGAATGGCTGCTTCCCTCTTCCCGTCCCATCATTGTTATTCATAGGTTTCCAAAATTCCATTAAAAGCCAGCTTGCAACGTGAGTGTTACACACAGTCATCTTCAAACATTCACCTACAGTGGTTCAAGCAGAAACGTGTGTATGTGTAATCTCACAGAGAAGAGGATAAATATTCTGCGGGAGGGGGGGGACAGTGTCATGATGGAATTGTAGGAAATGCATTCCCTATCTTGTCAATTAAAAGTTACATCCTCAGGTCTCTTTCAAATTTTGTCAAGACCTACTGCCCCACAAGCATGAATGAAATGGCAGTAAAATCAGCAACTTGGTGGCTTTAAAAATTTGGGACCTCAAACATTACACTGTCTCCTAGTAGAGTGGCATTACCCAATTTTTCCAGTTTCAGTTTTTATGAAACGTGTTAGAAAGGTCAGAGACAAAAAAACCTTTAGGTTCTTATGGGTACTGTGCAACAAGAAATGGAACAATGTGCAGCTTTAATCTGCTGCTGCAATAAAAACCACTTTTAATCCGGGAAAGGACAACTCATTTAACAGTAACAACACTACAGTAATGGAAAAAATGGAAGAGTATTTTATTTTCTTGACTTCTCCAGTAGGTACTTTCAAATGGTGGCTGTGTGCCTCTCTGACTCTGAGCTATCCAAACATACTTTACGGTGTCCCTTGTGCTGGCCAAATTTTGCTGGCCTACCTGTGCTGGCCTAACTCCAGGTTAGGATTGCACTCTTAGAGCCCGATCCTATAGGGCCTCAGTGCTGGTGCTGCAGTGTGATGCAAATGGTTGTGTTTCCAGCACCCAAAGAGTAATCTGCACAAGTGGGGAGGCCTTCGTTGCCCGGTCAATGCCACAGAAGAAGCTCCAACCAGGGAGGGTGGGTGGCAGGGTGGGTGAGGGGGATGCATTTCTGGGTGGGGGGAGGGTGGGGGAGGGGGAATAGAGAGCAGATGGAACCAGCAGAGGCTCCTCCACTGAATTCTATTCCCTGTGTCAGACTCAGAAACCTGACATGGGGATTCTGAAGTCTGCACCTGGGATTTAGCTGGCACAGATTCGAGAAGCCCCATTGTGGAGGCTGGGACTTTACTCGGAATAAGGAGACAAATGTCCCCTTCCCCCAAGGAGATCTCCAGAAGTTTCCCCCAACCTGCAGGATATAGTGGTAGTCATTTTGGATCCTCTGTACTGTGCACTGAACAGAAGGTTAGGATTGGGTTGATAGTTGCAGTTGTGTTCTCTCTCTCTCTCTCTCTCTCTCTCTCTCTCTCTCTCTCTCTCTCTCTCTCTCTCTCTCTCTCTCTCTCTCT
>JAJKFI010000005.1:31403634-31475254 GCA_029204185.1 Lerista edwardsae
TCTCTCTCTCTCTCTCTCTCTCTCTCTCTCTCTCTCTCTCTCTCTCTGTGTGTGTGTGTGTGTGTGTGTGTGTGTGTGTGTGTGTGTGTGTTAGGAAAAGAGATACATATTTAATGTACAGTAGGAGCTTGACTAATTTTGAAAAAAGGAATTTTCACCATCAAAAGAGATAATTTCTGTTGTCTATGAAATATGGCTATTTTAGGCTATTTCAGACAACTATGTCTGACACTTCAGTCACAGTATTACTTACATCCAGCCAGTGCCTCAAACTCTTCCATTGTCACAATGTGCTTTCAGGCACATTTGCAACAGCCAGCGACAGTGGAGTGCACTCTATGCTGGTTGAGGCGCCCACAGTAAAGTCAAATTTGAACAAAATTATTTATTTGTATCATTTGTATTACATACCAGGCAGCATGCAGTGCCCTCGACGTGTAAACAACAGGGCTGCCACATCGTGAAATGTCAATTTCACCAGAGACAGCTTGCAAGCATTGAGTGCAGGGCCCTCCAAAATGTGGGCCCCATAGCATATGCTACTTTTGCCAATAGATGCACTACATGGAATATATGGACTTACTTAAGGAGTCCCTGTAGTCTATTACAGCCAATCCATTCTGTATAGGGAACAAATGGATCTGCAGGTGTAAAAGTGACGTTGATTTTCCTTGCTTGCTTGCTTGCTACTTACAGACAACAAACTGTATTTATCTGGACCTTACAATTAGCTCTCTATTATATAGGCATGGCTTACACAGTAGGGAAGCTATGGGCCAGCCTGCATAAAGATAATGTCAATAATTTAGCACTTCTTTCTGACATTGAGAACACAGATTTTTGTCAGAGCTTTCTCAGCCCACAAGCCGCAAGGACATTATATCATCACAACACAGTGGTTCACTTGTGTCTGTTATTCCTGCACTAATTTTGGTTAGAAATGTTTATTCAGTTTAGAAGCTGTGCCCCGCTGTTAGCATATAATTGCCCCATTTCTGTAGGCTATCAGGGTCAATGTTGTTCAGCTGCTTCAAATCAAAGCTAGAGAGCCAGATGCAAAAGGGAAAGCACTGGGAGAAAAGGACATCTCAAAATCCAAGAGGAGGCTGACACTCATCCCTGTCCCCACGCCTTGCCATTCCACACACTTCACATTTAGCAGCAGCAGGGTGATAGAGTCCACCCTGTGTAGATTCTAGCTATGCATTGTGGCTTAGCTTAATGGCAAAAAACTAATTAAGGGGCTATGCAGAAGTTGATTATTTTGTTTTAAGCCTGAACTAGATAAGAAGCTCAATCCTATACTGCGCTGGATTGGAAAGATTGGCCAGCCTGTGCCAAATCCAGCACAGTATAGGTGAGACTGGAGCCTCCCAACAGCAAGGGCACATTTGCGCCCTTACCATAGGGGAGGCTCCAGCCTTCCCTAGGCGCTCCTCAGATCCATGCCTGCTAAACAGCAGGCGCAGATCTGAGGTGACTGTGCAGCCCAAATTGGGTCCCGCACGGGCTTAGGATTTGGCCTTATGGCCAAATCCGGAGCCCTCCCACATCCCGCCCTTCGCCTGCCCACAATCTCCCTCCCACTGCCAATCGCACTCCCGCCCAGGCATGGAGCCTCCTTTGCGCCAGCCAGCTTTGGCCCCATTGCTCTAGCACCAACGTGAGGGTGCCAACTGGTGCTAGGATTGCCCTGGTGGTTAAATTTACAGTCTTGCAACTAAAATCTAAAGGAAGTTTATATCTGAGAGAGTTGTGCTGGGCCGATGCAAGTCACTTGTGTTGTCCAAGCGCTGCTGCAAATGTGCCGTCTGTGCAGGCACATCTGTGCAAAAGAAATGGCGCTGGGCCAGCGCAAGAACCGGCACCGACCCAGCAGGTAAGCAGCCCCAGCGTTGGCGGAGTGTGGCCAGTGCTGGGGCTCAGGAGGGTGGGAGGGAACGGAGCGGGGGAGGGCAGGCAGCCTTGTGGGTAGACTGGCCCAGAGAGGGGGTGGAGTCTGGATCTGGCCATCCTGCTGGCTCCTAACCCCCATCCCTGGGCTGTGCAGCCACAATCTGTGCGTCTTGGAGTTGCACCAGCTATTTTGCTGGTGCAGATCTGAGTAGCCTAATAGGGCTGCCTGGTGCTTATATCACCAAGATGGTGCTTGGCCTACGTTGGATGCAGCGCAGACCAGTAAGCCTGCCTGCCCAACGCAGGTTAGGATTGGGTTGTGAGCCATGTAGCAGCGTGGATCCAACAGACATCTACTTTTGCAAATCAGGAACAATGTTTGCAGGTTTATTCACAGCCGGACTGAAACACTCAAGTGTTCCATTCAGCATCATTGAAGGCAAAGACCTTATGGATCAACGGTGCTGGGGAAATTTGGAGGGTGGTGAAAATGGCAGCCCATCAAGCAAGATCAAAGGAACATTTTTCAGGAATGGATACTCCATAATCAAGATACTTCAACAGGGCTTGCCAACATGCTCCCCCCCCCCCCACAACCACATACTCTTTGTTCATATGCATAACATATATGCACATGTCTTATGGCTGCAAGTAAAAAAAAAGCTCCTGATTATTGTACCTGAAAGTTCCCAATATGTCATATTACTGTTCTGTGGGTTGAAATGAATTTTTTGGATTATACTTTTTCTTCGCAGATAATTTCCCAGATGCACAGCAATAAAAGTTCTGAAGTAATATCTTTGCTTTTTTCCCCCCTTAGTGTGAAATACAATAAATACTGAAAACGTCAAAGCCTTGAATTCATCCGGGTTGTCTTTGTGCTGCGATGCTTTTCATTTTCCACAGACTCTCAAGAAAGGAAGAGGACAAAGCTCAGATATTTATTCAAAGGAAGCGGAGCTTGCCCACCATACAGCCTCATTTCATTTCTTTGCATTATTCTAAAATTTTGCACAATGCCCTTCAGTGACGTTTCCACAAGACCATCACAGAATCATGAAACGCAGCAGTTAACACAGCTGTTAAAGATAGATAGTAAAGATCATTTAGAACCCAATGCTGAAGCTGGCGGTAAGCTCTTGCCACCAGCTGCAGTGTTGCAAACATGCTGGGAACCACATTTGTGGTATCCCTAAAAGACCCACCACCGGCGCTGTGTCTGTTGACCTCAATGCCGAGGAGAGCTGCTGTACCATCAACCATGGTAAGTGCTATTGCGGACCGGCAGAGCAGCTTTGGGGGGCAGGTGAGGGGAAGGTGGCGGAGGGCGGAACTCAGTGGAGGGAGGGGAGGAGCAGCCCCAAGAGGAGGGTGAGACTGGTGGCAGCCATCACTGCTGCATCTTGAACCCCCATTTCAGGCTTAGATGCCCAACACGGGCTGTTCTCATCTCTGCTGGCAAAATAGCGGGCAGAGACTTGAGTAGTCCTATTGCGGGGGCCAGGGCTTTTGTCTCCTAAGCCTTTGGGCAGCCTGGCTCCCGGAGGAGCACTGGTCCCAACACAGCTACTGCCACATCGCGTGGCAGCGGTGGGCGACATAATTAAAAGTTCAGCACAATACTTAGAACTGTATCCAGAAATGGACCAGAAGAAGCCAGTGCAGCTCTTTACGGACTTTAAATAGCTCCTTACGGTGTTCCATGCCCAATACCTAGTAACCTCACCGCTTTGAACTAACTGCAGTTTCCAGACAGTCGTCAAATGCAGCCTCGCACACAACTCATCACAGGGCTGCGCCAGTACTTGCAGATGCGCAGCTGAACACCACGACACAGGAGCTCTCCATCAAGCTTCCCCTCCGGGAGGTTTGTCAGGAGGCCGAGGCAAGTGGGAATTTGCACCAGGATGGCAAGCTATTATTCCTCAGTTCTATCTCAGCATCTCATTTACAAATCGTCAGAGTAGAGAGGGAATTGACACGATCATCTCAATTGCGGCATGACACTTGGTGCGCCGCATGCAAAAGCCTGAGTCATCAACGAAGCAGTGTGTTTGCCACTGTTCCCCCCCCCCCCCGTCACGTATGCAAACAGGGGACGCCGAATGATTGCCGCTGCACTGGGGGGAGTGTCCCGCCGGCCCTTGTGAAGCGCCCTGTATGACATTCCTCCTTGAGCTTTGCCAAACAATGCATCATTAGCATAATCATAGCTCCAGGTGTAGGCACTCCAGGTAAGTTTGTTTTCATATACATACATTTCACTGTGAAACGGTTGGCTTGCTTTTTATGGCCTACAGCAAGTCTGGCAGCTCATCACAGTCTTGCATGGGGCGGGGGAGGGAATGAGAGAAAAATGAGAGCTTTTTGCACCTTTTTTGCACCAATCAGCAACAAGCAACAGCCTGCTAATTTGCTACGGGATTGCCACCGCATCACAGACAAAACAGCTCCAGTACATTTGGATGCATCTTTGTGTGATAAGAAAGGAGACAGAGGCACACGGTTTCAAAGTGCGCTGCAGCTCTTGCCACAGGGCTACACCGAAGCACAGTTCAAATCATCTCACTTGAAACCAAGTCAGATTCTATTCAATTTGACGTGCAAGATGGAAGTGTGGTAGAGTTGGGTTAGAATTAAAAACCTCTTTGGATCAGTAGTCGCCATCTGTTCCTCCGTACGTTGTGGCCAGCTCAGCATCATGGCGTAGCTGGATCTCATGATTGTCATAAGATGTTGCAAAGTCGAAGTCAGATTCATGGTGTATTTAACTTGCCATATTTTTGAATACAACAAAGAAAACAACAACAACACTGCTTGTTTGGGGGTAGTTACATATTTTGAAATCCATACTGTAACAAAAGAAGGCTTAAAACTACATACATGTGTACAATTCCCTCTCCCCACGCAGTTTTCCGCAGTAGCAGCAGGAAAGTATCTCCCACAGAAACAGTGGAAGTCTGTATATGGCGAAGAGACAATGAATTAGCCTTTGATGACATGATGATTCCTTCCCCCACTGTAACATGTACACCTAACGTTGTGTTCAGACATTCTGACACTGCGTTTTCTTGCTGCCACTTGACATCGCTCGCTGACACCAGTAGTGTCAGGGAATGCTCAGTATAAATCATGGTTCAGTTTGGACAATTGTTGCCCAATTCTCCCCCCTTCCAAATATGGGCAGGGCAATCCAACCCCCTCCCTTGGGCATTGGCCCAGTGCTGGCACAAATGTGACATAAAGCACATTATGTGCAGGGCTGACACAAATGGTTGTGTCGGCCTCACTGCATCAAAGACGGGCGCAGGTAAGTCCCCCTGTATTGGCCAAGTGGCCCCAATTCAGGCAGCTGCAGCCTACTCGGACTTGTGCCGAGATCTGAGCAGATCTGAGCAGCCCCATAGGGGCAGCTGGCGCCTATCCGGGGGCAAGGGGTCAAACATCCCCTTGGAGGCTCCAGTGGCCTCCCAACCTACGCTGGATACAGCGCAGGCTAGAATTGCACCCTCAATGCATTAACTATGCTAAGTGCCTGCACTTGCATTTGACTGTGAGTTACTTGCATTCTCCTACCAAAGGCTGAAAAATATTAATCAGAAACTTTAATTTCAAATCTGCTACAGAATCTTGAATTAGGCAAGGGAGATTGCTCAATAGCAGTCTGAATTCAGTAGGAGAACACGATGTGTGCAGAATTCTATCTATTAAGGATATAATTGAATGGCCTTCACAGATGGGGTTTCTTTGGTAGAGCCTGCGCCCTCAAAATGAGATATTGGAAAAAGGTTGTCATCTTGAGCATCAGTTGAGATTTTGTCCTTAAAGGACAAAGCTGGAATGAAGACAAACAAGCTAAGAAGAGCTCTGACATTTGCCGTCAGCGTACCAGTAAATGGATTTCTCTCATCCAATCCAACTTTTGACTCAATGTATCCAGGCAACAGAAGCCTTTGAATTCAATAACAGATGTTCAGTCCACAGCACACCCACAAATGCTAGCACAACATTCCATCAGTAATGGCAAGCATTGTTGGCTTTGTGTGTGTGTGTGTGTGTGTGTGTGTGTGTGTTTTCTTTTGTATGTTCACGAAAAGATTCATTGATCCACTTGGCATTCTGAGCTTGGTATGTTTAGGTTTGTTTAGCATGAAAAATCTGTTCTATGTTTACAGCTTTCCACACAGCGTATGATCTTGTAATATACTCAGGCACTTGTCAAAATAAAAGAGACAGATCTTTATGCCTGTACTGTTAACTTCCTGGGAGGCAAATTCAGCAAGTTCAAGGTATACACAACTGCTATTGATTGCAACAGCCTCTGGCCTTTGCTGAACTGTAACTTGGAAAACTTTAAACTTTCACCCTAGCCAGCTACAAAGCAGGGACTCATTGCTCTAGTTCAGTGGTTCCCAAACATTTTAGCACCAGGGACCTCTTTTCAAGAGCATCCAACAGATTAGTATTGGGAGGGGGGGGAGGACTGAGCTTTGGGTATTCTCCATGGAAAGAGAAAGTGTCATTAAGGGGACCTTTGTATCTCCCACTTTGTTTACAATGTCCAAAGAGACTCATAGGATTGCCTCACAGTCTGGTTGATCTACAGTATAGCAGCATGTAAAGCTTCTGTCTCCTTTTTAAAAATCGGGTAAACCGCAAGGCACAGCGCTTTTGAATCAAAATCTGTTCTCCCAGGCATACCGATCCCAGTGGCCAGTTTATGATGACTACTAAGACATGCAGCTTGGATACTGTGTGACACGACTAAGAGTGCAATTCTAAACTGCTCTGGAACAGGCAGGTCTGTGGGTCTGTGCTTGAGGGTGCAGCTTGAGAGTGCTCAGGAGCCTTCCCGGGGCAAGGGCAGGTTCACGCCCTTGCCACAGGGGAGGCTCCAGCATCCCCTAGTGTACGTGCTCCTTGGATCTGTGTCTGCATAGCCAAGGGGGGCGTGCAGCCCAAATTGGGGCTGTGTGGCTTGGGTATGAAGGCTTGTTGCATCCCACCCCACCCCCCTCCCCAGGCTGGTACACTTCCCAGCCTGCCCACTCCATCCAGTTCCTCCCTCCCTCCTGCCCTCCATCGGCCCAGAACCAATCCTAACCCCCTACCATTTATGCTGATGCAGCTGTGCTGGTGGAGCACACAACTGCATCCAATAGTGGGGAGGGGGGTGATCAGACAGCCAGTAGGAGGTAAATAAAAATAGAAGCAGTTTAAAAATGCCTGATCGTCATTTTGTCTGAGAAGAGAATAGGGGCAGGGCAGCCTGGGAAAGAGGGGGGGAAGATCTGATCAGTTCCAATGAGAGCCACCCCTCTTTCCCCTCTTCCTCCTTACCAATGACACGCTTATGCTGCCAACTTGCTGACACTGAAAGGTTCTTCTGGAGCTGCTGCCACATGTGGCAGTGGCCAGATGTGTGTAACAGAGGCCCGGCTTTTGCACCTCTGTAATGGCGCTTGCACTGCCTGAGCACTAGTTGCGGCAGTGCAAGACCAAATAGGATTGGGGCCTTCATTTCATAACGCTGTAAAAGCTCATCGTAATGTTTAATGCACCATCTCTAACCATCAAGCAGATGGAGGTGTATTTTTCCCTGTAGATAGTGCAAGAACTTCAAAGAGCTCAAGACCACCAGGGAATCTGGCTTTGCCTGCTGTTTCTGTGCCTCTGACATTGGGTCTCAGGTTATGAATTACCAACCAGATGGAAGCTGATGAACTGTAACCAGGTTGGAGTTTTCCCCCCTCCTTTTATTGGAGATGACTGAGCTGCACACACTGCACTAAGGCTATTATTCAAAAGTAAGGCTGGTGGTACTTCACAGCATCAAAACTGGACTTCTATAGTATTCTCACTGTGTCATGGGGGAAGAAAATGGAATGCAAATCAGTGCAAGTACTTTGACAGACGGATTACAAGGGCAAAATCAAACTGCTAGAACGAGGAGACGCTCCATGAAGGACAGGCTGAGGTAAATGAGAGAGACCATCTTTGGAGCTGAAATGCAATCTCTTATAGAAGCCGAAATGAATTATTTTTGCTTCCCCGTGAGTTGATATTTGAGCTCTCTTTTCCTTTCTTTGCACTACTGGGGCAAAAAAAACAGAGATATTTTTTAAACAAAACAAAACCTTATGACAAAATTATACTACCAGGAGTAAAAAAAAAAGCTTTAGGAGAAATTAAACCTTCTGACGCTCCCTTAGCAATGAACTGCTTAGGGCAACAGCTGAAGACAGCACTCCTAAAGATCCCCAAGGGTGATATTAGCAGTAGCATTCCTAGAGGAGGGCAAAACATTGTGTTTTGCAGGAGCCTGAGCTCCTGTGTAGCCCAGCCCCAACCTCTCATCTCCAGATCCATTTGCAGTTCAGAGAACTGGCTGGGAGATTTTGCTCTCAGCCATGAATGGCTCTGGAGGTGAAGGGGTTGGGCCACATTCCATAGGAGCTCAGGCTCCTGCAAAGCTTATCATTTTGCTCCCCCATTTATGGATATTAAAAATCTGAGCAATACAGTGATGATTGTTATCAGGCACACAAATTTGATAGTCCATTACTGCACGTACAAAAAGTGGGAGAACGCATGCTTTCAGAAATTCCTGAAATTCATCTGGGCTTCTCAGCATTCACATCTGAATGCTAACGCTCACCACATTCTGGACCTTCATGTGTATGTGCTCTGGTTGCCAACATCAGTATACTCACAGATTGAACCTTTTTCCTCCAAGCATGTCTTTTTCATGCAGACAGTTCAGACTGCAATCTTAGGTCCACTTATTAAGAAATAAGCCTCATTGGGGAGTCATGGGGTTTACTTCTGAGTTAACATGCATAAGATTATGCTGTCAAACTATTCCAGCAACCTTCCGTTTCACAGCTGTCTAAATCAGGGGTGACCAACATAAGGTCTGTGGGCCAGACTCTCTATTTGGCCCTCAAGCTCTTCCAGCACCACCTTCAGTTGCTCTTAACTGCTCAGCTGAGCTTTGCTGAGATGTCACTGCTGAAAGGGCAGCCCATGCGATAACTGGGATCTCCCATGTCTTGAAAACATGATTGAGATTTATGTATTTTCTCTTATGTAACTTGCAGCTAATGAGTTCCTAAATGAGAAAAAGTGCTCATTTCTGGTCATGACCTACTTAATGACATCAGTTCCTACTTAATGATATCACTTCCAGTCCTCAGCAGGCTCCATGAATGTTACTCGGCCACCTATATTAGAGGTCTAAATTAATGAAAGTTACTAAGGCAATTTTGCAAAAAAAAAAAAAAAAAAAACCAATTCAGTTGCATATTTCCTCCACAACCTTTTAACTCCTTCCAAAATTTGCCAGTAACCTACACATGCAGGTAGAGACCACTAAATTCAAAGCTACAATCGCCATCCTAATCGAGAAATTCATGCTTTCCAGTTTCCTTCTGTTTTCTCAACCTCCCACTCACAGTTGACTCAGAGATAACTTCAGCGGAGACTTTGGGTTTTGTAAATAAATAGTTAGGTTTCACAGCTTACTCATATTATATATCATGTTAGTATCTCAATCAAGTCATTTCTTTAAGTGCACATCTTCAGTTCTTTGAAGCATTGGTGTATTTTTAGAATCACCAAAGCCAAGCCAAGGGGCTCACAGTGTGTGAATTTACATGGAACTTCGTGAAACTGGAACTGACTAGCTTATTGTTTGCATATTACCACATTATCAGTAAGGCAGTGGTATTCAAACTTTTTAGACCGGGGCCCACTTTTTGGAATGGCACTTGTGTTGGGACCCACCAGAAGTGATGTAATTAACCTGAAAGTGATGTTGTGGCAGGAAGTGTCATCATCAAGCAGGAAGTGCTGTCATTATAACATAATAAAATGACACTCCTAAAATGTAAATTGGCGTACTTGGACTGCAGCAATTGTACAACCATGAAACATTCCTGACAGAAAGCAAGATTAGGACCAAGTATGATGTAAAAGCACTGAACTAAAAACATTTTTTTTAAAAAAATAACCCTCACTTGAAAATTCAAACTGATAATACTAACAAAAGGAATATAGCAAGAGTCAGGTCTGCAGTTTCTAAGATGACTGTTCCCAGCTTTCTGTGGCCCACCTGACGTCAGGCAGCAACCCACCAAGTGGGTCCCGACCCACAATTTGAATAACTCTGCATTAAGGCATTAAGTACAGTTCACTAATAGCACAAAGTACTTATGGGACTACACTGCATTCTGCTAAAGGCAGAGCAAAAGATAAACAATAATTCTCACCATATCTTCCAAGCAGGTTCCCTTGGACTAGAAGGCTCTATTTTTAAATAGAATTTTGTTTTCCTTCACTTCTGTGTGTCCCAAGTTCAAGCCTTACTGCTGCATTCAGCAAAAGGGAAGTTCTTCCCTGTCTACTGACTTGCAGCAACTCCACACAATGGCCACAATACAGCTCTGCAAAATGCTTTCCTACAATCAGCGCACTGGGGAGCCTTCTTGCAGCATACACTTCAGGAAATTAGTGTTATGTGTTATCCTCTTTACTATATTTATAGAGTAATTATACTTATTTGCACTGCTCCGATGGCAAAGAGGAGCAAGAAGTGCTGAGTGCAGTTCCAGAGGAAAGAGAGTGGCCTGGCACTGTGGGATTCAGCTCCCTGAACTGAATGCCTAAGCATTGTGACAATCCTGAGTGTAGACAGTCACAAACAAATAGCCTTCGGGAACACAGTGGGTTGCAAGCTCAGGGTCCCATTGCCACTGTGTTGGGGAAAATGTCTTTCTTACAGAAGACAAACTGGCTTGCAATATCCATGTACATAAACTAAAAGATGATGCAATGGTTGATGTCATAGACTTTTGGTACCTCTGGTTGGTAGGCAACAGCGCATGGCCTTAACCCTCTGTACTAGGATTAAGATCTTCTTGCATTGTACTGTGCAATGTCTTCCAAAGCTACCTTGCAAGTAAAGACAATATTGCGTTGGGAATTTATCATACAGGCTTCTCGTCACAGTGATCAGGCTTGCGCCGCACCACTGGTGTAGCTATTGAAAGTGTAGCCCAGTGCAAAGGACAAAATGATGCCCCAGAAGTGACATCACAACAGGAAGTGACATCACACTTGTATTTTCATTTTCTAGTTTTTTCCATAACTTTTGATAGAATGAAGATATTACACTCTGATTTTTTTCCATTGCATTCTGCATTAAATACCACATCAAATTATATATAACAAATTATATATCTTATTCCTAAAAACTGCAATTTTAACAAACCATGCAATTTTTACATGACAATTGTATTTTTGTTTTCTGGGTTTTTTTTGGCCGTAACATTTGATGGAGTAAAGATATTACTCTCTGGTTTGTTTTATTGCATTCTACATTAAAGTCTGCATCAAATGGTATGATGTTATTATTCAAGGTTTTCACAATTTTGGCCACTAATGTCAAGCTCTGCTTGTTGCCCCCCAAAGCTTGTTGTCCAGTGCAATTGCACCCCCTGCACTTCTTTAGTGACGCCCCTGCCCCGCACAATCCTATGCATGCTTACTCAGAAGAAAGTCTCACTATATTCAGTGAGGCTTACTCCCAAATAAGGTTCCTTGAGTTTCTTTGTATTGTATTTGTCTTGAGTTTCTTTGTATATAGGGTATATATACCTATATAGGTGTATATAGGGTTGTGTTATTATACAAGAAGAATTTGGGTTGTCAAAGGTCAACATCAACTTGCAGCAACTGTGTTTGTGCAATGATCTGGCAACAAGCAGCCAATTCACAAACCCAGAAGGTGTCGTTTTATATCAGTGGCTTCACCGGGCAATCTAAAAGTCAGCAAGCTGCCCAGTGTCTCTGGGGCATGAGAAAGCATAGTGAAAAATCATTCTAAAAGAGAGCACTTCTCAGCAAGTTTCAGGCACTGTTTGAGTGTACACACAATCATAATAGCAACACAGGGCAGCTTTCATCCTCCCTTCCCTTCTCTTCCACGTATTCAAAAAGAATCAGCCTTTTCATTTAGTGCTTTTCCAAGCAGGCAGTATCTACAGTGTCTTGTGTGAAGACACAAGTATCTACAGAGAGTGTGAAGCATAGCACAACAGCCACCTCTGGGCTCCAGCACATATTCAGGGATGTCTCTTGGACACCCCAGTCAGCCAAAAGCAGAATGTGCCATGCAACTTGCAGACCGTGCCAAATGTACCGTGCATTTTGGATACAGATTTTGATTCAGGAGCCCTTGCAATTCTTAGCCCCATGATATGCTGTTTGCTTTTTGTTCTCTAAAGACTGCCGAGAACTTTTAATTATGTTCTTGAGTACGCTGTGTTCAGCATGAAGCCTTCCTTTTCACTAGAAGAACATCGCTGAAGAATGGTTGTATTCATTAGAACAGGTTTGTGTTGTGGACTAGGTCTCAGAATTGAAGCAGGGCCTAGAGATTGAGGGCCCAGTCCTGAGCCCCACAATGCAGGTGGTACTGCCCGCACTAGTGTTAGTGGTTAACGTGCCGTAAGTGTTACTGCCTGTGCTGCAGCACTGCAGGCCCCTCACTGCCTGAAGTCAGTGACACGACGCCAGCAAGACGTAAGGTAACCCCTAGCTGGCTTTTGATTCCAGGCGGGGCAGGAGGGAGTTCCTGAGCAAGGGGAAAGGTCAGAGCAGGGGGTGAGACCCTTGTGAGCTTTGCCGCTGCTCCTGACATCCATGTAGGGCCACACAGCCCTACACTGAGGCCCTTGCCTCTGCACCGGCTAAGTAGGCCTGAGCCCTTACCACAGGGAAAGGGGACAAATGTCCCCTTCTCCCACAGAGCCTCCTGCACCTGCCTGGTTGCCACGGGATGCAGCAGTAGCTGCCTGGCAACCACTGTTCACTCGGGCAGCCAAGCAGCTCAGGATTGGCCTACAAGGCCTACGAAAACCCTGTTCAAAAAGTGTACCATTTACCATAATACTAGTCTTCTTTACAATAGCTGAACATAACCCCTGCTAAATGGGCAAGAGGCACTTTTTCAAGTGGTGTCCTCTTATATTTAGCAGGGGGAGAGCAATTGTCCCTCTTCACCCAGCACAGTGTCTTTCTCGTGGCTGTTGCTGGTGGTGTTCTCCATTCTTCTAGATTGTGAGCCCTTTTGGGACAGGGAGCCATTTAACTTTAATGTTATTATTTGCCTGTAAACCGCTTTGTGAACTTTATGTTGAAAAGCGGTATATAAATATTAGTGATTGATTGATTGATTGATAGCTATTTCACCATACTACCATAGTGAAAGTTTTTTTCCCCCCATGTTCTCCAGTGTGGGAAACTATTTACAGTCTGTCAGTGCTAGAGTTCTTGGTACTTTGTCATCTCCAGTGACATAAATTACCAAGAAAATGCTATTTACTCTGCTGCACAGAGATGTTTTTGGCTGTCAGTGTTTTAACAGAGGGCTTTATGGGGGAAAAATAGACAGTCCTCATATCTTGAGAAGCTGTGGATGTCCAGTACATGATCCCAGGCCTACAGGTATACTGGAACTTGGTCTCTGTGATACACACTGGACAACTGCCTTGAAGAATACAGTATGTTCTGCAAATTGAGATTTCTAATCCCTGCTCTTCTGTCACTTTTCTGAAAAGGTATGCTTTGGAGCATGGTGGATTCTGCTGCTGACTGGTCTTTTCATTCAAACAGAACCCTTCGGGCCTTGCTGTAGAAGTCAGAAGACAATCCTGTGAGAAAAATGAAACGCTGTAACTGTTCCCATGCATTCATTTTTCAATGCCAAACGATTGCAAGGATTTCCAACAGTGAGAGCTTGAATGTAGTCTACTCTACTCCTGGGGGAATTATAGCAGACTTGGGAGTCAACTTCATAGCAATGTCATGTCAGATAAGATTTGTTTAATAAGAAATACTTTGACACCCCAATTCTTTCACCTTAAAGCATCACTGCCCTTTTGCCTACAGAAAGCTCACTTGGGAGTGGTGTCATGAGGGTCATGAGTGGTGTCATGAGGTTCTCCTGAGGGTCTTGCTTATTCTTCCGCTAGGGAACACGCTTTGCCTGAAACTGTTCACTCAGTCTTGGTACTGAGTTTCTTTGCAAAGGCTTTGTGCAGATGTTATGTGATAGATGATATCATATCCAAACTGAGCTATGCTTTGCTGCAAACTGACTAAGGGCACAATCCTAACCTGGAGTTAGTCTGGCACAGTTAGGCCAGCAAAGTTCAGCCAGCACAAGGAACACTGTAAAGTATGCTTGGACCACTCTTGGAATCAAAGAGGCCAGCACACAGACATATGCCATCTTCCCTGACTCCGAGAGTGGTCCAAACACGCTTTACAGTGGCCCTTGTGCTGGCCAAACATTGCTGGCCTAACTGTGCCTGCCTAATTCCAGGTTAGGATTGTGCCCTAAAAGGGTTGCCCAACTAGAATTTGTGTGCAATAAAGAGATTTCTGTCTTTCACATATTCTTAATTCTTAATTAATTCAAACTATTCTTAATTCTCCTTTGCAAAGTTATATGAATAGGCATCCCACTACCAGCCACATGCACTAGCCCTAAAGTCTAGTCCTGATGATGCCCTGAACAATGGAAGCTCAAATGGCTGAAAGTCAGATTCTAGCATCTTATCTTCCTAGAATTCTAGGGTCCTTTCCCCAAACCACATGTGCCTTCACCCATGTCCATTCTAAATATTCTGTGCAGAAACCACAATGTCAGTTCATACAGGGATCAATTCCAGGAAAAACAAACAAACAAGAACAATTAAGGCAGGCATGGCAATTCTGCAGTGCACTATTATAACCATTCATCTACAGCACATTTTCATCCATTATAGCTACATAATGCCTCACAAGAGTAGCCTCTAATGTGGTTTCCTGGTTCTGGTCACACAGCTAACACATGAACCTGTGGGTTTCTGTTCTGCAAAGCTTGAGAGTGTAGCACAAATAGTTCCAAAGCCATATGCTACAGTAAAAAGCAAACACATGAGTAGAAATATGGTTTGCCACTGAAATGGTTCCTCCCCCCCGATAATTAGATTCACAGCACCATCCAGGGCCCCCCCCCCCGGACTGATGCAAGCCACTTGTGTCACCCCAGCACTGTAGCAAATGTGCCATAATGCACGTTTGCGCCAGTGCAAGAATTGCTGGGCCAACGCATGTAGCAGTGTCAGCCCAGCACTGCCGCTGCAACCGACAGGCACGTCAGTCCCGCACTGGCCAACTTCGGCCATCGCAGGACTATTTTGGGGCAGGGGGAAGGCAGGAGGGAGGATGTTCCCATAGGTGGGGTGGCCTGGGGAGGGGGAAGGAACCAGGAGCCCACAGTTATATCAGATCCAAACCCCCGTCCCTGGGCCGTGCGGCCCCAATCTGAGCTGCTGTGGCCTGATCGGACTTGCGCCTGTTAAACAGCAGGCACAGATTCAAGGAGCCCCATTGGAGCTGAGGTGCAGCTGAGGTGAGCTGCAGGCCTGCTGGCCTGACTGCTCCTGTGCAAGTAAGGATTGCGCCTTTAATTGTAAGAAAGCATATATAGATGTAAAATTAGAGAAAGGATCTCCTTGTGTAGTTTTAGACAACCTTTTGGCTACAAATATTCCCTCAATTAAATAATTACTCACCGAACTCCTCCTACTCAGTTCTTCCTAGCTGAGGAGTCTAGCAGGAACACCCAATTCATTATCTTACCTACTGACTCACCTGACATCCACTATGATGTTTTTTAGGCACCAGGCAAAGAATATATTTCAATTTTTCCATGCATTTCAGTCATTGAATGCATGACTAATATTCTTATGCTGTATTCATTTTGTTTTAGGGTTTTTGTTGCAGTGTTTTATTGATATTTTGTGATTAAAAAAAACAATTTTATTGTTTTATTATATAATCAACTGCCCTGAAATGCAGTTTGCAAATCCAATGCACAAACTGTATACAAAGGAGGCAAGGGAACCTGATCCACCAAGCCCAAGCCCCTTGGAGAACTAGCCTCATCAACGTCCAGAAGCTCACATTCCCGTGAGCTTGCACCTCAGTCCCTGCAACAGACCAGGAGGAATGAGGCAACAGCAAAGGAGGAATGCAAGACTTCAGGTCAGAGGACTGCCCTCTTAAATCTCTCAGCTTTTCAGACAGGAGATGGAGCCTGGGCTGCAGAGTCCCCTGGCATGTCCAGGTTTTCATTGGCGTTCCATTCCAGACTCCACTATGGATACATGAAACTGTGGATAATGGGAATGCCTTTTTAAAGATAGGGGAATATCAGTGGTTTTGCTGCAACGAGGTTACAAAAAGAGATTCGTTTAATGTTCCCCTATCTTTTTATGTCTCAGTATCCATGGTATCCACGGATAACTGAAACCATGGATACTGAATTAGTGGATACCACGGCATGCCTGTAATTAAGACCTTGTTCCTCCACAGATCCTTGTTACAGCAAGTTTCCCACTTTACTTGGAGCTCTCCAGGGTACTGCAACTCAACAGACCTTGCTCTGTCTTGTCTTTGCTTCGTCTTTGTGACATAGGAAACCTGCTTTATACTGAGTCAAGTCCTTGGTCCATCTAGCTCACTGACTGAGTGCAGCACTTCAGGGTTTCAAGAAAGTACTTTTTTCTTCCCTGTGTGGAGATGCCAGAGGATGAAACTGGAACCTTTGACACGGAGCATACATTTCTCTCTTGGAAGCATGTGCTATACCACTGAGTTATGGAGGCACCCCAAACAGAACAGGACAGAGGGCAGCAACCCTATTTTAGCACTGCAGCATACTGTAATCAGAAACTCCTTCCATTGATGAAAAGTTGTGCTAACACAAGGACCCCATGCATATGACATTCACGGAAGGAGCTTCTGCTCATAGTGCACCTAAATGCCATTCAGTGGGTTTGGTATTTGAAAGTGAATCTTTCTCAGTCTCCACAGTATGATTTTTTAAAATGGTTCTTAGGAACTTTGCAGCTCTGAACACAACACATCAACTTAGTTCCTGTAAATTAATTGTTTTTTTAAAAAAGTATAGACCATCATTCCAGCAAGCATACTCAAAGTATTCCACCATTTAAAAAAAAAATACTAACCATGGTAAATAGAATAGATTCTGGAAAAAGATCCATTGACACCAGCAAATATATTCTCATAGACAGCCATAGGTTGTTCCTCGCTGCTGTGTGTAACAACTTCCCTGCTGAACAGATGGTCAGTGCTGTCAGTTTTAACAACACCAATTACCTGTTATGCAATGAAGTGATTTTGACACTGTCAAAGGTATTCTCTGTGTCTCTTGGAAAGAGCAGCTTTTCTATGTTCTCTGGCATTTAAGATTTTTGAAAGGAACACATTTATGAATCTCAAAAATGAAAGCTGTTATAATAGCTGCATGACCATAATTCTGTTTGGTTTTTTTGGACCACTCTCAGAGTCAAGGAGGATGGCACATGTCTGTATGCTGGCCTCTCTGATTCTGAGAGTGGTCCAAACACACTTTTCGGTGTCCCTTGTGCTGGCCAAACTTTGCTGACTTAACTGCGCTGGCCTAGCTCCAGGTTAGCATTGCGCTCCTATACTATGTATATTCTGGGGACTCTCATAACAGTTATTGTATCAGATGTTGCCATCTTGAATGAGACGTATCATCCTTCATAAGCTTCACATATTTTTTGCCTTTCAAACTGTATATCACTATCCCTCAACAATTCTATATACTATTTCAATAAGGTATAATTCAATTATACTATTTCAATAAGGTATCAGAGCATAAGGTAATGCTCTGGGTATGCATTATTTGCTTCTGCATCGCTACAGAAATCATAGGGTGGACTTGCCCAAACTGGCCTTCTCAAGGAGAAAGTTTAAAGGAGAATCAGAATGGGTCTGCAAAGATTAGGTCCAGCCTCATTAACATTCTAATGTTCTTTGAAAGTGACACTTGTGGATCAAGGTGAGCCAGTTGCTACTGTATACATGGACTTTCAAAAAGCTTTTTGACATGATATGACCAAAACAGTCATGGAATAAAAGGACAGATCTTTTGATGGATTGGTAACTTGTAGGAAGTAGAGAGTAGGAATACATGGGCCATTTCACATTGGATTTAAGTAAGGAATGAGGTCCCTAAGAATTAAATATGTTTTGGGACCACTGCTTTTTAGCTTGGTTATAAACTATACAAGGTTAAGGCTAAGCAGAAAGCTGACCAAGTTTGCGGATGATATCCAATGAGGCAGGGCGTTAAAATGAACCAGATTGCAAAGTACTTCAAAAGGACCTCTCTGAATTGGGTCAGCAACAGGCTACACAGACTGCCAGAGGAATTCCAAGTGAATCCAGCAGGGCATGGAGAGAAGCAGATCTTCTCCCAGAGGAAATGGGGTTCCTCAGTAAGGCTAGGCTTGAAAGAAGGAAACTAGGAAAGGGCAAGCTCAAGGTAGCTCAAAGGGAACGTACCTCTTCCTGAAGTGGGGTGACTGTGTGGGGAGACACTGTGATGTCCATCTCGGGGGCAGGACTGATGCCCCAGATCGGGAAGGGCTGGGGCAGCCTGTGGGTCCCTAGGGGGTCCAAACCGGCGCAAACAATCCTTCTCAGCCCTTGGGGGTCTCTTCACAGCATGCTTTAATCAGGTTGGCGTCTTCACATTCATCGGGCCCTGTTACTTCACAGGGTCCCGGGATAGTTCAGAAAGAGTGGGGTCGGCGCCCCACGTCACCAGACACCCCCCGTCTCTCCTGTCCATCTCTTTGGCCCAAGGGGAGACCCAAGGTTGTGTTGGCTTCTGGGAGGCGTCCTGGTGGGTGGGCCCTGGGCCTATGCTGCACAGGGGAGCCCCCTTAGTTGAGGTCCGACATTGCCATGAGGCCGGGGTCACTCACGGCAGGGTCGTTGATTGGGGGGGCTGGGCCCCATCCTACCATGTTCCCTGTTGGTCCCGGGGTTCTCTAGGGTGCAGGCGCTCCCCGATCTTGGCCTCGGTCCGTGCCAGGTCCTGGACCTGTACCCCCGAGAGGCAATGGGGTGTCCATCCGACCCCTTCAAGGTTTGGGTCTGGTGGCCCATAAGGGGAGGGCGATCCGCAACCTCCCTGGACCACCCTCTCCTCAGCCTTCCAGCTAGAGAGAGAGCGACCTCTCCCCAGCGTGTCTGGGCTCCTTATGAGCTGCCCAGCCAGCCGGCCAGGCCCCACCCCTTCCTGTAAGAGTGGGACTTCCCCTGGGACTTCCCCCAGGGCTCATCACAGGTTGGTTCATTACCAGCACCTGTGCCGTCTGGTTGAGGCCTTGGGAGGCCTCAGCTCGGCCTGTTCTTCCCTGCTCCAGCCTCTGGCCTGGCAATCCAGGGAGAGGCCTTGCCTAGGGGCCTCAACCCGGCACCTTGGTCGGTCCTGGGACCCCCGAGGTGACAGACACCTTGGGTTGAAGCAACATTATTTGGCTAAGGTTCCCTTTTCCCCATGTTCAGTAGCTTTGTTCGGCACCACAATAACCCAGAAGTCTAGGCATACTTTCCCTGGGCAAACCTAGGCTAAGTCACCTGGCTCTGTTGACCTGAACATGGTAACCAGGCTATAGGAGCAGATGCAGGATTCACTTCTGAAATGGGGTTCCCACACTGAGCAAAAGGTCTATAAAGATACAGAACTCTGTCAGTGGCATTCAGATCTTTTGGAGATTACACAGTGATCCAGCAAGGTAGCAAAGCCTGTGGGTGCATAAAGCGTAGTGAAGGTTAGTGAAAGGAAAGATCAGACAGGCGAAGTGATTCTCAGTTCTGAGAAGCAAAGGCACCCCTTTTAAAGAGCAAGGAAAGTTAAAATAGGGGTGTAGACCCAAACGGTGGGCCACAGGACAAACTTAAGCGGACCAAGATGAAGACTGTACCTGAGTTCCAATTCAAAAAGGGGAGAGCAGGCCAAGCTTCTAAGAGGATGCAAGTTCCAAGGAGTATCAAAATCAGTACTGCT
Organism: Lerista edwardsae; assembly: GCA_029204185.1. Lineage (NCBI taxonomy): Eukaryota > Metazoa > Chordata > Lepidosauria > Squamata > Scincidae > Lerista > Lerista edwardsae. Next base: position 31,423,493 of record JAJKFI010000005.1, read on the forward strand.
TGGTCACTCATGGGAAGGAAGTCACAGCGTGGGGAGGCTTCCTAAGCTGATCGAGACGATCAAGAGGAAAATGACTCTCTGCCAACTTTGCCAGCCAGCTGGGATTATCCTATTGCACCAATTCAGGGGAAAGACGCCAAATGCAATTGTGCAAATGTTAGCCACTTCAGGCTCTGCAATTCAGGGAACCTGGCGGTGCTATAGTAAGTTTTAACTCTTTGTGTCTGGAGACAGCACACAACTGCAAAAAAAGTGGCTCTCGGAGCCAGCTTTGGGAAAACAGCTGTAATGGGCTAGAATTGTGACATGACAAGTGAAAGTATACATGAATGTGCATGCATGCCTTTGGCTTTGATAATCATTATAAGCAGGATGTTGTCGCTGTGAGGCACCACATCTACCAAATGATTTCAAATCATTCTTGAATGTCAAAAGCACCACGTTAAATGTCAAAGCTGCTTCACTGGGTGGCCCAAGAGATGCGTTGAAAAGATCCTTAATAATAATCCGAGAGATGCTATTAATTTTTGATGGACTACAATTGAAATATTTTAACCAGGTCATCTGATAATAGCTAGGCTAAATGCACTCATACACTAAATATAGCCACTATGCAACCTCGCTTTTCTTGTAGTATAGGGGCAGAATTGCTCCTTTCCCTGTTCTCTGCACCTCTGTCCCCGTTATCCACTATGCCAGAGACCTTCCAAAGGCTGCAGGGACCTTCAGAATGGCACCTGTGATCCGTACTGACACCTTTAAAATGGCTGATAGAAGCATACGCCAGCCATGTTTAAGGGGTCCATGCTGGTCATAGGTGCCATTCTGAAGATCCCTGCAGCCTCTGGAAGGCCTCTGCAGCATTCAGAAATCTTTTGGCACTTCCTGCTGCATTCTGCTGGCTTCCTCAGTGTCTCTGCTGGATTCTTCTGATGGCAAATAAGGTAACCCTTGCACCTAACCCCACTAATCCTATAGGATCAATGATTCATTATCTGCAAATTTGCTATCTGCGAGGATTTCCAGGGATTGACTGTACCTTCACTTGAGTTCAAAATGTGGTGCTTATTGATTTATAGTGTCTGCCTTTATGCAGAAGATGATCCCAAAACTCTAATGGACTTCTCAAAACTTTAAAGAGCCACCATCATTTGTTGGGACACCATGCAGAGGTCTCCATCAGGATATGTAGCCCATACTTATTCTTCAGATGACTTTGAGAATGGTTTTATGGCAGTTACATTAACATTAAGATACAGCTAATAAAATGCAAAATGGTGTAAGATTTCTCCTTAAAAGGACCTCCCAACATTACGAACACATCCTCTTCTCACCCTGTGTAAGATATGGCACTTAACATCACTATACCAAGACATGAAAGATCATCTCAGGTTCATACCTCAGGCTGTTTTATGCCATTATCTCCACTCCTCAGATTGCTGAACCCTGTAAAAGTAACCAAGTCCCTCTGTACACTCCACTGGCCTTCTGCATTAAGTCACTGAAAACATCGTGGGAAATGAGCTGAAATGTTTTACTTTGAGCCTTGACCTTGACCTGTTCCCCTGTTAACTTGTTATAGGATAAGAGGAAAGAATGCAGTTTTATTTCATCTTCTGGTCTTGTAGAGCAATTCTGTTCCATGCTCAAAGTAGTTCATCGTCATAATACTATACTAAGACAAACAGCAGGAATCGGGATCAGTTGATGCACAAATAGCAAAAAAGTCTTTGCCATTTAAAGGAGTGCGCTGATGTTTATAATGCACAAAAAAGCCCAGCAAGGTACAGGTATGCCGTTCCGCTTTAAATTGCTTTCCCCATTCAATCAATGGAAATGTCAAGGCATTCATTGTATTACCAATCAATACTGGGTTTAATTTGCCTTGGCTAATTTCTTGCTGAGGCGGTAAAGTTTTCTTTCAGCTCCTAAATGAAATTCAGGCTTCCTAAACTTGTTGCTTCCAACTTCAGAAGAGCAGTGGTCCTCCAGTTAAATGGATTACCACCTGTTAGTGAAGGGAATGGCAGGGAACCATTTTGTGAAGGGAGTCCAACATGGAGCCTGCTTCTTACCATAGCAGGGAAACTAATAGTGACAATCTGAGCTCGCTCTCATGGACAGCCAGGGAATTAAACTTAGGCTGATCTTGCTCTTGATGGACTTCCATGTGACAGATGGAAGTGATATGAATCAGCCTACAGGGCCCTTGGAAGGAGTTTCTCTCAGGGCGCAATCCTTACCTGGAGTTAGGCAGGCACAGTTAGGCCAGCCAAGTTTGGCCGGCACCAGAGACACCATAAAGTATGTTTGGACCACTCTCGGAGTCAGAGAGGCCAGCACACAGACATGCCCCATCCTCCCTGACTCAGATAGTGGTCCAAATGCGCTTTACAGTGGCCCTTGTGCCGGCCAAACTTTTGCTGGTCTAACTGTGCCAACCTAATTCCAGGTAGAATTGCACTCTCAATGTCAGAGGCAGATCTACAGGGAGGGCAAAGCTCTAAGTTTTGCAAGGAGCCTTACCTTGTCATGTAAATCCCTCCTCTCCCTTGCTGCTGTAGCCAGTAAGCAACGCCAAGATGTTGCTTTTCCCTATGAGGATTGGCTAAAACGGTGCAGGAGAGGAGTGATTTCCACTGCAAGGTAAGGCTTCTTGCAAAACTTAGAGCTTTGCCCTCCCTTAGATCTGTCTCTGCTCAATGTAGTTCTGCCATGGGACAATGGCACTCCTGAATGGATTTTTATTACAGGACTTTTAAAAATCAAAATATATTGGAAGTGTGACCTATATTTTCACATATTAAGAGTGCAATGAGAGATAACTAACACACATACTGTCTTTATTCCTAGATCTCAATCAAGCCATTTAAATTTCTAAGAACTGTGTTAATGTATTCTGCTGATAAGGGTATACCTGTGAAGAACTATCTTCACACACACACACACACACACACACACACACACACACACAGAGAGAGAGAGAGAGAGAGAGAGAGAGAGAGAGAGAGAGAGGGAGGGAGGGAGAGAGAGAGAGAGAGAGAGAGGGAGAGAGAGAGAGAGAGAGAGAGCTGAAACTGTACTAAGAATATGGGAGTTTTCCTCAGGCAAAGTTCTCAGTGATGTAAAATGGAGTTCTGGACTATAGTTCCCTGACAAAATTATATTCAGTGGACAAAAGATTACGTCATAAGGAGAGGGTATTTACAGAGAACAACACTTGAACTATCAGAACACCTGCACTATCAGAATATTAGCAACCTATAATGCTTGTGCAAGTGCATAATCTTCCTTGCTTTTGGGGGGGTATAAATCAGCACTTAGGTGACATGGAAAACCAGCTGCCTTAGTGTTAGTGACTTGTTACTGCTTTAAAAGGCCACAGGAGGGCCATGCTTTGATAAGAACCAATACAAGGGGTTCAGGGGATAGAACCTGTGGATTTCATTAAGGTCCCCCCCCCCACCTTTCCCTCCATAATCTGAGCATCTGTACAAACGATTCCTGTATTCAAAGATTTTAATGAACAATATCAATTCTTGAGGCCTCCTCATAGATTTCCGCAAACTCAGGAGTCCAGGGCAGTAGCTCTGCTCACAAGACACCAGTGGGGCTCACCTACAGTTTGGACCCATGAAAGGAGTAAACTGGTCCCTTTTCAAATTTGGAGCCTTTTGAAAACTCTCATCCTGAGATGAAAACAAAGGTTAATTTTCAATGCTCGGCAATCAGTCAGATACAGAAGGGCAAATATCCTATTATCTCATTGAACACGCTGCCCATGCCTGCTTCATGGTAACCTGAGTCATTGGATTCCACCAATGCAGTTTAAATATAATACTCCAGTAATTCCCTACCTTCCCGAGAGCAAATTCAAAGTGAGAGCTATGCAATTCCTTTCATAGAGGCTGTTGTGGGCACAACACAATGGAAATTATACTGAGGGAAGCCAGCTTGATCATTCTCTTCCTTATGTATGTTGAGGGTTCATTATGAAGGGTTAACATCTTCATCCAGCAGGATCTTCATCCAGCCATGTCTAAATAAGCATACAAAAGTCAGATATTTCCAAAAGGGATGCAAACAGGGAATGGCTTCCGGATGTACAGTCCATGCGCTCAGGTCATCAACAAGAATCAGGGCACTGCATAAATTCCTTGACTAATTTACTAGGGTTGCTGTGACTGCAGAAAGCGGGGGGGGGGGGAGCTCAAATGATTTTCCTCCAGAAGCTAATTCTTGATCCTATTTGTCTTTTGTTGAGCTTGTGGCTCCTGCTACTCAGTCTGGTGTACACCAAGTACAGCGATGGTGTTGTACTGAGCCACCACAAGCCTGCAACTAAGTGCCTCCCCACAAGCCACCCACTTGCATCATGCACAACTCTCTGCCAACCGTGGCAATGAGTTTGATGCCGCCTGCAGCATGACTCGCAGGGCACCCTCTGGCAGCAGCTGACAAACTGAATGCCTAAAACAGTGTGAGCAAAACACATGGAATCGCGAGTGCTGTTTGGATGACACCTCACACTTGATTTCTGAAGTGCCCCTAATCAAGCCAAGTGGCCTATTTACTGTGGCACCAAACAACTTCTGAACTCAGCATCCTCTGCAGCAAGGGCACAGTTACATCTCAAAGAACTGAGCTCCTCTGCCAGGCCAATTAAAAAACTTTTCCTGGCTTCGTTTTTCTTTTCAGCTCTTCCCCAGGCCCTCTGTCTCAAGGTGGATGTGTCACTCCCTTCCTGCCCTCATTTCCCTTCTCAATCTGTGCCTCTTGCCTCAGACTACATAGCAGGCCCTGCCACTCATCCCCCACAAAACAGTGACTGACACAGCTGACAACGGCAGTAATAAGCCCCTGCAGTATCTCTAGCTCTCTTCCTGCTTTGCACAACCTCCCTGATCCTAATTTTGAAATCAACTATCTCTTGTCCCAACTGGCATTTCCTTTTCTCCATCCCAGTGAGGGTCTCAGGGACTTCCACTGACACAATGCCTTTGTCCATGCATGTGCTTTTTTGAATAGGATTCCCACGGAAGAAAAGAGGAAGAATATATTATGTCAAAATTGAGAATCTATGCCTGTTTGTCCCTAGGAAAGATCTTTGAACACCATACAAGATTACATGAGCTGCTACTCATATAACTTCTCGACTCCATTTGTATTTTCAATTGAAATATGCCCAAGAGCCAGGCAGAAGAGATTAAATCCATTCTTCCACAAATTGCCTTGCCAGCTTTCCATGGGTGAGTGCCCCTAGCCCTCTAGCAAGCAGGGCACCAAGCACCACACAGATCCCACACCCATGGGTCTTATTTTCATGGCTATTCATAACAAGGTAGTGAATAGCAGGAGTTTCTTTTTAGCAATGGGAGAGACTCCTGCTGGTTTTTCACCATTGCTGCGGCTCAGTGCAAATAAAAGAAGATGCCACCTCTCTTTCCTCAAGGCCTTTGCATATATCAGAGAATTTCAGGGAAGAAAGGGGAGTGGTGGTGAGGACAAGCAAACGTGAATTGGTAAATCAATTTGCTAATTCATAAATCAAATTAGTCAATCCCTGGATTTGCCTTTTCAGGGTTATAGATTTTCATTCAACATCTTTGCAGCCTGTTGGAAGTAACAGTCTCCCATCTGGGGCAGGAGGTGTGGACTGATGGTTGAGCTGCTGGTACTGCCTGAAGCTAAGCAGGAGAATCTGTGGTCTATTTTGGATGGGAGACAGAACACCAGGCTGTGACAAGCTGCAGTACCTGTTTTGGCAGAACAGGGTCACTGTGCAGCAGTGTGCGGGAACATTATGTGAAGGCCAGCCGGCAAAAGAATGGAGTCCAACCTTGAGGACCTGTCCAGGCTGGACTTACGATCACCTGCTGAAGCTTGCTGTCACACGGCCACACTGTGAAGGCTACATCTGGGACTGAGGATTCGGTGAATCGCAGAATACTGTCTATTTGTAATTGAAAAATGGCAGTTTAGATTAGCCTGCCCATGTAAGCCACCTTGGGCATTTGCTTCGGCATGGGAAAGGCGGGAAATAAATTCTTCAAAATAAAATAAAAAATAAAAAATGTGTGCTGCCATCTCTTATCTTCAGTGCGTGAGATTTGGAAGTTCTCCAACATATTCATGACACTGACTTGTACTGCATCACATAATTTCTGCATACTATATGCTGAAAAAAAACCCAGGACAATATTTTAAGCATACATATGAGAGGCAGCATCTGTGGCCACTTGCATAATATTAAAAATGGGCAGGTTTAGGGGTGCAAAAGGCACCCATTTTTGCATGGCAAAATATGCAACCCTTCTCCTAATCCTGGGATACAGTTCTGCCTTAGCAAAACTGAAGATTTTCTACTAATTTACTTATTTCTCATTTATTTAAAATATTTTTTCCACAGCTATATAATTGTAATTATGCCTGTGTAATTGTAATTGTGTCTTTGGTAGAATTTAGTGGCATCAGTAACAATAGCCTTGTTTAGGCATGTGCTCAGCGAACCCAGGAGGGCTCCGCTAGAGGATGCTACTCTAGACTGCCCCCTCCACCAATGTGTATGCTTAGTGCCATCCTCCCTCCCCATAATTATTTCTTATTATAGATGATGAACACTGGTCATGGGTTGGGCAAATGACTGACAGCACAACCCTAAACAGCCCAGCCCCTGTAGGAGCAGCAGAAGCCTTATTGGGGGAAAGGGACATTGCCCCTTTCCCCTGGATAAAGCCCTGGCCCTTGCAATGGAACTTCTTGAGTCACCACCAGCTATTTTGACAGCAGAGAATCAAGTAGCCCTGTGTCGGGATCTGACGGTGGAAACCACCACCCATGCAGGCCCAATGCTCCCCTCCCCTGTCCAGTTCCACCCCTCTCCACCTCTCCCCTTGCCCTAAATATACCTATTGGTTGCTGGACTTGCCAGAGCACCGGCAGCCTGCCCATTCCATGCTGAAGCCGAGCACTCACTAACGCCAGCCCACCCGCCTCTCAGAATGCCACAAAGGTGCTTTCCATCATGTTCGTGGCACTTTTAGCTGGCGGTACACATGTACTGCCAGTGTTATGGACCATAAGAGCAGGCTCTGAATTAACACAGCACACTCTGCAGAAACCCTTACACATTAGGGGCACAATCCTATGCAGCGCCGGAATGGAGAGACCGACTTGGCAGCGCCATATCCAATGCTGCAGAGGAGAAGCTGGAGCCCCCCCCCCTCCCCGACAGCAAGGGAGCATTTGCTCCCTTACCATAGGGGAGGCTCCAGCCTCCCCTATGTGCTCCTCGGATCTAAAGAGTGAGCGTAGATCCGAGGGGGTCTCGTGCATGGGCTTAGAATGTGGCCGTATGGCCACCTCCCAAGCCCGCCCACGTCCTGCCCAAGTCTAGCTTCCCCACCTCCCACCAATCCCCTTCCCAATATGGGACAGAGCCTCCCTTGCGCCGACCAGCTTCGTTCAGGGCACGGGAGGTTCGGTGCTCTGAAGCCGACGTTACCCATAGTGTCAGTTTCAGAGTGTTAGGGCCGACACGGGGGTGCTGCTCGGTGCCCCAGCGTCAGTGCTAATGACATTGCGCCGATGCAACAATGTTGCGTCAGCGCTATGTCCATTAGAGGATTGCGCTGTAGGTCTCCTTGGGAGGGCCAAGGCCTGAAAAGGGCTATTGTCCCATTAAATGTTCACAAATCACATTCTCACAACTCATCCCAAAAGAGGTTTCATAAAGATGTACCAAAAATGCCTTTTTCCAATACCACACATAGGAATCTGGACTATGGACTTTTCCTAATACTACACAGGGTGATTGTTGCTTTCTTTTTAAATGACAATTACTGCATGTTGTTCCCAATATATTGGTGGGAATGAATAATAATCAATTTCAAATGCATAATTTCTCCAACGTCTTTTGTTGCTGTAAACATTAACTAATTTTTCCCAGACATACTTCTCTAGTTCTCTCTAGTTTCACTGTCTGAGAACTTCTATTTTTTACACTGACAAACAAGCTTTCTAGAACATTTACCCAGCACCACTCCTCAGCCTCTTAATTGCTGTTCAGTCACATCATTTTCCTACTTGTGTATGCTATGTACACATGTGTGATCATTAAAAAAAACATTTTCACAACTCTGAACAAAGATTTGGGTATTATATTTCACACTTAAGGACACTGGGAGAGCGGCATAAAAATGTGATCTTATTCTCAGCTTTAAAGAGAGCAATGCACATGTTCCTTTTGTTGTAATTCAGAACACTACTCACTACATCCATAAAAGCTCTTTTATCTGCTTCCTGAAGGAACACGGAGACATAACTGGAGTTTCAAAAAGAGGGTTATGAAAGAGCAATAAGCAACGTGATGATAGTATAAATGGCCTTGTATTCTGAGAGGAACAGATTTTGCCTCATGGTTTATTTTTTCCCCAGTTCAGTCTGTTAAAATTGGTGTAGCGCCCCCTATTGGATCCTTCTAATAGTGCACTCAGAGCGGAGCTGAGAGCAGACACCGAGATAATGAAGGCAAAACAAACGTTGGAATTCATGGATAAACCAGGCACATAACTTGTATTAAAATAGTTGCAAAGCTTGTGGTCAAAAGACAAGCAAAAAGAGATAAAGTCCAGAATCAAAATACAACTGATAGCAGGTCATAATAGCAGGTCAAACTGACAAAACAACAGTTCTGACCAAGTCTTACATAGTCCAAGATCAGTGGTGTCATCTACTCTCTCGCAAGCCGGAACGCTGGGCGGGACTTGAGTGATTGACAGGCCGTCGTTTGACTTCCGGTTTCTTCGCGCGCCCCGCGCGGCTTTCCCTCGCCTCGGAGGGAGCGCCTGCTCGCCAGGGGGGATGGGTGGGGGGCGCGCCGGGTGCCTGGGCGAGCAGGCGCCCCCTCCGAGGCGAGGGAAAGCCGCGCGGGGCGCGCGAAGAAACCGGAAGTCAAACGACGGCCTGTCAATCACTCAAGTCCCGCCCAGCGTTCCGGCTTGCGAGAGAGTAGATGACACCACTGTCCAAGATATACAGCATATCCAGCAGTGAAACCGACAGCATCTTCTCCTCAGTAAATCAGGCAGTAAAAACAGGATGAAACAGCATGATATGATACAGAACGATAGGTAAAGCAAGATAGATACAACTCCAACAAGGTGTCTGCTTAAATACCTCCAAGAGATCACTGCTGACCAATCACTGATCTATATCCATATGTGCAATTCTGCACTAGGCTGAATAATCTTAATTGCAACCACCTGGCCTTACTTCAACCCATTAACAATGTTATCTTAAAGTAGCCATTCTTGCCCTGAAAATGTCTCTAGGCCTCCACACTGATTCTCTCCTAGAAACATGGAGTCTCAACACAGTCTTCCTATTGAACAGGTTTCATATCGGACAAATTTAGACAAAGGACCCAATCCTATCCAATGTTCCAGCATCAATGCAGCCACAATGTAGACCTAAGGTTAAGGAACAAATGTCCTTATGAATTTTAAGTGGAAAGAAACATGAAGTCATAAGGATCAGTGTGCAAACAATGCATTAAAGGCATTCTTTCTAGACTGCAATTAGGCAACACTTGTTTCATTATTCCCATCAAGTTCTAGTGCACATCTTTTGAATCTGCAAAAAAGAGGTCTTCTTGAAACAGCAATAAGCTTTTTTCTTTTGTTCTGAGTCCAAAGTGTTTGCATCAAAGATGCACATCACAGCAGGAAGTCCCCCAGTAGCCTCTACACAGATTCTGTCTACAAACAGTGGCCTGCCTGCACACAGGACTGGCAGATAACTAGAAGCATCCCGTATCAACACATTTTATGAAGACTGCGCCTTCAGTCCTGTTGTAAAACTTGCGAGTGTGGTGTGTCTATTCAGCTCTGATGTAACATCCTTCACCAGTGGTATGCAGGAGAGGAGAGGTTTCCAACTGGGAATTCAAAACCAGCCTTATAAAGGAAGAACCACTCCATGCTCTGTGTTCCTGCAATGCCTATGTAAACACAAGTCTTTATTTGGGATTGGGGGTTGTGCATGAGGGATGCATACATGTGAAGCTGTGATCTAGCCTGTAACAAATGCATATGCTGGACTTAGAGGACTCTGCTTGGCCTCTACTCAGGTGCTACGAAGCTTCTTCAGGGCCTAATACAGTCCAGGATACATTTCCTCATGCCTCATTCCTCATCTCACAGGTTTGTTCCTGGGCTACAGGTGAACCACAGCCCAATCCTGAGCCCAGCAGCCCCTAGGGTTCCAGGGGTGCTGAAATGGTGACTTCTGGATCCTGGCCCTGCCAGGGCACCACTATAGGTCTTCCCTTCACCCAATGGTTCTGCAGCCAGTGGCAATGAGTCTCCTCAGCTCTGTGCCAGTGTTTGAGTGAGTGCAGAGCCAAGATGACCCATGCCAGGCTGCCCAGCTCCAGGGAAGAGCCATTCAAGCCCCTCTCATGGGCCTGATCCTCCCTTCCCCTACCTAGTTCTGCCCCCTCCTTGCCTTCCCCCCCAGCCTGAAAGGGCTTACTGGCAGCCAGCGTTGCTGAAATGCCAGCCATTAGTACTGCTCGTGTTGAGGCCGGGTGCTAATTAACTAACTAACCAGTGCTGCTTGCTCACATGGCATTGCAAACATGCGTTACAGCACATTTGCAACACTTTTAGCCAGCAGTACCCAAATACCACCAGCGATAAAGGCCTTTAGGTTGGGCCCCCAGTAGCCTGGTGTACAGTCCTACATGCAGCCTAGCTCAGTGGTAGAGAGGATGCTTGCATGCAGAAAGTCCCAGGCTCAATTGTTGCCACCTCCAGGTATGGGTAGGAAAAATCCCCATCTGAAACCCTGCAGAGCCAGCCTACTACCTAGCCCACTGATAGGGAACCTGTGACACGCGTGTCAAAGGTGGCGTGCCATGACATTTTGGGTGACACGCCAGTATTTACCAACAACTAAGTTTGTTTTTGTAATGATTTGATTTTTTGTAATGATTTGATGTTTCTTTATATAATGCATAGCCCCACACATGATTGGACTGTATTTCTTAAAAATTATAAATGAATATGCAAATGTTTTTCTTTGCTGGAGGTGGGGAGTGACATGCCAGCAGAAGCAAGTTAGGCATTTTTGTCACAGCAAACTCAAAAGGTTTGCCATCACTGACCTAGTCAGTGTAGATAAAACAAGGTATATGGGAGATAGACACAGTGTGCCCATGTAGGCTGCTCTACCTCTACCCCCCAGTGCATTTCCACAACAGTCAACCAAAAGAGGCAGGTCCTGAATCACTCTAGAAATGCCACCACACAAACTGGTAATGCACTTTTGCCTTGGATTCTGATTAGGGGAGAATGCCACCCCATCTTAATGGTAAGGGTGATTAAGCAGCGGAACCAATCACTCAAGGGGTGTTGAGGATTCTCCTTCACTGGAGATCTTCAAGCAGAAGCTTGACAGGCACCTGCTGGAGATGCCCTAGCAGAGTTTTCTGCACTAGGAAGGAGACTAGGCTAGATGACTTTGTGGGTCCCTTACAACTCTATGATTCTATCTATGATCGCTAATTCAGTACTTTCATAGCAGATCCTCCGTTTGTCTTTCTTGAAAAGGGAGGAAACCTGACCGACATTTTCCTATGCATGGTAAATCCCAATTCCTCTTTACTTCTCAGAGAACGTTAAATACGCTGAGCCCAGCACAGATTATGCGTGCCTCTTTTCAATCAAATTAATATGAAAGCTAAAGCTAATTCTGTGGCAGGAAGTAAGCACAGGCAGCTCCTTCCTTATCTAGCTGCTACTGCAACAGTCATCTGTAAAATAATCTTTGCTATTAATATTACCACGAAGAAAATGCAAAGACATTAAATTTGTAGCATCACAGTGGCCACTCTGAATCTGTCTGCTTGGGGGAATGCTTGTGTTGCTGAATGCTTGCGTTGCTTCTCCTGCAAAGCATCGGGTGGTGCTGAATACTGAAGCCTCAACCGCAGTGCAGCAGAGAGGATGGGGAGGACCGGTGATGTCATTCAGGGGGAACGGACCAGAACGGGCGTTCCGGATCCTAACGGGCTCCGTGGCTGGTTCCGGGTTCCCGACAAGTGCCAATCAAAAGTGAGTTCCTGTTCCTAAATCATTTGAATGACACCACTGGGGAGGACTCTCCCCAAATGACAAGGTTTAGAGCTGGATATAAATGGAGTGGAGAGTTAAATTTGCATCTGGAGGGTTTTACAAGAAGCAAGCTGTGGAGCTTATTGAAACAGGTGCATCGGAAGGTCACGAGAGTGACAATTACTGGTGAAACAAGAGTAGGCCAGAACACACAGCCTCTCTAATACTCAGCATTACTCCAATATGAGAGAGAGAGAGAGAGAGAGAGAGAGATTACCTGTTGCAGTTTTCTTCTCTTAAACTATCCAGTCTAATGAGAAGCAGCGTAGTAATGAGTATTAATTCAAGTGGATATAATCATTTATATAAGTTGTTGTAGAGTGAAAACTGTTTTTAGATATGCATTTCCAGTTTTTGATACAGATATACTTAAACAATTTCTGATAGACAGTGCTACATGATACTATTTCCTGTCTATGAGACACAAAATGGCTGAACAAGGGTTTATTGTGTTTATAGGAAGTTTTAAAAAAAAGAGTGTTAGACAGCTGCTTCGTGCATAATGTGGTAGTGATATTTGTTGGGCCTACACTTGGCATGTCTATCAGTAAACACAAAATGCGAATGGCAGGCATGCTTCTAAATATGCAGGGTCCATGTGCTCTGAGCAAACATACATGGATGCTCATGAACAAGACACCCATTCCTTGGATGACCCTAGACTTAATCCCTATGTCACCCAGGGCCCACTGCAAGCATTGTTGAACTGTCAGAGACCAACAAACCATAGTGTTAAGCGTATATGAACTTGGAAAGTTTCCAAGGAAGTTCAACACAGACACACTGGACTTCAAAAGAGGAGATTTCTTCAAAAAATGAGGGAACTAGTAAATGAAAGCAGTTCCTAATGAGTAAATCACCCACTATTGGAGGACTAGATATTTTGATATGCAAGATTATGTGTTCATAATTCAAAGAGTAGATCCCTCCTAAAGGATAATTTCCCTCTTCCTCAGGGTGCACTCTTCCCCTAAGCATCTTACTTGCCCAGGAGTGGGATGCTTTTATGACATGCCAGAAGACCTCATCCACATACCTCTCTTACTCCCTCAACTATTCCAGGTCAGCCATCTCGGCTTCAAGGGAACAGACCTATTCCCTGAGAGCCAAAAGTGAATTGCACCCAGGATACACCCATGACATGTGTCCAACAAGCAGACAGTCATGCATATGTCACTTTATGAAATACTGTGGGGTTTCCTGCACCCTGGGGAACATCCATGTCATAGGGGTGAGTGTGGGACATAGTTCTACCTAGTGGGCATTTCTGAGATAGGAGAAAAGGCTAGGAAGGGGCTGCTCATGTATTTATTGGAGCGTGCAAATGTACAGTACAATCTTTTCCTTGGGCCCCAGGTAACTCACATAGTCTCTAAACAAAACAGGAGGTCGCCTGGATCTGCAGTTGTCTTCACTTGGAAGGTTTCTTCTAGAAGGATCTTCTATGGTCTTGATCTAGAGGCAGTCTAGGCCAATGGGGACATTGGGAGTCGCAGAAGAGCTCTCAGTTTGCTAAGGTTCTTCCTATCAAATAAGGCACAAAGCAGCTGGGGTCCAGTTTTCTTTGCCTGCCTCCCCCTTTTGCTTTTGCCTTCCTTTCTTCTCATTCCCAGTGTTGTGTGAATTACCCCCCCCCCAGGGCCAAAGGTAGTTGACCCGGGTCACCACAGCACCAATGGAGGTGCACAAATTTTACCCTGAAAGTTCTGGCAGACTCGTTTCCCCAGCGTGCGTTCTCTCTGCCCTCCAAAGAAGCAACCTCCCTCATCCCAAGACTGTTCTACAAGCCCAGATACTTCCCTTCTATGAGCGCTCACCAAAGGAAATTCAGACACGTGGATGGAAAAATGCCAGCTGGACTTCAATGTTGCAGGAAGAGAAATACATTTTACTCATGTGTAGGCATTAGCAAATGGACACACATTGCAATGCCTCCAAGGAGATACAGAACTTGTGCCAATTATACATCTGGGTTTGGTCAGTTATACAGTTGAATATGCAAACTGTGGAATTGACAACAGCAAATAAAAACATTTGCCAAATGCTGTTGGCCATTTGGTATGTAAGCCATCTCACATTGGTCAGTTTTTAGGTTTTTTGCTCCCCTCCCCTCTTTGTGTGACCTTAACGAAAGGGTTAGGGGCACGATTACAAAGTCTAGTCAGGTGCAAACATAGGTAACAATTAAGTTTGACACATTTAAACACAAAAGCAGGGGGCGACACTTAGACAGATTTAGCCGCAATGCTGGAGACACAATTAAGGTGGTAAGTACTTTCAGGAAGAGGGCTTGCATTTGAATAGTGATAAGATATTCTGATGGGGGAAAACTCTTGGCTTTTGGGCAGATAGGAACTTGATTGAATTTCAGGCAGGACTTGTCATTGCATAAACCTTTTGTCAGAGACCAGATCTGCATTTCTTTAAGACTCTGGGGGGAAAAGGTGACTTACAGATGTCTTTGGCGCCAATTCTTCACTCTCAGGATTGAGATCCAAAATGGAGTCAGGTCTCCACATTTTTTGGGACAGGGAAGATATCCACAACCTTCCCCTCCTTGCATGACATCCTGGTCTGACCTTCCCCTTTCCAGGTCCTGCATTATGTGCATCTGACCATTGAGCATAGCAATGCAAGTGTTCCCTGGAAGGCCAAATTAACCACAATAGGGTACAGAGCCAGGCTCTTAACAGTTGCTCTTGCCAAGAAGTGTTTTTCCCACCAGAGTTGCTGCTTCTATTGTTGCCAAAACCTCTATTGTTTTACTCTGGTTACTGTGCTACATTACAAGGGTTATGTTTTGTAGTTCTTCAATGGTTCAGGCTTGCACTGTTGAGGTAAAGGAACAAAGTGGTTGCACGTGGCTGTGGAAGCCAGGAAAAAGGCAGAGTGGTTGCAGACATGGCTGGGGCAGAGCACGGCCAGCCAGGAAAAGCCTAACAAAGTCTGAGAGAATCCTGGGGGGATGGGACCTCCCACATCACCAGCATTGGAGCTTCTCTTCCCTCTTTGGTCCCTCTTATGCCCAGGCCGTCTCCAACGTTTCTGTCATTCAGCTCCTCCCACTTGTGTTTCTTAGATACACAGAAGCATGAACACAAATATATTTGTAGAGTCTCTGAGCAGAAATACATTTCACCAATTTAGACTTCATTGCTTTCCATAGTTATATCATATTTAAATCCAATGTACTAATGTATTAATGGCTAATAAATGGGGTGTAATGGTACAACAGAAAATGGAAGATCACAGGTTTCATTCATTGCTAGGCTACGAACTCAGACTAGACATACTAGGACACTGTCTTCACAGACATTAACAAATTGTTGTGTTAACTTTGTTGCTATCAGCAATACTCTACCCTCTCTTGCCTGGATAAATCAAGTAAAGAGGGAAAAAACCAGAATGTGCCAAAGTTAATTGCTGGTGCAAAACTTCATGGAATTCCAAAGCTACACTTGGAACTCTTTGTTATTGGCTGCATATCTAAAAAAACATATCTAAAAACAGTTTTCACTCTACAACAACTTATATAAATGATTATATCCACTTGAATTAATACTCATTACTACGCTGCAAGTACTGTAACTTTCTGCTTCTCATTAGACTGGATAGTTTAAGAGACGAAAACTGCAACAGGTAATTCTCTCTCTCTCTCTCTCTCTCTCTCTCTCTCATTGGAGTAATGCTGAGTATTAGAGAGGCTGTGTGTTCTGGCCTCCTTTTGTTTCATGAGTAATTGTCACTCTCCCCATCTCCAAAAAACTCCTCCCCACCTCCAGAACGCACTCCCACCATCTTCCTTATGTCCCTGAGCCACTCAGTGCCTTACCTACTTGCACCGGTGGCCCAGGATCTGGATACACAGTACAATGCTCAATCCAATGACCGCACTATTGCAAAAAGTGTACAGATTCTGGAGGAAGTTCCTGTCTGTCGAGTGGGACAACCAAGCAGTACTGTACAAAACCCCTTTCAGTCCTCAGCATAGGACCCCTGTTGTTTTGGAGGTGAAGTTGAAGGTTGACCAAAGGTTTTGTGTCTGCGGGTCCTGGAAAGCAGGGGATATGCATTCTCTATTGTTCTTCATATCATCCAAGTAGGTTTTTCACCAGCTTTTTGCAGTCACTCATCGATGAGCCAATTCAAGAGCAGGTATGTTTTCTTCTCTCAGGCAATGATTTGTTTACTACGAAAGCTACAAAGTTTGCTCTGGCAGCTTAGAAAATTTGAGCCCAGCATGAAAACCACAATGGGGTGCCTTGTCTTTTTTGATCATCTCACTTGATATTTTATATCTTAGATGTATATCTGAATATTTTACATTCCTTTGCATTTCACTTGAGTAAAGGTGCTTCCTCCCTTTCTGGAATGCTTATAGCAGTATTTTTCTTTATACAGAAATGTTGTTCCTTTTAATTTTGGATTGTAATGACCTTTGACTACAAATCTGTATCAATTAAAAAGTATGATCACAGAACTAACATAAGCCCCCCAAGGCGCCTGGGTAAGGCTCAGTTTAAATGGGATGTCAAGATACATAAAGCACTCAACTTACTCAGTGCTCCATACAGAATGGAATCATCTTTAAATAATCTTAGCTTTAGGCTGGCCCCAAATGTGCACAGTGTCTGCACGCACATGTAGTTTCTCTCTCTGCAATTGATTATGGGCCAAGGCCATTGTTTTCCTCATTACTTTACAGGCAATTGGGCTGAAAGATCTGTTCTTCACTACACTGTGCAGATCCTTTGCCAGTGCTTTGCCCTACAGCTTAGAAGAGCGTGTGTGAGGGAGGGGGAAAGAGAGAGAGAGAGAGAGCAATCCTATACCGGTGTTGTGCCGGCGCTGTGCTCTTGCACCGATCCAGTGTTGTTGCAAACGTGCCATCAGGCATGTCTGCACCAGCAAGTCAGGTGCTGGACCGGCACAAACAGCAGCGCTGGCATTTGGGCACCACCGCACCTGTCGGCTGCACTGGCTATGCACCGGTCAAGCGCTGGTGGTGCTCGGTCAACACAGGACCTCGCTGGGGGCGTGCCAGAGACGTGCCGGGGGCATAATGGGGCGGCGCAGTGGGTGGGGACAGGGGCAGTGATGAACCATGGCTGTTGCGCTGTTTCCTAAGCCCCGTCCCTGGCGGCCCCAATTCAAGCCACTGCTGTGCCCGTTGACCTGTGCCTGCAAATCTGCAGGCGCAGATCTGAGCAGACCCATAGGGCTGGCTGGGGCTTACACGGGTGCAAGGGGAAAACCTCCCCTTGCCCTGTGCTGCACTGCTGTTGTCTCCTGCTGGGCTTAGGATGCAGCCCAGCTCTGCCGGCCTTGCTATGCCAGTGCAGTATAGGATTGGGCTGCCTGTCAGACTTGTACATGCACCATCTGAGAAAAATATTACCTATTGGAATGGGAATGACTGAGTAGCAGTCATCGGCATGACCCCTGTTGACTGACCTCACAGAGATTTCCTCCACGTGTCAACACATCTACAAATACTTTGCCTAATTATCAGTGGCATGCCTAAAGGGGGATCACATAACTAAATTCTGCAAGCAGCTCCCCCTCCTCTTCAGAGCTATTCGGAGCCACCATAGGCTCTCTTTTGCTCTAATTGCTGGGAGTGGCTCCAAGGAGCATGGGGAGCAGCTGCTTGAAAACTGTGATCCCCCTCTGGATAAGCCTCTGCTAACTATTATAGCAAAGTTCCTTTTTCCCAGAATTTAGTGTTCCGTTCACTAAACTGACATCTTGATGTCCATGTCCAGGAAAGCTGAATCTCAATGGTATCATGTACCAGGAATGATGGGAAACAATGAAGACAAGACAAATGAAATCCGCTTCGGGATTCTCAGTGCAGGACGCTCAGTACATAATTCACACACCCATTTGTGCACGTTCCAATCCATTGTACACAACTGCATTCCCACGCTCCTCACTCCAGCCCACATAGCTGTTACTCATGTAGGCCGAGAACTCAAAATGAGAGGTTCTGACTAACAAGGGAACTGCACAGCATAGATCTGAAGGCACGTGACATATCCTGCTACCACTGGAGCTAAAGCTACATCGGTCCAGACCCATGAACTACCTGCATGGGAGACTGCTTGGGAAACAGATATAAGTCGTGGGAGCTCTTTGGAGGAACAGTGGGGAATAAATATTATAAATGAGGGCACAATCCTAACCTGGAGTTAGGCCAGCAAAGTTTGGCCAGCACAAGGGCCACTGTAAAGAACATTTGGCCAGCACAAGGGCCACCGTAAAGAACATTCTCTCTTGGAGGATGGTGACGTCTTGCTGGCCTGTCTCACTCCAGTAGTGGTCCAAACACACTTTACAATGTCCCTTGTGCTGGCCAAACTGTGCTGGCCTAACTGTGCCAGCCTATCTCCAAGTTAGGATTGTGCTCTCTCTTTCTCTCTCTCTCTCTCTCTGTCTCACACACACACACACACACACACACACACACACACACACATAATGCCTCAGTGCAATGTTCAGGGATTCAGGTTCTATACTCAGGTGTCATTTCCTGTGAAAGTTGAACCAAGCAGAACTTCATAAGAAGGGGTGGAATGCATTATTTTTGGAACGGGAATGATGGTGTGTCATCCTCCATCATTCCTGGAGCATTTTATGGTTGCTCATGAGTATATATCGGTATGCTTGCAGCTATGGAATCATCTATCAGTACAGTGCTTTGAGAAGATAACATCATTTTTCTAGAAAATCTTGGTCCGGCCTGTTCTAGATTATCTAGGACAGTGTACAAATATATTTCCCGCCAACTATGATATCGATTCTACCATCTGAGTGAATTTTTTTTAATTAGAACGAACGTCATGCATCTTTCCTTGAGGCTCAGCGTTTCTCTCTTAGATGCACTGATTCATGGTTTAGGGTTGTTGTTTTTCCAAAGCTTATTGTCAAGAAAAGCAATTAATATTTCGAATCTCTTGTGTTCAATATCCAGGGCAAACAATGAGGATCCCTGAAGAGATCATCATTCATCCAGAACAAAGCTCATGTAGGAAATACAATGTGAGTTGCTCAAAAAGTGTGCCTTATTTTATTAAAGTACAGCTGTGTGGTTAATCCATTTTCAGTTCTTGGGCTAAAGCCCAGTTCGTTTATTAAATGTTTGCCAGGTGGTGCTTAACCCGGCAATGTTGCTACCTCTGTGAACACACATGTCCCGTTCACACACTGCTACAACATGTCGGCGTTATATGTGGCAGGCATGGGCATGAGCATTGGGCTTGTGCTTCCTCCCCAACCAGGTTCAGGGGTTTATGGGAGGGGAGATCAGGGGCTTCTCCTACAGCAGGAGTGGTGATGTCATCAGCATAAGCCATCAGGTGCTGCCTTTGAATCTTCTTTTCAAAAGGATCTTAGCCAAAAAGAAGAATTAGGCTGAGCGGGAGGGAAATTTTTCCCAATACTATAATTCAGAAGTGCCATTTTGAATGCTGTACGGCATGTACTATCTAACTCCAGCAGAACTATAGCCTGGCCGATGCCAGTCATTGCTCTGTCAGTGCATTGTGGATGGAACTGAATGCCAGTGCAACTCTACACTCTCCCCATGGACAGAAGGACAACAGAAATCAGGATGCAATCCTAACCAACTTTCCAGCACTGGCATAGCTGTGCCAATGGGGCATGTGCTGCATCCTGCAGGTGGGAGGCAATCACAGAGGGCGCCTCAAGGCAGGGGAATGTTTTGCTGAATTGCCCTTACCCCAATGCTGGAAAGCTGATTCAGGTTGCCCCCTAGAGCCCTAAACAGGATGGAGACCCGGGCAAGTCAGAAAGAAGCTGGAGGCTGCTATAACAGAAAGTTCCTCCAGACAATGGTAGAGCATTACACCAACATTAGAGCTGGCAGACAAATTAAAAATCCCGCCTTCTGTTGCCCCTTCTGCTCTGCCCACTTTTCTATGGCAGGGCATAGGATACAGCAGGTGACGCTTCACAGCCAATCACAGCAAACCAATCCCAATACTTAATCCCCTGCAGGGAAGATCAAACCTCATATCAAAGGGCATGTGGCGATGGGGATATACTTCTCTAGTCTTGGGTAACTCACAGTTGGGAACTTGTATACTGTGGAGAAAGGGCCCTTTGCGCAAACAGCCCGGTTGAAGTGGAGTGCCCTGGCAACATGTAAAGCAAGATGCTTTGTTACCATCTGCTTCCTTAGAATTCTTCTTGCAGATCCTCTGCCCCATGCCTGCTGCACCCACACATCACAAATAGGATGTCCACTCCAACCAGGAGACAACGGACAATGTACATCACAGAGGTAAGCAATGGATGGGAGAAAATCAAATATGCTACAATATATTGATACTGCGTCTCTCTCTATCCCACTCTCTCTCTATCCCCCATCAAACAATCAATCAATCAATCAATCAATCAATCACTAGTATTTATATACCGCTTTTCAACACAAAGTTCACAAAGTGGTTTACAGGCAAATAATAACATTAAAGTTAAATGGCTCCCTGTCCCAAAAGGGCTCACAATCTAAAAAATGGAGAACACCACCAGCAACAGCCACGAGAAACACACTGTGCTGGGGTGATGTCTCATACATCTCTACCCCACTACACCCACTTATTGTACTGGCAAGCATTTCCACAGCATACAGAGTATTGTCTAACCATTTCTTCCTTTTGCAAGAGCTAAGAGCACCAAGTGTCTGCTTTCTTGGTGAATGCTGAGTACTGGCATTGCCATAGCTGGCCAAGCACTGACCTGGAGCCCTTAGGGTTTTCCAGCACCGCATCCCTTGCTGCTGGCATAACAGGGATACTGGCACTCAGGGCTGGTCCCAGGACCAGTGCAGCCCAATGCGGATCCCCCACCCTCACTGTGCCCCCCCACTCACCAGGTAGGTGCAGCAAGCCAGACACTTGTGCTGCCAAGCATGATGCATGGATCCAGAAATAGGCAGTGGTGACATGATGACATCATCGCCAACTACTTCCGAAAGGCCTATTTCGGGCCGAACAGTCTCAGGAGAGGGAGGAGGGGCCCCCGCAAGAGAGGCTCCACTCACTGAGCCACCCTCCCAGGGTTGACAGATGCTGGCTGCAGCAGCAAATGATCTGTCCCACCGACTGTGCGGCCCAATGTGGTAAGATTGCCCATATTGCCCTAAGGCCGGCTCAGCTATCGTAAGGCTACGTAATTTAACTAGGAGTAAGCCCAACCAAACACAGTGGGGCTAATATCTGAGTGAACCTAGAAAGGCCAGCATTCTAATATACCTCTTTATGTAATAGCACATCCCATGCATGTCTACTCAGAAGTAAGTGCCATTGTCTTCAATGGGGCTTACTCCAAAGAATGTGTATATAGGATTGCGGCCTAAATAAAATTATGCCATTTTCCACTTACACAAAAAGTTGAGATACAGTTTATGTGGTGGCATGTTTTTTCTTGAAAATGTTCTCTCCCAAATATAAAACTCATACAGTGCACTAGTTTGACAACATCCTATTTATTTATCTTTAAAAAAAAAAAAACTTAAAATGAGTAGTGCTAAATCTGTGATTCTATTGTGCGAGGAGGCTGTTTAAAAACTTTTAGCATGATAATTATTTCTTCCATGCTGATTGCAGGTTAGAAAATAGCAGCTTGTGTCTAGCTGCTGTTTTCAAATGTGATTAACTTTAGAAAACACTGGGTGAACCAGGAAATAAAAAGAAGAAAATAATTGTGACCTGAACAAGATTATTGTACAACTCCTATTTTCTCAAACATTTGCCTATCAAAAAAAAACCCATTCCATTTCAAAACAGAAAAGTCTGCCAGGAAAACAGCAAAAAATCTGTATGGGGCTGGTTTGGGAAATATATTTGATTGGTCACATGAAACCGCAATTGCAAGCATTGGACAAAAGAGAAATGTATCTATGGATGGTTACGAGATGGAACAGATTAGTGCAGCAGTTCCCAAACTGTGGGTTGCAACCTATCAGCAGGTCACAACCTGATGTTTGGAAGGTCATGAATCAAGACAAGCAGATAGAACACTGAGAGCAAAATCCTAACCTGGAATTAGGCCAGCACAGTTAGGCCAGCAAAAGGGCCACTGTAAAGCACGTTTGGACCACTCTCAGGCTGCAATCCTATGCACGCTTGCCTAGGAGTAAGCCCCATCGACTATATTGTGACTTAATTCTGAGTAGACATGCATAGGATTGGGCAGGAATTTGGTGCATGTCTGTGTGCTGGGCTGTCTGACTTCAAGCATGGTCCAAACATACTTTGCGGTTTCACTTGTGCTAGCCTGACTCCAGATTAGGATTGCACCTTAAATCCCAGCACAACACTGAATTCCTCTCCACTGTGAGCAGCACTTACTGTTCCACCATGCTGCTCACAAAACGCCCACCCGATCCCTGCAGAAAAAACCCTCTGAGCAGTTGAGTCTGCCTGGAAATCCAGCCATAAAGTCTGCTGGGGCAGTGGACTACAGACACGACTGCCTGGTGCATTGCTCTGTAGAGTTCAGGTGGGCTTTTGGTGGGCTGCTGGTGAGCTGTATGATGGAACTGTAAGTGCTGGTCCAAATGGGGACTGCTTTCTTGCTACTCAGCAATCATGAATTTGGCAACTGCTGCTTTGGAGGATCTTGCTACCTTTCTGTTTCCCTAAATTTCTGATTGGGTACAAAAATGCAGGAATGTTCCCCTCAACATTGACAGGGAAATGCAGACAATCCCCTTCCCTGTTTATTAGAGATACCCTGGGCACTGAATGTTTAGAGGTACCCTGGGCAAGTTACCAAGTTAGGCGCAAGCCTAACCTGGACTTAGGTCGGCACAGTTAGGCCAGCAAGGTTTGGCCAGCACAATGGTCCAAATGCGCTTTATGGTGGCCCTTGTGCTGGCCAAACTGCTGGCCTAAGTGTGCCAGCCTAACTCCAGTTTACGATTGCACTCTTAGTCTATGTTTACTCCTGGATGACATAGCTCAGCAGTGCACTCCTCAGTGCACACTTAATTTTTACAGGATTACTCATGCACAGTTACTAGACACATTGCTGTGCTGAAACCTAGTGGAATTTTCAGCTACTGTTCACAGCCCTTTAAAGATCCCCAGGGGAAATCTCAGCTGGCTCTCACTGAGATCTGCTCATGGCTTAACAAATGAAGAACAATTGCTTGAGTCTTCAAAGCCACCAGCAGACATGGATGCCTAATCCATTTAAGATTAAGAGGAGCTGGATGTCCAAATTTCCTTGAGGTGGCACAACATCTATATTGTAGGGTCTAATAATTGCTTTGTTAAAATTATTTTACGAGAGTCAAATTCCAAATTCAGTCGCCTGCCATTTTGCATAGCACTGCAGTTGCTCTGAAGGGCTGACATGTCTTTTCAAACAGGGTGATTGTATTTGGTTTTATAATGAACCTTCCTTCACGGAGTTTGAGATGAATGCGGAGTGTCGTCAGTCCCTCAATAGAAGAGGGCAGCATGATACCTGCTTCAATCAAAATGGGATGCTCCTGCAAAATGCTGTCTGATATGAAAGATATCAACAGACATTGGTAATTAGACTATTAGTGAATTCTACACAATAGACTGCCTTTTGGCTCCAGTGCTCTGAAAACTCTTTCAGGCATGATTCAAAACTTTCTATTGTGAAATATCCAATGATCTGGTTCAATAAATGTGCACTTGTTAAACTCATTCCTTCACCGAGGACTGTTTAAAATCCTGCACGTATCCTGCTTCGTGCCATGAAGGTTTTAATCTAGCTTCATTTTCAGGGAAGAATGGCAGACAATTGTCTTATAATTTTTCTCCTTGCCTCAATTATGGAGTAGCTCAATGAGTCGCTTTGCTCTGTTAGCTGGCAGACAATTGCTCTGATCATGAGCTGGCTCAACCTCACAAGATAATCAAGTTCCAGGGTGAAAAAAAATGAGATTAAAAAGTACTTCGGTACTGAAAGAAAATCTATAATAATTTGGACTAAATATATTAAGAGTTTATCTCTTGCATGTGCGGTGACGGTGTCACGTCTTAAGGTTTATTACATGATCAGCCACAGAGAGATGTTGGGGTCCCAGAGCAATGCTCCTGAAGGCCTCACTGAAGGACTCACATAACGATAACAGTTCCTTGATTCATCGACTCCCTGCAAGGTTGAAGAACAAAGTTTTGAAAAGGGCAAGTCTGGGCGAAGAAAGAGTGGAGACAAAGAGAAGCTGATCGATGATTAAAGGGACAAGGCCAAGGAGGGAGGACACCGGAGCCAACCCTAAGGTTGAGGTGGAAGGTGGCAGATTTTGAGAGGCTGTTAAATGGCAGCCAAGCAAATAATCACAGGGCCTAGGAAGCCTTTCCCTGCCCTGGCTAGGGATGCCAGGAATGCTATCTGTGGCTATCTGCATGCAAAACGTGTGCTCCACTATTCAGTTACAACCCCATACCCTTTTTAAAAGAACAAATAGTGAATAAGCATTCTAATCAGAGTAGGCATCTAATGTTTTGGGTGCGCCTTCTCTATTTTAACCCTAATATGTCGTATTCCAGGGATATAAAATGCCTAATAAACTCACAGCCAAGGCTGTATCGTTCATATTCTTCTCGCTTCTCCTGAAGCCTCCTATGCTTAGTTTAATGCTTTGCTACTTGTCAGGTGCCTTTGAGATCAGACAGCCAAAAGAAATGTCTGAAACACTTTGTTATATCTGAATATAACAAGGTCACGCAAGATATCTCCACCTTGTGTGATTTGTTGAGATGTCAAGCACTTAGCTCTCCATCATTTTTAAGATAATTTCCTGAGACAGTTAAAAAAAAATAAAGCCCTCAAAAGTAACCTTGCTTTCATTGTTGACATAATCTAAATGCTTAAACTCGTCGTTACTGTCTGACCTCTTCTCCACCCTAGCATGAGAACAAGAAAAAAGATACCATCAGAAAAAAATAGATGTACTCTGTTAATGACAATCCAGGCAGAGCTGAACTTGCGCAGAAGTTTATATTGCTAGCGGCTTTGGATTTGAGAGCAAAGGTAGTCCTATTTGCATGTAGCACTCCGCACACAGGAGGCAGGCCTGAGAAGAGAGGGGGCAGGCCCAGGCCATGCCAAAACAAACTATATACACACAACAAATTTATTACAAAATAAATTTGGGTACCTCAATCTCAGCCTATCCAGGGCTGCATTCCCACTACTGCTTTACAGCGCAATCCTAACCAACTTTCCACCACTGACATAGCTATGACAATGGGACCTGTTAGGCATTCTGCAGTGGAGTGGTAGTCACAGAGGCCTCCTCAAGGTAAGGGAATGTTTGTTCCCTTACCTCAGAGCTGCACTGCCCTTACCCTGGTGCGGGAAAGTTGGCTAGACCAGTGCCCTTCATGTACTTGCAATGCACTTCTATTTACCACAGTGCATTTAGGAAGCAGGGAGGCAAGGCAGGGCTCCAGGCCTGATGCCAGCTCTCAGTGTCCCTGGCATGGAGGGGGTGTGCCTGCCCTGACATCTGCACAATTGCTTCAACACTGTAACAACAACCTGGGTATAGGTGCCCTGTGCCAATTGGCAAGAGAGATGAACCAGCAGGATTCAACTAATACATCCAAGTTCTATTGCTATGTTGTTGTCCTTAGGAAGAAATGGGAAATAAGTTTAGCACATGAAAGGTGCATTCTTTCACAAAATTTTCCATGAAAGGGCAAAAAGGTTTCATTGGTTCAGAATAGCTTTTGTTTGCCTTCAAGTTCCTGAATGGCCAATGATATCAATGGCTCCAGTCTAGAAATCATTGCCTTCACTCTAAATCCGTTTTTGTTTTTATAGTTACTATCTGATGGATATAACTCTAAGGCTCCTCACAGCACACCAGTGCCTCATAACGACTTACCCAGATCGGCTACCTTGGGTAGTAGGTACTTGTGAGTGTGGAGTACTTGACTCACTGTAGGGCTAGTGAGTCCGGCTGCTACAGGTTACTGGAGTCAGCTTTCAATACATCCCAGAACTAAGACAACAATTCCATACTCACTTCTCTGGGAGTTCATCCTATTGAAATTAATGGGGCTTACTTCTGAATACACATGCAGAACACATGGACGTTCTGACGACCTTTCCAAGTTCTTTCACAAATGTTGTAGATAGGCTCACAACTAGCAACACATGCACAGTGTGAGTCTCTATATGTGTAAGTATTCTATTATGCAAATCTTGACTCAAATTTCAAATGACCTGTAAAGCAAACATTCATACTCAAGATGGACTGGTCCTCATAAGGATACATCAGAAAATATCTTTTTACCCCGCCGCCCCCCCTAAAAAAATAAGTGTTTTATCTTTCTCTTCCCAAGAGACACAATTCAAACCAGAAAAACAATAAAATTCCAAATGCAAACCTAAAGGAATAAATCTAGAATACAGTTGGGTTTTTCTATTCAAGTATATAAAAATATAGTGTATGGTAGGTTTAAAGCACAAAGATAGCCAAGGGAGGCCTCACACCAGCTTCCACTTTCACAAAAAGAGACTTGTTGCCTGTCACCTTCAAACTCAGAACACTTCCCTTGAAGCCCTAATTGCAGATTCTCAACATGGGCGACCTGTCTTGGCTGCATGCTGGAGTGACATTTCATTTCCATACAATTGTTCCTTGGAAGGGAGACTCTGTAAAATTCTTCCACTAGCTGAAATTTTTGACTGACTCAGAAACCTTGCAGGGCTACCTGCAAACATTCAAACACTGTTAGCTCAGTTTCAAAAAAAAACAAAAACCAGACCAGCTTCAAGGTGCAGATGTGAATGTGGGGTGCTTTTAAAGCACTTGCGGTTTTCTTTCTGGCACACCTGGCCTGGAAAGCCACAGCTATGCAGGAAAAGCCACATGCAGTTTGGCAAGTCTACATGCCATAGAGTCCATACTTGTGAGGCTCTAGCATGCAGTCCTGGTGGACTGAAAAAAGGCACTTTCTGTTTCTAGGAAGAAAGTACCCAGCTATGCTTTGCTCCCCATAAAACTGGGAATGTGCTGTAGCTCCACTGTAAGGCATATGTTTTGCATGTAGATGGTCTGGGGTTGGAAC
Organism: Lerista edwardsae; assembly: GCA_029204185.1. Taxonomy (NCBI): domain Eukaryota; kingdom Metazoa; phylum Chordata; class Lepidosauria; order Squamata; family Scincidae; genus Lerista; species Lerista edwardsae. The sequence continues at coordinate 31,450,755 of JAJKFI010000005.1, forward strand.
TCAGCATCTCCAGGTAGGACTGGGAAAAGACACTGTTATAGTGGTGTTCTTTTGGGGGACAAAGCATTACATTTTCCAGGTGCCTGAGCTGCTGTGTGACATGGCTCCTCCCCCTCCAATCCAGAGGACAGCTCAAAGAGCTCTGAAAGGGAGGGGAAGGACCAGCTTTACACAGGTGTTCAGGCTCCTGCAAAACTTAGCGTGTCATTCCCCCCCCCCCGAACGTCACTGCTTCATAACATTTAAAAGCAAACTGAAGTGTTGCATGCATTTTGTATGTTTCATATGTGTTCTTAGATACATCTGAGAATAAATAAATACACGGGGGGAAAAGTCATTTTGATGGTTATGGAGAACAAAGTGTATTCTTAAGAAGAACCAAAAGAGAAAAAAATATTTATGAAGACAAGGGTAAAACCTACACAACCAAAAGCTCATGTGTGCAGCCAAATGAACCCCTTAACACTTGGAGGCCGCAGATATCATCCCCACACATCTGGCTCCTTGCTTCTCCCCCTCCTGCAACATCTCTCTCTCTCTCTCTCTCTCTCTCTCTCTCTCTCTCACACACACACACACACACCCTTGCAGTCTTAACTAGCATATTCTAACAAAGTCTGTCTGCTTTTTGACATCCCATTCCACGTTCCTGGCATCATAATCAGTCACAGCTGTCATCCTCATCTAGGCTTGTTATAAATCAAGCACCTGACAATAGCCTCTGCCTTTATTTCCAGTAAATGCTGCAGTATGGATAGGTACCTGCCTGTCAACATTTTTCCCGAGTTTTTGGGTTTTCTTTTACATTTGGCAAAATCTGTACCATTTTACAGGACTCATAGTAAACTACTGTGCATTAAAAATAATAAAGGGATGGTTAATCACTATTCATCTCTTCCTCTGCGTCTTATTCCTACCTCCTGGACCTGAATTTCTGTGCTGTTCTAGTCCTGCTGCATATCAGCAGCAGAAAACCAAGAATTTCCGACAAGATGCACTTCTGATGCAAGTAAAAAAGGAAAAGAATTTTTGTTTTGTTTTGTTTGTGTGCACGTCTGCTGTCAGTAGTAGTAGCCAACTAGGCAGAGGCGTTTCTACAGGGAGGGCAAAGCTCTAAGTGTTGCAAGGAGCCTTACCCTGGCGTGTAAATCCCTCCTCTCCCTTGCTGCTGTAGCCAGGAAGCAACGCCAAGATGTTGCTGTTCCCTGTGAGGATTGGCTAAAACGGTGCAGGAGAGGAGTGATTTCCACTGCAAGGTAAGGCTTCTTGCAAAACTTAGAGCTTTGCCCTCCCTATAGAAACGCCACTGCAACTAGGCTATCCATTGAGAAGTATTCTTTAACAGCATTGGTTTTAAAATCTGGGGATCCAGGGGAGCAAGAAGAATATCGGTGAAGGTAGCAAGTTGTCTGAATAACTGTTTGTCCACCACTGCCCACGTCTTTGGGTGCTGTGTCCAGGCCCTGGAGGTTGATTGGTACATTCTAAGATACACTGTCTTTTGTGCCCGGAATGAAAGCTAAGCCCATCAGATCTTACCACTGCACAACCTATTAGTGTGCATCTGAATATATCAACACCTCTCAGAGATCCATGAGTGCTCTTATGTACACATTGAGCTTTTAGGTAGCCTTTCATTTCCTTTTATGAGGACAGTTCTACACTTCTCATATGGTAGAAAATACGCCTACGTATTTTCCCTCTGCCTGCTATAGGCAGGGATGCTTTGTATTGCACGTGAACGCTGAGCTTTCATCAGAACTCCAGTCTACACAAAGCGTCTATGGATTAGCAGCCTGGTCCTATGGGCCTGCTGCACCACTTAACTGGAACTTGTGCTCTGCGGGTGCAATTTGCTTCATGGCAATGCGCAGCATGGGTCACCTCTGCACAGCTGGGTCACTTCCACAAGCAGCAAGTGGTTGTGCCCCAGCAGCTTCCAGAAAAAACCCTGGCGCTGATAAGTCACTGCAGGGAGTGGGTGAAATGGGATGAGGGAGGAACTCCTGGGGTGAGAGACCAGAGAGGGAAGGGGATGTCCAGGAAAGGGATAGTACCACCAGCAGCAGCTTCACCTATATCATGTCCTATCCCCTTTCCCAGCCTCACTCCACCTGCCTGGGTCCACTCAAGGTGTAATCCTAACCTGGAGTTAGGCCGGCACAGTTAGGCCAGCAAAGTTTGGTTGGCACCAGGGCCACCGTAAAGTGCATTTGGACCACTCTCAGAGTCAGGGAGGATGGCGCACATCAGTGTGCTGGCCTCTCTGACTCCGAGAGTGGTCCAAACATACTTTACGGTGTCCCTTGTGCCAGCCAAACTGTGCCAGCCTAACTCCAGGTTAGGATTGTGCCCTCAGACTTGTACCAACAAAATCACTGACATAGCTCCAAGTAGGCCCATCAGGGTGGTGGAGGCTTACTCCCAGGCAAGGAAACATTACGGAGAGGAGAGCTCTGGGACTGCCTCCCTGCAGGACGCAGTGCCCGCTCCAGTGGCACAGTTGCATTGGTCAGTTGGGGCTTTGGGTTTAGCCATCTGAAACAACCTGCTACCAGTAAATCTCCCTCTTTCTTTTCTTTACTTTATTCCTGGTTATAATAATATTGTGAACTCTGAAATCAAGCAACAATTTCCAGGCTTACAGCAATATATGCCAAAATGCAAGATGAACTCTCAGAGGCCCGGCCGCCCCGCAATGCTCCGGCTCCAGGTTTGAAAGTGCGGCTGCAGAGGTCGGGCGCGCGATCGACGGGGCGCACCAGCATGAGCGCAGCAACGACGGTGACAGCGGCGGGGACCGGGACCGGTCCGGGGGGCAGTGGGCGGAGCGCCGCCCGCTCGAAAGCGAGCAGTAGCGGTGGCAAGGCGGCAGTGCTGGAGACGCTGCTGGACGCACACAGCGGGCTGGGGCGCTTCCTGGGCAAGGGCAGCTTTGCCAAGTGCTACGAGCTGACGGAGGCGGAGAGCGGCGCAGTGTTCGCGGGCAAGGTGGTGTCCAAGGCGCTGCTGCTGAAGGCACCGCAGAAGGAGAAGATGAGCACCGAGATCGCCATCCACCGCAGCCAGCACCACCGCCACGTGGTCGGCTTCCAGGGCTTCTTCGAGGACGCCCGTTTCGTCTTCGTCGTGCTGGAGCTCTGCCAGCGGCGGTCCCTGCTGGAGCTGCACAAAATATTGCGATGCTTTCTTCTTGGACACAGATGCTGCGTTGCAGCTTTGCATTGAGACACCCCTCCTACAGACTGCCATCACATCCCCTACTGAAGTGAACACTTTGTGGGACAGTGGGGTGCGGCCTCATGCCTCAGTAGTAGCCAGCGCAAAAGAAATAATTCCCTTGCTGAAAAGTATCTCTAGCTTGGTTACAAGCCTCAGTGCCATACTGCTCAAGCTTGATCCGTATGACTATGAAACCATCGAAAGTCTTCTGACTTCTCGGATAAGACAGAGGTGCTCTTGGTCCGGAAATCCACAGCTCGGGTATTGGACTATCGCCCTGCTCTGAATGGGGTTGCACTCCCTCTGAAGGAGGAGGTTTGCAGCTTGGGGGTTCTCCTGGATCCACAGCTACACCTGGAGTCTCAGGTGTCGGCGGTGGCCAGGGGAGCCTTTGCTCAGCTTCGGCTGATCCGCCAGCTGCGACCGTACCTGAGCTGCGCGGACCTGGCCACAGTGACCCATGCCCTAGTGACATCCAGATTAGATTATTGCAATGCGCTCTACGTGGGGCTGCCATTGAAGACGGTCCGGAAATTACAACTAGTACAGAACGCGGCGGCTCGGGTGGTTGCTGGGGCACATCGATTCGACTCTGTCGGGCCATTGCTTCGGCGACTACACTGGCTGCCGGTTCCGTTCCGGGCCCGATTCAAGGTGCTAGTTTTGACCTTTAAAGCCCTTTACAGCTCGGGGCTGGGGTATTTGAGGGACCGCCTCCTTCCATATAATCCTGCCCGTACTCTTAGGTCTTCGGGGGGAGGGGCCCTTTTGACAGTGCCGCCACCGGGAGAGGTGAGAGGGGTGGCGGCCAGGAATAGGGCCTTCTCGGTGGTGGCCTCCCGACTTTGGAACGCCCTCCCCTTAGAATTAAGAACTTCTCCCTCTTTGGCAACATTCCAGCGGAGGTTGAAGACCTTTTTATTTCAACAAGCTTTTATATGTTGACAGGCAGACTGGTATTTTTTACATCTTTCAATCCACGGGGCTTGTTTAAATTTTAACTGTTTTTAATATTGTTTTTAATATGTTTTAATTGTATATAGTGTGGCTTGTATTGCCTTTTAATTCTTTGTAAGCCGCCTTGTGTGCCTTCGGGCAGAAAGGTGGGGTAGAAATCAAATCTATATATATAAAAATGGACGTGGCCGGGTATGTTTGTGGGTATGTTTGTATGTTCTGAATAGGCTTCTCAACGCTTGGACCGATCGGCACGAAACTTGGCACGCACGTACCTTGCGGCCTGGCGACAAACACTGCGGTGGTCAGACCCCCCTAGGACCCCTGGGGGTGGGGGTACGGGGGGGGCCCCACGTGAAAACGGTCAAAACCGGCCAAAATCGGAGTCAAATCCACAGTTTTCGGGGTCGCCAAGATGAGCGGCGACCCTCCCGAGGCCATTGGAGTCCGGGGTCAGCCCCCCCCATGTGAGGGGCAGGAGGGGGTGCGAAACACAGCGTCCACCATGCCCTGCTGGAACGGCTGGACCGATTGCCACCAAACCTGGCATGCGGAAGCCGAGCAGCCTGGCCACAAATACTGCGGGGGTCGGGGCCCCCTGCCGCCCCCAGGGGTGGGGGTACGTGGGGGTCCCCGCGTGAAAATGGTCGAAGATGGCCAATATCGGGGTCAAATCCATAGTTTCCGGGGTCGCTGGGACGAGTGCCGATGCTCCCGATGCTGTTGGAGTCTGGGTTCACCCCCCCTTGGCGTGGGGTGTGACAAGGGGTGCACAACAGAACGTCCGCCATGCCCTGCTGGAACGCCTGGACCGATCGACATGAAACTTGGCATGCATACACCTTGCTGGACGACAAACACTGCGGGGTTCAGACCCCCGTAGTGCCCCCAGGGGGGCACGGGGGTCCCCAAGTGGAAATGGTCGAAAACGGCCAAAATCAGCGTCGAATCCATAGTTTCCGGGGTTGCCGGAGCGAACGGCGATGCTCCTGATGCCGTCAGAGTCCGGGTTTGCCCCCCCCCTTGGCATGGGGTGCGACAAGGGGTGCAAGACACAATATCCGCCATGCCCTGCTGGGACGCCTGCAGCGATGGGCACCAAACTCGGCATCCCTGTGCCTTCCAGCCTGGTGACCGACACTCTGGGGGTCATGCCCCGGGGGGGGGCCGGAGCCCCCGCATGAAAACGGTCCAAAGTGGACAAAATCGTCACGGCTTCCGTAGTTTCTGGGGTCGCACAGGCGCGCACCGACGCTCCCGATCCTGGGTGAGTTCAGGTTCGCCCCCCCTGGAGAAAAACCACATTCGCCATGCCCTGCTGGCACGCCTCCACCGATTGACACGAGACCTGGCACGTGTGCACCTTGCAACCTGGCGACACACACTGCGGGAGTCAGACCCCCTTAGTGCCCGCGGGGGGGGCGTGGGGATCTCCGCATGAAAACGGACGAAACCGGCCGAACGTGGCGTCACGTCCGTAGTTTCCGGGGCCGCTGCGACGAACGGCGAGCCTCCCGACACAGTTGGAGTCCAGGTTAAGGCCCCCCTCGGTGTTGGGGGCCAGAAGGGGTGCAAAACAAAATGTCTGCCATGCCGTGCTGGAACGCCTGGAGCGATCCGCTCCAAACCTGGCACGTGCGTGCCTTGCGGCCTGACGACAAATTCTGCGGGGGCAGGCCCCCCCCGCGCCCCCAGAGGGCCGCAGGGGGCCTGAAGTCAGGACGGCCAAAAATCAGCGACATTCCCATCAAATCCATAGTTTCCGGGGGCACCTCTGCGCCCAGTGAGGCTCCTGCCACAGTTGGCATCCAGCTTCACCCCCCTTGGCATGGGGGGCGAGAAGGGGTGCAAAACCCAAACTCTGGAAGATCATTGTGTCACCCAGGCAATGCCGGGTAACAAAAAGCTAGTAAATAAATAAATAAATAAATAAATAAATAAATATTATGGAACAGGTTGAAGGGGGAACGTCCAGTATCTCTGTGAACAGGGCCCTGATGCTCATTAAACATCTGAAATCCTATAAAAGAATTTCCCCCCCTGGAGATCTGGAACATCAATATGTGTCTGAACAGGGTATCTCTCCGTCACCATCTGCCCAGACCTTTCCATCTGACCTTCTTTAGAATTGTTCAGTGTTTCTGGAAAATCATTTCTGCAGAACTTTGTGAGGAATCCTTTACAAAAGTTATGTTGATCGGCAAACTCATGCAGGTTTCATCCGATATGCTGTACATGAAAGCAGCCCTTCACGTGTTCCAAGAAGCACTGAAGCCACAAATGGCGAAACAGAGGCGAGAGGGCCACCTGTCAGCAATTAGCAAGGACATGGCGAAAACCATGAGGACTCTTCAGTCTTACTTGGGTTCCGTGGCTGAGCCAGAATGGGCTGCAGCGCTTGCTCACAAGATAGCCCAAGAAACTCCCACAGGTCCTGTCAAAGTCCAGGCTCTGAAATTCTGCCTCAGTTTAGCTGGAGAATGGGCAAAGAAAACGGCTGAGACGGATGAACCTCATGAAAGGGCTCAGGTGCTTCCGAAGAAGCTAGCGGTGCAGCACCAGAGGTCCGCCACGGAGGCTGTGCTGGCCGCCCACAGGCTGAACTCAGAAGAGCACCAGAAGCTTGTTGGAAAGCCCGCGAGGCTGGTGGTTTTGCTGTATCGGCACAGCAGCATCACAGAAAGATTTCAGAATCCAGCGGGAAGAGATTACCCAGACATTCATGCTGCAGCTCAAGAAATTGCTGAAATTAACGACTTGGATCTGAAGAAAATTTGGGATATGCTGCTGGAAAAATGGCTGTGTCCAGATGCCCAACCTGCAGGTAAAAATTCAGATGTCTTTGGAAGCGTCCCAGAAGATGAAGACGTCAGCAGAGTAATCTACTTCTTCAGCCTTGCCCAAAGGACATAGTTTCAAGGATCCTGTATGAGTGCACCATATCCTCAACATCTCCTTTTGGGATACACCAGCAGAGTTATGCAAACAGAAGACGAGCTCTCCAGTGTCTGCTGTGCTTGGCAGACACTTGTGCGGTTGAATCTGTTTTCAAGAAGCCAGATGAAGGAAGTTGAGAATTTCCTGAAACGCTTAACTTTCCTTGCCAAGTTTGAAACACTGAATAGTCCATACACTTATGAAACGTTTCAAAGAACTCATCAAAGAAGGAATGATCAAAGGATTGTGGAAAAACCGTAACCATGAACCCAGGGCAGTGAAGCTGGTGACAGAGCTTAGTTTGGAATACAGATTGTACGATCCTGTACTATACTCTGGAACGGTTTGCTGCAGAAGCTGATTGGCTTCAAAATGATTCATTACACAAGCCAAATGCCCTAATTTTTGACAAGCTATCTACTAAAGCTCCTGATTGAGGCTTTTATTTTTTAAATTGGGGTGTGTTACTCTGAGGATCTGCGTGGATTGTGTTGCTGCTTCTATGGCCAGACGAAAGAAGTGTCCAAGGACTCAATCTGGCCCAACTCCCCCTCCCGCAAAGTCCAATTCAAGGCAACTACGTCTGGCAGACTTATCAGACTGGGACAATTTAGAAACTACAGATCAGGTATGTGCCGGACCTCTAATTTATGCTCATTGCGGGGAAAGAAACATCAGCCGAGAGCAGAGCTCATCTCCGGCTAATTTACTGCCTGTAACAGCAAGTTCAAACGTTCCTCCCACGCAGGGAAGCCTGCCTCCCAAAGGAAATTTTTCCCCGAATAAAGAGCCTCAAACTCTAGGAAGCGCTCCTAGGAGTCCGGAGGATTCTAGGCTGGGATCTCCAGTGTCTATAAGACATTTATTAAGCATGCTAGGTGACCAATGTTTATTGTCAGGAAGGACCATGGTGGCAATTTTCCAAGAACTTAAAAATATCACGGATTGTCTGGAAAAATGTCTGAATATAAATAAGGAGCTGTCATTAAAATCTCAGGTGGAAGCTGCTACCCCACAAGCTCCTCCAAATGTACCATATTCATCCAAGTTGCTACTTAAGAAACCTGCAAGCCCTCAGTGCAAATTTAGTATACATGACGAGCCTTCCACCTATTCCATCACTAAAAGACGCCTACAATCAGATCAGATTATTCTTGATATTCAAAACAATTATCTTAACAGAGGACGATGGAGCAACAGGTGGAGAATACGCACTTCTCTATCCGAACTCTTGAGAACTGATTTTGGAAGCTTAGATTTAAAATCCTTTGAAAGACTCCCAAGCTCTCCACGTATCACAAGATTACAGCTCTCTTTCAACTCTAGTGTTGTCCCTCTCTCGCTTCTAAGAATGCGAAGGTTCCTGGGCAGATTCTGTATTGTTATGTGGCAAATAGGGTGTTTCGGGACCAGGATATTAAACCATTGTTCCAGGTAAAGCAGCCTCTCTCGGCACAGACAACGCAAGCTTCAAGGCCATCTCCCCCTGGATTTTTGCCAAGCCCTCTCACAGCTGAACCTGATTACAGGTGGATGACTGCCAAGACACAGAAGGAACTTCCCCCACCCAACAACAAAGATACAGAAGGAACATCAAGAGATGTCGCTGTTTTAGAACTTGAGGCCAAAATTCGGCATCTCCAGGACAAGCTGCAAGCCTTTAAGGATGTAACTTCTAGAGTTGGGGAGGAATCTAGCCTGGTTTGTGAAAGTACATCCAGTCATATTCAAACTCCTGCCATCCCCTGTGTTCCTTTATCTCCGGCCTGTGTTGTGGTCAGCCATACCCAGGGGGGTGCTTTCACGTTGGTCGATGCTCAGGCCCAGATTGTCCCCCTTTGTTGTTTGACTACATCAATCCCATGGAGAACCAGCAGAATGCTACCCTGTCGAATTTTCCAGATCTTCCATAGGAAACTAAGACCTTGGCAAGATTTCTAATTTGACAGTTGCTAAATTTTTTTTTTTTTGGATGTGAGCAGGTGCTTTTCTGTAAATGGTTGTACTATTTACGAGTTCTCAAAGAAATATGGCTTCAGGAGTTGACAATTATTAATGAGTACTAATTCCTTTGACAGGTATTTGTAACTAAGAGGAGAATATGGGATTTTATTAAAGTATCGATCAAGACCCTTTAGGGTAGTAATTGGGAGTCCAAATGATTACTTCTGTAACCTGACTGACTCCCCTTGTGTTTTTATTCTTTTATTTGCTCGTATGTGACCATCCCATATGTCTTATGTGCTCGCGTGATTAGGCTATTAAAGACAATTGATATGAAGGTCCCTCTATGAGGACCCTCTTAAAGCATTGATAGCGACCTTCCAGGGTAGTAATGGGGAGTCCTATTGTCAAACTATATAAATCATGGTCTGATAGATTACTCCTGAGTTTTTATCTTTTCAATTGCTTATCCGTGGACATCTTATATGTCCTTTTATTTATGTGATTATGCCATTATAGGTATTTGAATTTGAATTTGAATTTGATTTGATTCATTACTTGAAAAACGTCTTGGTCGAGATCACTGGGGTCTCTTCGTTATGGCAGATTCCAAACTTCAGCCGAGCTTGGAGGAGCGTCGTTCTGGCCCCACTGCTTTCAGCTTCATGTCCACTACGTTCTGGTCAACTGGAAGCATGCTATGTGTCACCTCTGTTGAGGTGCCCTGTTCTGTCTGACGTTGACCTGACTGGGATTGCCGAGCAGTGCCTCCAGCTAGACCTGCCCGTGTTGGCACTGGGGTGTCTGCTGCTGATTCCTCAGCTGGAGCAAAGAGCGCGGAGGATGCAGGGTGTCCTCGCTTCATGCCAGCCAGAGACTATTCTGCAGCAAGTTGAGGAGCACATGAGCCAGGGGGAAGTGGCTGTCTTTGCTCCACAGATAAGGCGTTCGATTCGGGACTGCATCGTAAACGAGAAACGCAAAGGGCTGGGGCTCGCAACGTACTTCCGGCTGTTGACGTTGCAAGAAATGGATCCTGACAAACTGAAAGGCCTGGTGGAAAACCTCAGAAATGAGAACAGGATGGGTGATACAGCAGCCGTGTCATGAAATTGTAGTTTCATGTGAACCTTGTTAGTTGGGAGAGAACTACTCAAGTGTAAATGGCTCAGGTGGGGTGATTAGTTCATTGAGATAAAGTTAAAAGCCTCAGGGAATAGAACCTTTTGGCTGCTCTCATGGAAGGTTAGCTTCACTATGTGCTGTGGAAGCTGGTTGTAGTTAGGCAGTGAGGTAAAAATCCTATAGGATGTTCTTTTGTTTTTGTCCTGGGCTGGTGGCAGCGGCACCTACACCAGGGGAGGGGAGTTGCACCCCCCCCCATCATAACAAGCCGTCATAACAGAATCTCTTAAACAATCTGGAAATCCTGTTCCGTCAAACAGGTCAGCTGCAGACATTGTGAAGATGTACTTCAGTGAGCTGGTACAGACTGAAGAAGGAATGTCTTCCTTTGATAATCAAGTTTGATATAGAAAGTCCTAACACTCTTGTCCTTCAAATTGCAACTAAGCAACTTTTGTATCTACCTTGTATATATTGTAATAAACTACCTGCTTTCCTTATTACTATTTATAGTCCACATTTAGCAGATGCAATTTGGACAGTGTTCTGTTCTATTGGTATGAACTCTCAGAAACACAGGCCACACTTTCCAAAGACTTTGTCAAGCCTTAACTTGACAAACTGCAGAAACTTAAGTGTTTACGTTCTCTCTGTCGTGGCCCCCCCCCCACCCTTTTTCCATTATCACACATCCTAGAAGGAAAATGATAATCTTACTATCTCTAGATGAACACAACTCAGGCAATCCTGTCAGGCATCTTTGCATTGTTTACATTTTGTATTTGCTCCTGAATGCAATTCAAGTACTCTTGTATTTTGGACCAAAACATTGGATTATACCTGCATTTTATATTAATTTATGCAAACCTCAGTTTAAGCTGCTCATCACCTGCTGGTACCAGGGTAGTAATGTATACTTTCACTCACACTACTAGATATCCTGCTTGATTAGGAGGAATTCCTTCCATTCACATCCAAGTTATCCATTCCCACATTAACGCCGAACACACAGTTACACATTAATCCCCTGCACGTAGAAGCAACCACAAAAATCCTTAAATACTAAGGGAATTTGACTAGCAAATTGTCACTCCTTGAATGTCCATCCCAATGGCCCACAGGGTCACTCCTTGTGTGTCCACACACTGCTTTCTCAGTGGTCGCTCCTTGAATGTCCACCACCCTGCACACAGACCTGCTGACCGACGGACACTACAACTGGATAGGTAACCATACCTGGTGTTTTGATCCTTACTTCTCTACCCCCCCTCCTTTTGCTCTTCCCTCCTTTAGTGCGAGCAACTTGGGGTAAAAGAGCAGGGACTCCTACAAATCCTTCCCTACAAACCCTTTTTCCTGATTTCTATCAGATGCACCAAATACACTCACCTTACACTGCACTCACCACCATAGGTACCATCTGATCAAGGTACTCACTAGTTTATTAAGGGCGCAATCCTAACCTGGAGTTAGGCTGGCACAGTTAGGCCAGGTACGTTTGTCTAGCACAAGGGCCATCGTAAAGCGCGTTTGGACTACTCTCGGAGTGAGCGACGTTGGCACATGCCTGTGTGCTGGCCTCTCTGACTCTGAGAGTGGTCCAAACATACTTTACGGTGTCCCTTGTGCCGGCCAAACTTTGCTGGCCTAACTGTGCCAGCCTAACTCCAGGTTAGGATTACGCTCTAAGACTTTTGAGTATCTATTTGTATCTTCCTCTTAATAAAACCACCATTTTATTGGAAGTATTTATCTCAGTCTCTTCTTGAAAAAATAAAAAGGGAATTCTGCATTAGGCCAGCTTGTTATCCAGCCTATGATCCTATGTTCCAAAGAGTTATTGGCTATAAAATATATTTATTCCCCTAAACTCAGCTCTTTTGGTAACAAGCCGTCTATTCTGGATGCATCTGAGAACATTGTACTGCACAAAACAGAAACCATGAACTACTTTTTTCTATCAGCCACACTCCGGTGCTTGCAGGTTTGGCAAAACTATGTATGAGAACATGCACCCTGACTATCCAATTAGTAGCCATGGTTAATTTATCTTGTACAAAATGGCCTTACATTTTCAGTCCAGTTACTCTAACCTCAAACCCAAATGCCTGCCCTGAAGTTATGCCCACGTTCCTTGAAAGTCTGACTATTTTGCTGTTAGGGTGATTGCCTCTGGTTCCCAAATATAATTGGGATTATAACATTGAGCCAGAAAAAGTTAGTTGGCTAATTTAGCTGTCACTGCCAAAGGCAATGAATCAAGGCTGAACATTATACGAGGAGTTTCTGGAATTAACCAGGAGCTTTCCTTCATCTTGCTTTATGCACACAGAATAATTTTACATTCTGATTGCTAATTAAATATATCATTTTAAACAGCAAGGCAATTTTTGTGCCATCCCTGCAACCATCATCTTTGCAACCACCACTACAGCTATTTGTCATGTCTGCAATTCAGGGAAAGGAAAGGTTGCCGAAAGAGCATTGAAATAAATTTGATTTAAAGTCTAGGTAAAGCCCATTGCTTTCAATAGGACTGATGTGCATGCATCAATATCATTATATGTATAATGCACAGGTTGAGGGCTTCAGAACTGTTGTTTGACAAACAGGATGTTTTTTCCTTGAATTGTAGCATGTCCAAAATAATGCATTTCAAGAAATGAAGCCCAACTCATGCTTATCAGTTCCTTGTGAAGAAGGACTCTACCATTGCCATGTAATCGAGGGTACTGGATTAGGGCTTTATGATAGCAGCCCTACAGCCCAATGCTAAACCGCCTGACCCCTATAGGAGCATCGGTAGCAAAACGGCTACTGTTACATGCTACAGGTGCAAGGCAGCCATCGGAGGCACCTCGGGAGAAGGGGGTGTGCGTCTCCTTTGCCTGGATATAGGCACTGGCCTGCCAATGTCCCTCCTCAAGTCTGCCTTGCTATTTTGCCAGTGCCAACTTGAGGGCCTCTGTGTAGGGCCACACAGCTCAACATGGAGGTTAGGATCCGGTGGTAGAGGCCACTGCCAGTCCTACTCTGCATGTCCTCCTACCCAGTTCTGCCCTTCCAATGCCCTTCCTCCCGCCCTGAATGAGCACACTGTTGGCGATGGTGTTACTGCTGGGTGGCTCCATGGCAGCTCTTCTAGGCACTGAGGCCTGGCACTAGGCTAGCATCACCAGTAAGCCCTTACCACCAGTGCTATAAGTGCCTTACAGCTGAACTTTTACAATAATGGTGACAGCAGTACGGGCTTACTACCTGCACTATCATAATTAGGATTAGGCCCTAGGGCTTTATGGCAGCAGCCCCATTCTCTTAAACTGGCTTGACTGAGAACTTCCACTTAGCTTTTCTTTCTTCGTGAATGTACAGGACTCAAGCTGGATCCAGCAATCACTTTTGTTCACCATTGGAGGATTCAGGTGATGAATAAACGTATGAACCTGAGGGCAGGAGGTTGAAAGCGTAGAGTCGCCATTAAGCCTGAAGATCCGAAGGTTGCCAGTTTGAGAACACTGGAAGCTTCCATGAGTGGCGAGGCCTTGAGTACGTGATTGATAAGCTCTGAGCTGAGCTGTCTCCAGCTGCCTGTGAGATAGGAGTTGTGCTGGGCCAGCTGTTTCTTTGGTGAGAGCAAAGAAACCGTCTGTCAGCCATTTATAAGCCAGCGTGGAGGCAACCGTGCGGCCAGCAAGGAAAGACCAGACTGTGAAAGTTCCATCTGAACGTAGCCCTTCTTCAAATATTAGAACCTCATTGTTACTTGTAAAAAACCCTCGGGATTTAGAAAAAAAGCCTCCCTGTGTGAACCACCTGGAATTAAAGTCTAAGGAGCAATCCAATGACCTAGAAAGGCAATATATAAATACATGTGGTTGTTACTATTATATTATATTATATTATATTATATTATATTATATTATATTATATTATATTATATTATATTATAAATAATATTAATAACAACAACTGGAATACAATATATATTATATAAATTCAGTGAAGGTTACCCTTCAACACTCCTTTCAAGAGGGGAAAATACTACTTCTCACCATGTGAGATGTATCTCATTCACATATTAGTTAAAAGAAAAACCAAAATGATGACTTTACAAAGGGAAAAATGGAAAAGAACGTGCGCTCCTCATTTCATTTGAAATGTTGAATTCCCCAGCAAAGGTCAAGGTCAAGTTTTGAGCATCACCCTACCCCAGGTCAATTTCCTACTATACTACCGTAACTCCTGCTGAAACTGAATTACGTGGAAAATACTGCTAGCAGAGGGATTTTGTTTCAGCAGAACAAATGCAAATCTGGTACTTCTGCGGTTTGTTTTACTTGTCATTCAATTACAGCTGAGTTCGTATTAATGATACCCTTCCACTTCATTTGCAAGGCCTTCTGCATTGTAATAAGATGGAAGAAATGTCCCCAGGCTGCATGCAAGGTAGGAGGTTGAATCACTATCATTGCACTGCTTCCAATACTGGCAAACAGCTGCTCATGAAATAACAAGATCCTTCATCTTCATTTTTAGTTGGGGGAAAACGCAGAGACATTTAAATTATTGTACTCAATCTGAATTTTGGCATTGGAGAACTACCTTATTAATATAGGCAATGTAGTAAAAATATAGGATCTTTTTCCTCTGGTGCTGGAAAGTCTGTTAGGATTGTGCCCTAAGACAATTTGGTGGCTGTGGCAGCAAAGGACTGTGGATTCTGACTGCTTGAATTTGAGATGAATGGACAATTTGATCCTGTCACTACTAGGTAAATTACTCTCCCTTTCTGTCTAGCCTTCTAGCATTAAACATGACTTACCCACAATGGGCAAGTGTCCCAAGGTCAAATAGAACATGAATAATGTCCCAACAAATCAATTCCCAATTTTAATAAAATAAGCCATTTTAATAAGACTTTGGATATAAGATGTAGGTTTCCCATGGTGTATTTTCTATGATGTGAGTACTGTTACTAACCTGCAAGGATGTGGACAATGCAAAAACGTCGTACGCACGATAGACACTTTCAGTTTGGAGAAGGCACCGAGACTTTAATGTAACTTTAAAGCACAGCAGAAATATAAAGAAATGCCCATACTCAGACAAGGTGTGAACAACTCGATGATGGTGTCAGTCAGTGCTGTCGCAGGCTTATTTTTACGGAAGATTATCATCTTTCCACTCACAGAGGTGCAAGACAGGAACAACAGTGGAAACTGGTTCTGTTCTAGAGATGTTGGAACATATTTAGATGTCAGAACCTGTGTAGATCAAGACTGCTGGCTCTTGCAGACCCAGCACTATTGTGCCTGTGCCATGACAGTGTCAACATAGCCATTCATAACTTGGGACATTTGTAACTTGGGGAGACAGTGTATAATTCTTAAAGCACTGTCTCAGTTAAAACCTTCTGCAATAGTGTCAAGCTTATGTTCCCCCATCTCTCTGAACCCTCTTGGTCCAAATTTACATCCAAAAGAAAGAATGCCTGCAACGAACTGAAACAGTCTTTTCACCTACTTCTTTGTCAACTCTGTCATAAACTCCATAGCATACCACAAGCATTCCAAAGAATAAATCTTGGCAGAAATTATAAATGATTCAGAGGAACAGAATCACAAGGGTTGTCTGTGTTCTAAACAAGCTTTGGGCTACATTGATTTTCCTGAATAATGTCTGAATACAATATTTGGGAAATAAATGTAGTAGGGTTTTTTTTCCCCCTGATCAAATAACTGTGTTTAATGTTGTAACAATAGGATCATGAAGTTCTCCAGTAGTTCCAGGCATTGTCAGTGTGGAACATCTGGGAAGCACCTCCTCCTCATGCAGGCAGGTCAGATGGCAGAAGACTTGTGGAGGGGGACGGGGCTCCTGGATACCCCAGTCTGACCTAGCCTCTCGGCTGGAAAAGGTCATTTATTCTAAGCTCTTAGAGCTAATAAAAAATAAAATAAAATAAAATCAACATGACAGAAGATCTACTCAACTAGGAACGTATGGAGATGTCTTCAGCCTCATAATTAAGGCAGCCAATGATAAAGATCTGTTCTTCCCGACCTCCGCACCCTGCAGGGGATGGAGACGGGTCATGAACTGCTACTCCGCGGCATGATTCATTATGGTCCTAACCTCCGTTCCCAGCTTGGGGTGGAGAGGGACCGCAACTAACCGCTCATTGCTGTATGACAGCCCGACCTCCGCACCCTGATCTGGACGGAGACGGAGCTTCCATGATGCGTCTCTCTGACAGTCCTTACCTCCGTTCCCAGCATGGGGCAGAGAGGGACTTGAGATGAGTACCCTCCGACATAATCTTTACCCCCGTTTCCAACTCGGAGCGGGGAGAGATCATAATTCAGCTGTGGCGAGGATTTTCAGTGCACCCGACCTCCGTTCTAGGCGTGAGATGGAAACGGGACAGGTTTCACTTCAAATGTCCTTACTGAATACTCCTAGTAACACCTTGCCCCACCTATGTGACCTTATTTAACCCTCCCCCCCCACGACCATAGACTTCAATGAGATCATTCTCCTTGAGCACAGTGGCTCCATTTCACAGAGTGGCTCAGTTTCACCTGGGTCTCGATCTGAGGTGGAGCTTGACACATCTGTCCACAACTTTGGAAAATCCGCCATCTTGTTTTTCCTCGACTGGGCGCGAAATGCCCCTGTCACATGATCTATGAGATCACAGGGGTGTAGAAGTGCACTCTCTGAGGGAGAGGGTTTTTCTCCTCAGCCCAATTTCTGCCGGCAGCTGCAGATGTTTTAAAGCACAAACATTTATCCTTCTACTCTGACTCCTTTCAAGTGAGTGATAAATCTTTGTTTGACAGATTTTTCAATTCATTCTCAATGCTGTCACACACACGATTATAATCTGTCATGGCCAGTCCAGACAGGGTGGAGGAAACTGACTTAATTGAAACTGCAAGATTGGGAAAAAAAATTTAAGTAAGCAATTGAATATAAGAGATTACGTACATATGCCATTGAAATTATACTGTAATTGAATTGTAGATAATAAGGAATCTATGAGGTTGTAGTATGGTGATTGATAGATGTAGATGTAGAAGAAAGTTATTGTAGATGATTACAATATATAATCAATGGTTGTAACCAGTAGTGTCATTCTGTAATGAAGAAGCGGAACGCTAGGCGGGACTTACCCCGTGATTGACAGGGAGCCCGTGACGCGTCACCACCTGCCATTCCGCCGCGGGGGCTTCTTCCGGGTGGCGCGCCCCTCCGCGGCTCTCCGAAGCACCCAGCGCACCCCCCAGGCAAGCGGGCACCCCCTCCAAAAACAGGGGTGCCCGCGTGGCGCTCGGCAAGGCAGCGCCGCGTCAGCAACGGGCAGCCAATCAGGCGGTAAGTCCCGCCCCGCGTTCCGCTTCTTCATTACAGAATGACACTACTGGTTGTAACCCTCCACTATTTACCTATTATGTAAACCTTTGTCTCCCCTATACCTATGTGTAACCTTTTCCCTGTCCCATAACTAAAAGAAATAAAAATTATTTACATGAGAGAAAGACATATGAGGCTTCAGCGCAGCACTGAAAGCCTCAGTGGCAAGTTCTCTGTTCGCCAGAGCGGTCTATCTTTGGGCTGAGAACCTCATGAAAAAATTTGAGATACCCAAAGAAGCCAGGGCAGAAATCAGGAAAATGTTGGCTGCTTCAGTGATTGCTTCTGATACAACAGCGGACGCTATGCAGTTCTCAGCAAGAGCCATGGCAGCTAGTGTGGAAGTTCAGCATAATACATGGCTGAGACATTAGGACGTTGATGCTGCCTCACAATCCAAGGTAGTTGGCATACCGTTCAGGGGCAATAAGCTCTTTGGAGAGGATCTTGACCTTATGCTTGTTGAATCTAAGGGAAAGAAAAAGGTCTTGCCATCTCATGAAAGGTCCAATAAACCACAACAAAAGGCTTATCGGCCCTTTCGTGATTTTTGCATGCGACCATCAGGATCTACCACCTCAACTACCTTCAGACGGAACACCTCAGCTTCTTTTAAGCATGCCGGGCAACCAAGGAGACCGAATTTCAAGCTACGCAGCCAATCTTCCCATCAATTCTCACCCAAGGGTTCTAAGCCTAGTTCTGCCTGACTCTCAAAGTGTTCCACTCATCGGCGGATGTCTCCAACAATTTGCCGACAGACGGGACCTTGTAACAACTGATCATTGGGTTCAGGAGACAGTAAGGTTCAGGTATGCTCTAGAGCTCCGATGCATTCCTCAGGACAGGTTTCTACAGGTATGCAGATCTTCCTGCAAAGAAAAGCACCTACAGATGTTAAAAGCAATCCACCATCTTATACACATAGGGGCAACCTCTGATCTGCCGGATTGGCCACCTGTCTCGCCGGACGAAATTTAATTATAGAACTCATTAGCTCTCTGAAACACGGGAAAGCCCCAGGACCAGATGAAATTCCAACGGAGATACTCACCAACAATCCTTCATGGTGGTCTACACCCCTATCCAATCTATTCACATTGATCAATAGTTCTGGTCTAATCCCCGATTCCTGGCTAGCCTCAATAATAGTATCAATCTTTAAAAAAGGAGACCCGGCCTCCCCTAACAACTATAGACCATTCTCTCATTTATTGGGAAGCTGTATTCTAAGTACCTTTTAAAGAAACTTTCATCTTGGGCCAATTCAATAGGCCTACCGGGCAGGGAACAAATAGGCTTCCTTTCAGGAGCCTCCACATTAGATCACATTTTCACCCTTTCTTACTCTGAGCACCTCGGTACCAAGCTATACTCTGCTTTCATCGACCTCAGAGGAGCTTTTGATTCCATCGATAGAAATATCTTATGGAGGAAATTGACTAAATGGGGGATTGACCCCCGTCTCCTCTTTTTGATTAAACAACTTCACTCCTCCAATACATGTCGCATCCGCTTAGACCGTTCAGGTGCCACAACTGATAACATTCCTGTCAACAAGGGTACGCCACGGGTGCATTCTAGCCCCCTCCTTGTTCAATCTTTATCTCACTGATCTTCCTTCCTTTCTCTCTAACTCAGGAACTTCTTCCCCCACCTTAAATGGAACCCCAATTCCAATTCTTCTGCATGCAGACGATGCTGTTGTATTATCCATCACTAAATTAGGTTTACGTAGGTTGTTGGCCTCCTTCCACGAATACTGCCTTTCCAACCATCTGTTAATCAATTTAAAAAAAAACTAAAATTTTAGTTTTTTCTAAAAATTGGGCTCGTCTACTTGGAAGGTTGGCAATTTAACATTCCAGCAAGTACAAATCTTCAAATATTTAGGAGTCATTTTCCATTATCGCCACTCTTGGACACTCCAGCGTAAATCAGCTATCTCTTCTGCTCTTCTATCCCAAAATGCGATTGCCCGATTTCCTTTCACCAAGGGCAACCAGTACATCCCTGCTGCCATCCATGCACTCCAAATTAAAATCTTTCCCCAACTATTATATGGAGTTGCTGTTTGGATGGAAGCTGTAAATTATGAGATAGACAAGGTTGCTGCCACTTTTTTCAGAAGGATTTTAGGAATACCTAATCTAATCAGGCTATCCACCATGATTTTGGAATTGGGCATACACCAGCCCTCTACCATAGCTTGGATTACTACTTTCAAGTTTTGGCTTATGCTTCATTTGAACATCCATCCTAACTCTATTCTCCAAGATCTGCTAGAAGATCCCTATAAATTTAAGTGGTTCAAACTCATTGACGCCAATCTTCTCTTGACCTCTCTCCTGAAATCTTAGCTGATATGGATATTCAAAAAGCACAATATACTATCAGACTCAAACTTCGGGAGCAGAGAACTTTTGTCTAATTTAAATCTGACCTGCTCACCACTTTTTTTTGGTTTGTCCCCCTCCCTTGGTCGCCCTGAGAACTATTTTACTCAACTCACTAATCCTAGTAAAAGAAGGGCTTTATGCTGGCAAGACTGAATATATTCCCATCTGCGATACACCAAGGAAGATTTCTTAATATCCCGTGTCAGAACAGACTGTGTCTATTCTGTGCAGCTGAACCGGACACCTTGGGCCATATCCTTCTCCATTGCCCTGCTCATCATAATTTAAGGACCAATTTACTTAATCCCTTTCTTTCTTCCCTCCCTGTTTCCCTTATTGATCCCTTCCCAATTCTTCTTAGTGATTACTCTCCTCCCATTACCAATTTGGTAGCTGAATTTTTGTTTGTTGTCTCCACAACCAATCCCAGTAGTTAATTTCCTACCTTGCTGGGACTAATCCGATTTTAAGTTGTTTATACTTTTATTAAGCTGCATCTACTGTTTGTGTATGTCTGAAATGCCAATAAAGGTTTTGTGTCTGTCTCTCACATAGGGACAATCGAACCTGTCCTGCAGAATGAGAAGGGCTCTGGAGTATACTCCCATCTGTTCATCGTGCCGAAGAAATCAGGCGACTACAGAGCCATTCTAGATCTAAAATGGCTCAATCGATGGATGACCCAAATGAAATTCAAGATGGAGACTCTCAATTCCATTCTCCTGGCTTTGGGCAAGGGGAACTATCTGGCATCACTAGATTTGCAAGAAGCATACCTCCATGTACCCATCAGACCACCACATCGAAGGTACTTGCGCTTTTGTTATCAGGGACTTCTGCAGTATCGGACTTTGCCCTTTGGACTTTCTTCAGCCTCCAGAGTTTTCACAAAGGTGCTCGTAGTACTGGTGGCACACCTACGTCTTCAGGACATTGCTGTCTACCCGTACCTAGACGACCTTCTGTTGAGATCTCGCTCCTATCAACAGGGGTTGGCTCACCTGAACAGGACAATCCACTGCCTCACTTACCACGGCTTTGTTGTGAACAGGGAGAAGAGTCAATTAGTTCCATCTCAATCAGTCTCCCACCTAGGTGTTACAATAGACACAGAGAATTTTCCGGTGACTCTGTCACAAGACAGACAAGAGAGAATTTATGCGCTAGCACGCTCTGTGCTTCAAAACCACACCTCGGATGTATTAATTTTAGCTTATCTGCTCAGGATGTTCACATCATGTCAGGATGTGATACCTTGGTTACGATTCAGAGCCTGGAGCCTGCAACACCTTTTGTTACCTAACCAACAGTACATTTCAACAGGCAAGAGCAAAAGAATCACTCAGCCACACGGACTATCACAGGGGAGCCCAATTCAGATATCAGATTAGACTCTTTTCTACTCGGACGCTAGTCTCCTCAGATGGGGGGCGCATTCCCAGGGTCGAGTCACTCACGGCCTTTGGACATCCGAGGAGACCTCAAGGACAATAAATTTCTTAGAGCTCTGAGCTATCCATCTCGCACTTCAAAATTTAGTTCCAACTGGAAGAAAGATCAAGGCCTTTATATACACAGACCACATGACAGCCAGGGCCTATGTGAATCGTCAGGGTGGCACCAAATCACTAGCACTTTGCAAGGAGTCGTGCAGGCTGTTCCTGTGGGCAGAGAACAATCTTCTACAACTAAGGGCAGAATACATGCCAGGGGTAGAAAACGTTGAAGCGGAGTGGTTGAGTCGTCAGCAAGTGGATCATGCGGAGTGGATGCTACGCAGGGAAGTCTTTGCAGGTCTGATTCAGAGGTTCGGGGAGATGAAGGTGGACTTATTTGCAACCCATCTCAATGCACAGACAGAGAGTTTCTTTTCCAGGGGTGGCTGCCCAAGGACCATGGGGCTGGATGCACTACAGCAGCCTTGGCCAAAGGGTCTACTATATGCATTCCCTCCACTGAAGCTAATTCAGCGGGTGATAGCAAAAGTGAGACAAGAAACAGCAGAGCTAGTTCTGATTGCCCCACATTGGCCCAGAAGGCCATGGTTCTCCGATCTCAAGGAAGTGTCCATGGCTTCACCATTCCTATTACCACATAGACCAGACATTCGTACTCAGGGACCCCTTCAACATCCGCAGCCAGACTTTCTTCACTTAGCTGCCTGGAGACTGAGCGGCAGGCCTTAACTGGGTTGGGGTATTCGGAAGCAGTTCTATCCACTCTCCTCTTGGATAGACGATATTCCACACATAGAGTATACAGTTATACCTGGCGGGTCTTTTCTATTTGGTGTAGAGATAGAAATGGGAGCCTAAGGACTTATTGGAATTCTTGCAATCTAGGTTAGATAAGCGTTTAAGCACCGCCACACTAAAACGCCAGGTATCTGCCATTGCTTCAGTTCTGGGCCATCCCAGGGGTGGGGCTCTGTCTTCACATCCCCATGTTAGGAAATTTTTGAGAGGGGTGGCTTTACTGAATCCTCCACCGGTTACATGAGCCCCTACTTGGGATCTTCCGCTAGTGTTAAAGGCTTTTACCAGCCCACCATTTGAGCCCATGGATACTTGTTCCCTTAAGGATCTCTCTTTAAAGACTATATTTTTGATAGCCATCACATCTGCAAGGAGGGTCTCTGAGATTGCCGCACTATCCGTAATCAAGGAGTTGTGCGTGTTTCATGAGGATAAGGTAATCCTTCGAACAGACCCATCTTTTCTGCCAAAGGTAAATTCATTATTTCATAGATCAGAGGAAATAATTTTACCTTCTTTCTGTCCCAGTACCAACCAGGACACTAATGAGGATTGGCATAGTTTGGATGTATGCAGAGCTTTTAAACTCTATTTGACTAGAACTGCCCCATTCAGAAAGTCTGAGGCCCTTTTTGTGCACTTTGCTTCTTCCAAACAGGCTTTAGATCCTCTCCCAGTACTATCTCACGCTGGATGAGAGACACTATTGTAACTGCCTACAAGGCCAAGGGCTTGATACCACCAAGGGGTATTTTGGTGCACTCTCTAAGAGGTGCTGCCACAGCTGTTTTCAGAGCATGTCCTTCCTTAGAGGCAGTCTTCGACCTGTCTTCACTAGACAGGTCCTGCGAAGTGTGCTACAGGATACCACAGTTTCTGCCCACCCTTCTTAATTTTTGGGCACGGCTTGGGTACGTCCCAGATGTTCCACACTGACAATGCCTGGAACTACTGGAGAACGGGTGAGTTTGCACTTACCTGTGAACACCCCTGGAAACTGTGGCCTTTGTTGAATCTGTTACTTCACAGGGAGTTGTTAATTCAATCCATTTAAGTGTTGTTGGTCCACTTTTGGACTAATTCTGGTGGGCTCCTAATTCTGAGTTGTTAATTCAATCCATTTAAGTGTTGTTGGTCCACTTTTGGACTAATTCTGGTGGTTAATAATTGAGCATGTGACCGAGTGTTTTCTCCTTCTGCTGTTCAAAATGAATACATAAATAAATAGAGAGGCAATAAAGAAAACATAACAGGTTAACATTTGAAGGGTTGTGGCAGTGTGCATACAGGTACGAAGACCATGAGGTGTTAATTGTGTTGGGCATACCAAGCCAATGAGCAGATCTTGGCAACTCTACATAAGAGAATGCCAGCTCTATCAGGCAAGGGAAATTAAGTATGCTCTGCCATATGAGGGGGTGTTTTGTATTTACTGGATTCATCAAAAAAGTTAATATTGCACTCCTGCTAGGAAAAACCTACAGTTGGGAGCCAGACTTTTTTTTTTCCCAGCAAAGCTTCTCCATTTGGCAAAGAGCCAGAATGAACTTGCTTTTCTGGCTGATTTGCTTTAAAGTCATCACCCTCACCCACATGATTTGCTGTCAACACATTTGTAATAGGCTGAGAGGAATGCAGTGTCACAAAGAGGAATGCTCAAGACTAGACCATAAAAGCTCTGAGTTAATTAGAAGTAGGAATCCTTATACTGCAGAAACCTTTTTTAACCCCAAAGTTGTTGTTTTTTCCTGTTTTTAATAGCAAACCTACTATTTGGTTTCTGTCATATGGGTATCTACTGAAACATAAGGCTTATTGAATCCAATGGGACTAACTTCCAGGACAACATGTATAGGATTGCAGCCCTAAACCCAATCCGATCCAATTTTCCAGTGCCAGTACAGCTATGCCAATGGGAAGTGTGCTGCATCCTGCAGTGGGGGTGGCCATTACCTCTTCTACCTGCATGGGACCCTCTCATTGACACCTGTTCATCAAAGGGGAAAAGGAAACTCCTACTCAAGGTCCAAACTGTCCAATGCATCTCTGTGACTTCTATCAACACACATTTTAAAACCCTTCTGCTGAAACAGAATCACTTGACTATGCAGGCCTGAAACACAGAACATATGAAATACTGTTCTGATCAAAGCTGGCAATGCTGTTCATCTGAGTAGTTTCCTTCCTTCTAGGTTCTTCCTGTTGTGTATTTGTGTAAATAGCAGCAGAGTTGGGAGCTTGGAGA